>OY740717.1:168157651-169397780 GCA_963513945.1 Hydrotaea diabolus | reverse complement strand
CCTCCACCGATTTCGACAATAATTACGAGTGCATCGAACCAAATACGAACTCTATTGAATTTAGTTCACACAGATCAACCCCTATGCAAAGGTCCATCTCGATTTATAGGTTCTTAATGAAATTAGACACATTCTATCATCGTAGACATATAAAGCTCCTTCTGGATATGGGACCACACCTAAGGAACGCTGTTGATCGGTATAAGCACATTTCATTCCGATGGGTAAATTACCATTCCTGGAGAAATAAACCCGATTTTGGCTATGATATGATAAAACATCTCATCTTGCTTCGGTGAGTTGCTCCTCTTACTAGAGACAAAAGGATTAGAAAAAAACCTAATTTTCGTTAATAAAAGCTTAAAGCTTAAATCCAAATTTCTGGCTTCTTGATCAGATTCAGTTATTCCCAAAAGATGCATTTATTTCTATGGACATAAGTTCAGATACATACTAGAGTGAGTATTAGAGTGAGAGTATAAACAATAACAATTTTAATGTATCGATTGTTTGATGTATTAACGTCCACGCTTCCATTAAAAAATAATTTAAAATATGTTTAATAATTTTAATGTAAAGAAGAAAATGTTTAAGCGGTCTCTGGACTTAAGTGAACCCACTTAAAGTAAATGTTGAATAACTTTTTCCCTAAATAAATTAAATTTAATAAAAAATATTTTCGACGCGTCTATCCAACGCATTTTTTCTAAAAAAAAACCCTTTTCCATTTTTGTTAACGTTGGAAATTATCTTCTACTAAAGCGCGACCTAGGGCATAAAAAAAGGTTTAAAATTCTGTGCAGTGTAGAAATTCATCCAGATACACTTAAATATCAAAAACAACTTCACAGAACTATTTTTATATTGAGTAAAAGACATTTTCACATGAACAAGCGAACTTATTGGAACGATATGGGCTAGTTGGTGGAAAGACAAGCACAATTGATACATTTCTAAGATGCTGCATACCATGACTCTACTTATTATAAAGTAGACTAAAGCTTACTCGTCGCACCCAGTTTGAATGAAGGTGGACGTTTATCAACTTATGTTAACTGTATTATCAAAACCAAATATTGTATAACGACTGACCTACCCCACTAGCTACCAGCACGACGTCGTATCTTTGCATAATTATCATTATTAATTATAATGAAAAATGACTTTATTTAAATCGTCGACGCTCTCTGGTGTTATTATTTAATGTCTTTATCACAATGTCGTAAATTACTACACTGTTCGAAACGTTATTGTTTACAATTGGGTCATATTGAAAGGTGAAGTAAAAAAAAACGGAATTCAAACAATTACGTACAGTTGCAAAAATTCGTCTGGAAGTCATAAATAAAATCCGACATCATCATATAGCCCCAACGAAATATGTCCCCCCTCTGGCTCTAGAAGTAAAAAGTTCGACCGTTCTTAAACTCCAGACAGAATGGTGAAGGGTATTTCATAGTTAGAGCTATCAGACTTTACATTTTGTATACTTGTTTATATCTTTTCTCGGTTTTGGTACCAGTAGCATCGAAAAATTACGTTTTTAAAGAGCTAAAAGTACATAATGAATAAACCGATTTGAAATCCCTGTGCTAGGGTAGCTATCAAGAATAAACCATAACCAAACGGAGAAACAAATATTTTAAATGGGAACATTTTGTAAAAATTGTTATCTAGCATCGCCTTACAATTGAAAACAACATGGTACATCGCCAAAAATGAGGAATGTCAACCGAAGGAGCTGACAAAAAATAGGGTCAACGGAAAATTTTAATAATAACCAAAATAATTTACAAGAATTACAATTTATAGCCGCGAATAGTCCTTTGTAAGTGATAATATTAAAATGTAAATTTTTTATTTTTTTAAATTACTTATTCACAAAATATGTAACACCAAAATATGGGTCGAGCTATGACCAGTAGGACAGTAAGTATTTCATCATACAAAATATACGAGGGTTGCTATTTGTATTTCAGGTCCTGACAATACATACTAGTGTTCCCAGATGCAAACTGTAACTTCCATTGAAAACTATGACATTTTTTAGCATAACTTCACTCAGAACGTTTTGTCATTTGAGGGGCGAACTGTTTTGTTTACAGTGTGTTGAAAAATTCATCTCAGTCAAAAAATGGAATTATCCCGTGAACATTTTCGTGCGATGATTTTTTACGATTTTCGGCGTGGGTTATGGAGACAAGAGTGTTTAAATCAACTTGTTTCGACTTTTGGCGATGAAGCACAATCAAGAACCACTGTTAATCGCTGGTACCAGGAGTTCAGTCTCTGACGCCGTTCGCTCCAGGAAAAATTTCGTGAAGGACGTTCAACTTCGGTCACTTTGTCAGAAACCATCGATGGTGTGCGTAACTGATTAAGCAAGACCGACAAGTGACATACCGTGAGATTGAGGCATCCTTGGGCATTAGTATGACAAGCATCAATAATATATCGCATGCTCATTTACGCGTGAAAAAAAATTTGCTCTCGTTGGATACCTCATAGTTTGACGAATGCTCAAAAAAAGGCTCGTATGGATTGGTGCAAAGAGATGTTGAAAAAGTATAACAGTAGTAGCTCAAAGGCAGGGTATAACATTGTCACAGGTGACGAAACATGGATCTATGCATATGAACCCGAAACAAAAAAGCAATCAACCGTATGGGTCTTTCAAGACGAGCCAAATCCAACAAAAGTTGTTCGTCGACGAAGTACATCGAAGCAAATGAGTGCGATTTTTTTCGTTATAACCGGCCATGTTGCCACAGTGCCTTAAGTGGAACGTAGGACGGTCAATTCTGAGTGGTATACAAAAATCTATTTGCCAACTGTGTTTGAAGACATGAGAAAAGATAATAAGAGAAGACGGATCATTTTACATCACGATAATGCGAGCTCTGACACATCAGCTGAAACGATGAGCTTTTTGACCACTTAAGATGTCGAATTGATTGGCCATCCACCGTACAGCCCTGGCACCCAATGACTTATTATTCCCTAGCATCAACAAAAAAAATGCGTCGTCAACGTTAAAGCGCTCAAAAATCATGTTTTGGAGGTGTCTCAATCGGAGTGGAAAAAGTGCTTCGAAAATTGGATTTTGCGCATGCAAAAGTGCATTGATCTTAAAGGTGAATATTTTGAAAAAAAAAAACCATTTCCAATGATAAATTATTGTTTTTTTATTGCCGGACCCTAAATATAAATAGCAACCCTCGTAAAAGATAAAAGTCAAACTCTACTTCAGATTGTCAAAAATATTCTGAAACAAAAAAAATATTTTGAAAGCTAATCACATTAAGCTATTGGAGTTCAAATTTTTATAATAAATGTAAGACGCCGATTAGAAGAAAATATTTAATTTGGTAGATCTTTCCAAGAGGCAAAAAAAATATTATAAAAAACATATGAAAATATTAAAAAACTTTAGACGAATATTTAATAAATTTAATTGGTTATGATTTAATACCGCGGGTGAGACAAACGAAAAATAAAGAATTTTATTCCCGGTACACAACAAAAAGCATGAAAGAAGTAATATTATGGTTAAGGATTTTCTTTTTAGACATAAGGTAAGGCCCATATAATGTATAAAACTCTTTACTACCACATCCTATGCGAAGTGATGCTGCCTATTCAAAATGACCTTAAAATATATATTTTAACAGGACAACGACGGAAACACATTTCGTACATTTGGTAAAAAAATTAGTTTCATTATAAAAACGTAAATGTAGTAAATGTAAGCGCATGGACGAGGTGTCCATTCGACCGGACCATTTGTCGATATAACACGTTCACCGAATTTGCTTTTCAGTGAATCGATTGTAACGCGTGCTCTCTGGCTAGTGGCACCGTCTTGTTGAAACCACATATAGGCCATGTCAATTTCACCCAGTTCTGGCCAAAAATAATTTTCTAACATAGCACGATAGTGCTCTACATTGACGATTGTTTTCATCGACCAAAAAATACGGCCCAATCACACCACCGGCATAAAAACCACACCACACAGTAATTTTTTGCGGATGCTGTTGTGTCTCTTGATGCACTTGTGTGTTTGTTAGATATTTTGTTAATTGACAAAACCACTTAGCCAGAAATGAGCTTCATTGCTGGGGTTGATTAAAATTGGAGTAAGAGCTCTTAAAGGTGCGAAAACCGACTCAGAATTTCGGTAGTAGTTTTTAATGATTTCCAAACATTGCCCTATTATTTTTCTTTCGAAATTAATGGATCTGATAATGTTTAATGTTTTTTTATTTTGCTATGTTATCGCTGTAATAGAGCTTTTCAATTGAGAAATTAAAAAAAATCGATATTTTCAAAACGCTCCGGCCACTAGGGATTAGCCGCATGTTCGCCTACCAATGCATAAAACTGTTTGAGGAGACTGGATATGTAAAAGACCGCCACCGGTCGGGCCGGCCACGCTCTGTTCGTACACCGCATGCCATCAAAGCCGTTAAATCAAAAATTCACAGAAACCGCTCCGAAAACAGAAAATCATGGCCCGTGAGATGAATATCACGCAAAAGTCCATGCGTCGAATCATTAAAAAAGACTCTGGACTTGGGGCTTTCAAACGATGTACCGGACATTTATTGACTGCAGCTTTAAAAAAATAGGATTGAAAAATGCAAAATAATTGAGTGTATGCGCGGTCATCTAAGGAAGCATCTGAACTGATCCCAAGGGTGGAAAAGGTTCATCACTCAGCTTCAGTCATGGTTTGGTGGTGTGTCTCTTACGATGGGGTCACTGACCTGCATTTCTGCGAACAAGGAGTCAAAACATCGGCCAAAGTTTACCAAGAAACCGTTTTCGAAGCTGTTGTGAAGCCTCTTAACAATTCCCTGTTCCAAAACCAGCCATGGACTTTCCAACAGGATTCTGCGCCGGCCCATAAGGCTAAAACGTCCCAGGCCTGGATTCAAAACAATTTGCCACCGTTCATTTCCTTTGAAGAATGGCTCTCAGGCAGTCCAGATTTGAACCTATTAGATTACAAATTGTGGACGTTTTTAGAGGACAAGGTTTGTCACAAAAGATACTCCAAGATTGGATATCTTTAGACTGCTTTGTTTCGAGCTGTGGCCAATTTGCCAATGGATGAGGTTCGTGCAGCTATTGACGTTTGGCCAGTGCGATTTAAGGCGTGTGTAAAGGCAAAAGGCGGACATTTCGAATAAGTAGATTCGTTTTGGATACAATATACATCAATAAATATATTAAAAAATAATTGGTCCAAAAACATTCAGTACTTTTTATTTTACAGCGTAAAACGTGTGTAACAGTAATTATGTCCCTACTAAGTATATAAGTATAACACAGATATATTAACAATAAAATGCAATAAACATTTAATTGTTAAAAAATTACTTTATGTCGTTTCTAAGTGACCCTATTTTTTGTCTGTAACTGCAGATGAAGTTAAATAACGAATTTATATACAATCATTTTTATGGTGGACGTAACAAAAAAGCACTTACAAAATCTAAATAAATATTACTGCCACAAAACTATCATTACTTTTATGATAGGTTACCAATGCAAAATCATAATATTCTCTACTCCCAATAGTCGTTCTCCTCCCTTAAAAAGTGATTTTGATGCGTATTCAGAAAGTTGATGGTATTGAAAAACAAAACGGAAATAGAGATGATCACAGAAAATGAACCTCCAAAGTGGATCACTTTCTCAAATAACAAAAATGCGATGACGCATGAGTGGGATCATAAATGAACTTGATTTGTCAAATATACAAATAAAGTGCATAGTCTCACGTCAATACATACATAATATCCAACAAATAGCTGACAACATTTCTAATGTTTAAGTTTGTTATAAATAAAAAATGATATTGGATTTTTTTTCAGTTTTTTTTAATGCAAATAAACCGAACGCACTTGACAGAACAACAATTAAAATGTTTTCGTTCGCATTTCATGTAGCAAAGACAGCTGTAGAACATTCAGATTTCGGCTGTTAAATATGTTTCACCCCAGCGAAAAAGTTCCACTCCACTCCAAGTTAACCAATCTGTGTACCTCAAGAGTGACAACATAAATGTGTATGCGAGTGTTCACGTGAGTATGTAATAGGGATGTCAAACGGAACCGGTTCTGAAAGTTTTCGGGATTCGGGAATGAAAATAAATATTTAAAAGGTTTTTAACCAATAATATGTATGAAATTTTGTTAGTTCTTAAAACATGCTAAATAAATATCCAATACATATGAACATGTAAAAAAAGCCCTAGATGCCAATGGTAGAAGTAAAAGAAGCTAATTACACTGGTTTGTAACGATAAAAAATAGGCTTAGGAAGAAATGCTGTGTCAGTACTTCTTTGGCCAGTTGTTCACTACAAGAAATATAAAAACAAGATAAAACATCAATAAGGTTGGCTAGGCCGAATGAAATGAGATAAGTAACTACAGGGTGGCTGATAAATATTGCTACATTAAGAAATTCGAATAACATTTTTTTCAGTATATGGAATTTATTTTTATAAATCCTAATGCTCATTTAAAGTTATTAAATATAGCATAATTAGTTTTAAAAAAATGTAATTTAAACGCCCCCCCCTCTCGTTTATGC
This sequence comes from Hydrotaea diabolus, assembly GCA_963513945.1. Classification (NCBI taxonomy): domain Eukaryota; kingdom Metazoa; phylum Arthropoda; class Insecta; order Diptera; family Muscidae; genus Hydrotaea; species Hydrotaea diabolus. The sequence continues at coordinate 169,391,175 of OY740717.1, read as the reverse complement.
ATGTGCGACATCTTACCAAAAAGTTGTTCATTACTGCTTGGAGAGTTGAGACAGGAATAGCCGCTGTTGGTTTTGCTTTGTAGACTTCCTGTTTGCAATAATCCTTCAAAAAAAAGTCAGGTACAGTAAGGTCAGGCTACCTGGGGGGCAACGGAATGTGGAGTTTCTGGATAACAGCTTATTGGGAAATTTTCGTCTCAATTTCGTCATAGCAGGCCGCACACAGAGTTGAAAGAAATTCTCGTTTGGCGTATATCTGGATAGAAAAACTCTCTCGTCATGCTCAAGTAATGGTCTCCAGTAACCGTTACGGTTTAACTGTTTTCTTCGAAGAAGTAGGGCCCGACAATGAAGCGTGATGAAATTGCACACCACACTGCAACACGAAGTGGATGCAATTCCGTCTCATGGAGTATCTGTGGGTTAGAAGCACTCCATATTCGACAATTTTGTTGGATTATGTTGCCGTTTAAATCGAAATGGGCCTCGTCAGACATGAAGAGACAGTTCAACATGTTTCCGTCCTCTTCCACTATTTGAAGCATCATCTGGCAAAATTCCAATCGAGTCGGGAAATCTGCTGCGTTCAGTTTGTTGACCATTTGAATTTTATATAGTCCAAATCTTTGTGCATAATTGACTACAATGACTGTCTGCTTATACCCCTTCGAGCAGATGAGCCTCTTGTCGAAACTCTTGGATTGTTTTGTATGGCAGCTGCTAAGCTGCGATTGTTTCCTCCGTTTAAACTGAAGGGTTTCGATGGTAAGGTTTTCTGTTGACTGTCCCATGTTCGGCAAACTTGTTTACTAGTCTTTTTATGGTCCATCTGCTCAGAGGATTGCCGCCAAACGTGCGCCTATGTTCTCTTTCAACCGAAACTACGGACTCCAGTGCGTGAAAGCGGCGGTCAATCAAAATTCTTGTTTCAGTGTACCAGTCATCCATTTTTGTTAAATCTAAAAATCAATCTGCAAAATAAAATAAAAATTAACCAGATTCTATTTAAAAAGTTATAATTTTTTTTGGTAGCGGCTTTTATCAGCCACCCTGTACTATGATATTAATAGTCGCTTTGGTCCGAAGACCACTTTATCTTTAAATTAAATCGATATTTGGACTCATAGTGAAATTTGATTTTATTTGAGCTTGTTAACTAGTTCTGTAAGGAACGTTTTTGGGCTCATTATTTTAGTTCTTTTTATTAAATATCTAAAGCCACAAGACAATTTTGCATTTCTTGTAGTAGAAAACTACTTATACTTCTTATTACCAAACAATGGTTGTTTGGGCCATCCGCAAATATGTTTTAGTTAGTTTAAATGTATGTATTAGCGACTGAACAATATCATAAAATGCTTGTTTCCGCAACCAGTATTATTATGTTCTTTAATACATCTAATTACGTACACTGGGCAACAAAATTTAAAAAAAAGAATCTGCGGCAGAAAGTTTGATAGTCAACAGTAGATGATATGGGGCTGCTGATCACGAATCTGTTGATGCCATTTTGTACAAAATCTAAAATTACTAAGTCAAATTTTATCTGATTCTGAAGGGTTATAGCTTGTTGGACGCGGATTTTAAAGCGATATAATAGAGTTATTATGAAACTTTAAGGTAATTATTATGAAAATACAACACTGGTAAAAAATCCAAAAAATGTAGACAACGAAAAGTAATTTTTTGTAACGAAAATTCTGCTCCGAAATATGGTTGAAAAGGGGTAAAAACCGCGCTCATGTTATTGAAAATCGGTTCACAGATAAAGCAGTTAGATATTCTTTTATTAAAAATAATGGTTTATGTGAATATCTCATTAACTAAAGCGACTTTGGCAAATTGGAGGCTGCATTCGTGATCAGCAGTTGACTTTAAAACATTCTGCCACAAATTTAGTTTTGACCAGTGTTATCAACATAAATGTTTCTAATATTTTTCTAGTTTTTCTAATCGTTAATAGCACTGTGCGACAGCCACAATCGGTTTGGGATGAAACCACCGGGGAAAGTTATATCGGTCAAAAAAAGGTCATACGTGTCCCAGCGTTTCGTTGGGTCTCATCTAGGAATCGAGATATATCGATTTGAAGTTAGTAAGTATCGTATAGGGGAATTTGTCACGTTTTTGGCTCTTTTGTTTGACATAACTTGAGAACCACTCGTCCGATTTAGCTGAAATAAATTTTAAAAAACCAAGAATTACAATTCCCTTAATCTGTTCATATATTATTTTCCTTTACAAGTAATAGTTTCCAAGTTAAAAATAAGCGCATGAAGAAAAAAATTTTTTTTTTTTTATTTTTTTTTTAAATACATTTATTTTCGTTTGTTTGCTAATTTGTAATAGGACTTGACACTTTTTACCGTTTTGGATTTTTTATGAATTAAAAAAAAAAAATTTTAATTTTTAGGCAAAAATAATTTTTTTTTTTCATACATTTATTTATAATTGCGAAGCTGTTGCTTAAGTAGGAAAACGGTTTAAGAACAGATTAGAGGAATTGTAATTCTTAATTTTTCTAAATTTGTTTCAGCTAAATCGGACGAGTGGTTCTCAAGTTATGTCAAACAAAAGAGCCAAGAACGTGACAAATTCCCCTATACGATACTTACTAACTTCAAATCGATATATCTCGATTCCTAGATGAGACCCAGCGAAACGCTGGAACACGTATGACTTTTTTTTTTACCAATATAACTTTCCCCGGTGGTTTCATTCCAAACCGATCACTGACCCTTACCATTTGTCGCAGAGTGTAGTTTATTATTTGTCAAAAGTCTAATTTTTGCAACTAAGGCAAAAAGGGAACTCCATTAACCTATGCCATATAATAAGTCATTAAAAAAAAAAGCATAGGACCCAAAACGGATCCTTACGGGACTCAACATGATCAGAACCATCAACTGATGGTTATATTTCTAAAATATAAATTAATTAACATACATGCGTGCTGCCCAAACCCATATAACGAAAAAAGTTCTAAGAATAATATAGTAATAGTAATAGTCAACGTTGTCAAACGGTTTCTCCAAATCCAAAGACTGTAGGCAAAAGGAATCGGGCAATCCCTCCAACAACATGGAAGTATTCCTCGAACTTTTAAAACTACATTGACAAACACAAAGCAATCCATTCTCCTCAAAATAATGCACATGTTGTCGTTTTAATACATGTTCAACAAACTTGGATAGCACTGGCAGCAAGGCAATGGGTTTATTGTTAGAAACTCCTATAAAATTTGATTTCTTTATGGGAAAATGACGTCATGTAAAGCAAAAAGTTTACGATGAGATAGAAATAATCAACCTTGTCAAACGCTTTCTCCAAATTCAGTGACAGTAGCATAGACATCTCCAGATCAAAAAAGTGTTGTCTATGAAATTGGTCAAACCCACCAAAAACAATACTCCTAAAACTTCAAAACCACATCGACAAATCCTTTCTACTCAAAATAATGCAAAATTTGTCGTTTTAGTACATGCTCAACAACCTTGACAGCTTGTCAATGGGTCTAAAATTGTTGCAACATTGGACATTGCATTTCTTTTTGGGAAAGTCCTATTGCGTAAGTCATTAATAATTGTTTTTACCAAAATTAGAAGGAAATTAGACAGTTTTTAGAATTTTTAATAAAAATTCCCCAATTTCGGCAGCATTTGACTTGATAGCAAAGATGTCTGATAGCAATTCTTCATTAGAACTTAAATTAAACAAATATCAATTTCTATTTTTTTGGAGACTAGTACTACTTGGCTTTTTCTTTTTCTTCAGAATTTGCCCTTTTCGTTAACAAATAACTTGACTATGCTGGTTTTGGTTTTCAGTCTAAGATACCCCTTTTAGCTCCTAAGCCAAAGATAATTTGGGATATTCAACGATTTTCTTTAAAATTAACCTATTAATTTGTCCATTCGAAAACAATGAACCTGACAACTTTATTTTTTGAAGTGTAATATTTTGCGCTCTTGTTGTGAATAACAATGGGCGTGTTTGATTGCTGCTCGGTTAAATACCGAGTATGCGCGGTCGATGAGGCGAAAAATTCAAAACTTACGACAAATTTGTGAAATAAATTCGTTCACAAGACCTACAAAACCGTTAGAGTAAAACAGTTGAAATATGTAGAAAATAAGATATTCAAGATATACGGGATGGGCGATTTAAAATTTTAAATTTAAATTGACAGTAAAAAAAATTCTAATATATTTTTCAAATTTCTGGTTTTATTGGAGAGTTTAAACTTTACCATTTAATAATGGAAAACAATATCAATCATATGATTACCACAATTAGCTCGGCAGTACCTCCGATCCGATCAAGCCAATTGTTCAGTTCATTTGCGATTGTTTTGGGTCGAATCTCGTCAGTGGCTTCAATGGATGCTTTGCGTAACATTTTTCCTTAATGGCTCCCCACAGAAAATAAACCAAAGGGCTCTAATCACAGCTCCGAGGCAGCCAATTGACAACACAATTTCAGCTGATTTTTCAATTTTTAAAAAGCAGTGCGTAAAATATCGATGGTTGCGTTGACTCTGTGACATGTGGCCCCGGTCTTGTCGAAACCAAATGTCGTCAATGTCATTCTATTGAATTTTTGAAAACAAAAATTCATTGAGCTGCGGCTCCTTGCTCATTTTCGAAGAAAAATTTAACAATGATGCCGCCAGCCCAAAATCCACACCAACCTGTGACTCGTTGTGGATGCATTGGCTTTACAATAGTCACGTGCCTCATGTCCGGCAATATTGCTTATTGACATAGCCACCGAGATGAAAATGAAATCTATAAAATACGATTTTTGGTCAAATTCTTCAACACCTACCAAACAATATTCAGCCCATTGGGCGAAGCGAAAACGAATCGGATAGTATTCCATTATAAAATTATTAAATGACAAAGTTCAGCCTTTCCGAAACACCAGAAATTTGAAAAAAATTACCAGTACTTTTTTTACAGCCGATTTAAATTAAAGATTTTTAATAGCCCACCCTATACAAATAGATCCGTTTGTTTGCCCTGTATAGTGCTGGACCAACGGTTTGCCGTTTGTATTTCTCAGATTGACCAATGTTTTTATCCAAAACTGTACTTTTTATGGCCTCCGATTAATACAGGGTGGGCCAAAAGTTACCATGGGTTAACTTTTTCTTTTATTATTTTTTTTTCTCAGATTATATAATATACAAAATGGATTTTTTTTAACTTAATATGAATAAATACTGTCACTTAAATGACCCCCGTTTTAAGCTTCGCAATGATGGGCTCGTTTTAGAGCATTTTCCTAACATCTTTCAAAATTTGTGGCTAAAAGGTTCGAATTCCTGCAACAATGTTGGCCTTGAGTAGAAGGATTGTCTCGGGCTTGTTCACATATACTCGCTCCTTCAAATAAGACCAAAGAAAATATTCGAGTGCTGGCTAATCTAGCGATCGCGCTGGCCAAATAATTTCCGAATTTCTGCAAATTATTCGCTCTCCAAAAACTTGACTTAAAAGTGTCATTGTGTCTCGGGCAGTGTGGGCAGTAGCTCCTTCCCGCTGAAACCACATCTCTGGTCGGTTTTCAAGTGCAGGACGTAAAAAATGTTCTTCTATTAACCGCTACCGCTCTCCATTTACGGTTACAGCTCTTCCATCTTCATTATCGAAGAAATAAGGCTCAATGATATTTGCAGGTGTGATCCAACACCATACTGTACACCTAATGGGGTACAATTGGCGTTGATGAGTGGCTCTTAGATTTTTAGAATCCTTAGAACCGACAGTTCTGCTTACTCGTATTAACAAAACCATTCAAATGAATATGAGAGCTTCATCACTTTGCGTTAAACTAATTAATTATTGATTTAAATAATTAAATTATATTATTCTGGTTCTTTGTTCAGTTGTGAATCTCTCCATGATTTATTTTCCAAGTGTTATTTATATAATCTGAAAAAAATATATAAACAAAAAAGTTATGCAATTTTTAAACCCCATGGTAAATTGTGGCCCACCCTGTATTAAGAGGTGTTTTAAGAGGAAATGACAAAATGAGTACTTATATACCCTCCCTCCTTCCTTCGGTAGACGGTATACAAATAAATCCGCTTGTCGGCCCTACTTGTGCTGGACCATCAGTTTGCCCTTTGTATTTCTCTGTCTAAGTAGTACCATCTAAAGCAGACAGGTCTAGTACTCAAACACGCTTAGGTTCCCAGCGCTTTAGCTGGTCTTTGCTACGAGTAGGTATAAGGTGACCCATCTAGAGGTATTTTTCAGTACAAAAAATATATAAAAATTCAAATCAAGTGTGGAATTGTTATTGGTAATTTAAAATGACATTTAATGGGACTTTACGTGAACTTTACGTATCCCCAAAGAAAAATGTCTAAAGGTGTGATATCACTCGATCTAATGTCTAAAGGTGTGATTTCACTCGATCTAGGCGGCAAATTCACCTGTCCAAAACGTGAAATTAGCAGCTTTTCGAAAGATCCATTGTTTGAGCAGCTGTATGGCAAGTGGCACCGTCCTGTTGAAACCAAGTGTCGTCAAGATTACGGGCTTCAATATCAGGTAGCATAAAGATCGATATCATGGCGCGATAGCGAGTACTATTTACGGTGACCGTTCCGGTCATCATCATTTTTGAACCGCACCAAACCGTGGTTTTCTCTGGGTATAATGGCACCTTTTGAACATCTTCCTGTTGCTCTTCAGCCCAAATGCGGCAATTTTGTTTATTGACTTTGCCGTTGAACCAGAAATGGGTCTCATCATTGAACGAAATTTTGGCCGAAAACAGCGGATCTTGCCGTTTTTCACCGTTTCTCATCATTTCCATAATACAATTACCAACATTTGAAGGTAATTATTTTCAAAAAAATAAATGCCATAAAATGTCTTTTCAAATTACCAATAAAGATTCGACACTTGATTAGAATTTTTATATTTTTTTGTCTTAAAAAAAAATACCTCTAGATGGATCACCCTATATAACCTCAGAGGTTCGGTTTATTTAACAAATTAATTAAAGTCTGCACACTAAGATGATATATAAGCCCCCCAGGATTTGACATCGTCATCCCTAGTGTGCGTTTATTTTGTTATTAAACCCCATGAAGGTGAGAAGCATTACATACTCGTAGAGTAAAAAAGTTTTTTACTCAAAGAGGACTGGTTTTAAATACGCCGCACTTGGTACGGCAGCAATAATAATGATACCCGTCCGCCAGACAGACGGAAGGACGGACGGACGAACGGACAGACGAGACGGGCAAACACATGGACAGACGGGCGGGAAAAAAGCAAACACCCTGACAAACAACAGCTTAAAGAGTTGTTGTTTATTTCAGATTGATATTATGGCTAAATACAACAGCAGCAACAACAAAAACAAAACATACACGTTATTGGTAGTGTGCGGTGCAGAATTTTGTTTTTATAAATTCGCATTTCATTTCAGTCTTTATGTTTTTTTTTTGTTTTGTTTTCTATATCAACCAACAATTTTACATTACAGATTCCAAATCGAATACCAGCGTCAGTTTATTCTGAATACTTCGAGCGATCACAAGTGCAAAACGCAATCGACCATCTAAACAATCCATTAGGTATTTTTATAATCTCTTGGCGCTGCTTTGCAGCTTTAGTGTGTTTTCCTTCTTTTTTTCTCATTTGGCCGTTTTGTTTGCCGTGGCGCATCGGCGGCTATTATTTCTTTTGTAAACGGAACAATTAAAGTTTGTAATTTTTCGTGTTTCTTCTTCTTTTTTTCGCCAATAATTTTCAAAGATCCTCAATCTTCATCATCACCATCGTCGTCGTTATAATCACACTCAGTTCTACTTCAGTGACGCTGCGAGTAGGAATACAAACGCCGAAGAAACGTAGAAGACGCTGCAGCAAAGTCAGTGTGTGTGTCTTGTCTTAAAGAGTTATTAAATAGTGGCAGCCGTTCGAACACTGACTGACCACCAACCAACCATCCATACATCGCCGGCACCGAGCCACACCACGCAAATAGTGAAAACTGGAAACTGGAGGTTTCACTTATCAGCGGCCACCACTTGCACACTATTAAGTTATAAGACGTGCCATAAAGCAAAGGTGTTTTCAGCCGTTTTTTTTTTGCCGTTCACAATTAATCGCTCGTTCGCAAGTAAACGATTTCTTGGGAAAATGAAATTTCTAGCCGCAGCATCATTGCTACAATTTCTTTTAATATTTGTGGCGAGATCATCGGTTGAAAGTGCTGTGGGTTTATATGGACCCGATCGATATGAGGGTAAGTTGCAACGTAGGATTGCGCCTTGTCAGATGTTCTAGAACACTTATTTTGTTATAATCAAAACGATTTTCCATAATTTCCCTATAGGCCTTCCCGATACCTGTTTAATGCCCATGGATTTCGGCTACTGTCGGGCTAAAATACAACGCTACTACTTTGATATCAGACGCATGAAATGCAATATGTTCTATTGGGGCGGCTGTGCCGGCAACGATAATAACTTCAAAACTATGGAGGAATGCCATGATTTCTGCTCCTCTGCCTACGATGACACCAATAGTATTGTCCCACTCAAAAGAGAACGCTCGGAAAATACTGCCAACAGCAATACGAATTCCAATGCAAATGCCAAATTCAACAGTAGAGGGAGCAGCATCTCAAAGCCAACGCCACCAAAGTTCACCGTGAAAAGTAGTGCTACGTCAAGAGAAAACAACAGCAGCAATGGCACTGTGAGAGCAAGTGCCAAGAGTTTTAATGTCAATCCTACACCTAAGCAACTCAAATATCCGGCGTCTAACCCAGAAGAAGACTTCGAAGACGAAGAGTATGACGAATAGTTTCTTTTTTTTGCTTAAGAAAAACAAAAAGTGTAAAATATGCATAAAATGTATAGCATAACATAATAAATTATTTATAATCAAATAAACTTAAATATATGCAATTTATTTTGAAATAGAATATGATGCTGCAGTGGGGCAAAACAATTCATTGAACATCTGGCCAAGCATTCAGTTGGTTAAAACAGGTTATGAAGCTTTTTAAGCACCAGCACGTTAATGAACTTGTATTATATTTTTATTGAGAACAAAAATCATTTGTTTGGAATTTCTTTTAATCACACCTACAACTTTAGTCCAAACATAGCCAGCCGGCAATGACCTTCAAGTGAATGCATGCCGGTCGCTGGTCTGTTCAAGCTGAGCAAGGAAAAAATGCTAATGCAAAAAAATATGAATGAATCAATGGCAAGGCAACGTTGTAAGTGCATATTTAAATGAATTCGCCAAGTCAGTCAGTATACATAAAAAATATATAACATGATTCATGAATAACTGGCCGCAAATGAAAATGAAAGTTAATTTCATTGACGGCATCTACTAGTGAAAGGTATGAAAATATGATTGTTGCGGTCGATAAAATGAGATCAATTGAAAAGCATTCATTTTCGTTTCGAAAAGCCAATTCATTTTGTTTAAACATAATAGCATCTACCTGCTTTTCAAAAAGATATACTTCACTTTGCTTTCTTACTTTTGTTTTAATTTCTCATCACGTCCTCCCGTTTGTCTTCTTCCATTCGCAATGACATTCTTTGCTAATTTTACGGAATATTTTAAACACGAAATTAGCACAACGCAAGTCATCATCAAAATTAAAATTGAATCCAGTGAGTAATAGACAAACCAATTCAAGTCTACCGCATGTGTATGCAAAACCTCTGAGGTGCGCTCGTGGTTTAATAAGTGTTCAATCCACCAGGTGGCTGTATCCAGTGGCTTTGAGGGACGATCGCGAAATATTCTCGATATTTCTTTAGCGTTATTTGCATAGCTTTAATGAGTGGCGTATATTGTATTCAAAAAGTTTTTATTTCATTGCCGTTATGACCAAAAGACTTACCTCACATCTCGTATCTGTTGGAATGCTTCGTTTAAATTGGCTTCTGTTATTGCATCGAAATCCACAATACAACCGATACGTCGATTCTGCACAGCGTGTGCATTGACGAATTGATCGCCATAAATGGGTGTAAGAATCATAGGCTTGCCACAATGCACAGCTTCCGTGGTGCCCAAAAGACCGCCGTGACCCCAAAATAGTTTTACTTTAGGATGACCTACAAAAAACAAATGTTACTGAATTTTATACAGTCGATCGATAAGTGAGACAGTTTTGGTAGTCCCTGCATAGTTTGAACAAAACAATAAAAAAAAAACTTCTTTACGCAACAGCTTAAACCTTTTTAAAAGGGACTTGATTTTATAAAAATGTAAATCTATAAGTGGGAATTTGCACTCGTTTACCTATACGAGGGCTGCTATATAGTTCTGGCCTAATAATGAAAATGCGAATATTTATCATCAAAAATGGTTTTATTGTTTTTCAAAGTATTCTCCGGCATATTTTATAAACTTTTGCATGCGCTCAAACCAATTGTCGAAGCACTTATTCCACTCTGATTAAGGCACCTATAAAACATGGTTTTTGAAAGCTTCAACAGCATCTTCGTGCGGGAATAAAAAGAAGTCATTGGGTGCCAAGTCAGGGCTGTACGGCGGATGACCCATCAATTCGACGTTTTGGCCGATCAAAAAGGCGCTGGTTTGAGCCGATGTGTGAGAGCTCGCATTGTCATGGTGCACAATGATTCGACTTCTTTTGTTCGTTTTTCGAATTTCTCCGAAGACTTCAGGCAAACAAATTGACCGTTCTACGTTGTTCAAGCGGAACAGTCGCCACATGACCAGTTTTGCCGAAGAAATGTACTTCTTCCACGAACAACTTTCGTTGGATTTGGCTCGTCTTCGAAGACCCACACGGTCGATTGCTGTTTTGTTTCGGGCTCATACGCATAGATCCATGATTCGTCACCGGCGACGATCTTATAAACGTCTTTTGAAGCACCGCGATCGTATTTTTTTTAAAATTTCTTTGCACCAATCGACACTAACCTTTTTTACAGGCAGGTGTTCATGCAATATCGAATGTATGCTGGTGGAAGAAAAGCCTGCATTATGAGTTCACGCACGGCATCAATGTTCTCTGGCACCATGGCCGTTTTTGGACGTCTTGAGCGAGCGTCGGCCACGATTGAATTTATTAAACCAGTTTTTCACAGTGCTATAGGATTGTGCTTCATCACCATATAAAGATTTAAGTTCATCGATGCTCTCTTGTCATAATACTCCACGTCGAAAGTTGTGAAAAATGATCGCACGAGTTAATTCCATTTTTTTGCCAAATTAATTTTTTCAAGTCACAACACATATGATGGTCGTACCTCAAAACGTTCAGAGTACGTTTATGCTAAAAAAAAGTGTGATGAGCGCATGACATCTTCGAGGCATGGAGTCAATAAGGTCCTGGCATCGTTTTAAGGAGATTTTCTGCCAGCCATCTTGCACTGTAGTCCAAAGATCTTCCGCATTTGATGGTCTCATGTCTGCAACATATTTCTTTACCTCCCCCCATAGATGCTCTATGGGGTTAAGGCCAGGATACTCAGCAGGCCAAAACATAACCTTAATTCCATTGATCCGAAACCACTCCTTTGCCAATTTACTGGTGAGTTTAGGGTCATTATCTTGTTGGAACACCCAATTAAGTGGCATATTCCAATCAGCATATGGTAGCATGACCTCATTCATTATTTCCACATACACTCGCTTATCCATGATGCCTTTTATGAGGTGAATTGGACCAACGCCGTAATATGAAAAAGCTTCCCTATATCATAACTTTTGCACCACCGTGCTTAACGGTTTTAATTGTATATTGTGCCTTATATTCGGTGTTAGGCGGACGTCGGACATACTGACTAGAGCCAGTTCCATTAAATAAAACGATTTTACTCTCATCTGTCCACAGTACGTTTCTCCATTTTTCACTAGGCCAGTTAATATGCTCTTTGGCAAATTTTAATCGTGCAGCCGCCTGTTTCTTTGAGATCAATGGCACCTTCCTTGGACTTCTTGCAAACAAATTGTTCTCCAACAAACGTCTACAGATAGTAACGGTACTTACGTCAATGTTAAGCTCCTTTTGGATTCTTTTTGATGACGCTGAAGGGTCGCCTTTACTATACCGAACAATGCGGCGGTCATCCACATTCGATGTTTTTCGACCACGCATTTCTACCTTGTTTTTATATTTTAAAGCATTTGCGATCATTTGATCAGAACAGCCTAAGATTGCTTTCATTTCTCTGTATGTTTTTCCTTTTTTTCTAAGGCTTTGGATCAGGGTCCGAGTTTCCTCTGAGCAGTGTTTTCCACGACCCACTATTGAGCAAAAACACAATTTTTTTTTGGAAAAATTCAATGAAAATATCTTAAAATCACTTCTTTATACTTACTTTTTTATTTTGTTTAAGGAATTTAAATCAAGAGGTCATGTATTGTTCGGAAATCAAATTCACTCCTATTTTTTGATCACTTCAAATCGAGGGATAATACAGAAATGAACGATTAACGCTATGCACATAATAGTTAGAATGAGCTTTTCTTTTGTGTTGTACTTCTTACATCCCGTAGTAAGTCCCGCTACAAAATCGCGTGGTTTGGTGGTACAACAACAGCAAATTTTACTTTTAAACATATTGGGTAATAGCACTCCTATTATTTTGAACACAGCTGTATATACTTTTGTACATTTCTGCGGTAAAAATTTGGCATTTTTTTTTTGGTTAACTTCCATCAACAACTTAGCGACAAATGCCAAAAAAAACTGACAAAGCCTCGTGCGATGTTGCTAGCGCTCGGTAAAAAATGCATCTTGAGCAAATGTTGTTTTTAAAAAATTAAAAAAAATGTATGCGTTAGCTTATAATTTATGCAAAGTTCTATTGGCATTGTGAGTTCTATTGACAACTCGCTTACAAGGTCGCTAACGCGATAACTTCACACTATTCTACAAGAATATAAAAATGATTTTATTATAAGAAAACAATAAATTCAAACCCCGTTAGTTACAATTTTTAGAAAGAAAGTTATTCAAAAATAACCTTTAGCGAGCTCGTTTATTCCTCGTTTATAGCATTTTTTGAATAACTTTTTTTCTACAAATTACAAATTTTCAAATCAAACGGTTTATGAAGCAGAAAGACAACCAGTTCTTGTATACAGAGAAATTTTAAAACAGGCTAGTAAAGTTTTGATGTTATCACCTTAGCGACCACTTACTCGTACCAATAGGACATGCCTACCTAGGACATGCAAAAATCGCTAAAAGCATTTTAATCAGATTTGTAAGCAAAAATAATGACTAGCATAATTCTAAAATATCGACAGGACTTTGATTCATTTCACACAATATTCTTGAAAGGTTCTTTAATCGGAAAATCAAACTTAAAATAATGGAAAAACGTTCCCCCTCTTATCAAACTACATAATTCATATTATGTAGTTATTTTTGCTAAAGTTATTTTTGCTAAGTATATGATTTAAGAAACAATTCATGATCATGAGCAGAGTTCTTGCAGATTTGACATGTAAGGTAAATTGGAAAGACACATTTTAAAAGCGGTACGCAAAATAGTTTAAAGCTGAGAAGCTTTTTTCGAGATTTTTAAACGTCAACTAAGGACAAGAAATATAAGTTTTTGGATTTTTATACAAGCTAACCGCGGCAGAATAAACCAACATTAAAAATTGCTCGGATAATATGAAAAAAAATTATGCAATTTTTTACCAAAGGAAAATTTGTTTAATGAACTGAGTATAGACAAATTATAAAATTTGAGCAGGGCAATATTTGTAGTGTAAATACACTTATGATAAATAGCATTAGTTCTAAATTTAACAGAATAGCTATTTATAAATATAATTGGCAATCTAAAGTCGCAGGAAGGCTCGAAAACGACAAAAGAATGCAATTATTATGTACTAACAACAAAATGTTTCAGCAAACTATATACTTACAGTGAACCAAAAAAGTTTACGTACACCCAGCATTTAGAAAATGAAACGAATCAAAAGCGTTCTTTATGGAAAAACTAAATGTTTAAGCTTACAAATAATGTTTGTATATTTGTTAAGGAACATAAAATCAGACTTTTCATAAAAACTTATCTTTAAACGTATGATAAACAACATAAAAACAAAAAAATATAGTTAATTCACGTCAAAAAAGTTTACGTACTCTAAATGAAATAAATTTGGAAAATAACAAAAATGTAAATAATATCTAAATTAATATATATTAGGCCCTCCACGTGCATCAATAACAAATTGTAGACGTCGCCGCATACTTCTTACCAATCTTTTAGTATCATTTTCTGAAATTTTTTGCCATTCGATTGACAATGCATTTTTTAGTGAATCCTTTGAAGAAATTTTATGTTTCCGAATCCTTTTGTCCAACAAATCCCAGATATGCTCTATAGGATTTAGGTCTGGGGATTGCGGGGGTGGGTGTATGAAGTTGTTTGCAGTTGTATAGAAGCCATTCTTTGACCAAATACGAAGTGTGCTTAGGGTCATTATCTTGCTGGAACAGAAAACTTGTTTCTTCCAAGCCCAATTGCACAACACTTGGCTTGAGATATCTGCGTAAAATGTTTAAATATAAATGCTTATCCATTGTACTTTCAATAAATACAAGTTTCCCAGCTCCAGCAGTCGCCATGCATCCCCAGACCATAACGTTACCGCCACCGTGTTTGACGGTTGGAATTATATTTTTTAATTGCATTTCTTCATTAGGTTTTCTCCATATTTTATTGGCCCCATCCGGTCCAAAAATGTTGTATTTTGACTCGTCACTAAAAACGACGTTATCCCAAAACGAATCTGGCTTATCCAAATGCTTCATAGCAAAATCCAACCTCTTCTTTTTGTTTACTTCTGATATCAAGGGCTTTTTGCGAGGTATTCGGGCATTATAGCCAGCTCTGTGGAGTACATTTCGGACGGTTTGTGGGTGTACGCTTTTGTTCGATGTTTGTAAAAGCTCCTCTTGTATTTTAGGTGCCGATTTTTTGGGGTCAGCTTTAATTGCGTTCACAATTTGGCGTTCCTCCCGCTGTGAAAGCTTTTTTGGACGGCCGGATCGTGATTTTTTTTGCAAACTTCCATTATTTACATAGGAATTTACGATGGTTTGCACACTGGAATGTGATTTTCCTATTATTTTTCGATTTCGCGAAATGATTTGTTTTCTAAATATAATTTTATGATCACTTTCACAGCCTCGACCCATTATGTTTGATTTGTAGTGATACACGACAGAAACTAACAGCGATCAGCAACAAAACGATTTAAATGCATTGTATTACTTCATACTTCAAAACAAATGTGCAATTAAATACCGTTATAGTTCCAAAAACAATAATTTAGAGAACTTGGAGAGGTGTGTACGTATACTTTTTTGGTCACGTTCAACGCTCTCTCTGCCATTTATAGTAAATATCTCTCTCCACACAAACATAACGGAAATATAAAAAAGAGAGATTCTTACAACAATGTGGTATGTAACGACATAGGATGCAAAACTATTTTTTTTATAAATAGAAATGGGATAATCTTGTGGGTAATTAAGAAATTGCAGAGTGTACGTAAACTTTTTTGGTTCACTGTATATAGAAAATGTTTTGAGATACGTTAAATGTTTTAAAACTACCGGCAAAACATTGTAAAAACGGGCAGCTATAACAAGAATGGACTTATCCATTACACAGTACAACATTTTTCAGGTGATAAATTCGGGACTCAATTCTGATAATTGTTTGTGAAAGTAAGAATAGCTGTAATATGATCCGGAATGTTTATTTTCCTACAAAATAAAGAATCAACAAAAAAGTCAACAATGTTTTTCCAAAGAATTTTGAGCATATCTCGAGCAAATTTTTTAAATTCACCCCTTCACTTAATTGTGCATAAAAGCGAAACGCGTACATCGATTTTCATGATCTATGTATCATTTTGTTCATAGGTTATGTGACTTTACGTGAAAGTAATAGGACTTGACAATTTTTACCGTTTTGTATTTTTTATGAATTAAAAAAAAACTTTAATGTTTTAGGCAAAAAATATTTTTTTTCTTCATACATTTATTTATAACTGTGAAAATGTTGCCTATTTAGCGAAACGTTGTATGGACTGATTAAAGGAATTGTTATTTTTAATTTTTTTAAATTTGTTTCGCTTATTCGGACTAGTGGTTCTCGAGTTATAACAAACAAAAGAGCCTAACACGTGACAAATTCCCCTATACGATACTTACTAACTTTAAATTAATTATTAAATTAATATTTGATGTACCTTGACCAAACGAATGATGTAGAAGTTCTTCTTTTTGGGGCTACTTTCACAAACAATTATTAGAATTGAGTCCCGAAATCATGTGTTGTACTGTGTTAGGAAAGTTAAACAAATGAATAACCAATGAATAGAAAACAATGAATAGTTAGCATATTATATAATGTTTTTTTTTAAAAATCCACAAAAGCTGTCCATAAAAAGTCTCTGACAAAGGCATGTTTACATATAATCAAAAGACGTAATGGAGTACTAGTAGCGCATAACGCAATTACAATTTTATTATGTCCATATTGCTTTGTGTAGCATTAACAAAGTTAGACAATAAGGAACAAAATGGTTCTAAAATAAAAAAAAAACAATGTTTTCTATCCTACTGAGAAAAATTGGATTCATTCGCTAAAGTGCAGTTGTTGACAAAAGAAAATGTTTGAAGTTATTTGTTTAAGTTTTTTGAACCCATAGACAATGTTGCCGCTGACAATTTTCAAAAAGTATCACCAAAAGACGATTTCTTTCAAAAAGTGGCATCCGCTTTTTAAAAAGTTGGAACCTTCAAGTTTGCAAATGACAGACAAAACATTGGCTATTAAATGATACATTTTCTAAATACGATATGGCTATAAAGTTTTAATTCGAAACGCCTTTGTTTCATTAATATATAATATATATGTCCCTAAAGAAAAACCCTGTACAATGGGATGCATTCAAGAATCGGGTTTTTATGAATAAGTTTTATCTTGACGTGTCTATACGAAATTTGGGCAAGATCGGATTTAGTATGTGGCTTCCTGAGTTACTTGGTTTCAATAAAAAGGTGTCCGCCGGGAAGATATACTACTTTGTTTTGCCGCCATTTTGGTAAACATTAGTCAAGTTCATATTTGGCAGTCGTGAAGTAGAGACGTGGCAAATTTATTATGGAAAAATATTCGATAAAAAAATATTCGATAAATCGTTAAAAATTTTATAAAAATCAATCATCGATTACTGTGACTATGAGAAAGTTACGTGAAATTGTTGGCAGAAACAATGTGCCAGCAAAACGCACTATTTATCGTGTAGTGAATGATTTCTAAGAAAGAAAGTCTGTAGCTGATAGGCCCAAGCATTGACCACAACGTACTGCAAGATCGACTAAAAACATTACTGCTGCTCAATAAAGTGTTCAAAACAATCCATCAGCCTTAATTCGACCCCGTGCTGAATGTAATGAAAAATGTGCTCAAAAGGGCTCGCATTTGTGAGGCTAACAAAGGCGGACATTTATTTGATATTGTATTCCATACATAATTGCCGACATTAAATAAAACATTTATCAATATAAGATCCATTCTTTTTCATTTAATCAAAAATTATATGCAAACAAAGTAGTATATTTTCCCGGCGGACACCCTGTACAAACAGGGCAAAATTCAATAACCATTATTATAAACTATGCGGAATTAGCATCGTTCGAAATTGCTTTTCAAGCAATGAAGATACAAATTGAAAGGGAGTTTCGTATGGCGGCATGGACCAAAAAGAAACAACTTCACCATAGTTGACAAGTTAATCCTTACAATTTGAGAGCATATCAATAGCTTCGTGACTATTCCAAAGTTCCTCGTGGTTACATGAAATGTAACACTGCTCCCATCAAGTACAAACAGTTAATAGACTACTGTCAAGTTTTGCGAGAGTTCCTTCATTTAGTTTGTGTTAAACAGCTGTTCACAACATACAACCTCGTGGATTTTTTTAAAAATGGAAAAAAGGGAATTTTGAGTGCTCATTAAACATTATTTTTTGCGAAAATAAACCAATTTAAAGTCGATCAAACCAAAGAAAATGTTGAAAAAACTATGGGCACTCTGAACCATTGATTTTAATGGTAAAAAATTTGTTAACTAACATTCGTTGTGGTACCAGAAGTACAAATGACGATGAATGTTCTGGCCGGCCAATTTACGTAAAAAAATCAACGATATGGCTGATGGCCGATCGAAGAGTAAAATTGCGTGAGATTGTTGATGCCATGCGCATTTCATGTGGAAGTGTGGTTTCGATTTTACATGATCAGTTGGGTTTAAGACAATTGTCTTCAAGATGGGTGCTGCGTTTGCTCTCAATTGACCATAAACGTAATCGTGTGAGAAATTCAAAGGATTGTTTGGGGTTGTTTAACCGCAATTCGAATGAGTTTTTGCGGCGCTCATGTAAATGTGGATGAAACATGGATTTATTACAACACTCCGGAGACCAAGCAGAAGGCCGAGTGAACCGGTTTCGAAGAAGGCCAATGTGATTTGCACGCGGGATAATCCACATCGATTACCTTCAAAAGCGAAAAACAATAAACGGAGAATATTCTGCCAACTTATTGGACCGATTTAACGAGAATTTAAAAAAAAACCCATATGGCCAAGAAAAATGTTATTATTCGTCAAGATAATGCATGGATAATGCAATGGCAAAATTGCATAAATTGTGTTACGAGTTGGTACCCCATCCACCATATTTTCCGGATTTAGCCATCAGTGACTATTTCCTATTTTCAAACCTAAAGAAATGGCTCGGTGGAAAGATATTAAGCTCCAACGATTAAATTATTTATTAAACAAATGCCTATTTTGTGGACCTTAAAAAATTATATTTTTGGAAGCGATACAAAATTCGGAGAAACGTTAGACTAAGTGTATTGAGTGAGATGGAAAATCGAAAAAACTTTGCATCGATACATATGTGACGCGCAAAATAGAAAGGGACCTAAAGTTAAAAACCAGGTTTGTTCAGGGGAGCCATTTTAAAGATTAGGTCCATTTCTATTTGCGCTTAAAATCGTCGACTTCACTTTCATAAAACGCACATATCTCTGGGAGGGAACACTTTTGGGGCATGGGATCGATCTCATTCGATGCTCAATGTTGTCCACATCAAAAAAAAAGTGAAAAGTTGATGAAAAGTTTTGTTCAGGAGAGTCATTTTAAAGATTAGGTCCCTTTCTATTTGCGCTTAGAATCGTCGACTTCACTTTCATAAAACGCGCATATCTCTGGGAGGGAACACTTTTGGGACATGGGATCGGCCTCATTCGATGCTCAGATGTTGTCCACATCAAAAAAAGAAAAAAAAATGAAAATTGATGTTTTTACCCTTAGTTCCCTTTATCTATGCGCTGTCACATATACTAAATTCCAATGCGGTTTGTCTATGGTTCGGTTTAAAAAACACTCTCAGTGGCATAAAGGTGCCAAAGCCTGAAAAATGTGACAAAAATACCACTAGTGGCACTTGCCTGTTTAAGTGACGTTTATAACGTACATGACCATGCTTTCCAGAAAACCTAATTTTCTTTCAAAATATTAAGGTTTTAGTGCTAATTACACTGGCCCTCAGAGGTGAAAAGAATAAAATCAAAGAAAGTTTATTTGTACTTACACATTAAAGCCAGCTGTGGAGCCCATTTAACGAAAAGAATCTTGCTATTCTTTATAGGCAATTCGTTTGTCTCCCATTTCCATATGACATTTAAATTGAGATTGACCAAAACGGATAAAATTGTACTTAATTTTTTCTCATCCAACGTTGATGAACGAATCATGGATCCCCAACTTATGAATAGGACATCGCCGGTAGACTTATGCAAGAAGCTTTCAATTTCCGGTGATAGTGTAGCATTTTCCGCAGTCTTCTCGTCGATGTGAATGCCTCCTATTTCAATAAACTGCTCGGTATGTGGTCGCATGCCCATTAAAGAATAATGTTGATTGCCCAATATCAGACGAGTCTGTTGTTTGGCTATGGCATTGACATCGACCTTGACGTTAAGATGGCGATAGATCAGTTCATTGTCGAGAGGATTGGTGTAATAGCTAAAACCGAAATGAAGTATTTAATACTGAGTATTTTCTTCTAAATACACTTACCGATAGAGTAGCGATAAGACTTTGGCCTGTAAAAAGTTTGTCAATCTTTCATACCAATTGAGCGGCGTAGGAAAACCTATAAACTCAGACTGTACAAACGATGGCGTATCAGGCAGTAGAATACGTTCATAGTACCAGGGCATTAATAAACAGCTACTCAAGGCCACAATGGGTGTCTGCATTAGATAAGGCACGGCCAATTGACAGTCCGAATTGAAATACTCGGTGATAACAATATCGTATGGCTTCTCTAGGTGACGTTGCAGTACAAGCTGAAGATAACCACTTTCATAGAGACGTTCACACGACTCCTGGCCCTCTTCGTGCAGTCCAATATATTCTTCCAGTAGACTTATCCATGTTCTGGGTTTCCATTCGCTCAATGGCACTACATTGATGACAGCCTCTTTCTTTAGCAGCAGTTCCTCATAGTTGCCCAATGAAGGATCGGTGCTTTTGATGTAGGTAATGACCGTTACATTGTGTCCTCGATCGGCTAAACTTCGCAGCAAAGGATAGAACACTTTAAAGTGACTATATCCGAAGTGTGGAAACAAACCAAGTATTTGCTTGGCCCCAATCTGTCCCACAAACAAAAATAACACAACAGTTACACAATGATGGAACTGCATAACAATGATCTGTTACTAGTTCTCCC
Source organism: Hydrotaea diabolus (assembly GCA_963513945.1). Taxonomy (NCBI): domain Eukaryota; kingdom Metazoa; phylum Arthropoda; class Insecta; order Diptera; family Muscidae; genus Hydrotaea; species Hydrotaea diabolus. Next base: position 169,370,353 of record OY740717.1, on the reverse strand, counting down.
CTCTCTCGAACAACACACTCAGCGCTATACTACCACTACTCACATTGATACTTGCCGGCTATAAAACCGTGCATCGTTGTTAATCTTGTTGTTGTTTAATTGCATGAACATTTATGCACAAGCAAGCAAAGAATAAAATAGACAAATCAAACAATCAGATTCGTTGCATTTGCCAGCCAATTACATATTTAAACAAGTACAAGAAATTGAAAAGCTTTTGCACTTTTTAATTTTATAAAAAAACGTCTTTAATTTAATCATTGCTAAGTGAAATTTAATTATTATTAAAATCGATTTTGGTATCGCCAAACATAATTGATTTTGTTTGACTAATCGATCACGGCCTATTAGTGATAACGATTAAGCAACAGCGGTATTCACATCTATAGTTGCACTTCAAAATAGCGGCGTCGGCAGCTAAGCTGGTTTTCTTGATCGGCGTCATAAACTCTTCTTCAGAAGCAGAAAAACTTTTGTAAAAATAATCAATTTATTGGTTAATCAACTTAAAAAGTTTGAATTAATTTTTTGCAAGAGCAGGTTATCATAATCAATACTCGGTTATTACACTCCATAGGTGGAGAGTTTATACGGGGTGGGCCAAAAGTTAACAATGGGGTTTAAAAATTTAATAACTTTTTCGTTTATGTTTTTTTTATATTTTTTCAGATTATAATAACACTTGAAGAATAAATAACGGAGATATTCACAACTAAAAAAAACAGAATAATAAAATTTTATTATTTAAATAAGCGATCAATTATGTTAACGGAAAGTAATGAGTGATGCAGCTCATTTTCATTTGAATGGCTTTGTTAATAAGCAGAACCGTAGGTTCTGGGGTTCTGAACATTTGATGGAAACGGAGAAGAACTAAGCCCCGTATGCCAAGTATTCGATTAACTGCCTTTTAAATATACTAACAACTTATCATAAATCATAAAATTTCCAATTAGCCCAGTAAATTTCGTTTGCTTTCGTGTATGTGACGCGCAAAATAGAAAGGGACCTAAGTTTTGTTCAGAAGAGCCATTTTAAAGATTAGGTCCCTTTCTATTTGCGCTTAGAATCGTCGACTTCACTTTCATAAAACGCGCATATCTCTGGGAGGGAACACTTTTAGGGCAGGGGGTCGGTCTCATTCGATGCTCAGATGTTGTCCACATCAAAAAAAGAAAAAAAATGAAAATTGATTTTTTTTACCCTTAGGTCGCTTTCTCTATGCGCTGTCATAATCAATACTCGGTTATTACACTCCATAGGAGGAGAGTTTATACGGGGTGGGCCAAAAGTTAACAATGGGGTTTAAAAATTTAATAACTTTTTCGTTTTTATATTTTTTTTATATTTTTTCAGATTATAATAACATTTGAAAAATAAATAACGGAGATATTCACAACTAAAAAAAAACAGAATAATAAAATTTTATTATTTAAATAAGCGATCATTTATGTTAATGAGTGATGCAGCTCATTTTCATTTGAATGGCTTTGATGGAATTTGATGGAAACAGAGAAGAACTAAGCCCCGTATGCCAAGTATTCGATTAACTGCCTTTTAAATATACTATTTTTAAAAGTGGAAGTTACCGATTCTTCTAACTTCTCATAAATGGACGTGGTCATTAGCAGCTGGTGCCCAAAAACAATCTCCTTATGTTGTGGGAATATGTGTATCTAGAAATGGTGAAATCTTCTCACAAATCCAAATGCTTGCCTCCAATTGGACCAATTTGGTATTCGGACCCTACAGGCCCGAGAAGCCAAAAAAATCGGCCTACTTGAACTATGGACATATTATAACAATTTTACGATTTGACCTATTTAAAGTCCTTGAAACATGGATCTAAAAGTCTCTAGGGTGACGAAAATTGGTCCTTTCGAACATGGACATAGTCGTACTCAGTAACAGTGGAATTTTATGAAGAACCTGAATAGCGGTTTTTATAAATCGGTTAATAGATCAAGATCTATGTGCCCTGGGGCCCAAACACCGTTCCGTTTGGTTCGGAGACATATCGTTCACAAATGTCAAATATGATTGACGTTCGACGCCATTTGCGAAATTTTTATCATTTCCGATAGGATGATTAACTTTGAGCCACTTTGTAAATATTTGGATTTGTGTGCAAATTTGACTATTTACAGGCACCTATGTGACTCCCAACGTTAGGGCCGGTTTTGGGCAACTAGAGTCCTAGGACATGATGGCCTCTCTCATTTATAAGACTTTTAATCTATTCATATCTGCGATTTCCAAGCAAAACTTATTTTTAAGTTACATACTTAGGGTGAACGTCTAAAAAATGTATCGATTTTTTTTTAATTCCTCAAAGAGGAATTCCTTTCTTTCTTACCGAATATCTATAGGTTGATTTAAAATGGACTTATTAAATCAACCTATCGACAACTATAAAATATATACATATCTGTTATGTTAAAAGTCGACATAACACTGTGATTTTAAAGACAGATCGACGGACAGACTGAAATGGCTAAATGGTCTACGGCGATGAATAATATATATATATATATATATATATATATATATATATATATATATATATATATATATATATATATATATATATATATATATATATATATATATATATATATATATATATATATATATATATATATATATATATATATATATATATATATATATATATATATATACATCCTTTTTTATTTTATTTGTTCGCGGGTATTTCCAGGTGTAAAATACGGAATGACAAACTTATACAAGGTGTCGCAAAAGTAATGTCATTATTTGAATTTGCTATCATTATATTAAAAATTAAAAAATAAAGAATGTTTTCACAAAAAGTGCATTAAAACTTATTACAATAGGTTGAAACAATTATTTTGCTGAACTGAGCCCTCCCGAGTTGATGGACATTTGTGCCCGGCAGATTTATTTAGATACGTTTTTACATGGTTTAGAGATTAATTACTTAAGCCTAGTATTCACCTTAAATGAGGTTTTTGCCTAGGAGCTTTACATTTATCTCTACAATGAAATATTGCCATGTAGAACAGTGTTGAAAAAAGCAACCGTTATTCTTGTTAAAATAAAATTAATTTTCGTTGCAGATGGTAAAAAAAATCTAAACTGCTAGTGATAAACATCTGTAACAGTTGCAAACTTTTTTTCAAATGTAAATTTCCAATTAGCCCAGTAAATTTCGTTTGCTTTCGTATATGTATATCTTATGGGAGCGAAAATTTCGCTTTAGGTGAAAAACAAGTTTACGATATGTAAACCCGTCACTGCAATTTGTAAGATGTTTTTTACCCAAAGTTGAATCTTAATTTATTTATATGATTGTTGTGCACACTAACCAACAAGTCACGGCGCTACCCTCCAAGAAAAATAAACGTAACGCATTTTGCGGAGCGAAAACGAACTGCATACGGACCGCCATATCACTAACACTTGCATAGTTTTTCATATAAAAATACGACGAAATTAATTCTGCGTAAAACTCTTCGTAAACGTGCCGTTTTTTACGATACGAAATGGAAGTGATTTTGCGTAATGGAAACGAACGTATTTAAACCAAAAAGTACCTAAAACAATCCGTTTACGTGCCGTTTTTTCGATACGAAAACGAACTGTTTTTTCTTAATGGTAACGGCATTAACTGTTGTTTCTTATTCGGGCAGCCATGTTGACAAAACACTTTAATTGTTTTAGTTGATGTTTGAAGTGTGATGATCTGATTGTTGTTAAACAAAATCAGCTTTTGTAAGTGTTAATATAATAGGTATTTATAAAACGTTTGTAGTATATTTATATCTACATATCTATATTTTGTAATAGCCAATGAATTCATAATCATTCACAATATATGCAACATTAATTCTTCAGTATAAAAAAGCTTATATTATTTCGATAGAGAAAGAAATTCAGTACGGAAACAGAACGTTTTGCAGATACAAAAACGTACCGCTTCAGTGTTACGTAAACGCAACACTCTGGTATTACGAAAACGGACCGCTTTAGTGTTACGTAAAAGTACTACTTTAGCTTAGCCTTGGCGTACTACCAATACATTCAAACTACTACTTTTTTTCTTCTAATTCTCTTATTCCGAAATTAACGTTTACGGTGCATTTACGTATCGCAAAATCGGTTCGTTTTCGTAGTCTTGTATGAAAAAATGACTTCGCCAACGTTTCGTTTTCGTGCCGGTTTTCTTAGAGGGTAATGACAAGTCATTTTCCAATACTTAAAATGTGTAATCGGTTAAATCAAGTAATCGGTACTAAAGTGTCCGGTGATGCATTTTAACAATTATTGGTAATTCACCAAACATAAGGTTGGCAATTCAATAACAATTAGAGGAGAAACAATAATATTTGAATGATGCTTAAATTAAATGTTCACATTTTTTCTTAAGTTTAAGTTAACACAATGCAAATTGTTTTGGTCACTGATTACATTTTAATTATTCTACATACATATGCGTGAGTGGTGCTTTGAAAAATGGATCAGAAAACGAATTTGATTGCCCTGATTTTTTGGCGTTGGATTGGATTTTAAAGGTACATACTTAGAGATTAATAAAAGTGGTATTCATTGAAACAAGTATATAAATTGTAAAAGTTTAAAAACATCTATTTTCCTTTTGAACTTTAAATACAAAACTTTTTAAGCTTACACATGAATTTCATTTCTTTATTGACATGAATTTCATTGTGTATACACATACAAAGTTTGTTTTGTATTTCAAAATTTCAAATTGTGTGTTATTCTTTTGATTTTTTTTTTTCAAATTAATTATCATTTGAACAAATATAATTTTTTCAACAAATGCGGTCTTTTTTGAAAATTGCAAAAACATGTATTTCAGGAATTTGTAGTGTAGTCGTGAAATGTATGTGGTACGCACCTATTATATTTAAATTAAACCGCTTTCATGAATACCACTAATATGTATTATAGTTATTTTTTTATTTTAATTTTTGTAAAATAATACTACCTTCGATTTCCTACCCCAAAATTCAGCGATTGTGTTTACTTTATGTAGCAGAAAACTATTTTTTGGAATATCACATAAATGCCAATCATTTGTCGGATTTGTAGGAAAACGATAAATTTGATTTTTGACAGTCGAACAAGCGGTAATGCAGTAATCAGACCGATGCAACATTACGCAATTCCGCGCCGACAGTCGTGTTGTTATACAGTTAAGAAGGAGACGGCACGACTGACCCAATGAATTCGACGCGACTATAGCAGTCGTGCCGGTATGAGCACTGCTTAAAAATTCAAACTAGATTATATCTGATACCTTATAATGGTAACTTTAGATACTGTGTTTTTGAAAGAATGATTGTCAAATTTCCCATTGTGTAAAAGCAAATGTCACAAATGTTGCATATCTCTGACAAGACTTAAACATCTTTTGGAAAAATGCCGATTTTCCATGTGATTACGGCTGTATTCGCATATCCAGCTAGTATAGAAAATACAAAATAAAGATTTCTGGCGAATTGCGTATATTTCATGCTTATACGAGTATTACTCATCACAAATTATATTTTTGAACAAGACTATTTGTGATACCTTTTTTCTTCATGCGAAAGTAAATTAGACTTTCCATGTGAATATTTCCAATTGAATTGGATTCATATTGGATTTCATGTTCTTAAATCCATTTTACAAAATCGCTTCGCATAAAGGTGCCATTTACATATACAGCATGTTGGACATACTTTTTTGCGCAAACATTTGGAAAGTCTTTTTACACCTACCGTGTGTTCTGTTGACAGTAAAACTGTTGAATTTTTACATATACTAGAATTTAGAAATAAAACATTAGTCATGTTAAGGAAATTGTCATTTATGTGGCACACGACCTCTGTAAAATTAAAAAAGTCACACATACAATTTGGCTCTGCCGCATTGCGACATTCGGCGCCGTTCCTTAAAAAGCCGCCATCTCTTGCATTGATTATCGGCGTAAGTTATCACCGACGCCGTCATTAACGCTGTGTCGGCTCGTGTCTCTGATTAAAAAATGGACGCGTGAAAAAAGTGGAATTTGCGAAAAAGATTAAAAATAAAATTAATTAATTGCAAGTATATAAGTGTGAAGATAAAAGTGCATATTATGAATTTATACAATACTCTATCTATTTATGAAATATTTCGTAAATGGAACGCATAAAGTGACGGAAAACAATGGATTATGACGCAGAAGAAAAGAATGTAAACCAGCGTTGGATGCACAAAGAAAAATATGTAAAAAATGGAAAATATTTTTAAATGAACTAAAAAACAAGAAAACATTATGAAGATATAAAGAAGTTGGGAGAAAAGTCGAGTATTTAAAGTGAAAGGCGAAAGAGAGAATAAATCGGTCGTAAATTGCGCGCTATTATAGGTAAAATACGCCGAGAGGCAGAGGCGGCCAAAATAAAATCGATTTTTTATTCTTTGTCGTTTTGGTATAACGTATAACCAGCCAGCTAAAGTTAAGCAGAAGAGGTTGTGTGTGTTAGTTTTTTTTTCTTCTTTTACTACGTGCTCGGTCTTTCGTAGTCGTAGGGAAGTGGCGCGCAATGTCGAATAATATTGTGGAAACTCAGGTGACGTCGTCGACGTCGCAGCAACAACAACAGCAGAAAGTACATGTTGAAAATGAGGAGCAGCAAACAACAAAAACAACATCAGCAGCAATGATGAATACAAAAATAAATAATGAAAATATAGCCGGTGGTAAAGTTAAATGCGAAAAGGAACGGCAACAGTCGCAGGCTGCAGCAGCCTCCGTTGTCTGTGGACGAGGTGGCGAAGAGCTGGAGAAAACCGCCAATGAACAGAACCAACAAGTTGTGGACAAGCAAACATCCCAATTACCCACTGATAAGTCACCAAAAGTTTCGCCAGTGCCCCTCGCCGCAGCAGCAGTAAAAAACACACAGGCAGAACTAAAGGTGGTCTCATCGTCCAAGGAGCGGTGTAGCGATAAAGGTAAATCCCCGCTTCTTTTCATTAATCATATTGAAGTTACATCAATTTTGCAATTTGCTTTTAGATAAATCTCATAAAAAGAAGAAGAAAGATCGAGATCGCGAACGCGATAGAGACCGAGATCGAGAAAAAGACCGTGATGCCAATAAGAAAATGAAAGATAAGGAAAAAAGCGACAAGGATAAGTCGTACAGTTCTCACAAGGATAAATCTTTATCGAAAAGCAGCTCTGATCGAAGTAGTTCAAAGTCAAAGGCACATTCTTCATCAAGTGACCATCATCGGGATGGCCACCAAAGTAGCAGTAGTACAAAGTCCAAATTGAAAAGCAGCAGTTCGTCTGCTGCAGGAAAGGAACCTTCATCGGATAAGGAGAAGGTATGTAAATGTTGGAGAGAAGAAAAACTTAGATTGTCGTGTAGTCTACTGAAAGACTACAATAAAAATGCCTATTGTAATTCTAATATACTGAAGTCAACTCTACAACCCCGTTGACCAATCTTTCATGTTAAATGCTTCTCCTATAGAGTTCACCCTGTACGTCCAATTGAGTGTCCATTTGTTTGACTTTTATATAAAATGAATTACTCTACGAGTTATGTAAAGTATGTAGCCGCTTTAAGGCTCAGCAGAGCAACCATCAAGGGACCACTCTTCCAGGTCTTTCATATAAGATCCTTCCCCTAGTGAGTTGATACAAAAAAAAAACTTGTACCCGTGACAAGGTTAGAACTTTAACACGCTGCACATCCCCGATTACCCATGTGTTTGTCCTTTATCTATAATGAATTACTCTAGAAGTTCTGCAGGTATCCGTTCTTGGGCTTAGTAGTTTAAGCAACTTACAAGAGTATTTCTCTTCCAGATCAATCTTTCATGTTGTATCCTTCCCCTTGTGAGTTCAATTTCACTATATACAAAGAGAACTTGTACCAGTCACAAGCTAAGAATTGTGACACGCTGTACATTTTCTTGATTACCTGTGTGTTTGTCCTTTATCTTTAATATTTACCTATGTGTTTGAATTACTCTACAAGTTCTGTAGGAAGTCGCTCTGGGAATCAGCCGATCAAGCATCTTACAAGAGCATCAGTCTTCCAAATCATCAAGAAACTATTTCCAATTGGCACCTGCACCATCTTTTTTAAATGGGCGGACAGCAACACAAGAGGTGCTCCATTGTCATGTGTATAAGCATTAATGTCTTAATATAATCGCCGTTACTTAAATTTGGGGTATGGATCTGCAGTAGGTTTATCCCGGGTTTAATATATAGATTGACCACGTGGAATGTTTAGGTGTACGTTTGAAAAATAAAATTGGTTTCGGGCAGCATATTATTTATCAGAGTTGATTTTATACCACTGCTTTATCGCTATCACACTGTTTGCTAACCCTTAAGAAGCACCTACGTCCCAAAGTATCCTAGTCCTGATTTTAATGTTCACATTGTCTCTTTTGGCAGATTCTTACTTACCCTCACATGGTCAATAAAGGCCTCGACTATGCTGCCATTTAGAAGTGGATGCCAACAAAATGTTCAAAATCGTCTCACAAGAAGACATATCGTGGACTAACTCTGGCCATTCGACCTAATAAAACTTGTTAGTAGTGGAACGTCTCAAGAAGGTGTTCTATCTCCTCTACTCTGTGACCTCGCCTTAAACAAAATCCTGTTCTCGTTGGAGAATGTTGAAGTTAAGTTTATTGCCTACACAGATGGCGTGGCGATAACAGTCATAGGTTAGTTTCCAAACGTACTTAGGGGCATTCCTCAAAGATCTCTTCTCACTTTGGCAAAGTGTGTAGCCGAAAACGGAGTTAACCCAACCAAGACCGAACTAATTTTGTTACCTGAATGTACAATTTCCCTTTTGTAACGCCTAGCTCCTTGGGGTGTACTGAAATTGACTTCACAAAGAGCGCAAAACACCTCGTTGTTTTACTGGACATGAAGTTGAATTTCAAGCTGAACATCAAAGGCAGAGGAAGAACGCCTAGGTGGCATTTTATGCAAGAGGTAAGCAGTTGTAAGACCGATAATGTTACATAGGGGTTATCGACTGATTGAACGTCCTTGATAAGTTCGCATACTGCAAGATACTAGATAGGGTGCAAGGAATGACCAATTAGTGCATCTCGGGCGTGCTATGCAGCACTCCCTCTGAAACTCTAAATGTAATTTTACATTTGCTGTCCTTGGACATAACCAAACAAATTGCGGCATCCACAGCAGTTATATTAAGGGAATAGTTACAATGGTCGGTAAACGGTTATGACCGTAGTGTAATGCTGAATATGATGCCTTACATTCCAGGCATCGTGGAATACATTCTGGCTGAACCCCTTTCTACAAGAAGAACAGTACACCTTTACCCGATAGGCACGGATGGAGCTTTCGAACTTGGGTAAAAGGACTTCGACTTCTACACTGATGGATTTAAGCTTAACAATTAACTAGGTTTCGGTGTATTTCTTTGGAGATGTCTCCAAAGCTACCTGTCCAAAAAAGTGTCTTCTAAGCGGAGATCTAAGCTATTAAGGATGTAGCCGAATGGATGAGAACTAATATCCTCACTACAGTGGTGTTAAATATTTTTTCCGACAGCCAGTAAATGTCTGGAATCCCTCTTCCTGAAATAAACGAGGCCTTAACTTAACTTTAAACGAAATCGCTCAGCTTTTCAATATTCACCATATTTGAGTGCCGGGCAACAGGGACAAACCAGGGAACTTTAGGGCAGATGAGTTAGAAAGACTCTGTACTTCTTCTACACTAACGGCTCTAGGCAAAACAATAAAGTAGGTTTCGGTGTATTTTAAAAGGACCTAGGGCTAAAGATAGCTCGAAGGCTACCTGATAAACGTAGTGTCTTCTTAGAGAAGATCTAAGCCACTAAAAAAGCAGACGCATGGCTAAGAATTATTATCCTCACTACAGTGGGGTTAAATATTTTTTCAGATAGCCAGTCTGCCAGTAAATGTCTGGAATACCTGTTCATGAAGTCAACATGAGCCCTTAACTTTTATCGAGATGGCTTTTCAATATTCAGCATGTTTTTGTGCCGGGCAACAGGGACATACCAGGGAACTTAAGAGCAGATGAGTTAGTAAGACTCAGTACTACATCTACACTGACGTCTCTAGGCTAAACAATCAAGTAGGTTTCGGTGTATTTTAAAAGGACCTAGGGCTAGAGATAGCTCGAAAACTACCTGATCAATGTAGTATCTTCTAAGCTGAGATCTAAGCCATAAATGAAACAGCCGAATGGCTAAGAACTATTATCCTCACTACAATGGGGTTAAATATTTATTCCGACAGCCAGTAAATGTCTGGAAAACCTCTTCATGAAGTCAACATGAGCCCTTAACTTAACTTTTAAGGAGATGGCTTTTCAATATTCACCATGTTTTTGTGCCGGGCAACAGGGACATACCAGGGAACTTAAGAGCAGATGAGTTAGTAAGACTCAGTACTACTTCTACACTGACGGCTCTAGGCTAAACAACCAAGTAGGTTTCGGTGTATTTTAAAAGGACCTAGAGCTAGAGATAGCTCGAAGACTACCTGATCAATGTAGTATCTTCTAAGTAGAGATCTAAGCCATAAATGAAGCAGCCGAATGGCTTAGAACTATTATCCTCACTACACTGGGGTTAAATATTTATTCCGAAGTCAGTTTGCCATTAAATCTCTGGAAAACTTCTTTCTAAAGTCAACATCAGCCCCCAGCTAAACTTTCAACGAGGTGGTGCAGCAATTTAATATTCACCATATTTGGTTGCCAGGCAAAAGGGACAGCCTAGGGAACTGTCCGACTCGGTATTACATTAAGGACTCCAGAAGAGTTGTGCTTAAGTCACGGGCGGCGTTTAATAAAGATAAATGTGGCCCCGACTGCTGGCAATATAACGACCTGATGTCCCACTGCCGTATCTGTCATAACAGTGTCTAGTCTGATTGCAAGGCATGCAGTAAGACTGAATGTCGCAACTTACGACTTATGCAAAAGCTATGGTGATGGGGAAGAGAAGGAATCTATTCAACACTTTCTCTGTATGTGCCCTGGGGATCAGGCGAGGACCAACATTTGCTGCTATCTATCTATCTATATGCTGAATCTATTGTCCTCGAATTTTAAATATTTTTTATTGAATAAAACGTCGTAAACTTTTGTTCCAATCATAAGCAATTGTTTTTCAAGATCAATAAGATCTGTATATTTGACTACTTACAAGCAGAACGAATAGTATTTTCACATCCTTAGCATACTTGACATATCAGTTACCATATCTTCATGTTTATCTTACAAAATTACATTAGAAGCAGAATCTGTTGTTTGGTGTTTCATTGTTAGCAGATTGTTTTGTTACCATTTCCCATAAACCTTTTCGGTATAGACTGACTAACTTACCTAAAAAAGCTTACCTCTCTATAGGCGTAACAATTACCTTGTTATATTCAGTTCATAGCTTCAGCGGCGATCCTACACATTATCGTACTGTCGCTTTGAATTCAATCAAATAGACGGCTGATATATATTTCTGGCTAATAATGAAAATGCGAATATTTATCATCAAAAATGGTTATATTGTTTTTCAAAGTATTCTCCAGCATGATTTATACACTTTTGCATGCGCTCAAACCAATTGTCGAAGCACTTCTTCCACTCCGCTTGAGACACCTCCAAATCATGGTTTTTGAACGCTTCAACAGCATCTTCTGGCGACAAAAACCGTTGACCACGCATTTTTTTCTTGATGTGCGGTAATAATATGAAGTCATTGGGTGCCAAGTCAGGGCTGTACGGCGGATGACCCAGCAATTCGACGTTTTGGTCGGTCAAGAAGGTGCTGGTTTGTGCCGATGTGTGAGAGCTCGCATTGTTATGGTGCACAATGATTCGTCCTCTCTTGTTCGTTTTTCGAATTTCTCCGAAGACTTCAGGCAAACAACTTGTGGTGTACCACTCAGAATTGACCGTCCTACATGGATCAAGGCGGAACAGTCGCCACATGACCAGTTTTGCCGAAGAAACAGACGACCGTTTGCTTCGAAGTGCTTCTTCCACGAACAACTTTCGTTGGATTTAGCTCGTCTTCTGAGACCCACGCGGTCGATTGCTGTTTTGATGATTCGTAACCTGTGACGATCTTATAACGTCTTTTCTTTGCATCAATCGACACGAGCCTTTTTTGAGCGATTGTCAATTTGTGCGGGATCCAAGAGAACAAACATTTTTTACGGACAGGTGTTCATGAAATATCGAATGAATGCTGGTGAACGAAATGCCCAAGGATGCCTCTATCTCACGGTATGTCACATGACGATCTAGCATTCTTGGTTCACACACGGCATCAATGTTCTCTGGCACAACGGCCGTTTTTGGTAGACCTACACGACCTTCGTGTTTAAGCGAGCGTCGGCCACGATTGAATTCATTAAACCAGTTTTTCACTGTGCTATAGGATAGTGCTTCATCGCCATTCAAAGATTTAAGTTCATCGATGCACTATTGTCGGGATAATCCACGTCGAAAGTTGTGAAAAATGATTGCGCGAAAATGTTTACGAGTTAATTCCATTTTTTGCCAAATAGATTTTTTCAAGTCACTGTAAACAACTCAAATGATGGTCGTACGTCGAAACGTTCTGAAAACGTTTATGCTAAAAAAATGTCAAACTTTCCAATGGAAATGTCAGATGGGTGTTGCCTAGGCCAGAAATATATATAGCAACCCTCGTACTACCATTGTCAATGAGGGGACACACCGTTTGCTAAAAGAAGTTGAGAAAGCTTCATCGATGTCTCTCATATTTTGCGTGTTTTGTGATTATTGCTTAACGTAGGTACGTCCCCTGTTCGATTTGTCTTTTGTAAGTCGTTGACTTTTTGGTATGTATCAGTACAAATCGTAGAAGAACTTAATACAAGCACCAAAATGAATCCAATTACCAAATTGGACGATTAGTTTGAGAATGTTCATCTTTTTGTCGTTTAGTATGTTTTTAAGCCATGGAAAAGCGTACAATACATTCTGGAACATGAACAATGGCCGCATGTGATATAATTCTTAAACCCACTGTTCAGAAGCAACTGTTTGTAGCCTTCGAATCCACTTTTTATGATGACTTTTCAAAGCTTTGGAGATTGCTAACCTACATACCTTTCTAGATACTCCCAGTGATTTTAAAATGTTACAAGATTATTTCGCATTAATGCTTTAGATATGACCTTTTATATCCAATTGGATGCCAATTGGATACTTGTGTCGGTTTATCGTAGGTCGCGGTCAGTGAGACTCTTCAATTGTTCTAGGATATTCTGATTCGCTTGGAGTATCTCTAATACTAATTTTCGAATACCCATTTATCCGTTCGCCTACAATAGGCAATTTTAAAATTACATTTAACCTTAAAATCCAAAATATTTCGACACTGAAATTGTTTTAGGATTTTCTGAACATGACATAAGACGCGCAATCGCATGGACTATCTTTGGTACTAATTTGCGATTACCCATTTTTACCCGTCGTCCACAGTAATCGGAAATAATTAAATGTTTTAATTAAAATGTAACCTCCAAATCAAAAATATTTCGCCTCTGGAATTGTTCGAGGATGTTCTTAATATGACAATAGACGCAGAATAGAAAGGGTTATTTGTGGTACAAATTTGGAGTACCCATAGTTTCCTAGTAAGCAATTACGGATTAAATTGTATCAGCTCAACGTGTAATCAACGATTAAGTACCATTGGGTGATAAATCTAGAGGTATTTTTTCAAATAAAAAAGATATAAAAAAAATCAAATCAAGTGTGGAATCATTATTGTTCATTATACGAAAGGACATATTATGCCATTTATTTTTTGAACATAATTTTCTTCAAATGTTGGCCGCCACTACGCCTCAGGGTGTCCATTCTGAGGGTCCAATTTTGGATGACTCCTTGGAGCATTTCGACCGGTATTACGTTAATGACGTGCGTAATTTTAGTTTTTCACCATAAATTTTGAATTTAATGTAGCACCAAAATAAAAAAGTCTAAAGGTGTGATATCACACGATATAGGCGGCCAACTCACCGGTCCATAAAGTGAAATTAGCTGATCTTCGAAATTACCTCTCAATAGATCCATTGTTCGAGCAGCTGTATGGCAAGTGGCATCTCCTGTTGAAACCAAATGTCACCCCGATAACGAGCTTCAATTTCAGGTAGCAAAAAGTCCGATATCATGGTGCGATTCACGGTTACGTTCCGGCCATCATCATTTTAGAAAAAATATAGACCGATGATTCCACTAAAGCATAAATCGCCCCAACCGTCGTTTTCTTTGGTTATAACGACACTTCTTAAAGCTCTCCTGCTTGCTCTTCAGCTCAAATGCGGCAATTTTGTTTATTTACCTTGCCGTTATGCCAGAAATGGGTCTCATCACTGAACAAAATTTTGGTTGAAAAACGTTTCTCACCGAACGCTCATTTCCATAATAAGAGGGCGACCGCAAAAGTAACTGGCCTAACATAAAAAGAACCATTTTTTGGAATTATAATTATTTATTTTTCAACATAATCTACTTCCAACTCAATACACTTCATCAAAAGTTTTTCAAGTTTTTTAATTCCATCCGAAAAATAAGATATTTCAAGACCTTCAAAATATGCCTCAGTTTCAGCAATAACCTCGCTATTGGACGAACATTTTTTGCCACCGAGAATTTTTTTTAAATTTGGAAACAAGAAATAATCAGAAGGAGCTAAATCTGGACTAATTCGGCCAGTTTTTGTTGAGTTAAAAATGCAGTGTGTGAAGGAGCATTATATTGATGAAAAAGAACTTTTTTTTCTAAATGCGGTCGTTTTATCTTGATTTCTTCACTCAACCGATCTAATAATGTACAATAATATTAACTATTTATAGTTTTTCCTTTCTGAAGATAATCAATAAATATTATACCCCTTGCATCCCAAAATACTGTGGTCATTACTTTTCCTGCTGACTTAACAGTTTTCGCCTTCTTGGGACCACTTTTACCATTGTTCCATTGTTTTGACTGTTCTTTGCATTCTGGGATATAGTGATGGATCCATGTTTCATCAACAGTTATGAATCAGCGCAAGAACTCTATTGGATTACGCTGATAAATCGCTAAAAGCTCCTCGAAATTGGTCCAACGGATGATTTTTTGGGGAAAGTCAACAAACGCGGCACCTATTTCGCGGATAGCTTTTTCATGTGGAGTTCATCATGTAAAATACTCCAAACTTGTTTTTCGTGTATTTTAACAATATCAGCAAGTTCTCTGAGCTTTATTCTTCTATCTTTAGTCACTTCATTAAATATTTTTCTAATGTTTTCAATATTAGTAGCAGTTTTCGGTATTCCAGAGCGTTGTTCATCTTCCGTACTTGACCCATTTTAAATTGTTGAACCCAGGATTTCACGGTGGAGTATGATGGTGCATTATCACCGTGAACAGAATCCAATTCATCTTTGATTAATTGTGGCGTATAACCTTTCATATAAAAGTGTTTAATTACCGCACGAAACTCTTTATTTTCCATTTTTCAAAATTATAAAACTTGTTTACTTCAATCACCTGTAACAAAGAAAATAATCATTAAATATTTCGGAAATTTTGACAGATGGCTTATAAAAGATTGCTTTTAAAAAACAAAAACAAAAAAAGTTGCTAGTAAAACGGAAAATGTGACAGGCCAGGTAGTTTTGCGGTCGCCCTCGTACAGTTGCACAATTTGGAGATGTTGTTGCGGTCTTTACGAAGTCTTTTCACGATGAAAGTTTAAAACAACTCGCGCTTAATCTATAAAAAAAACATATTGAAAAAATACTTCTAGATTGATCAGCCGTAGGAGGTTAAGTTTACAATTGTTTTATTTCTTGTTATATTTCTTCTCGGATTCTCACAAGTTATCGCTGTTAAGTCTTCTTTATACGTCCGTTAGCCCACTAACAGCGTCATTTTAAGGGTGTGTGTGCGTCTCCTTTAGTTTTATAGTTATTTTAAAATGTATCTCCAAGCAGGCGTAACAACTTCTTTGCTCTTTCGAGTCTAACCCTTTTTTGCTTTGGTATAAGTTCGTGTGCCTTTTGGAAATGGTAAGTCTTTACCTTTAGTTAATTTTGGAATTTGCGTTGGAAGCTCGCGAGGACGTTTTCAATTCTTTGGTCATGTGATTAGCACTACGACGTCGACGCCGTTGAAGTCGAGATTACACTTTCCTAACCATTTCCTGTATTGTTGCGATTTTTTTCGTCCACCAATGCTTTCTGTATTATTATTACAATGATTTATGGTGCAGTACACAAACATTTCATTCACTTTGAGATAGCTGAGCTCGAAAACAATAGCTGGTTGCCAAATATAATGCCATCGAGTGGGAGATTAGTACATCCTGAGCAAAAAATTGAGATGGTAACAAAAATTCCAAAACAAATAAAATGTTACAAATCAAAAAGTCTGTATACTTTAAGTGATACAAACAAACAATTTTTCGGAAGATCGTAGAAAGGATGGAATTTGACTGTAAAATATACCATAAATATTTTGGTTAGTTTTCTGGTTACGTTTAATCAGAGTCAGTTGATTAAAGTGGACAACTCGTAAGGATTTCGTTCCAGTACGGTGTTTCCAGTATTGGGGGATTTGGTTGTTGGTGTTGGGTCCATGTTTAATAAGACCAGATTTGTAAGGTCCTTATTTATAGGCCTTCAACTCAACAAGATCGTAAAATAAATGTCAGACTCGTGAGAAAATTTCATTGTTTTTTCTTACCCATACGTCCACTGGTAAAGGGGTCGATTTTTGAGTTTACCATATTAGGGCCCGAAATTTAGTTAGCGTATATTAAGAAAAGTAAGAAAATTTAACGGTTTTTTAGCCTTAGAAAGGAAATCCCATATTTCGAAAGCACCTATTTCCCAAGGCCCCAAATTTAGTCAAATTAATGTTATATTCGTATTCGATTTTTCGGCCCCTACGTTTGAATCGCATTTCGAATAACTTTTGTTCTATAGAACTTAAATGCAAATACTTTTGGTAGATTGTAAACAATAAAAACAGCTGTTATTGGTATGAATTTGACATAGCGAGCATTATCGATTTGTCAGTATTGCCAAGGTGAAGTTGGTAACACTTTAATCGTCTAGCTCTGTTAAACAGACGCAAATTGTTAAAGTGGACAAGTGGAAGGTCAATTGTAAAGTAGAAATGTAATTAAAGCAACTTTTTACAACTAATTCAAATATGGATTTACGTTCTTTATAGGGTGCATTTTTAGTGTTTGTATTTGCTGTTTCATTTTTGCAGTACTTGGATTGTACTTCGGCTTACACAAAAAAAAGTTTAGTATAGAATTTGAATTAGTTGCGTTTAGAATGCGTTTTAGCAAGCGATGCAAAAGCAAATAGTATTTATGTTACTAAGTATTTCAATTTACATAATAAAATCTAATTCTATATGCTATTGATATGTGACCCTTGAAAGGGCCAATTAACTTGCTCCTTTGACAATATATTTTAAATAGAAACAGTGGATATCTGCGTTTACGGTCTGTGGTCGTAGAGACAAAATAAAAAAGAAGTCGGTAAACAAGCTAAAGTCGGAAGGTCCGACTACTTTTTCTTTTCACATATGTAAATTACTCTGACGGGAAAATATCGGGTGATCAATCTAGAGGTATTTTTTTCAAAATATAAAAATTCAAATCAAGTGTGAAAGAGTTTAAAATAAAAAAAATTCAAATCAAGTGTGGAAAGTCGGAAGGTCCGACTACATTTTCTTTTCACATATGTAAATTACTCTGACGGGAAAATATCGGGTGATCAAACTAGAGGTATTTTTTTCAAAATAAAAAAATTCAAATCAAGTGTGGAATCATTATTGTTCTTTTTCGAGTGGAAATATTAAACCATTTATTTTTTGAATATAATTTCCTTTAAAGTATGGCCACAACAACGGCCTAGGGTGTCCATTGTGAGGGTCCAATTTTGAATGAATCATTCGGGCATTTCGACCGGTATGGCTTTAATGACACGCGTAATGTTGGCTTCCAAAACCTGAGTCGTTGCTAGTTTGTCAGCATAGACTTTGGTCTTTACATAGCCCCAAAGATCACACGATCTAGGCGGCCAACTCACCGGTCCAAAACGAGAAATTAGCTAGTCTTCGAAATTACCTCTCAATGATGCTGTATGGCAAGTGGCACTGTCATGTTGAAATCAAAATGATAGCGAGCGCCATTCACGATTACGTTACGGCCATCATCTATTGGGAAAAAAAGGGTCCGATGACTCTACTAGGCTATTAACTGCACCTAACTATGGTTTTCTCTCGGTATAATGACACCTCTTGGACATCTTCTGGTTGCTCTTCAGTCCAAATGTGGCAATTTTGTTTATTGACGTTGCTGTTAAGCCAGAAATGGGCCTCATCACTGAACAACATTTCGTTTCCATTCCATTATACAGTTACACAATTAGGAGACATTGTTGCGGTGTAAGTCTTTCCATGATGAAATGCCGAATAGTACTGAAAAAATAAAGTTTAATACAACTCACGCGTAATCTGTGAAAACACCCTATCGAAAAAAATTCCTCTAGATGGATCGCCCTTTTCAAATGGCAATCCATTAACTCACTCATAATTTAAAAATCTGTCTAAAATCTTAAGATAACTAAAATTAAATTTAAAGGAAACAATTAGAGCCATTCCTCACACTGCCCTAGGCAGTGTTGCTGATTTCGCAGACAATTGCCAGTTTTTTCGGTTTGGTCTTGTTTTAATGTGGGTTATTTTAAAATGAGCGACTAATATCGATTATGTAACCTATCCGGGATAAGTTAAACGCAAAATAACAAAGATAACTTATCCTCTATTCGGGCAATTTTAAAGCCTGCTCAGTCACCCCTTGTGAAGTCTAAACTACTTAAGACTAGTTAAAGTAATAAAAGCTACCTAATAAACAAACTGAATCTCATGACTGCCGGTTTAATGCACTAGTGCGACTCGATGTAATTATGTGCCGCTACAACTCTTTGTTAAGTTTTTGGACGCAGTAAAAGTGCCAATTTTGGAAATGTCTTTACAAAATGTCCTTCTGCAATCGACTTTTCAACAACTTTAATAGATAATAATTTGTTTATCGGTTTAGTACATAGCCTCGATAACTGCCAACCCTCTATCCAGGCTAAGTACTTATAATCAAACGGTGACAAAAACTTTTTTCTTAAAATTTGTTGTTGATTTTGAGAGTTGAGTAAAGCAGAATTTTTACTCAAGACATGGACAAAAATGTCTTGAAAATCGATATGTATTAAATGGGGTTTCTCGAAACATTTGCAGGGCTTGGCGTATTGTAAAGATCTGGTGAGTTGAGGACTTACCAGGCCTAATTACGATACGGGTCAGAGGTGTGTTGACGTTCACTCGTTCCCAAAATAAGCTCGAATGGATCGTATAAGCAATTTGTTTAAAACTTATACAACGATAGTTGGCGCTAACCCTTCCGTCCTCCTTTCTGTAAACAGGACGCAGAACACTGAGATTCCATTCATAAGTCATACTTTGCTTTTAACCGAATTGCGATGATAAGTTGGTGTATGCTCTTACCCAAATTACTAATGAATTCCTCTAGGCTAAATACGGGGTCAACAATAATTTAGTTAGTAAGTTGGTTTCAAAAGAGGAGGCAGATATTTTCCGCTACATGACCTAGGACATACACCCTAGCTAGTTATCGGCCTGAATTGCTTTCTAATTTTTAATGGTAGGGTTTGGAGATTATTTTTGGAACTCTGTGTTGTTACATAGTCCGTAAGAGACTTTCATTCTATATCCCTGATGTGGGTCAAGACTGGTAAAGAGTCATTCCCTAAGAATCGGGATTAAATGTCTGCGAAAGCTGGACCGTGGCATAGGTAGCGCTCTAACGTTTCGTCATCCACCACGCAAGCCTAGTAACCTGTGTAGATGCGCATGTAAGCCTCAGTGTCCTGTAAGAATTATTGGTTGGACTTCTGCCTCTAAGATCTTGTTATTCTGGTAGGCGAAATAAAAAAACGATTTCCGGTTCTTCAATGCTAAGTCCCAGTACCGTCCTTCCCCTAGCGTATAACAGCGAATTTCAGTGAAGCCTAATGTCATTCCTATGCGGGGGTTGCTATTTATGTTGCGGGTCCAGCATGTTCCATTGGAAATGGATTTATTATTTTTTAAAATATTCTCCGTGAAGATCAAAACATTGCGCTCAAACTAATTTTCGAATTACTTTTTTCAATCCGAATGAGACAGCTTCTTTTTGGAACACTTCAACAGCTGCTTCGGGCGCCGAAAAACGTTGAACACCCAGTTTTTTCTTGATATGAGGGAATAA
The DNA here is from genome assembly GCA_963513945.1 of Hydrotaea diabolus. NCBI lineage: Eukaryota > Metazoa > Arthropoda > Insecta > Diptera > Muscidae > Hydrotaea > Hydrotaea diabolus. Next base: position 169,349,969 of record OY740717.1, on the reverse strand, counting down.
GAAGTCATTTGGTGTCAAATCAGGGCTGTACGGCGGATGAACTATCAATTCGACATCTTGAGTACTCAAATAACAAATTGTCTCAGCTGGTACGTGAGGGCTCGCACGAACAATGTTGGCAAACAGATTTTTTGTAAGGATCAGAATTGACCGTCATATCGTTTACTAAAGGCACTGTGGCCAAAAGACGGGTATACCGAAATAAATGAGATCATTTGCTTCGATGTGCTTTTTCCACGAATTTTTTTTGTTAGATTTTGTTCGCCTTGAAAGACCCATACGGTCGATTGCTGTTTTGTTTCGGGCTATATGCATAGTTACATGATTCTTCACCTGTGACTATGTATACACAGAATTTTGTAGATTTTCAACATTTCTTTGCTCCAATCGACTTCAACCTTTTTTTTGAAAAAATTGTTTACACGGTCAAATGAACATGCAAAATCTTATTGATGTTTGTAATACTTATGCCAGCGATTTACAGTGGTTTTTAATAGTCCTTTATCACCAAAAGTCGAAACATGTTGATTAAGATACTCTTGTCTCGATAATTCACGCCGAAAATCGTAAAAATTCATCACACGAAAATTTTTACGTGTTAATTCTATTTTTTGACCGAAATGGGTTTTTTAACACACTGAAAACAAAACAATTCCCTCTCAAATTCCAAACCTTGAGATTGAAGTTATTTTAAAAAATGTCCAGTTTGCATCTGGCAACGTTAGTTTTTTTTTTTGCTACCCTCGCACTTAATGACCGGGAACTTCTATTTCACACAGACTTCAAACGGCATATACATTTAATACAGACATTTTTCATGACTTGGAGATTAATCTCTTACCCGTAAAGTCACTGAAATTTATAGGGTGATAGTCTTTCACATTAACTATCACACCACCATCGGTTACGATATTTAGATGGATGGTGCAGCCGCCTCAACTCGTATTGGGCACGAATTGATGCTAACGTTCCGGCGTTTGTCCAGCGTTTGTCCATAGGGACCACATGTAGTGCTGCACCTTCTGAATTGTCCGACCAAGCCTACTCAGCTGACCCCCAACCTCTGTAAACGCATCTAGTTCAAATGGCTGGTTTCCACCACCCGAATATCGAATCAGATCCCCTGTAGGCGAACAGGACTTCAAAACAAATACTCGTATATTGTTGTTACAACAACGAAAGCATCCATATTTAGTGCTGCGGCGAAACCATTGAACCGTATTCTATTTTTGGAGGTGGGTTTTTTAACTTTTTACCTCCTTACCGAAGCATCCAATCGACAAAAGAGCCTTAATTCGTGATCACTTCATTGCGCGGCCATAAACGCGGAAAGACAATAGAAAAACTTTAATCGGTGACCATAGAAAAACTTAAATCAGCGATATAATCTCCTAAACTAAGCGTCTTATCGACAAAAGAGCCATAATTCAGGATCACTTCTTTCCTCGGCCAAAAACGTGGGAAGGCCATAAAAACTTTAAGCAGTGATATCTCCTAAACGAAGCGTCAATTCGACAAAAGAACCTTATTTCGTGATCAGTTCTTTACTCGGCTAAAAACGCCGGAAGACCATACAAAAACTTAAAGCAATGATATCTCCTAAACGAAACATCTAATCGACAAAAGACACTTAATTCGTGACCAGTTCTTTACTCGGCTAAAAACGCCGGAAGACCATACAAAAACTTAAAGCAATGATATCTCCTAAACGAAACATCTAATCGACAAAAGACCCTTAATTCGTGATCATTTCTATTCCAGGCCAAAAACGTGGGCAGACCATAGAAAATTTTAATCAGCTCAGCTATACGAAGAGCCAATTTTATTAACATAAGTTTTATTGTAAAATTCAAACCAAAATCCCTAAAATTTTAGAACTCAAAGCACGCTTGTAAGAGCGATAGTTCTAAAAATCTTTTGGTACAATTTAAACATATTGTCTTTTGAAAGAAACTAACTTGCATAATATTTTTTCTTACCTATAGAATGCTCCCTCAACATCCTCATCTGAGGCCAGTAGCCGACGAAGAAGTTCAGAGAGCAGTCGGTGCAGCCAGAGTAGCGGCATCAAGGTGAATTGCCTAAATATCATCAATGACCAAGAGATAGAGAAAAGACCAATAATCCTCGAAGGAACATCTACTATTGCTTCCAAATCGGAAGTCTTAGAAACCGATAACCAAGTCAAATGTGATAATTCCAAAATCGAAGAAATTGTAGGACAAGTGGCGAAGGAAACTGCCAAAGTTATTGTTGCAGAGCCCACTAAGGAAAAAGTAAGTGAGCCAAAAGAGAACATCGTTAAGGGTTTGCAAGAGGAGAGACAAAGCCAATCGCATTCAGAAGTGGTTATTAAAAAGGAAAATGGAGTGGACACAAAGGAGGACTCCAAAATATCTCCTATTAAAGATGAAGTCAAATCGGCTGATGTCAAACCACACATAGGAAAAACACTTAATGAGGTAGCACGTCAACTGGACTTCAGCAGCAGCGAGTGCAAGTTGAATGTTGTCAAAAAACAGGAAACTATTGTAAAACAAGAACCTCTGGACACGCCGGTTGCAACGCAAATCAAGCATGAACAATGTTTGAAAACACCGGTTAAATCGGCGGAGAAAGTTGTTGCAAAGCCAACACCAAATAAAATGGAAAGTCTTATGATGCCCTCGCCAGCTTTAAAAACATCTGCGACGCAATCGTCGCTTACGTTGTCAGCAACAAGCCATGGAACAACAGCTACAACATCACACATAACCTCAGTTAACAATCACCATGCGCAGAATCAAAATCATTCCGCCGGTTCGGCCGTTGTCAGTAATTCGGTACCAGTGACGCCAACCACTTCGTCAACGTCCTCATCGAAAACGGCCACATCGTCCAGGCGGTCCTCGTCGGGCAGCAGTTCTCACACACATCACCATCACTACCACAAGTCCTCGTCGTCCTCTTCGTCCAATAAACACAACACGTCTTCGTCGACTACGAACAATTCGTCATCGTCGTCATCGTCACGCAGTCGTGAGTGTTCCAGATGTTATAAACGTTCAAAAATTCGCCGAACTAGTGTTGGAACTCAGTATGTTCAGCCACCACCAGAGCCCAATGTCACACGTAGTAGCCGTAATAACAATCGTGTGCCACCCGGCCTGGAACATTTGAAATATGGCCAATATTTCGAAGTGGAGGTGTATCCAAATGGAGGAGCCTCTGTTGTGCATCTATATCAAGATGAAATCAAGAATCTTCCACCAGAAAATATGGACGAACTGGTTAAAGAGTTCTTCGATGTATGCTTTGCCGAAGATGAAGAAGGCTATGCTCATCATGTAATGGGCATCGTACACGATGCGGCAAGGTATTTGCCTGATCTGCTACAGCATATGGCGGAGAACTATTCAACCCTAACAGTAAAGGCAGGTGTCTTGGGTAGGAATTCAGATATCGAGACGTGTACAATGGCTCAATATTATGAACAGGTGAGATAGAGGTTACATTTTCGTTAGGGTTGAGTGAAATAACGTTGTTTTCCTTTAGGTTGTTCGTAATTACTCTCAGGGTACTTTTCGTTATGGCCCGCTGCATCAGATCAGTTTAGTGGGCAAGGTCCATGAAGAGGTTGGTGGCTACTTCCCGGACTTATTAGGACGAATCGAAGAAAATCCATTTTTGAAAAAGGTTTGTTTTAATTGATTTACTTCTATGTATCATTTCCTTTTTTATTGTTAATTTAATATCATTTTAGACTATGCCATGGGGCCCATATTCAATACTACAAACTGATCCTCGTTTATCGAATGACGGCCCTATTTTATGGATACGTTCTGGCGAACAACTGGTGCCTACAGCAGAGCTGAATAGTAAAACACCTTTAAAAAGGCAAAGGTACTTTAGTAGTTTGAAAGTTTCATTGGAAAATGTTTTCTTCATGGGTTTACATTGTCTTTTTAGAACACGTATCAATGAATTGCGAAACTTGCAATATTTACCACGTCTGTCGGAGGCTCGTGAAACCATGATTGAGGATCGCACTAAGGCGCATGCTGATCATGTGGGTCATGGTCATGAGCGTATAACAACCGCTGCTGTGGGTAAGTTTTCGGGCAAAAAATATCAAAGCCATTTCAGTCAGTCTTTGACTGACAACCGCCAAGGGAACATCGTTTTCTTATCGCGATTTATTTACCTTTTTCTTGTCGACAAATTTTATCGATACTCTTTCGTTGTTGATTTCGTACGATCTTTTTCTTATTTGCTAAGAGAGTACATTTATTATAGTAGACTATAGCACATTGTTAGGAATGATCGGGGACGGTTTCCCGTACTGGAATAGACTTCATAACCTAGGGTAGTTGACATAAGAGACAAAGCCTAGGAGAAGCAGAAGCTTTATTAAGCAATGATAAAATTGAACATATACACCCTTCACGGAGCATAGCTGCAGTTGCCCTACCAGTAACTCTAAACGCTGAACCTAAACCGTTATCAACCTACAACGTCTTTCAAGTTGGCAAAGGTCAAGATTTCATTTCTACGGACTATTTGAATGTAACGGAAATTAAAAAAACCTTCCTTAAGTACATTCACTTTGTACCAGAGAATATACCTTGCATAATATCTTAAACTCTACACTTGTTAGTGATATGAGACACTTTTAAAGATAGCGAAAACTGAATTCCCAATGGAGCAGCTATAGCAACAATAATTTGTTTAACAAGGCCACCACAACTTAAAGATAATTGGGAAAAATCCTGCCAGCATGATATCGAGTATTAAAAGTTTAAATAATGGACGCCATTTAGTGTAAGGCGATATGAACTCTAAAAATCCTATTTAGGGTTCTCAGTCGCTCTCGTCCTCAGGCGTCTTATAGGAGGAGTTTGCAGAAAACATGGACTTTGTTTTGTGTTTTTGGCGCCATTTAATACATGAAAAACACAGGATGTTCTTGGTATTCTTGGAGATCACGTTTCCAAAAATTATTAGTGACAATAATTTTGATGATGCAGGGCGATTTATTCCAAGATTTTTGGTTGAGAAAGCTAACAGGTTACCCTTTGAAGAAAAAATTACTATTATCATGCCTGATTTTAATGAATTTGCAAAACTAAACCGAGAAGTGGCACAGCTTCAGAGGATAATAAAGCTGCTAATGAAACAATAGCACAGACAACTAAACCAATCTCAATGCTGATGTTAAAGCACTTGGATACCCCGGGAGTAGAGTACATGACCAAAGTGCTCAATCTGTCGCTAGCCACTCACGAAGTTCCCGATGCCTGGAAAATGGGCAGAGTGGTCCCGCTACTGAAGCCAGGCAAAGACGCAAGTAAGGGAGATTCGTACAGGCCGATCTCCTTGCTTTCTCCAGTAGCTAAGACGCTTGAAGCACTGCTCCTCCCCAGCCTGATCGAACACTTTCTTAGTGCTGATCATCAGCATGGATTCCGCAAGCAGCACAGCACAACAACTGCTTTACACGCCATCACCACACGTATAAGTCGCGGCCTTAACCAGAACAAGCCTAACGACAGGACGGTCCTCGTGGCTCTTGACCTCACAAAAGCCTTCGACACGGTCAATCATGCCACTCTGTTCGAGGACATTGAAGAAACGTCCCTTCCGCCCAGTTTGAAACGTTGGGTCGTAAACTATATGTGTGGGCGCCAGTCATATGTAGAATTTAGAGACAGAAAGTCGAAGCCCCGAAGAGTTAAACAAGGAGTTCCCCAGGGTGGAGTTTTATCCCCGGCTCTGTTTAACCTCTACCTCTCTAAAATTCCTGCACCACCAGACGGCGTTGAAATTGTGTCGTACGCTGACGATTGCACAATTCTGGCGTCAGGACCTAAAGTGGATGACATTTGCGAGAAAATCAACTATTACCTCACTGACTTAGCACGTTTCTTCACTGCGAGGAATATGAAAATATCCGCCTCCAAATCATCAGCCACACTGTTTACTGCTTGGACCGCAGAGGTGCGGTTGTCACTCAATGTGAAAGTCGATGACGTCAACATCCCGACCACCAACTACCCCAAAATCCTTGGGGTCACATTGGACAGCCTTTTTAGATCCTCTGCACATGCTACAGCTATCTGCGATAAACTCAAAAGTAGGAACAAGGTCCTCAAGTCACTTGCCGGCAGTACTTGGGGAGCCGACAAAGAAACCTTGTTGACCTCTTACAAAGCGATAGGTCGGTCTGTAGCAAACTACGCAGCACCTGTATGGTCGGCGAACGTGAGTACGACGCAGTGGAAGAAAATTCAGACATGCCAGAATGCCGCCCTTAGAACATCAACAGGGTGTCTTCTTATGTCCTCTGAGGACCATCTACATGAGGAGACGAAGGTCCTTACCGTGCGCAGACACAATTTCCTGTTGTCTAAGCAATACCTGCTAGGGTGTTTTCGCAGCAGTCATCCTAACCACCATCTCTTGAACAGGATGCCTCCACCCAGGCAGATCAGGAACGATCTTCATGATCTGGAGAGAGAGGTCCAGCGGTATAAGAGAGAACCTTTAGATCATCGAAACTATCAGGCAGGTTTGAACAACATTCACGCCGATGATGTCGCAGCAGCAGTATCCAGCTGCCGTGTGAATGCAGTGCTAGGGGAACATCCCCCGGAGATTTCACCTGAGGAGAAGGTACTACCTCGGCAGACGCGCGTGGTTCTGGCGCAGCTGAGATCCGGATGGTGCAGCCGCCTCAATTCTTACTGGGCACGAATTGATGCTAACGTTCCGGACATCTGTCCCGCCTGCCATCAGGGACCACATGATGTACTGCACCTCTTCAATTGTCCGGCCAAGCCCACTCAGCTGACCCCCAGGTCTCTGTGGACGCATCCAGTTCAAATGGCGCGTTTCCTTCACCTGGATATCGAAGCAGATCCCCCATAGACGAACAAGACCTCAAAATAAATATATTGTTGTTACAACAACAACTAAACCAAGAAACAAGAGAAGTCCCACTGGGTTTAACTCGTCTTTTGTAGCTGGTATTATGATGAAGAAAAGAGCCTGGAACAGAAGTATCCAAAACTACTAATTATAGAAAAATCCTGCGCTAATGTTAAGTTTAAATCTTGTCGGCAAAACGAAAAACATGGACAATTTTTTTTCATTAAATTTAATGCTTAATGTCAATGAAATGGAGCAAAGAAAAACATGCATCTTTCCAAAGTCAACAATATTATAAGTAATTTAATTGACATTGCTTAGAGATTTGCTGAAGTTTGTAGTAGGGTCTGATAGTACAAGTACAATTGTATTGACCAGCTGAAAATGCCTCAGACAGTCCTTTTTGGTTTATTCTGGATATACAAAAGTTTAAAGAGACAATAAATAATACCAGAGTGACTTAAGAAAACATACTGCCTACTAATATAAACTTTAATTTAAAGCCTGGTAAGCATCAAAAAGATGCAAGAGGCGATTAAAGTCCAATTTCATTGATGCCGGTTTTGTCAACGATTTTAGAGAAAATTATATCCACGTGCTCTTGGAGGAACAACACACAACGTATACCATCCCGCCATCATGCAATTTTGTCCAAACGTGGAGTGCACACATTATGTTATGAACTTGAATCGTCACTCAGAAACAATTAATTTAAAAGGGATCACAATATCATTCATATGACTACTACAACTGGCTCGGCAGTGTCTCATCCGATCAACCTAATTTTTCAGTATATTTTTGATTGTTTCAGGGCGAATGGCAACTTTTATTTCATGTTTCAGCGCTTCAATTTTTTTCTGGATGCTTTGCGTTACATTTATCCTTAATGGCTTCCTACAGAAAATAATCCGAGATGGCCAATTGACATCACAATTTCAGCTGATTATTCGATTTTCAAAAACATTGCGTAAAATATCGATGGTTGCGTTGGCTGTGTGGCATGTGGCCCCTTCTTGTTGAAACCAAATGTCGTCCATGTCATTCTCATGCATGTTTGAAAACAAAAATTCGTTGAACATGGCGCCGTAATGCTCACTATCGACGGTAACGGAGGATCCTTTCTCATTTACGTAGAAAAATGGACCAATTATGACAACACCAAACAGTGACTTGTTGTGGATGCATTAGCTTCTCAATAGTCACGTGTGGGTTCTCTGAACCCCTTATGCGGCAATTTTGCTTATTGACATAGCCGCCGAAATGAAATTGAGCTTCATTTGAAAACACGATTTTATGGTAAAATTCTTCATCTCCAAAACAATATTCAGCCCATTGGGCGAAGCGAAAACGCATCGGACCTTTTCAATAAAACCAGAAACTTGAAGAAATGATCAGCATTTTTTTCCAGCCGATATCAGAGGACATTGAAAAGGAATATGACCGTGATGTGTTTACCTTTTTAGTTGATGAATTGAAAGAGTGGGGCGTGTCATTGATGATTTTTATGCTCATCTTCTCATTCCTTTCCAACCGGAAAATAAAAGTAAAGGTTGATGGTTTTATTTCTCGACATCACTCTTTAGACAATGGAGTTTCTCAGATATCATGTATTTACAATTTACTTACGGAATCGATTACGTCGGATTATATGCCGATAATATTTTCGCTGCATCAGGTTCCCCTGCTGTTGTATCTTCTAAGGTGAATCAATTTAATGAGATAATACAGCATTGGGCAAAACTGCGGTTGGCTGTCATTTCAATAAATATGTCTAAGATTCTCTGCAGAAAAAGAACATGTAATGTTGATGTAGTATTTGGTGACTTCAGTACCACTTTAGACTAGAAGTCTTTTTTTACCAGAAATTAATAAGCATTTGCAAGAAAAGCTAAGTAAGATTATATTCTGCGGAATAAAGTTTGCTGAATATAGTTTCTAAGAAGAAAAAGAAGTCCTCAGATGAAAACTGCAAATGGTATTTGTTTTCCCTGACATATGGTGTCGGTAATACATTTGCTCGATTTATATCGAGCTTTCTTAGATATCGCTCTAGACGAGTTGTTGTAGATGGGTTCTCATCCAATAAACATAGGCTGACCGCAGGTGTGCCACAAGGCTCTGTCCTTTCTCCTTTATTATTTCTCAGTTTCATTGATGATCTTTTGGGTCAGACCGTGAATCCAATCTACTTTTTTCGCGGATGACAGCAACCTATGTCATTCATATTCATTCGACCGTAGACCGAGTCTTCAAGATATTGAAGACAAAAGGCGAATAATGGAAGAGACACTTGGCCGCGATTTACTGGTCATTTCCGACTGGGGTCGAGTGTATGAGTAGATTTTAATGCGCGTAAGACAGTGCTGCTTGTTGTCTAACAAGCGGTTCACTGACCCAACAGTGTCGTCATTATCTATCGATGGTATGGATGTTGAACAATCAGGTGCTCTTGATGTGGTGGGCATGAAAATACAATGTGACGCTCGTTGGGCGAGATATGTATTCGAAGTGTCGAAAGAAGAACTCAAGTGTATAGGCTTCCTAAAGCGGTGCAAGAAATATTTCACTCCTTCTGATCTGTTCGATATCTATACAACCTACATCAGGCCAAAGATGGAATACAACTCCCATGTATGGGCAGGTGCTCCAAAATCATCCTTGGAGCTTCTGGACCGTGTTCAAAGGAGAGCGATGGTGCTGATAGGTGACAGTAGGGTATCCAACTCTATTGTTTCCCTGGAGCATCGTCGGAATGTGGGTTGTGTGTCGCTGTTCTATCGCTACTTCCATGGTGTGTGTTCTTCAGACATTCGTGGTCTTATTCTTATTCCTGACGTGAGGATGTTCGGCTGGGTTATACGACTTTCCAGAAATTCACACCCATTTGTTATCGGTTGTCCGGTTGACCGCACTATACACTACAGATCGAATTCGTTTTTCGCCCGTACTGTCCGTATGTGGAATCGACTTCCGGCAAATGTATTTCCCACCAATTACGACATCCAGAAATTCAAGGCGAATGTCAATAAACATTACTCCCTCTTTCCCCCCTTTGATCCCTTGCTTTCCAACGACCAACGCAATGCATTGCATGTATAGGGGAAAACCCCTGAGTGTTGGCTAATTAAAAAAAGAACAACATATGTAGAGTTTTTCTGCCGGGAATTCCCCTACAGGAAATCTCGGGAATACCGGTCATTTTTCATTCCCGGTTTCCCAGGAAATTCATGAAAAAGTCCAGGAAAATATAAACTCTTAACATAAGGAAATTAGATGCAGCACTTAACTGCTTTCGGACCACTTCAAGATTATTGAAGGTCACACAAATTGAGTCTCATAGAATAGAATGCAAAATGAAAGACGTCAGTACAGATGTATTACTGATCCGAAGAAGAGACTGAATATATTAATCTAGGGCACACATTATATTCCTTCTAAAAAGGCATAATATATCTTTATCAGAAAGACCAGAGCTGGGTGTTGAATGTTTAGCTGTATATGACAAACAACTTATTTGGAATTTCTGAAATTTATGGTTGCTGAGAGAATCAACATTTTCTAGCCAGATATGGTACCCTTTACTGATGGATCCTACCAAAATGGCGTTACAGGATATGAGTTTATACAACAGGCATCACACATTCACCACAATCCTTTCTAACATGGTATTTTGCGAGGATTTTCGCTGCTGAATTGTCTTCTGTAGTTTGTTTCCTCTTATTGCAGGATTGTCTTGATAAGATCTTTGAAAAAATTATTTTGAGTAGAATGCTAGAGGTTACAAAAAATAATTCAGTCATTAAAGATGAACAATGTGGGTTGCGTAAAGAAAACTCTACTATACACCAAATTAAAAGAATTGAGAATATAATAAATAGTAAAAAATGCAACGCAAAAGTACCGGTAATTTGTTCCTTGTTATAGAGAAAGCATTCGACACGATTTGGCACAATGGTGTCATCTTCGAACTCCATTAGTTTGGATATCCAGCGGTTTTCTATTAGATAGAACATTTGTTGTTAACATTAAAACCACATGTCCCCGGTTAAAAGATGATCATAGCTGGCGTGCCTTAAGGCTCAGTACTTTCACCGCTGTTGTACTAAATTTTTACCTCTGATTTTAAACATCTTAAGATAAATGGAGCTGCTCTGCTATATATCAAGCGGGAAGGTTTCTTATGCTATTATCAAAAAAAATGAAAGCATCGCTTGTAAACGTGCAACAATATTTTTCAAATGGAAAATAAAAATTAATGAGGGCAAAACTCAAGCAATATTGTTTCCCTTCAATAAATCGCCAAACTTTTGCATGCGCTCAAACCAATTGTCGAAGCACTTTGTCCACTCCGATTGAGACACCTCCAAAACATGGTTTTTGAACGCTTCAACAGCATCTTCTGGGGACGAAAATCGTTGACCACGCATTTTTTTCTTGATGTTCGGGAATAAAAAGAAGTCTTTGGGTACCAAGTCAGAGCTGTACGGCGGATGACCGATCAATTCGACGTTTTGGCCGGTCAAGAAGGCGCTGGTTTGAGCCGATGTGTGAGAGCTCGCATTGTCATGGCGTCCAATGATTCGTCTTCTCTTGTTCGTTTTTCGAATTTCTCCGAAGACTTCAGGCAAACAATTTGTGGCGTACAACTCAGAATTGACCTCCTACGTTGCTCAAGCGGAACAGTCACCACATGACCAGTTTTGCCGAAGAAACAGGCGACCATTTGCTTCGAACAACTTTCGTTGGATTTGACTTGTATTCAAAGCCTCACACGATTGTCAAATTGTGTGGGATCCAAAGAGAACAAACCTTTTTTACGGCCAGGTGTACATGCAATATCGAATGTATGCTGGTGGAAGAAATGCCCAAGGATGCCTCTATCTCACGGTATGTCACATGACAATATTGCATTATCAGTTCACGCACGGCATCAATGTTCTCTGGCACAACGGCCTTTTTTGGACGACCTTCGTCATTGAGCGACCGTCGGCCACGATTGAATTCATTAAACCAGTTTTTCACAGTGCTATAGGATGGTGCTTCATCGCCATCCAAAGATTTAAATTCATCAATGCACTCTTGTTGTAATAATCCACGTCGAAAGTTTTGAAAAATGATAGCACGAAAATGTTCACGAGATAATTCCATTTTTTTGCCAAATTGATTTTTTCAAGTCACTTTAAACAACACAAATGATGGTCGTACGTTAAAACGTTCTAAGTACGTTTATGCTAAAAAAATTCAAACTTTCTAATGGAAATGTCAGATGGCGTCAGACAACTCTTAGTCTTGTCTAGGCCAGAAATATAGCAATCAAATTGATATATAAGAAGCCTATTTGTATGCATGCAATAAAGCTGTAAGATGTGGTAGAACTCTCTTTCCTTTACTAAATCGGAAATCACCATTAAACACAGCAAACAAGCTCTTACTGTATAAAACGTGCATCCGACCGATTATGACATATGGATGTCAAATTTGGTCTCCCAGGTGTGCAAAAAAACACAAATTAAAAAACTGCTAATCATCAAAATCAAAAACCTTAAGATAATCTTTAACTTAAGTAGACTGTATTCCACTGTAAACCTACAGTCAATATAAACGGGATATGTTTAAAACTGTAATTTGTAATCTAACAGCAAGATTCAAAGATCGAAACAGATCTTTACATTGCGCTATAATAAGGAACTTGCAAAATTAATTCCTTCTACAACTTCTTTTGTGAAGTTGCTAGAAGTTCTTTATACTAGAGTTATTTTATTGCCATAAATGGGGCTTTTCCCTCTATCTTTTACTCTAATTTTTTTTATCAAAATACCAAATTTGTATGTATTAATTAGAAAAAAGGCCAATATATGTGACGCGCAGAATAGAAAGGGACCTAAGGGTAAAAACCAGTTTTGTTCAGGAGAGCCATTTTAAAGATTTAAATACGTGTATCTTTGATGTACCATCACTTTCATAAAACGCGCATATCTCTGGGAGGGAACACTTTTGGGTCATGGGATCGGTCTCGATGCTCAGATGTTGTCCACATCAAAAAAAAAGTGAAAAATATTTGTTTTACCCTTAGGTCTCTATGCGCTGTCACATATGCTGCAATACTATTTTTTTTTAGTTTTAACTCAAGATTTTTAAAACATAAAAATTGTTACTAATTTTTAAATGTGCTGATGATAGAATGGGTCATCAATTTGGCTGGGCGGTTGTTAGAGCAGACAGCCTAAGTAATGGGAACAGAAAGGAGATCTATGACGTTTAAAAAATAGAACAAAATTCAACCTGTTCTAATGTTATGGGTTCCTTCGTATATTGGCATCAGAATTAATGAGTTTGCTGATATTGCTGCTAAAGAGGTCAGTATGTTGCCAACGAAATCCCATGATTTCATCGTTTAATAACTAACATCTATTGGGCTATTCAGCGAATTGACCATTCAGTTCAGTGGGAATACACTTAATGTGTTTTACGATTACACAAGACCGAAATATCACCACAAATACACTAGAAACCAATATAAACTGTTGGTCTAATTCTGGTCATTTGCAATGTAATGACTGCTGCTGTGACATGGACAACCGCCACATTCTGTTGGAATGTTACATATCAATATTAGATGAACCTTTATTAAACGTTTTAGATTGTTTAACCGCTGGTCAGCTAGGACGGTTTTACGGGCTCTGGAACAACATGGGATTTCTGATTCAGCTTTATAACAATATAAATACTTTATCTTACTTTCAATTTTGTGTTTTATAAATTTTATTTATAAAATTTCCTTTATTAAATAAATATAAGCCATTTAATTTAGCAACCACTGTAATGTTTTAATAAATGCTTTATCCCTCTCACTACTCTTAGGCATACTTAAGGCGGTTCATGGTGGCCAAGCGTATGAGCAAAACAGGATTACCAAAGATGTGGTAGCATTTGCAGCGCAAGATTTCAATCAATTGGTGGGAACGCTGCAATTGGATTTGCACGAGCCACCCATTTCGCAATGTGTCCAATGGATTGAAGATGCCAAGTTGAATCAGCTGCGCCGCGATGGCATACGCTATGCCCGCATCAAGTTGTGCGATAATGATATCTACTTTTTACCGCGTAATATCATACATCAGTTTCGGACAGTGACTGCGGTAACCAGTGTTGGTAAATAGCTTTGGACTTGTATTTAAAACATGAAATCTCTGTAATATAATTCTTTGTTTGTCTCTCTTTTCTACTTGTTGCTTTCTATAGCGTGGCACTTGCGGTTGCGCCAGTATTATCCCGGCCAAGAGGTAATAAATGAGAAGAACAATCCAGTATTGGCTGAGCCACCACAATATAAGGAGAAACAAACCATTTTGCCAAATCCCATTTCTCACGATGAAACAAAGAAAACTCCTTGCAAACGCAATCATGAGGGTAAGGCTAAAAAATCCGAGGCCAAGAAACTTATCGACATGGAGAGCCGCAACAGACGTTCCAGTGAAAGTGGCACAGATGATTCGTCACTGGCGCCCAAAGATGATCCCGACACTCCAACAAAAAAGAAGTCCACAAAGGATGAGCCTAAAATTGATATGCGCAAAATGGTCATCGAGCATAATATGATTAATAAAGTTGTGGCCACCATAGCGTCGCCCATTAAAGGGGAGAAAGCCAAGAAGGCAAAACTTAACTCGTCGGCATCGGAACTAAACCCTTCGTCGGATCATCACAAAGAGAAAAAAGAAAAGCGTAAACACAAGGATGAGGATGGCATCAGCAGTTCGGGATCAAAATCACTTAAAAGTTCGCCGGAAACTCCCAAGAAGCTGAAAACACCTACAGCTCCAGTTTCGGCGGATGCCACAGCGTCATCACTGTCGGTGATAGCAACCACGAATGTGGCAAACACAAGTCATTTACCCAATAACAAGATTAAACTACCAGAACCAATAGTGCCTGCATTACCGTTGCCTTTAGTACCTCCCACACCGTTTACACACCGAGAAGCCTATGTAAATAGTCTAAATCAAAAGGAACCCGAAATAAAAATTCAAGTACAAATAGTTTCCGATGAACCTCCCACTACAACACAATCAAACAGCCAGCCACCACCACCTAACATTCAGTCACCAGCACCACCGCCGCAGCCAACAACGAATGTGGCGTGTACCGCCACCCCGCAAGTGACAACAATAACTTCTCCTCCATCACCGACACCGGCTCCCTTGAATCACATCATCAGTAGTGTTGAGGAAGCTCTTATCCCGGTCGTCGTGACCGGCGAAGATGTGATACTTTCACAGCCCCAGTTGGTAGTGGATCATGAAGAAGAAGTTATCATATCAGAAGTTTTAGAAAACGAAGCGGATGTGACGAGTACCAACTCAGCCTATCCACCATTACCTCCACTACCTCCCTTGCCACCACTACCCCCTTCGCCGCCCTCGCAAACACCGCTTCCGCCACCACCACCACCTCTGACGGTCGCAGCGGACCCTAAAGCCATTAAGACTACAAAAGTTGCCACTTCTGCAAGTGCATCAACTGCAGCTCCTACAACCACCAACACACCCTCAAAATCTCACAAAAGTGCTGCGAAAGTATCTAGCAAACAGCACACAAAATCTTCAACGGATCTCTTAAGTTCCATCATGGCCAGCATGGATAATAGTAAAAATAACACGGCAACAGGCAGCGCCAACAATAGTTCGTCGGCAAATCACAGTACTTCGTCGTCCTCATCAGCCGTGGGTTACACACCATCCATGCATTGAGCAGCCGGCGCCACTATAGACACATAGGATTGTAAATAATTGTATGCATATTTAGTTGGAACACATGGGCATTAAATGCTTCTACGTAAGCGGCAGAAGGCAGCAAGCAGAATGCGAGAAAAACCCCGATTTGTTCATGTTTAGAAGAAATGAAAGAATCCCCTTTGATGATCCGATGATCTGCGTCTGCATCTATTTTAGTTTTTACTGTTTATATTTGTATATGTACATACTATATACTTTAGACATATGTATTTTATCATCATCGTATATAATCCAATGGAGAAATTCGTATTTATTGTACTCGTTCGTATGTTTGCAAAGGAAAAAAGTAATTTTCATAGTTATGAAATTTTATTTATTCATATCTTGTGTATCTTCCTTTACACGACGCCGGTAATTTATTTGTATTTTCGTATTTTAAGCAACCCCCCACACATATATATATTTTGTTTATTTAACCCTAATTGCAATCCAGTTCCGTTTCCTTAATTTCCTCCCCCCCCCCCTAAAGTTATTACGTTTCGAGCTGAAGAAAACTTCCTTACACACACACATACACGCAGAGAGACACATATGTATATTAATTAATAATTGTTATTATTTTTACTATTATTATATCCATAAGTTACACACAAGTATGTTCGATCTATCTAAACTTGAATGAGTAGGTCTATCTATATGTGACAGGTGTTTGTTGTAGTTCGGAACTGTCTGTTTGTTGGTCGGTCGCATCGGGTTGGGATCATTCATACATACACTCGTACGTACATATGTATATCACATGTAGGCGCACTTTAAACCGAATCAAATTACAATTTTTAACATTTTAATCAAATATGAATCGATATGTAATTTCATACATAAACAGCAAAGCAGTGGACGAAACACACAACGCAATCAATCAATCAAGCACACACATATTGTCTCACCCATCCAACCGAAATGGAGAATAAGAAAAGAAAAAACGGCATAGCGTATAAAGAAAATACATTAAAAAAAATATATTTAATTAGATTAAGAATATAAATAAACATAATGTAGTCGTACCTCTGGACGAGTTTTATTTTTTTAAACGATGTTGGCTGTCTACTATTTTGTGAGGAGATCCCGCCTGCATGCATACCCATTTGAATTAGAACAAGAAAGCAAGTTGCAGTCGGTTGAGCTCTCCTACATACCGCCTTACCCATAGACAATGGGCTTTTTAATTACTTCTCCGAGAGATTGCGAGAAAAATTTACAAAGAATCAAAAGGTCAACTTTTAATTTGATTGGGGCTTAAGAAAGCAATGGGCTGTCATGGGATGGGCCGTATGACCGAAATGGTGGATTGTCCGCGCAAGCATGCGGAACTTTTTTCAAATATAAAACATCCACAAGTCTAGGTCTCGGCCAACAGATGCACAGAAAACCAAATCGCGATCAGCAAGAAATGTTGTTGTTGTAGCGGCACATACTACCGGAGTGACAGGCCTTGGCCAAAGAATTCCTCTTGGGTTGATCCGGTGCATAGAATCGGCTGTCGTGGGATCGATCAGCAAGAAATGGCGGGGTTTGCAGTTGGACGTACGTACCAAAAGGGCGCAGATATATCAAGCATAATCGCATCCATCCATTTACAGGTGCCAGGGCCAAAAATGGTGCAGAAAGACTTCAGAATTTTACGTAGATATGTGGACTCCATCATAGCCTTTTAAAATGTTATTTTTTCAGACGTGTGGTTTTCAAGAAGAAATAAAACGCATGTAGTTTAATGTTATGGCCAAGAATTTAGCTTTATTATGAAGAGAAAGGGTTGTCATTATGTTTTAAAAATGATTTCGGGCAAGTGGATGCCGCGGCTTGCTCGTTTATATCAACATCCGCGTTTCCCCATTAACTAACATTGTGGCCGGCTTCATTTCTGAAGAAATATGGACCAGTCGTTCCCTCTGCCCAAAGAGCACACTACAGTAACAGTGACTTTTTAAGGATGTAACGACGTCTCAACAATGGCTTGTTGATTTTCATTACTCCAAATGCGACAATTTTGGTTATTAACGTAAAGTGAGCTTCATCGCTGAACAACATTTTCTTGTAAAAATCAGGATCGGTGGCCTTCTCGTTTTGGGCCCATTCACCGTGATTTGCAAACGTTGTTCCCGAGTAAGTCGGAGCACAAATCAAGTGACAGCTGTCAAAAAGACCAAAAGTGTGGCCAGATTGAAAACCACACTTCTAAAACACTCATTATAATGAGGGTAGAACACTTACATTGTTTAAGCTCGCTGCTTATAATTATAAGCAGCGAGCTTAAACAATGTAAGTGTTCTACCTATTCGAGATAGATATATAAGGCTGCTAAAGGAACGAATGGGTACAGAGAGTAAAAGCGAAAAGATTAGATCTCCAAACTGGAAACACCTACCTAAACCTAAAGAATAAGCTAACTCTGTTAGAACAAGGGGTCTCAAAGCACACCTTCAGCCTTTATACTCCGTTAGGATGGAGAAAAAAAGAGCCTGGAAAAAGAGCGTGGTGTGATATAAATGCATTACAGCAGAAGCGGCGGCAGCTTCCTATCACATCAGAGACCAGTTTTACTCCAGAACTATTAACAGCATTTCTACGTAGTAGTCTTCTCAAATACGGATCTGTGCTTCTTTTGATGTTACTAAGTCCCCGTTCTTGCCCCAAGAGGTTTAGTTTTTCCGAATTTTTACCAGAAAGTTTTTTTTGCGATATGAAAGTGTGTGTGTGTCACAAGACAAATATCATCTGTATAGTCTTGGTCTCCAATTGTAAAAAAAGAGGCGAGAGAACACAGCCCTGGCGGACACTAATCTGCATATATATAGGGTAATCCATCTAGAGGTATTTTTTCAGCAAAAAAAAATATAAAAATTTATATCAAGTGTGGAATCTTTATTGGTAATTTGAAAGGACATTGTATGGCATTTTATTTTTTGAAAATAATTACCTTCAAATGTTGTATTATGGAAATGAGCGTTCGGTGAGAAACGGGAAGATCCGCTATTTGTCGACCAAAATTTTGTTCGGTGATGAGGCCCATTTCTGGCTCAACGGCAAATTCAATAAACAAAACTGTCGCATTTGGGCCGAAGAGCAAGAAGAAGAGGTTCAAGAGGTGCCATTATATCCAGAGAAAACCACGGTTTGGTGCGGTTTGTGGTGGAATCATCGGTGCATATTTTTTCAAAAATGATGATCGCCTGAACGTAACCGTGAATGGTGCTCGATATTGCGCCATGATATCGATCTTTATGCTACCTGAAATTAAAGACCGTAATCTTGGCGACACTTGGTTTCAACAGGACGATGCCATTTGCCATACAGCTGCTCAAACAATGGATCTATTGAGAGGTCATTTCGAAAAACAGCTAATTTTACGTTCTGGACAGGTGAGTTGGCCGCCTAGATCAAGTGATATCACACCTTTAGACATTTTTCTTTGGGGTTACGTAAAGTCCAAAGTCTATGCTGACAAACCAGCTACGATTCAGGTTTTGGAAGCCAACCTTACGCGTGTCATTAAAGCCATACCGGTCTAAATGCTCGAACGAGTCATCCAAATTGGACCCTCAGAATGGAAACCCTGAGGCGTTGTTGCGGCCAACATTTAAAGGAAATTATATTGAAAAAATAAATACCATAAAATGTCCTTTCAAATTACCAATAAAGATTCCACACCAAAGTCGGGCGTGGGCGGCACCCCGGACTTAAATCCATATTCAAAAAAGTCGTTTGAATCTCAAATCAAGAGCAAAACAGTATCCATCGATTTTCATCAAATACCGAAATACTGCCGCTCTAGTAACACAAATCGGTGGTGACCTTTGGTTGGTACTATTTAAATACATGGAACGATATGGTGCAATTTTACCACAGATATGTGGTAGTCACTCGTAACGCTCTATGCGAAATTGTTGCGGATGAAAATCCAGGAGCGAACAAGGCCACGACCAACACCAAAAACAGCAGCAACGGCTATGATGAGCAACTGCAACAGACAAGTATAAGTAAGATTGTTTAGGCCTACTACTGGAAGAATCTTACCTGATGACTGAAATATGAAGTGTGCACAGACAGGGTGCCGGTCTAATACACAGGAGTCTGCACAGGAGACTTCAGGTGTTTATGCCAACGACTATGTGTCGTCTATGGGCAGACTTCTTTCCGCTACAGACGTTGGGGGATTCCTTCGCGTGTCGTGCTGTAAAGAAAAAGAAGTGAGAAGTATTAAATATAAATAAATATGGATACCTGTAGACTGCTGCATGTGAGGTTGTTTTTCCTATGTTTACTTCTTGTCTGACAGTTGGATCAGATGTGTAGGAAGTGCTGCCTAATTCGGAAAGGTCGAACGAGGTTCATTTTTTTTGTTGTTGCCAGATCGAATTGCAACAACAACACACCGAGCTCGTATTTCATTCATAATCGGCGAGCCTGGAAGAAAGAGGAAAAATATATAAACTCAAATTAAAATTAAAAAGACAAGAAAAGTCTGGAAAAACCACGTAGCAAAAACAAAAGGAAAGATGTCTGTCAGGGAAAAAAGATGTCTGACGATGCTCATTTTGGGAGGGAAAACAACGAAATAAGTTGATAGAAAATCAGATGCGGTCAGTTGCTTAAGAGAGTTTCGGTGGTGCGGTTCATAGAGTGACAAGTGAAACAAATAAAGTAAGAAGTGTTGAAAACAAATAAAGCCAAGGAAAATAGGAAAATAATTTCTCATTCTAGCGATTTAATTTGTGAAGAGGAGGAGATAAGATTCAATATTTTAAATCTTCAGCTTGCTGTCCTGTAAACCCGTAATTTTTAAATTGTATTCCACAAGTAAGTCGGCCGAATATGGGCAATTAATCATTAAATAACGAGTGTTTTTCTACAGTAAGGAAGTGCAAACATATTCTAGCGGCCTTTGACGCACTGAGGATTCCGTGTGCTTGTGAGAAAAAAAAAAGGAAATCAGAGCGTTCTAAGGTAGGACCAAAAGAAAACGATTTGCTTAGTTTGCTAGGAACCGACCGAATCTGAAAAAAGATAATAATTTATGTGTGAGGACAACTCCCTCTAGCTTTGAGTAGCGCCACCAAAAGAGGAACCCAGCTGCCAGCTTGGTTTTCCACCAGCAGTGGTTACGTCGGTACAGGAGTCCCAGTGTGGTGTCAAGTGGCACATAGATGTCATCAACGCGGGGGAAAATATAAACAGTGATTTTCTAACTATTTTACAAACCGAACGGAAACAGCAACATAATAATCTGATTCCCACAAGTCCGCACGATAGCCATCAGTACGGGAAAGTTATTAATTAAATAAAAACTATAAGATATCTAGTCCGGGTAAATTTCATATTCCGTGGAGGATGAATGAGTGAAAGATATCGAAATAATAATTACACAAAAAAATACAATAATAAGATGAAAATTTAGAATTAAGTTATATGCATTATCTGTAGGTTTATATGTAGTCCTTATTTTTTGTTATAAATTTTAGTTTAACGTATTTCAGCTGAGAGTGTTAAGTTAGTGGAAATTGTGCAGGATTTACAAGGTTACCTCTAAAGTAGAGTACCGTCTGGAAGACAGACATTTTTCGCCGGTAGATACCCTTACTAAGAGAGCTCTTTTAGGTAGGAAATTCGCAGTAGCGTTGTAGGACTGTGCCGGAAATGAGGCCATTAAGGGAAAGCTTTTGTGAATCCTTAGTTTTGTAATGTTTTTGTTCTTTTAATTACGTAAGTTTTAGAGTCAAAATCGATGTTGTATTAGCGTTAATAGTCCAGTTAATAAACCAAAAATAATGATTGTTTTGTGAACATAAATAGAATCATGATGGTTTAAGTTTTTTTTGTGATTGGGGGATATTAAGTGGTGAGGTAAGTAGGAGAACGGTGTCGGTCAAAGGGGTCATGATCTAATTAGGAAAAATAGTGGAAGTGATTCGTGACCAAGGAAGGGAAGGGCGACTGAAGGATACCATCTGCCTTCCAATCAAGAGTGTATTCCATCGCAGTGTTAGAGTAAAGTTTTTGAATATGTTAAAGTTATTTATTGTCACAATACCCAGGGCCTGAACGAGGGATGAAACCCATCCTGAGGACAAACTGAGCTAGTCGTTGTCGATCGTTCAATTGCCGCAAAGGTGTTCGTAACAGTATGGCGCCCAATCGAAAGCATACGATGTCACAGATGTCGCACGAAATCAATGCTGTGTAGGAGACCGAAACACAGAGCAATAGCCCATTAGATTAAATAGACCCGGAGTAATTGCAGAGTGTGGGAAAGAGAAATTATACCTCTTAACCAGTCTGAAATAGTTCAGATGTTGATGTAGGTGAAATTGATTTCAATCCAGATTCTGAGGTAGAAAGATCAAAACTTATTAGGATATAGTGACATATTAAATTTGAGAATAGATTTATATAAGCACGCATAACTAATATCTTTTAAAATTTTGCTAAATGTTAGATTCTGATAGAAGACAAAATCCAATCTTGGTTCAATGAAAACATTCGATAGCCAGTCTGAGAGTTTGTGTAGCAGATGTTGCGTATCGAAAGATTTTGAAACCATTCATGTTGTGTTGTATACATGACAAAGTTTTGTATTTGGTCGTTAGGTGATGTCTTTTGTTTTTTTATTGTCATATGCTGTATGGATACACTCATGGTTTGCTTTCTATAAAGGAAGAGTCAATTATTAAATACCGCGCCAACCATGACTCCCATTAATATTCCCCAATACTTGTATGAAATAAATAAACAATAATACTTAATATAGATATATACGGTTAGATTTAATACAAAAAAAAATAAAAAAAAAAGTTAAAATAAAAAAAATAAATAAGGCAAAATAATAAGCTATTAAATAAAATACTCGATAGCATTGTTCGGAATTGTGATATCAGGAATCAGGAAGTAAAAACGCATAGGTCTGTTGTTGTGAAATCCTCTAGGAGTATGTCGGATTCAAGGTATGAGTATAGTCACACGATCAGTATCTAAAAATAGAAAAAGAGGAAGACCAGAAAATTTCGATATCAACACCACTGAAACGATTTCAAACAAATCAAAAAAAACTAACCTGGAATCAGAAATGGAAGGAAACCAAATCATTGACATTTCCCAGACCATAATGAATCGTTCGGAAGGGCAGGACCCGATAAATAGTCAGCAAAATGTAGGCAATGCGTCGTCGGTAGACACTGGGCAGCAACATCCTAGTCCAAGGCTCAGAGAAATACCTGTTGGAGAAAGAATGGTAAAAGAGATAATTAATAATGAATTAAAAGAGGTCAGAAAAAGTATTAGTGATCTAATGACAGAATTTCGGCAGTTGGCACAGTTAACAGTTCAAAGTCGAGGTGACAGAAATGACCAGCCATCTCTTGCAGCTAGTTTGAGTGATAGTCACGGGGAAAGTGGACAAAGGCAGGTCCAGGTTCCACAGAGCAGCCATGTTGTTGGAAATTATACTAATTTCAGGGTTCCAGTACCAGCTAACACACATACTGAACCGTTAAAAATCAGAATTGATAAGTGGGGATTGATATTCGACGGCAACTCTAAAAATATGTCTGTTGAAGATTTTTTTTTCCACCTTTTGTATTGTCTTGAATTGACAAACATTCTAGAAAACGGTTCATAGCATCGAAACTCTTGTTTTTAAATGAATGTTTTTCGCAAAAAGAAGACACAAATTAAACATAAATCGATGGAGGTAGTTCATGACTTTCTCGAGCTATAATATCCCTATGAAACACATAAACAACCAACCTGAATGATGCTCAAGCACAAATCAAACTTCTCCCCACTACATATTTTTTTTTTGCAAATTCGGCAATAATACTTACCGTATATTGCTAGAGTCCAAATTTCCCGGTTGAATTAAACATTCCATACGACACCAAGATAGAGCCAAATGCCCGGCTATGAGGGGTGTGGGAGTTCCCCACGTTATAAGTTAGGTGGCAATTGAACTGAAGAAAATCCGCACACCGTGACAGGCATCGGCAAACTCGCCAGCCCCGGAGTTTTGTTGCGGATGAAAATCCAGGAGCGAACAAGGCCACGACCAACACCAAAAACAGCAGCAACGGCTATGATGAGCAACTGCAACAGACAAGTATAAGTAAGATTGTTTAGGCCTACTACTGGAAGAATCTTACCTGATGACTGAAATATGAAGTGTGCACAGACAGGGTGCCGGTCTAATACACAGGAGGCTGCACAGGAGACTTCAGGTGTTTATGCCAACGACTATGTGTCGTCTATGGGCAGACTTCTTTCCGCTACAGACGTTGGGGGATTCCTTCGCGTGTCGTGCTGTAAAGAAAAAGAAGTGAGCAGTATTAAATATAAATAAATATGGATACCTGTAGACTGCTGCATGTGAGGTTGTTTTTCCTATGTTTACTTCTTGTCTGACAGTTGGATCAGATGTGTAGGAAGTGCTGCCTAATTCGGAAAGGTCGAACGAGGTTCATTTTTTTTGTTGTTGCCAGATCGAATTGCAACAACAACACACCGAGCTCGTATTTCATTCATAATCGGCGAGCCTGGAAGAAAGAGGAAAAATATATAAACTCAAATTAAAATTAAAAAGACAAGAAAAGTCTGGAAAAACCACGTAGCAAAAACAAAAGGAAAGATGTCTGTCAGGGAAAAAAGATGTCTGACGATGCTCATTTTGGGAGGGAAAACAACGAAATAAGTTGATAGAAAATCAGATGCGGTCAGTTGCTTAAGAGAGTTTCGGCGGTGCGGTTCATAGAGTGACAAGTGAAACAAATAAAGTAAGAAGTGTTGAAAACAAATAAAGCCAAGGAAAATAGGAAAATAATTTCTCATTCTAGTGATTTAATTTGTGAAGAGGAGGAGATAAGATTCAATATTTTAAATCTTCAGCTTGCTGTCCTGTAAACCCGTAATTTTTAAATTGTATTCCACAAGTAAGTCGGCCGAATATGGGCAATTAATCATTAAATAACGAGTGTTTTTCTACAGTAAGGAAGTGCAAACATATTCTAGCGGCCTTTGACGCACTGAGGATTCCGTGTGCTTGTGAGAAAAAAAAAAGGAAATCAGAGCGTTCTAAGGTAGGACCAAAAGAAAACGATTTGCTTAGTTTGCTAGGAACCGACCGAATCTGAAAAAAGATAATAATTTATGTGTGAGGACAACTCCCTCTAGCTTTGAGTAGCGCCACCAAAAGAGGAACCCAGCTGCCAGCTTGGTTTTCCACCAGCAGTGGTTACGTCGGTACAGGAGTCCCAGTGTGGTGTCAAGTGGCACATAGATGTCATCAACGCGGGGGAAAATATAAACAGTGATTTTCTAACTATTTTACAAACCGAACGGAAACAGCAACATAATAATCTGATTCCCACAAGTCCGCACGATAGCCATCAGTACGGGAAAGTTATTAATTAAATAAAAACTATAAGATATCTAGTCCGGGTAAATTTCATATTCCGTGGAGGATGAATGAGTGAAAGATATCGAAATAATAATTACACAAAAAAATACAATAATAAGATGAAAATTTAGAATTAAGTTATATGCATTATCTGTAGGTTTATATGTAGTCCTTATTTTTTGTTATAAATTTTAGTTTAACGTATTTCAGCTGAGAGTGTTAAGTTAGTGGAAATTGTGCAGGATTTACAAGGTTACCTCTAAAGTAGAGTACCGTCTGGAAGACAGACATTTTTCGCCGGTAGATACCCTTACTAAGAGAGCTCTTTTAGGTAGAAAATTCGCAGTAGCGTTGTAGGACTGTGCCGGAAATGAGGCCATTAAGGGAAAGCTTTTGTGAATCCTTAGTTTGTAATGTTTTTGTTCTTTTAATTACGTAAGTTTTAGAGTCAAAATCGATGTTGTATTAGCGTTAATAGTCCAGTTAATAAACCAAAAATAATGATTGTTTTGTGAACATAAATAGAATCATGATGGTTTAAGTTTTTTTGTGATTGGGGGATATTAAGTGGTGAGGTAAGTAGGAGAACGGTGTCGGTCAAAGGGGTCATGATCTAATTAGGAAAAATAGTGGAAGTGATTCGTGACCAAGGAAGGGAAGGGCGTCTGAAGGAGACCATCTGCCTTCCAATCAAGAGTGTATTCCATCGCAGTGTTAGAGTAAAGTTTTTGAATATGTTAAAGTTATTTATTGTCACAATACCCAGGGCCTGAACGAGGGATGAAACCCATCCTGAGGACAAACTGAGCTAGTCGTTGTCGATCGTTCAATTGCCGCAAAGGTGTTCGTAACAAAATTTGGTCGAAATGGAATGACAGACTGAGAAATTCTACACCGTTCTGCCATTCAAATATTACGTTCCCCGAACTAAAAATCCATATTAAAAAAGCCTTTGAAATCTGAAATCGAGAGCAAACCAGTATCCATCGATTACCATCAAACACCGAAACAAATGGAAGGCAAAATACGGCTTTTAGAGTTGCTGGATCTGAAAGTGGGAAGGAGTTTCGTGTGAAGGCGATACGAAAATATGGACTTACAGAGTCTAGTTTTACTAGAGCTGATTATTGGTCGCTCAGTACGTAACATGCACCACTATCGCATGATCAGGATTAATTTGTGGCTTCTACAAATGCGGAACCTCGAATCGTTATGAACCTTTGTTTGGGTCTAATTGAAAGCATGCATCGATATGGTCCAATTTACAAATGTGAAACTTGGTCGGAATCGAAAAAATGTGATGCTTTTAGATCTGTTAGTTCTGGCATCGAGAAAAATCTATCTCATCTCATCATGCCCGATGTGGACAAAACTCAGATGTATTCGTCCTTGGCCCAAACCTGACCAATGTACCAAGGTTCACCAAAATCGATAGATGGACGGACGTAGATCGCTCGATGGAATCAGGTAGTGATTCTGAATCGATCGGTATACTTAACATGGGGTCAATCTCCATTCTTTTAAGGTATTATAAACATCAGCATGAAATCATAATGCCTTGTACCACAGTGTGATGCAGGGTTAAACGACGTCATTCTAGAGGATCCCATCGGATTGACCCGAAGCAGCAATTCTTCGGCCAAGGGCTGTCACCCCAGCACTATGTGTGCCGCTACAACAACAACAACGTCATTCTAGAAATAAAACGAAGATTCGTATTATCGAACTTGTGGTGTTTTGGGCTTTACGAACACCTTAAAAGTAAAGCCCTCAATCGACAAACCTACAATACGATGCGTTTTAAATTACAACTTCCCGTTTCTTTATATATGTGACGCGCAAAATAGAAAGGGACCTAAGGGTAAAAACCAGTTTTGTTCAGGAGAGCCATTTTAAAGATTTAAATACGTGTATCTTTGGTGTACCATCACTTTCATAAAACGCGCATATCTTTGGGAGGGAACACTTTTGGGGCATTGGATCGGTCTCATTCGATACTCAGATGTTGCCCACTTCAAAAAAAAAGTGAAAATTATTTTTTTTACCCTTAGGTCCCTTTCTCTATGCGCTGTCACATATGCTGAAACACACCGTAGCGGTTGAAGCGACGTTAGGAGAAATATTCTAAGTAGAATATATGTAGCTCTTTTGTTGTAATGGTGAATAATAACGGCGAATGAACGGAGCTGCGGTGAAAACCTAAGGACTCTTTATAAAGTGAGGTCCAACTCAAACGCACGATGTTAATTGTAAACCAAACAAAATATTGTCAGAGAATTACTCGTATCTTAAGACATATTTCCATTGTCTCGTAGACATAATGGAGGTTCAATGTCGTTAAAGTGTCGAATTATCTCATCCTATAGGTCTTGAATTGACGTTAACTTTTTCTTTTAAATATCCCCAAAGAAAGAAGTCCAAAGATAACACGGCCGCACAAAAGCGACATTGGTTTGTTGGATGTGTGGCAAGTGGCATCATTATGTTGGGACCACATATCGGGAGGTCCATATCCTAAATTTCTGGCCACAAGAAGTCCGTTATCATCTCGCGGTAGCAAACACCATTCGCGGTAATTGCTTAGCCGACATCATTTTCGAAGAAGTACGGCCCGATGGCAACGTCAGCCTAATAACCGCACCAAATGGTCACTCTTTGCGGATGCATCGGCTTTTCAACAATCACTCTCATCTGCCCAAATGCGGCAATTCTGCTTGCTAAGAAATCCACTGTGGACACTTTTGTTCGATTATGCTGACAAAAAAAAACAGGAAGTGCACGAAATGCATTTTGATTTTAACGCACATTTTCGTAAGAGGCTGACAGTTAACATCGTGCGTTATGGTTGGACCATCCTTTACGTATATCCCACTAAAGGTCGCGTACACAAGATCAAAGTGTGAGGAATTTTAATCTAATCGCAGCTACAAACCTATTAAGGTTGGTACCAGTCGTTTAAGTAATCAATATTCATATACTCTCACTTTTAGTAAGATCGAAAAGCGTCATGAATATAGAAAAGCTCATCAAAATACAACGATTGCACTTGCACATGTTGGTCGAACGGAAACAAACGCTCCAAAAAGGCGATCGACGTTAGCTACCACAGAAAACGCAAACAAAAGGATAGAGATTTCGGTGTAGGGAGCAAGTGGAAGAGGTTGCGAGAATTCTTGGCATTGGAAACGAGAGCTGCACGCCCAAGACTAAGTTGCTTATAAATCATTTATTGAGTAGGTCCGGACCAGAGGGCTATGGATGCAGCCTAAGTACTTATAAGTATTAAAGATATAACACAAATTAAAAAGTGGGTTTCGCTATGGAGGTGCTATCTAATTTCCTCTATGGGGTGAAAAGAAATAAGGTAGCCGATGCTATTGTTAGACGGATAATCAATATAAGGGTATATAAGGCCTAAATGCTCGGTTACTATTTCAATAAATGAAAATGAATATAGAAGATGCATGCAGGCAGGTTAACTGCCAATTAGCTACTTCTTCAAGCCACAGACAGAAAAAGTCTAAAACGAATATCTCAGAACTTAGAAGCTAGAATAGGGTTTTCAGTATCAAGGGCCAACTGGCAAGGCTAGATATTGTAAGAACTCTCAAATTATTCATCAGTCACCTTTGCATCCATTAAAAGTGACAGTCTGGTGTGCAATTTGGTCAGGAGGAATCATTGGACCTTACTTATATGAAAATGAAAACGGCGTTACGGTAACTGTCGATGGGAGCGATATCGTGATATGATTGAAAACTTGTTAACGACGGAACTAAATGCTTTGGGCTTGATTAACATGTGATACCAACAAGACGGTGCCACATCGCATACAGCCAGAATTACAATGGAATGTAATGACAAATGTGCTCAAATGGGCTCGCATTTGTGTGGCTAATAGCCTTTTCACATTTACTGTGTTTCAGCTGAAACGCCGGCGTTTCGCTCTCTTGAAATCGTTTGAAACCATGGTGTTCACATTATGCTTTTTTAAACTACTGTGGTTTCATGTGACATTTCTCATTTCTCTTTTGTGTTTTCTGTACTGAGTGTAAACAAAACAAACAAACAAAGATAAAATAATATTAAAAAATGAATTTAATTTGTACAATATTAGAGTTTATATCATTGTATGACTGCGCTGTAATTATTAAAAAAGAAAAATTTTAATTTATAGTCATAGATCCCATTGCAATAAGTACTTACCACCACAAAGCAAACTAGAAATGTAAAGAAACATGTTTTTTTCCCTCATTTTTCTGACATTTGCTTTGAACCAGCAATGGAAATTTTTTCATTTTACTGCTTTTTTTAACTACTATTGGAGTACAACACTGGGCTTTCTCTCATTTTTACTGTGGTTTCAAACAAACTACAGCAAAAAGAGCATAATGCCTGCGTTTTGTTTTGTATGGAAATTTAAGTGTGTTTCGCGGAATTCCTCGAAAGAGACTGAAACGCCGGCGTTTCAGCTGAAACACAGTAAATGTGAAAAGGCTATAACAGAGGCGGGCTTAGTTCTGATAACACTACTCAACAAAATGAAAAAAATTTCATGTACTCCGGATGCGATAATTTTTTCTGTGTAGATAACCTTGACATGAGCTCGAAAAACGCAATAAAAATTTTTTTTTTGTTTGGTTTTTGTTTTATTTTTTTTTTTAAATTTTAAAAAATTTTTTTTGGTTAATTTGTTTCGTCCGGCATAACTCGGGAACCACTAGCCCGATTTAATTGAATTAAATTTTACAAAATTTAAAATTACAATTCCCTTAATCTGTTCATATATTGTTTTCCTATACAAGCAACAGTTTCCAAGTTAAAAATGAATATATAAAGGAAAAAACTTATTTTTTGCCTAAAGATTTAAATTTTTTTTTTTTAAAAAATCCATAAAAAATCCAAAATGAAAAAAAATGTCAAATCTTATTACTTTTACGTAAAGTCACATAACCTATGAGCAAAATGAGACAAAGATCATGAAAATCGATGCACGCGTTTCGCTTTTATTCGCAATTGAGTAAAGGTATGAATTTCAAAAATTTGCTAAAGTCATATATTCATTTTGGATTTTTTATGGATTTTTAAAAAAAAAAAATTTAAATCTTTAGGCAAAAAATAAGTTTTTTCCTTTATATATTCATTTTTAACTTGGAAACTGTTGCTTGTATAGGAAAACAATATATGAACAGATTAAGGGAATTGTAGTTCTAAATTTTTTAAAATTTAATTCAATTAAATCGGGCTAGTGGTTCCCGAGTTATGCCGGATGAAACAAATTAACCAAAAAAAAATTTTTAAAATTTAAAAAAAAAAAATAAAACAAAAACCAAACGAAAAAAAAATTTTTTATTGCGTTTTTCGAGCTCATGTCAAGGTTATCTACACAGAAAAAATTATCGCATCCCGAGTACATTTTGACTGTTGACTAGTGTAATGTATTCCATACATAATTGCCGACATTAAATAAAATATTTATCATATAGAATAAATCTTATTCTCTTTCATTTAATATAAAATTATAAACAAACAAAGTAGTATACATTCCCAAGGACACCCTGTATAAGAACGCGTTGTATACTTATAGTGGAGGGTATACGAGGATATATATAAATACAGCAGATTTTGACCTGTGGAGGATATACTTATATATAATTGACCTGTCTGCTAGACTCACTTAATGACAGGATGATAATAAAACATTTATAACAAACTGATTTTTTACGATTGATTTAATTAAAAAAAATTGCTTTATACAAATAACAACGCATGCCTTAAACGGTTTTGCGAATAAAGAATACAATATGCCTACGTTTCTACATAGACTTCAACCTCTTCCTCGTAATATTATTATGTAAAAAAATAGAGTTTAAAACAGAAATGTACAACATCATTAAAAGAAAACATAATTTACAATTTGGCACGCAAAGTATCAATGCGAGCTTGTGCGGAGCGTTGCAAGTCCATTAACTTCATGGCCAAGCCCATGTTGCCTTGGATCTTGACTTTGCCTTGAAAGAAAGCTTTTTGTGGCGGCAGTTTGCCGGTCATCAAATCGGTGACATCGTCATCGGAAATTATGAAGGTTACATCAGCCTTTTCCTTGCCATTGTAGGTGATTTTTCCCTTGCCTTCTTTGGCGTTGATGATCCAATAACCGATTTGTCCGTTGGGTCCATTGGTAACTTTGAAGCCATAAATCGCACGCACCTTTTCAATGAGCTTATCTTCATCCTCCTGCATGGCTTGCTCCAACAGTTTCAACAGTGGGGTCACTTTAAAGCCTTCACCGTCCGGATGGGTGGCCGAAGTCAAATTGTATTTAACACCGGCAGCAGCTGGGAAGCCCAAACGATACAGTGACACAACGACAGCACCTCCTAAGCCCAAGTTGTGCTGCAAAGCTAATTTGCAGTCTTTAACTTGGCGTTTTTCAGCTAAACCACGCAATTGCCAGGACAATTCCGCGCACTGAGCCAAACCGGTAGCACCCAAAGGATGACCCTTAGAAATCAGACCACCACTGGGATTGATAACATATTTGCCACCATAGGTGTTATCACCACGATCAATCAGTTCGCCAGCACCGCCTTCAGGGCAGAGACCCAAAGCTTCGTAGGTAATCAATTCATTGGCCGAGAAGCAATCGTGTAGTTCAACAACTTGGACATCAGTTGGTTTATAACCCGATTTGGCAAAGAGACGTGATGCAGCCATCTTTGTCATGTCATAGCCAGCAATCTTCATCAGGGATTTGTCCTTGAATGTGGACTCAGGATCCGAAGCCATTTCCATACCAACAATTTCTACAGCTTGAGACTCCAATCCATAGCGGCGTACAAAGGCTTCCGAAGCCAGAATTGCGGCACCAGCGCCATCAGAAGTGGGGCAGCATTGCAGTTTTGTCAGTACACCTTCAACAACGGTTGCAGATTTCATGATTTGTTCAAGAGAGTATTCATCGCGGAACTGGGAGTAGCTAAAAAAAAGGTGTAAGACAAAAAAAGACCATCAATTGTTTGTTAATCTTTAAAGAATTACAAATTAAACATGAATCGGGCGGAGCCGTCTGTATACCATAGACCGGCCTGAACAAATGTAATCCAACAAAACATACGCAAATCATGCCAGCATTACAACGTTAAAATTATTTTTATATGAACTCATAGACCGATAAAGTTAAATTTCTTCTACTTTGTTTATTGGTATATATTTTAATCGGAATTGCCTACGAGCGGTAGAATCTTAAATTGGAACGGACCTGAGTTTCGATGTCATATCAAAACATCTACCGATATAGTCTGATTCTAACTGCTAATGGTATCCAATTCTAAGATGCAATATTTACATAGAAACTATTAAAAAAAATTGACTAGTATCTGCGGGATTGGAAATCGCCGATCTTATCCAAATGGTTGTGACATCAGTATGGATAAGATTCCTACAGCACCAGGGTATATAAACGTTTTGACGTTAGTATTGAAGCTTTACATTTAAATTTGAATCTGAATCGATTTACTTAATTTTCAAAGCGTCCAGACTTTTTTATATGTTTGCCATGAGTAGAATACTAGAGAAGAGGATACGAATTTGTTCACACTCGACCGCAATCAATAGAAATTACAAGTGTAGGGTCAGACATCTGCCGGAGCTCATTCCACAATCCAGCTGAAAACAAATTATCTCTTTGCTGCAACCCACACTCGCTTGCCGATAGAACTGGTTAACCTGTCATGGACTACAGAACAAGAGGCTTCTTTAGAACCTCAGACTCTATGCACCGGATTGACCCAAAGCAAAAATTCTTCGGCCAAGGGCTGTCACCCTGGCACTATGTGTGCCGCTACAACAACAAGAACCTCAGCCGAAAAAAGACCCGGCCAAAACATGAGAGTTAAAGTGGTTGCAGTTACTTTGTTTATCTTCGTCATTCTTTCTCGGTAACCGTGTCTTCTGAGGGTCACAGACGAGCCACCCAAACAGGGTGGGTCCATAGTGACAAGAAAACTAGAGTCAAGGGCTTTGCCTTTGGCCACATGGCGCGCAGATGTACAGAAATGTTGTCTAAATTCAATCCAAATATAAATTGAGTCGCCTACACAATCCTGACCTCAGCTGCGCTAGCAGACACAGGTCTTTCTTGAAAGCCTTCTCTTTGCGTCAGCAACTTGTGGTGGTGGTCTTCGATGACACCATTCACCCGGTGCAGATACGATGAAGATGAAATGGAGTGAACATTTTCTTACACCGCCTATTTCTACTCACAATCAATATGCGCATCGCCGCAAGGACAGATTGTATTGATAAAATAGATAGATAGATAGATAGATAGATAGATAGATAGATAGATAGATAGATAGATAGATAGATAGATAGATAGATAGATAGATAGATAGATAGATAGATAGATAGATAGATAGATAGATAGATAGATAGATAGATAGATAGATAGATAGATAGATAGATAGATAGATAGATAGATAGATAGATAGATAGATAGATAGATAGATAGATAGATAGATAGATAGATAGATAGATAGATAGATAGATAGATAGATAGATAGATAGATAGATAGATAGATAGATAGATAGATAGATAGATAGATAGATAGATAGATAGATAGATAGATAGATAGATAGATAGATAGATAGATAGATAGAGGAGAAGACGCCACCTCGGCAGGTGTGCGTTTCTGACTCAGCACAACACAAGAAGCCATGGGAAAAGTTTCTGACTCAGCTGAGATCTGGGTGATGCAGCTGCCTTACTTATTATTGGGCGCGAGTTGTTGGCATCGTCCCTAAAGTCTTTCCCACTTGCTATCAGGAACCACATGACGTGCAGCACCTCTTCAATTACCCGGCCAAGCCGAGTTAGCCGTCGCATTCCGTTCAAGTGGCGCGTTTCCTTACATGAATGTCGAATCAGATTAGACTTACAATAATATATATATTTTGTTGTTACAACCACAACGGTTGAACACTTCCTCTGCGAATGTCCTGCTTTAACTTACCGACGTTACAATAGCCTTGGATCTAGATTTCTGGAGGACTTATCCAGTTTATCTACCCCAAAGACCTTCTTTCTAACCATAGACGATGGACTATGTTACTCTGAGTGAAGTGGCACAACTAAAAACCACCTAACCAAGAAGCGTAGCCACCTGAATATATAGTATAGTAGCGGATATAGTAGCGCTTTTCGATGCTTTAAACATCAGGATTCTCCGATTATTAAATGTTAACCCTATAGACACTGCCGACGTAGAGGTATCAGCAAAATCAGCCGTCATACGCGAGGGTAATTCAATTCCTTTACATGACCACACTCAGATGTCGTATCCAGGATACGATACGTTTACAGACAGCCTTTGTCGCAAATTTCAGAAAGACAAGAATGGTGACGAAAGAATCAGAATGTCACAGAATACAGCAAAAGAGAAGATGGGGTTCTGCGTAAAACACAAGAAGCCATGGGGAAAGAAAAGAAAGAGACAAGGTGACACTGATCCTTGGGCTTCTCCTGTAGTAATCGTAAGTTTTTTTAAGAGACCCCATCTATAACAATACGTATATTGCTCGATATGAATCGATAGATGTCAGTACCGACAGCAAAGCCAATAAACTTAGATCCGTTGACCCGTAAATCGATTTCCCATCACAAGATGGGGATTAACCAAGCTCTCGTTGATATTCGCTGAGCCTATGAGCGGTTATTTTGGATTGGCTGCACATTGGAAACCTTCCAAACCTTTAACACCCTCATTGTGTTAAGGATTGCTCAATGGACGAGCAAGCGTCGATGAGTACTTGCAAAGTACAAGTGCTAAAATGCCTTCCCGTCCCTGGAGTTCCCCTAGGACCCTTTAACACTGTGTGCACGGTAATACATCTAATACATTCACCCAGATACGCCATTGATCACAGGCATAGTTGGCTACGTTCCAAAAGTTGCTGTTTGTTGCTGTTTTGGCCATATTGTGCTGCTTCCTCAGCAGAGATGGTTTCCAGGTTCTGGAAAGTGTCCACTTGGAGTAGGTTTGTCCACAGGGACATAGGAATCAACTGATCGAGCTTAGCTGGGCACCTGAAAGGTGAAGAGTGTCGTGAGATCCCTGTGGGACAAGCGTTTGACAAACTGCTGTTAATTCGGGCTCTAAACGAATTCTGCCTTGTCAATCGGATCGGTAAATATGTAATCATCCAATGCAAGAGTTGCGATTAAAGTTGTACTCTTGACATGTTATAAATTATAAAAAGTGTATCGCACAGTGGTCTACAAGGGCTTGGACTCTATATACGAAATTCTGTTTTTGTGGTTTCCATGACGAGCATCTACTATGGAAAGCTACCAAATATCTCAAAAGACCTGTTAAGCGCAATATTCCGATCCGAAATACTGACGGTTCCTGGTGCCGGTCCGACATAAATATATCAGAGGCTTATGCAAAACATCTAGAAAATACCTTTCAACAATGTCACTTCAATACAGATGAAGAAGATATACTGCACTTCTTTGATGTCCCATGTCAGATGGACGTGCCAATTAGACACATTTCTCCGAATGAAGTGGAAAACAAAATTAAAAATCTAAATCCAAAGAAATCTCCTAGATGCGATTCGATAAATGGATTTGTGGTAAAAAATTTAACTAGGAAGTCTATAATCTTTTTGACTTCCATATACAATGCAATACTAAGGCTTAACCATTTTCCGTCACAATGGAAATGTGCCGAGAAATGTCCCAAAACCCAATAAGGCGGAAAACCTATTGTCTTCGTACAGACCTATAAGTTTACTGGTAACATTTTCTAAAATATTTGAAAAAATATTCGTAAGAAGATTACTACCAGTGCTAGAAGAAAAAAAGATTATTCCGGACTATCAGTTCTGTTTCAAACATAAGCATGGTACCCCTGAGCAGTGCCACCGGATCGTGAATATAATTTCTGAGACTCTTGAAGATAAACAATATTGTTCAGCTGTCTTTCTCAATGTGCAACAGGCATTTGACCGAGTATGGCATGAAGTCCTTCTACATAAAATAAAGACATATCTACCCGCACCATATTTCCTATTCTTTAAATGTTATCTTAAACACAGGTGTTTTTATGCAAAGGTAAATAGAGATAACTTCTCAATATACCAAATTAAAGCTGGAATTCCTCATTGCAGCGTACTTGGTCCTATATTGTACACTATATTTATGAGTGATATGCCTACAACACCTGAAGTTACAGTACAACGTAAGCTGGCGACACAGCCATTTTAGCAAACAGCCCGTCACCAACATTATCTTCTTTCCTTCTACAAAATGAGCTCAACTTACTTCAAACTTGTTTATTGAAACGGAATATAAAAGTTAACTCCGAAAAGTCTAAGCATGTGACTTTTGCATTAAGGCACGGCGATTGTTCCCCAGTTTCAATTAACCAAGAAGTCATCCCACAAACTAATTCCGTCAACTACTTGGGTCTAACATTAGACAGGCGACTAACGTGGATGACACACATTAAATCAAAACAAGAACGATTAAAAATTAAAGGTCGAAAACTCTAATGGCTCTTGGGACCAAGGTCTCAAATAAATTTATATAATAAACTAAGAATATACAAAACCATATTAAAACCAGTTTGGACGTATGGGATACAACTGTGGGGTACGGCGAGTAACTCCAATATTGAGATCCTGGAAAGATACCAATCTAAAACTTTGAGGCTAATTACAAATGCTCCATGGTTTATATCAAACAAGCACATAAAACTAGATCTACAGATACCATCCCTAAAAGAAGAAATACGTAGATACAGCACCACGTATCTACAGAGGCTGAGTAATCATGTTAACGCATTGGCTATATCCCTGCTAGACAGCAGTAACGAGGCGATAAGACTGAAACGCATTCATACATTAGATTTGCCATTTAGAAGTTAACTCTATTATTGCAAATATACTTTCTATTAGAAATTTAAATTTGAATATTTTTCATATATGTATATAATACTAAATTATAAAATACAAAATAATTAAGGTCTTGTAGCTCGATGGAACTACTTTACTACTGTCATCTTAAATTTACTATCAAATTTACTGAATGTCGAAAGATAGATTGTAAATAAAGAAATATAATAAAAAAAAATTATCTAGTTAAGAAAACAGTAGATCAACGTTCATAGTCAGGGGGTACAACATTCGGTTTTCTATTATCACCTTGATAAGATAATAAAAACCATAGAATTGAACTTTAAAACAACCATTTTTTTTTTGGAGGATTAGACTTTGTCGATAATACTTACGGATTGTTAACGGAGTGTTTATGATTTTTCCAAGCAATTTTACCAAAATGTTCGGGTTTGCTGCCATATTTCTTCATATGTTCCTTGCCGGCATTACCGAAAATCTGTGCGGCCATGGGTCCAGCTCCAATTTCAGTCAACTCTGACATTTCGGTGACATGACGTTCCATGGGATTAGCACGATCGAAATACTGCGAATAGGAAAATGTTACAATTAAAAATACTCGTATTAATGGGTTATTAAAAAATAAATGTTTTGAACATTTTAAACTTGTAATTAATGTACCAGCATTTAGGCATTACCTTTTAGGTAAAATGATGATGATAAACAATTCGTAGGAAGCTTTATGTAGAAGCAATCCATGGTGGAGGATGGCATAGACAGTTTTGGGGGAATATTCTTGTTGGTGGAGGGTCCACGTTTGACAAATACTGATTTTTTGTAAATACTGATACTGATTTTCTGTAAAACTTCCAATTCGGCCAAACCGCAAAAATTCATTTCATTTTCAGATTTATAAAGAAATTTAATTGTTTTTGAGTGTATCCATGTCCATCGTAAAAAAGGGCCGGTTTTTGGGTTCCTAGATCCCGTAGATCCGGACCCTGAAGTTAGAATAATCTCAAAAGGTGTGAACATTTAGATAAGTGAGGACATTCCACTTTTTCCGAGTACCTATATGTCCATGTTCGAAAGAACCTATTTTTCGTTGCTCTATGTGCGAAATTTCATTGGAAGGTTCTGAAATCAAGAAACCTGTGCATGAGGGCTATACCAATGTGACCCAGTTTTACCACATTTATTTATTGGTCGCTCATAACGTACGGCGCAGTATTTGTGCTTGATGTGCTTGATCGGCTTTAATTTGTTGTTTCTAGAGCTTCAGATTCTCAAATCGAAAGTGACCTACACATGAACCGATATGGATCAATTTCATCATAGATGTTTGTTGGTTGCTCAGAACGCTTTGTATCTGATAAAATATTTGGACTTTACAGTTGTATTGGGGCTATACGGAAGCCAACAGTTTTAATTATTGGTCGCTTATAAAGTGTTATGAAAATTTGAGTAATCGGGTTGAAGTTGTTCTAAAGCGGCAGGACCTCAAAGCAGACATTTGTGTGGAACCCATTCGAAACCATGGAACAATATTGTCAAATTAAAGCAGAGATTGGAGTTTGTTGTTCGTAACGCTCTGTGCAACATTTGTTCGCAATTGGCAGTTATATGTGGCGTTTCGAGCTGTAGGTTTTGAAATCGGGAAAAGGCTATACACATGATATCAAACCAATTTTAATTAGGTCAAACCTTGACCCAAACTTGAATAATTTACCAAACCGGGTTATAATTGTGACCTGTAACGGGTTGTAGTTGTGACCAGTACTATGAGTACAACAAAATATGGACAGACGAACCTACGACAAAACTCAAAGGAATCAGATAGTGATACTGAATCGATCGGATCATTTGGACAATATCGTGCAATT
Source organism: Hydrotaea diabolus (assembly GCA_963513945.1). NCBI lineage: Eukaryota > Metazoa > Arthropoda > Insecta > Diptera > Muscidae > Hydrotaea > Hydrotaea diabolus. The sequence continues at coordinate 169,311,102 of OY740717.1, read as the reverse complement.
AGCATAAGGACGGACATTTTTGGATCGTCTTAGAATTGTACGACAATCAATAATACATACTTTAAAGTGTCGCAGTTAAGTATTTCAGTATGTTTCAGCCGAAATGACAAACTTATCAGGGATGCAAAAGTTGATACAATTACACTTTTTTGATACATTTTTGGCATCAAAAATAACGTGATACAAATCCGGCTCATTCGGGTTTTAATTGAAACATTATACTTATGTTACGATCTACTGTCTTTTAATAACCTACACCAGACTGTGGTTCAGGGTATTATGTCTCAACGCTGACACCTTAAATAAATGAAGATAGATCCCATGTTTAGTACACCGATCGAATCGGAACCATTAGAATATTTCATTGAATGATATCCGTCCTTCTTTCTATTCATAGGTATAATCAAAGTACTGATCGATTTCGAAGAAATTTGGTACATTGTTCAGAAACGGACCAAGGACGAACCCTATTAAAATTGGTTCATATCAGTCCCTGTTTTCATATAATACAAAGGTCTTTCCAGATTTCAGAGCTTGCAGCGCTAGAAGCAACATATTACATCCCATTCCTAGCAAATTTAACATGGAACGTTAAGAACGACCAAAAACACACTTCTGGTTATATTAAACTATATGGGTTCATGTTTTGAATAACCCCCTGTAGCACCCACTTAAATATGTCATTCCCGACCATGGTTAACTGCAGACAGTGGCGCGATCCTTCTGAATAACAGAGTGGTATATGTGTTAGTCGGCCTCGTTACTCTCTAAATTGGAATACTTGTTTTATTTTGTTTGTTTCAATTGATTTAGAAAACCTTTCTTTATTTACTTAGTAAGTTTAAATAGTAAAGGGTGTTTTTTATTGAGGTATAGAACTTCGAATTGAAATAAAACACAAGAAAATCGTTTTAATGTCCATCAATTTGGCTTTATTGGAAGGATAATTTTATGCCATTAATGTTTAAATATGATTTCGGGCATGTGGCCGCCGCGGCTGGCTCGAATAAAGCCAATTCTACAGGTCCAATTTTCAACCACTTTTTCGAGCATATGGGGCCGTATGTTGGAAATAACGCCACGAATGTTGGCTTCCAAGTCCCCTAACGTGTTTCTGGTTTGTTGGCGTAGACGAGCGACTTCACATATACCCAAAGAAAATAATCCAATGGTCCATGTTAACCGATCCATGGTTAACCGAATTAATTGCTCTGATGGACGATTATGTCGACCATAAAATGGACGGAGCTTGCGGTGAACTTCGCGAACTGAACCATTACTTTCGAAATAAATTTGCACGATTTGCAAGCGTTGTTCTTTTGTCAACATATTCATGATGAAATGGCAAACCAAACTAAATATTAATCACTTGACAGCTGACAAAATGGCCGCCAGTTAAAAAAGTGATGCCAACTTAAAGTTCTATACCTCAATAAAAAACACCCTTTAGAACTGAAAATACCCCGTTAATGTCATATGGGTATTGAAAGTTAACCTCAATAGCGTTAGTCTATAACGGAATTTTAAAATTGTTTCAACTTTTATCATGGAGTGGTCAGATAATGAGAACCGTATCAAGTGTGAAATGAAAAAAACGATATTTTCAAAACGCTCCGGCCACTGGGGATTAGCCGCATGTTTGTCTACCGATGCATAAAACTGTTTGAGGAGACTGAAGTTGTAAAACACCGCCACCGGTCGGGCCGCCCACGCTCTGTTCGAACACCGCATGTCATCAAAGCCGTTAAATCAAGAATTCACAGATATCCGCTCCGAAAACAGAAAATCATGGCCCGTGAGATGAATATAACGCAAAAGTCCATGAGTCGAATCAATAAAAAAAAGACTTGGGACTTGGGGCTTTCAAACGACGTACCGGACATTTTTTGACTGCAGCTTTAAAAAAAAAATAGGATTGAAAAATGCAAACGTCTTTTGGCTAAGCACGCTGATAACTTGCACAAAAAAATTTTGTTCACCGATGAAAAAATGTTTACCGTTCAGAAAAATTTAAGAAGCAAAATGATAGAGTGTATGTGCGGTCATCTAAGGAAGCATCTGAACTGATCCCAAGTGTGGAAAAGACTCATCACCCAGCTTCAGTCATGGTTTGGTGGGGTGCCTCTTACGATGGGGTCACTGACCTGTATTTCTGCGAACAAGGAGTCAAAGCATCGCCCAAAGTTTACCAAGAAACCGTTTTGGAAGCTGTTGTAAAGCCTCTTAACAATTCCCTGTTCCAAAACCAGCCATGGACTTTTCAGCTGTATTCTGCGCTGGCCCATAAGGCTAAAACGTCCCAGGCCTGGCTTCGAAACAATTTGCCAGCGTTCTTTTCATCTGAAGAATGGCCCCCAGGCAGTTCAGATTTGAACCCAATGAATTACAAATTGTGGACGGTTTTAGAGGACAAGGTTTGTCACAAAAAATTCCCCAACATTGAATCTCTTAAGACTGCTTTGGTTCGAGCTGTGGCCAATTTTGCAAAGGACGAGGTTCGTGCAGCTATTGACGATTGGCTAGTGCGACTTAAGGCGACATTTCGAATACTCGTAAGTAGATTCTTTTTGGATACAATATACATCAATAAATATATAAAAAAATATTTGGTCCAAAAACATTAGGTACTTTTTATTTTACAGCATAAAACGTGTGTAACAGTATTTATGTCCCTACTAAGAATAGTATTGTCGTGATGAGCGGAAAGTACAAAATGAGCGGAAAGTACAAAATGAAAAACCTATTTTACATTCCTGGAACTTATATTCGCACTCCATCTTATGGTGGAGAGTTTTTATGTGTAAAACGTTTTAGAATGAAGTCCTAGCACGTACAATACAATTGTTTTTTTCTTAAGAGCATGAAATTGGTTACACTTTGGTTTTACTTTGTAATTTTTAATTGAAGCCCATTAGATGTAGTGCAAACAACTAATAGGGGAGAAAACTAGTTTGAACGGAATAGATTATAGAAATTATTCCTTTGGCAATTTTCTGCTAAATAGCAATTTGTAATACGACCATATTATGATAATTTTTATTTAAACACGGAAATACAAAAAAAAATCTAGATCTTTAATTTTTAAATGATTGAGAATAAATATAAAACTAAATGTCGTATAAAATTGATTGATCCCCGTATTTTTGTTATTTCTGTATAATATTGATTTTTAAATCTCTATCTTTTCTCTTACCTTGGCAGACAACGAACCACGTTCCATTTTCTCGAAACCACAGGCCAAAACACAATCGGCATTACCGGATTCAATGATTTGTTTCGCCAAGTACAAGGCACTGGAACCTGTAGAACAATTGTTGTTTACATTATACACGGGGATGCCAGTCATTCCAACTTCGTAAAGGGCCCTGGAAGTACATTAATTATCAATATCAGAAAAACATTTAAAAGTTGCTAGGCAAGAAAACTTACCTTTGGCCACTAGTTGAGTCTCCGTACACATAACCGACAGTAGCTTGTTGCACCTCGTTGTATGATATTCTGGCATCAGCTAATGCTTTGGTAATGGCCTCTTTGGCAAAGTCAGGATAGCAGACATCAGCACGACGACCGGGTTTTTCAAACTGCAAACAAAACGATTAATAATGAAAAGTATAAAAAACAATCTGAATGAAAAGGAGTGCAATCCTAAGGGAGTTGAGGGATATATATTTTTAGATTTATTCCTCTGGAGCCAGTCAATTACCTGTCCTGGCGAAAGAGTTTATATATAAATAGGGATTTTCTACGCTAGGACCAGTCAAATTATATTTGTAGCTCACTTCTTAAAAACCCATTGCAATGAACAAAATGATAAAATTTGTACAAGACCTCAATTTATGAATATGTACTTGAAAGGTAAGAACACTCATGCGGCCTGGTGACTATCCAACTTGGGGAAAACTACAGGGCTGACATCACCACCATAAAGAAAATACGGTGGACATGGCGTAAATTAAATATTCAGCTGCGATATATTGCATTGTATATATTCGATTTTTTCTTTGTAAATAGTCATTCCAAAATACTTAGGCTTATCATTTCATCGCCGCCAGAAACATGCCACTAAGTATCAACAGGAAACGTGGCGTATCCATAAGACTGCATGCATGACTGTCTTCAGATGTAAAGAAAAACAATTAAATCGATCTTGTTAGGATACAGGGTCCCCGAGCATTCAAGCAGTGTATCGTGTAGGTTGTACGAACGTTCCGTACAGTATACATCGATTTTAACCACTACCTTGTAGCAGCAATGGTGTGTACAAGTATAAGAGCGGCAAACGTAGTAGGACACAAGACCACAGACATCTCAGGCATATTCTTCTTTAAAGAGATTTTAACTTCTACAAAAGAAGCCTGCTAAATGGCTACAAAAAGCGGACAAGAGAAAAGCATTGCTTACAAGGCGTCACTGGCGCCTAAGTAGGAGAATTGTACGTCAATAAAAATGAAACCAGGCATCCAATCACTAACTTAAGCCTTGGCGGCAGGCACATGAATGGGAAAATAGGTAACTGATACGTCAAGTGGGCTGAGTTCTGGAAAAAAACATTTTTTGTAATTTTTTAGCGTATGAAAGTTCTGCCGATAAAAGCAACGTTCAGTCAGTAGGAAGAGGTTCAAATAGCAATAACCCGACCTAAGGACAGAGCCGCTAGTGCCGCCGAAATATTGGCAGACCTTATATAGACCGGAGAAAACAAGCTGATGCGTCAGCTGGTTTGAGCGATTTAAAATTTTTAATTTGAATCGGCTGTACAAAAAAAGTAATGACAATTTTTTCAAGTTTTTGGTTTTATTGGAAAAGTTCAACTTTGTCATTCAATAATGGAACGCCTTCCAATGAGTTTTCGCTTCGTCAAAGGGACTGAAGATTGTTTGGCAGCAGATGAAGAATTTTATTGAAAAATCGTGTTTTCAGATGAAGCCCATTTTCATCTCGGTAGCTATATCAATAAGCAAAAATGACCCATTCAGGGATCAGAGAACCCACACAATACTATTGAAAAACCAATGCATCCACAACGAGTCACTGTTTGGTGTGAATTTTGGGCTGGCGACTTCATTGGGCCATTTCTCTTCAAAAATGAGCAAGAAGCCGCAGTTACCGTCAACGGTGAGCGAACGCGCCACGCTTAAAGAATTTTTGTTTCCAAAAATTCAAAAGAATAACATGGACGACATTTGGTATCAACAAGACGGAGCCACCTGTCACACAGCCAACGCAACCATCGATATTTTACGCACTGTTTTTGAAAATCGAAAAATCAGCCGAAATTGTGATGTCAATTGGCCGCCTTGGAGCTGTGATTTGAACCCTTTGGATTATTTTATGTGGGAAGCCATTAAGGATAAATGTTATGCAAAGCATCTAGATACAATTGAAGTATTAAAACATTAAATCTAAGTTGCCATTGAAAAGATTCGACCCGAAACATTCGAAAATGTACTGAAAAATTGAGTTGATTGCATCACCTCACGTCAAGCCAGTTGTGGTAGTCATATGAATGATATTGTGTTCCATTATTAAAGGACACCTGTCACACAGCCAACGCAACCATCGATATTTTACGCACTGTTTTTGAAAATCGAAAAATCAGCCGAAATTGTGATGTCAATTGGCCGCCTTGGAGCTGTGATTTGAACCCTTTGGATTATTTTCTGTGGAAAGCCATTAAGGATAAATGTTATACAAATCATCTAGAGACAATTGAAGCGTTGAAACATTAAATCTAAGTTGCCATTGAAGAGATTCGACCCGAAACATTCGAACTGAAAAATTGAGTTGATTGCATGACCTCATTCGAGCCAGTTGTGGTAGTCATATGAATGATATTGTGTTCCATTATTAAAGGACTAAGTTCAACCTTTCAATAGAACCAGAAATTTGAAAAATTATCAGAATTTATTTTTTCAGCCGATTCAAATTTTAAATGATAAATCGTTCTCCCTGTAGGATACGAAAGCTGTATCTGCGGCCCTGTCGGGCTGTTAGAAACATGGATTCATACCAAAATTCACCTAGAATTGAGTTGGAACTACAGATAACGGGTTTTCCAATAGGGACATAACAATTTCGTATCTTTATGTCAATGAACCCTCAAACATTTTTAATGATCTTTTAGAGTCAAAACGTTAGTCGAAGTCAACATTTTTATTATGGTAAAGTTCACTTACGAGCAACGTTTGGAAATCATAAAAAATAATTACCGAAATTCTGAGTCGGTGGTCGCAACTTTCAAAGCGCTTACTCAAATTTTTGGCTGTAATAATCGTCTCACCCTGAGTGGTTTTGTCAATTAACAAAAATTGGACAGCAACAAACGCACATGTGCTTCAGGAGACACAATTGCATCCGCAAAAAATTACTGTGTGGTGCGGTTTTCTTGCCAGAGGTGTGATTGGACCTTATTTTTTCGTCGATGAAAACAATCGTCATGTTACCGTCAATGGCTTGACATCGTCGATATGTGGTTTCAACAAGACGGTGCCACTAGCCACACAGCACTCGTTACAATCGATTTACTGAAAGGCAAATTCAGTGAACGTGTTATCTCCTGAAATGATCCGGTCAAATGACCACCTCGTTCACGCGATTTAACACCATTGAATTCCTTTTATGGGGCCACGTCAAGTCATTGGTCTATGCCAACAACATCCAGCGAGAAATTGCCAACGTTCCGGTCGAATTGTGTTCAAGAGTGGTGGAAAATTGGGCCCCAAAGATAGATCGCTGTACTCGGGCTTGTGGGGATCATATGACCTATATCGAATTTCATTCTTAAAATGTAGCATTTGCACAACAGCTGGAATATATTTGAAGTCTATGTCTTAAATATTCTGTTTTATATATATACAAATTGTTATGTCCTTAATGGTAAACCCTGTACAGGGTGCTAGGGCTCTGTGGCCTAAACTAGAAAAAAAGAACCAAAACCCTGCTTGAAAATAACAAAAGTGATGTCAGACTGCTCGTGGGTGTTCTGACGGGACATGGTAATGTTAGACAGAAACCTAGAAAATGACTGGCAGGAGTTGTCGCACTGCGATCGGTGTGAGAATGAGGAGTAGATTGAGGCAGTAAAGCACTTTTGTGCAGATGGCTGACACTCCAAAAGAACGGCATATTTACCTGGGGTAGTTCTTTTTTTGAAGAATTACATTGAAGGAGTTATCCTCTTGCAAGATGGTAGATCTGGTGAATTTTATTAACAGTTTATCGTGACTCAAGGGCTCCTTTCTACAGAAAAGTAAGCGTAATTTACTTCATAGACAAAGGACAACAACAATGTGTCATCTATGGTTCACCAAGTGGAAGTGCAGCATCCCACGACAGCCGGTTCTGTGCACCGGATTAACCCGAAGCGGCAATTTTTTTGCCAAGGGCTGTCACCCCGGCACTATATGTGCCGCTACAACAACAACAACCGCATCCCATGACAGCCGGTTCTATAGACCGGATTGAACCGAAGAGGAATTTTTCAGCCAGGGGATGTCATCACGGCACACACTTGCCGCTACAACCACAACAACCGGGTGTCAACTTTTCAATTTTAGGCACCGATACAAGTTCTTGAAGTTCAAGAGGCGCCGCGATATAGGAACGGCGAGACATTTTCGGCAGGTTGTTGCACCGTCAATGTACTTATAGTAAAGGATCTGATATAACTTGTATCCAACGTAAAGCTAAAGACCGATTTTCCCACTGAAATAAATTAAAGGATCGTAATGGCGAACAGGCGACATTTTTGGCCAGTAAACAGCTTAAGAGCAGAAACTTCTCTCGAAAGACAAAAATTACATTTTACGAAAAATTTATTCTACCCGAGCTTTAATGTAGTGTAAGATTTATAACACCATTTTTAGTCTAACCGGTTGTAATCGCGTTGTTAATAAAGTCTGAACAAATGTTTTCCCTTTTCCTCCTATACGTTTGATTCTGTTTATATAAATTGGGCCAGAAAAGCTGTATTTCATTCGATGCAGCAAATATTCGAACATTGACCCCCACTTTAGTAAACATAGTCTAGGCGAACTAAATACTACTAGAAAAAATAACTGTCATGTGAAGATTACAAAACAAACAACATTCCAAAAACGAATATTTGTTATCTTTGTTGTATGTTTTCTGATTATCCCATTCGATATGAGCTATTGACCTATGTCCACATAGCAAGTGTGGACTTGGTTTCATTTAAATACAAAGTAAAACAATGTTGTCCTAAATGTTAAGCCAGATTTAGGACCTGTACGCATGAGATATTTTCTATGGTTTCCAAATTTCAAACATTCCAAAGGATTACTTTTTATGGAACCCTTTGACTGTTATTCTAATTACGAGAATTTTGAGAACCCGTCCAATAAAAGATTATAATTAATTGATAGTAGGCTGATCAAAGTTCAAAAGTCGTTTTGATTTCTGTTTTTCATCTAAATTACACTTGCTGTTGCTCTTTGCTTCCCTCATTTTATGACGGTAGGAGTATTGAATTCATTACGTACCTTGGTCATACCAACACCAACAACGTAAACACGGGTTTTGGCCATCTTGTATAGATTTCAATTAAGACAAAGAATGTGAACTGGAATGTTACTTGTTCGTGTGCGACTGCCTCCGAATTTCTCCTTACTAAGTGTTGAAACACTGCTAATCAACTAAAGTTATTGCAAAATGCCGTATAAATCCGCAAGACTCCAAGTCCCAATTTTAGTAGAGTGAAGAAAAACACTGATAAAGTTTCGTGTTTCTAGTGATGAAACAGAATTATTGATATCGATATGTCAGTAATCATATGTTATCGGAATGAACAACATACACTGCTCAGAGCTGCATTTTCTGTGAAACGGCGGAAAAACGACAGTGGGCAAACACCAACACAGTTTTGTTGTAGTTAATTTTTTAATATACATTTTATTATAAAGGGTGATCCATCTTGAGGTATTTTTTCAGAAAAAAAATATAAAAATTCAAATCAAGTGTGGAATCTTTATTCGAAATTTGAACGAAAATGTTATGGCATTTATTTTTTGAATATAATTTCCTTCAAATGTTGGCCGCAACTGCGCCTCAGGGTTTCCATTCTGAGGGTCCAAATTTGGATGACTCGTTCGAGCATTTCGACCGGTATGGCTTTAATGACACGGGTAATGTTGGCTCCAAAAACCTGGTTTGTCAGCAAAATATGCACCGATTATTCTACCATAAACCGCACCAAACCGTGGTTTTCACTGGGTATAATAGCACCTCTTGAACCTCTTCAGCCCAAATGCGGCAATTTTGTTTATTGACTGTCGTTGAGCCAGAAATGGGTCTGATCTTCCCGTGCCGGATCTTCCCGTTTCTCACCGAATGCTCATTTAAATAATGCAGTTGCCAACATGTGAATGTAATTATTTTCAAAAAAATGCCATAAAATGTTCTTTAAAATTACCAATAAAGATTCCACACTTGATTTGAATTGCTATATTTTTTTTTGTTCTGAAAAATTCCTCTAGATTTTGTTTTTATTTTACATATGCCCATGTAAGAAATTAATATTTTAATTTCAAAAAATTTTAATCTTTACAATTTGAAGTTAAATGACAACTTGAAAAAGATCCCGTAAAGACATAAAATACGCTGCAGATAAATTCTAAAACGATGCGTGCGTTCCCTTATGATTAAAAAATTAAGCATTTTTTTGTTCTTCTGAGATTCGAAACCCAAACCAAATTTGTAATCGAATATTCTACGCAAAAAAAATACTAAGTTCAACGTCGCTAAAACCTAAAAAAAATTGTGTCTGACAACATTGCCTATTTCATGCTGAATAATTTACAGAACCATTGTTCTTTACGGAATTTTTTTCAAGAAGGTTGTCGAACGGAGATTTACTTCTAAATTTTGTAGAATAATTTTCAAACACAAAAATGGAAACTGCACTCAGTAAAGTTATGGAGGAAAACAAAAAAAATATTATATGATGTTTTTTTTTTAATAATGCCAACAGTATCATACATTATTGCAAATCGCCGTCAAAACACGCAGGCCTTAACATAAACTACCGGAAGTTGAGAAGAGTTAGTTAGAAAAAAAGTTGTGGTGCCCGTACCTTAAAGTGTGGATTACATTCCAATTATCATCTGTATGGGTAGGTATGACAAGATCTGCAGCCGATTATAATTTTTAAAAGTTTTCTTTCCGAATCCTCTTAGCAGTAGACTCACAGTAAGATTTTTTTTATGCAAGCTGCGGCAAAAATTAGTAAGAATCGAGCTAGGGCTTGAAACTTTGCACACATTTTTCATCTAACTATCGATATTAATAAAAATTACTACCAGTGTTTGCATTTATACTAATATAATAAAATTTCTATTGCCACGCCACGTCAAAAACACTGATACTTGCATCTATATAAATAACTAAAGACTATGTTAGCTGAACATTCGCAAAAATGGCTAACCCTTAGTTTTTAATTAAAAAATAATTCCATATAAAAATCAAATTTTACAATAAAATTATCTATTGATTGAAAGCATTTTTAAGTGTATATTTTTAGAGATATATTTATCGACCTTTTCCGACACATGAAAGTTCATATTGTGGTGTACATATTTTATATATTTAGTTTTGTTTTTTCCATATGCACTTCTTTTACACAACTGTAAAATAATCTTTAACAAATGTATGATATTATTGGTAGCATTAGAACACATGCACTTAAACACTTTTTTAATACAGTTATGTGTAAATTTATTGTTTTATTCGTTTAAATTTTGTCTATCGTGAGTTAATATGACAAACTAAAGTAGAAAAATAAGCCGAGAATTTTTCTGTTTTTACTATGTTGCACAGAAAAAGCATTTCGTCCATCTATTCCATTGTCTTTACCAAAGACGATAAACTATAGAAGATGACGAAATGTTCTTCCTTACAATATCGTACAAAAATACCACTCAGTAACGCACAAATTCTCGGTTTATTTGTCCACTTTCGTTTGTACACAAGAACGCTAAAAAGTCAAAATTAAAAACAAAAAATACACAGAAAACATTTAATTCACCCACTTTAAACAGACAAAACCTGCATTCCAAAAATGTTTGTGTTTTTTCAACTTGTAAAACCTTATTTCAACCATCTTCTACAATTTATCTTCTTTGGTCTTTACAAGAGGCCATGATACAATAAACAAGGTAGAGTTATGCTATCTGCTGATTTACCATTTTTTCTCGTAGAAATTTAAACTGTCAAATTTAAAATTTGACAAAGGCAATTCTTGAAGTTGAAGGCTAAATTTCTATATCAAACATTCGCAATAATTGTCAAGCATTCAAAAAAATGTTTTTTTTTTGGCAAGTGACTTTTACAGTATAGCGAACTGTTTATTTGTTGTTTGGCTAGTGACTATACACTCGTTTAATGTGCCATGCAAGAGGCTAATGCACTTTCGCTACCCGCTAACTTCTGAAGTGAATACCGCTATTTTACAACACTTTTCTACATTAAAATTGGCCGCACTTTTCGTCAAAACTTCAATTAATTCAAGTTTTTATTTTACATTTCAGTTTGTTACCTTTTACATTTCAATTGTATTTTAATTAAAGTAACGAACCATCATTTAATCAGAGGAAAGAAATTAAAATGAATATTTCTCCAATCATGTTAAATTGATTTACTTTTATTGGGAAGAATTAAAGAGATTGACAATTAAAAAAACATACATCTGCGGAATGGAGCGGAGAAAACAAGGAAAAGACGCCTAGTTTTTTAAATCCTGTGATTTAACTCCCAAGAAAGATGGGAAGAAGTTTCAACACAGAAAAGATGAAATATGGATGAAGGACAACGATGGATGGATGGAACGATGGTATGCGGAAAAAATACTGTGTTCAATCCATTGACAACATTGAAATGGATTTCAATAAATTCTGTATAAAATATATGAATGCAGTTAACGATAACCTAACCTATAAAGTTGAAAAGATCACAAGGTAAAAATTATGAAAATGTACATATGTGTATAGTATATATGACATAAAGTCTAGAATATAATTAGTTGCCAATATCGTGTTGATTTAAAATGTTCAACACAGCATTCATGGGATTACACTTTTTCGGTTGTAAGTCTGACCAAAATTTAATGACGCACCATTAGAAAATTGTAATAACACCCTATTAACATAAACTTATGAAAGCCAACTTCAAATGAAGTAGCGAAATACCTAGAGGACCGTATGAATCCGAAAATCTTGTTGGTATTTCAACTATAGAGAAATGCATAATGATACAAAATACGAATCTTGATATAATTCCTAAGGTCGCCTTGGACTAGGTTACCGATCTCATTTACATGCTCCCACGAACCCTCCGTCAAAAACTTTCACTGTCCGAGAATTAATCAATCCAATGACAGCCGGTTCTTTGCACCGGCCTGACCTGAAGATCAATTCATCGGCCAAGATCTGTCACCCCGGCACACAGTTGCCGCTACAACAACAACAGTATCCGAGAATTCTTGTCTAGTTGCACAGCATATCCCAGCCAGTGCCACCGTTGTAACCTATGTCGGCTTGTATACATCTCACTGCCGTCGGCAGTATCAGCATGTTGCAGAGCTTTATTTTGAATCTGTTTGTAAAACCCAAACTAGCACGTGTAAGCTTCTGTTCGACATTATTGTAAAGGGTGTTTTTCAGACGTTTGGTTTTCAAGAAGAAATAAAACGCATATAATTTAATGTAATGGCCAAGAATTTAGCTTTAGTATAAAAATAAGGGGTTGCCATTATGTTTTGAAAATGATTTCTGGCAAGCGACCGCCGCGGCTGGCTCGAATAAACTCCAGCCGAAAAGCCCAATTTTTGACCACTTTTCGAACCATTTGGTGCCGTATGTCAGCAATAACGCGTCGAATATTCTCATCCAAGGCGACAATAGTGTCGGGCTTATCTGCGTAGATAAGCGTTACCTCGACAATATGCGATTGTAATTAAAGTTAGTAGCTTCACAAGTTCAAATGTGTTTGCTTTACGAATCGGATATGTTTGAACCTATTAAGTGGTCCATTTTCCTAATTAAAACTCCTTGTGTGACCGGGTTTGAAGGCTTTTAGCTATGGACCGGCCTAATTTAGAGACTCTGGACGACAAAGCCTTCTCCTATTATTCACTGGTACATTTTTTCTAGGCCTGATCAGGTTAGGTTAGTAGGACTTTAACCAATGTCTAACGTTGAAAAATTGACACTCGGTGACCCATAGTTCACATAGATCAAAATTACGCTGCCCTTGATTCAGAACAAATTGTTAAAAAAAATACTTGGCAGATTGTTAAAAAAAATACTTGGAGGCCACGTCACAGGCCCACGACGCGAGATAATGCGCTCACCATAATTTCGTTTCAATAAATTGATTGTTTCGCTGACTGTATAGCTTGAAGCGCCATACAGGCATCCTTCAGCAACATCCTTCAATTCAAGCACGAAAAAATCATTAATCATGGATCTATAGCGTTCCCCATTATCTGTAACATTATGGCCGGATTCATTTTTGAAGAAATATGGACCAATGATTCCCTCTGCCCATAGAGCACACCAAACAGTGAGTATTTGATAATTACTCTAAATGCGACAATTTTGGTTATTGACGTACCCATTCAACCAAAAATGAGCTTCATCGCTGAACAAAATGTTCTGCATAAAAATCAGGATCAATGGCCATCTCGTTTTGGGCTCATTCACCACGATTTACAAACGTTGTTTCGGAGTAAGTCTATTCATTATGAAATGGCAAACCGAACTGAGCATATATAAAGTGACAGCTGTCAAAAAAGTCCAACTCCGAACAAAGTGTGGCCAGATTGAAAACCACAAGTCTACAAAAACACTCTTTATATGGCGGATGCAATATTGATGAACTTGTCAGCCACCTAGAAATTACATCTCCCTGAATTTACTCGGTCTTGACGATGTTGTCTCGATATCCTCTTACTTTATATAACCAGCGGCTCTGGTTTATCCTCGGATCACCACAAGTCCCAACATTTCCGACTCCTTTTTTTCTAGCAGCGGGAGCATTTCGTGACGCTATCCGGAGTCCCAAAGAGTGTTGCACAGTATTATTGTGAAAAACTTTTTATCGCTAAATCGAGTGCCGTCAGCAGTTGTTTGTCTCCATCCCATATGCTACCACCTTTCGTATAATATTCGACCCATAGGACATTAACCAATTTAATGAAAGCTTGAGCTTTATACACACTTAAAGCAAATGTTGCGTGTAAGTCCACTTTGCCCATGCCTCCCCGCTTAGTCCAAAATGGAAGTCTTGACTTCGTCTAGACTGGATAATTGGTATTCTAGACTGTTGTCAATGATTGTTAATGAATCGAATTATCCAACAGAATTTTAAGGTGCCAATATGTTGGAAAAGCGTTTTCTCCATATGCTGCACTTGGCGTATTGCATTTTCTGAATAGTCAAAGCTGCGATTTGACTCTTTTTAGGGGTACTTTGCGATTAGACTTTTTTAAGGGGTACGATATCACTTAATGGCAACTGCGACAGGATGCGCTACTGCGAAGACAGTCTAGGCAGCCACCCACATGAATGAAACTATGTGCCATAAATAAGAGGCATGTCTGTTATTTTGGATAAGACAAAGAAAAATTATAATAATTTCTGTTAATTTAAACAAACTAGATTTGATACACCCTTTATATAAAAAACTCGGTGAACATTAAAAAATAAAATTTTTATTTACACTTAATAATTTAAAATTAATTCTCTTAGTTACTTTCTAATTACTACTACAAACTAGATAACGCTTGTTCGTATACATCAATAAACAATCCGTTTATGGTGCTGCTCCAAATAATATACTTGTCCATGTGTCGGCTAAACACAATTTTTTTTTGTACTTATAAAAAATGTATGGTATTGTGTATTCAATAGAATGTTCATTCGTTTGAATTTGTCTCGATAAATACGAGTATGTGGTATCACAACACGTTTGAATTGTAAAAGGTCAACAAGCCATAGATCCTAATTGGCTTTTACTTTGCTGACTTTGATGCGTTTTGCCCGACCGAACTTGCGCACGATCAGTCCCCATGTGATGGTTGATACGAGACCAGTCAGGGCCAGGATCATGTAAACATCTAGAGAGTAATATGTAAAGCGGGACAAGTAGGTCGACGTGGATTTCAGAAGTGGACCACCTTCGGTCTTGGCCACATACTCCACCCACCAGATGGCTGTTTCCAGGGCAGTTTGAGGACGATGTTTGTAGGAATAGGAAACCAATTTGGCACTGTCAAAATATCTAGAAGAGATAGGAGAGACAGAGAGGTAAGAGGTTTATTAATATTTTGTATAGAAAAGTTTAAATAGGAAAAAATGCATTGATGGCCCCACCTCAGCGTTACTTTTTTGCTGTAAAAGAATTTAATGGAGCTATTAACAATAGAAGCCGTAACTGAACAGTGATTATTATAACACTTGTGCAAATCATGATTTTTTTCCTAGTCCAGAGTTCTAAATATTTTTTTTAGAACGTTTTTAAGCTAGATTTTTTTGGAATTTTTTACGATTTTTTTATGAGATATCTCAGCTTTTTGAACTATAACTCCCAAACGCTATTACTGATCAATAGTGGTCTTAAATAAATAAATTAGCTTATCTAAAACTTTTCATACAGGATATTGAAATCAGTTTAATAGTTTCGACGTCAGATTCATTTAAAATTTACAAAATTGAATTTTTTGAGCAAAAATTACGATTTTAAATAGAAAAAACATATATATACTTTTATAAGCATAAACAATAATATTAACAAATGGAAAGTTTTAGAAAAGCTTATTTCATTTGAGACAACTCTTGATCGAATCGGTAATAGCGTTTGGGAATTACGGTTCAAAAAGCTGAGTCGGCTCATAAATAATAGTAAAACTATTCCAAAAATTCTATCTTTAAAACTAGTCTGAGAAAAAAATTTAAAATTCATTTCGTGTTCAGGAGACGCAAATCTATAGGAAAATTACGATTTTAAATTAAAAAAAAAGAATATATAAAAAATAATATAAAAAATGAAAAGTTTTAGAAAAGCTAATTTTCTTTCATTCGAGACAACTCTTGATCAAATCGGTAATAATATTGATTCAAAAAGCTGAGTCGTCTGATAAAAATAATCGTTAAACTATTCCAAGAATTCTATCTTTAAAACTAATCTAAGAAAAAAAATTTTAAAATTCATTTAGGAGACGAAAATCTATAGGAAAAAAATATTTGAACTCTGGACCAAAATGGCTGTGAACTAGTGTATTTTATGCCTGGACGAATTTTTGATCAGTTAGCTCTGTAAAAAAGGAAGCAGGTAAGCAACAAAGGGAGGCGAGGCAACCAACACTCGTAGTCGAAATACGACCAGTGTAACTGTTGTCGCTTTATGACCCAATTAACACTAGTCGATTTACGAAAAGGACATCCGTAAAAAGGGAAATTATTTAAATTAGTGATATAAATATTTGTCAAATGGAGTGCAGTCATACTTACTGTTTTTCCAAAACTTTCTTTATCGCCTTGAGCACGCTATTTTCATTTATTTCTTCATAGTGGAGAATAACTCCCATGCCGCGCTGCTCCATGGCAGCTGCATTTAGGAACTGGTCACCGTACATGGGCGTGGCAACCACTGGAATGCCACAATATGCCGCCTCCGAACTGCCCATTAGTCCGGCATGAGTCATAAATACCTTAACATTGGGATGACAGAGAATATCACGTTGTGGCAACCACTTACTGATATACATATTTTCCGGCTTATTGGGCAAAGTGTCATTTTCCCATTTCCAGATGACACGTTGCTTTAAACGTTTCACAGCTTTGACAATGGCGTCTCTCTTATCCACTGGCAATGTCTCGGCTTTGATCATTGAACCCCAACTAATGAATACCACACCGTTGTCGGCATTATCCAAGAACTTCTGTAAATCCACATCCAACGGTTTGGCCTTCTGTATGTGAATTCCACCCAATTCGACGACCGACGGTGGCAGTGGTTTAGCACCACTTAACGAAAAATGTTGATTGACAAACATAACCGCTGTCTCCTTGACCAGTTCGCCGACCGATGGCATATCATGGCCAAACTTGAATTGAACCATTGAATCTGCAGCTGGTATTGAGAAAATATTGTACATCATATTCATTGCATGAAATGTCACCCAATTGGCCAAACGTCCGCCGATTGTCATCTCTTCGGATTGTCCCAAGAAAAGGGCGGGTATGTAGGACGGTATTATCGGCATGCCCATGCGCTCATAGTGCCATGGCATCATAGCGCAACTGCTGAGAGCAATGACTGGAGCTTTTAGCAAATGTGCTACGCCCATCATGCAATCGCTGTTGAACTGTTCCAATAGGATGACGTCATAGCGTACCTTCTGACGCAATACTTGTTGCAGTGCTTCCGAACGTAATGTGTGATTGCAAGCCTCCTTTCCCCAGTCGTAAAGCATAAAAAACTCCAAAAAGTGATTGTAGAAACGGCGATTTTCAAAGAACTGGTTAGAAATAAACAAAAACAATTAAAAACAAATAAGTGTTACAAATATATTATCACAAAGTTATAATACTTTGTACCACAGTAAGGTGTAGAATACAAAGTTTGGATCAATTTTCGTAAAAAAATAGGCACCAATTATAAATGTTAATGAACGGCAAAAGATTGGGTTGTGACAGACACTTATAGAAAAAAAGTCATCCCCTTCAGAATAATAAGGAAAACGAAATTAATATTAGCATAATAGGGCCACTAACCTCGACAATATGCGATTGTTATGAAAGGTAGTAGCTTCACGAATCCAAATGATCTGGTCAGGTTAGATTCGTAGGACTTAAACCGAAGTCTAACGTTCAAAAGTTAACACTCTGTGACCCATAGTAGGTCACTTGTGATTGTCCTTAGTCAATGGTAAAAACTATGCTCTTAACTAAGTCGAACGCCGCCCATGAGCGACGGCAAACCGTTTAAAAAACGTGGCAGATCTTCCACATTGCAGAAGGATAACTCTAAAAGTTCTTCCAAAGTAACTGTGTCGTCGTTTTCTGAAGGTACGGGAATCTACACAAAAGATGCTTCACTGTCTCAATCTTCTGCTTATCCTCACACATTACGCTAAAATTTAAACACAAAACTACCCTTGAACCACGACAAACCTTTAAAACAAAACTCAGCAGATCATCCACAATGCAGAAGTATAACTCTATAAGAAAGAACTTTCTCAGGTAACTACATCTACACAAAAGGTCTACACCGTCTCAATCTCCTGCTTATCCTCACTAAAAAGAGCCAAGACATGACAGTTTATCTGTCATCTCGTTTCGTTCGACATTACTGTGTCCAGGAACCCATCAGAGGCTAACAGTCCGGGTTTTAAAGGTGCTTAGTGACGTTTTGCAACACTTAACCAGTTTGGATTTTACTCGGAGTGACTGTACAGCCTTTAAAGCTACCTTACTAGTCACATACAAGTTTATATCTTTGTTATTCCGCTGGTTCATCTATTGAAGATTCATATGAGTGATCGTTATATAATTCTAAGCCGATCTAGTCATGTCCTTCCGTCTGTGTGTCTGTTGAAAGGACGAAAACGTTTAAACTAATCAACTTAGGGTGGTCAAAACGGGTTATTAATAGTCAAAAGGGGCATTTGGGTACTCAAATTAAGGCAAATTTTGTTACAAATCCCAGTAAAGAGTTATTTTGAAGTTATCGCTGATATAAGGGACCGACGCATAGGCCGAAAGGGACCAGAAAACGGATCATTTTTTTTTCTTTTTTGCGCTTTGGTAACGTTGGGACGATGGATGGTATAATTGGTTTGGCCTAGCCGAACTTAATGTTGTTTTGAATTAAAGTTGTTTTTTAAAGATGCACTATCTTTTTAGATTTGTTTTAATTGCGAGCAGGATCTGCGGGCCATATGGACCCAAAACTAGCAACCCCTTCAAAAAAATTACAAAAAACAATGCCTTACGATTCCAATAATGTATTTTTTAAGAATTTGGGTTGATTTAATACACAGATCCAACATTCATTCGTAGGACATAAAAATTGATGTGTGACGTTAAATTAGCATTTCAGCATTTTTTAGCATAAACGTACTTAGAACGTTTTGATGTACGACCATCATTTGTGTTGTTAACAGTGACTTGAAATAATCAATTTGGCAAAAAATGGAATTAACTCGGGAACATTTTCGTGCGATCATTTTTCACAACTTTCGACGTGGATTATCACGACAAGAGTGCATCGATGAACTTAAATCTTTGTATGGCGATAAAGCTCCATCCTATAGCACTGTGAAAAACTGGTTGAATGAATTCAGTCGTGGCCGACGCTCGCTCAAAGGCGAAGGTTGTCCAAAAATGGCCGTTGTGCCAGAGAACATTGATGCCGTGCGTGAACTGATATTACAAGATTGTCATGTGACATACGGTGAAATAAAGGCATCGTTGGGCATTTTTTCCACCAGCATACATTCGATATTGCATGAACACCTGGCCGTAATACTGGTTTTCTCTCGTTGGATCCTGCACAATTTGACAATCCTTAGGTGCAAAGGAATTTTGAAAAAATACGATCGTTGTGCTTTAAAAGACGTTTATAAGATCGTCACAGGTGCTTCAAAAGACGTTAATAAGATCGTCACAGGTGACGAATCATGGATCTATGCGTATGAGCCCGAAACAAAACAGCAATCAAACGCGTGGGTCTTCGAAGATGAGCCAAATCCAACAAAAGTTGTTCGTGGAAGAAGCACTTCGAAGCAAATGGTCGCCTGTTTCTTCGGCAAAACTGGTCTTGTGGTGACTGTCCGCTTGAGCAACGTTGGACGGTAAATTCTGAGTGGAACACCACAATTTGTTTGCCATGACAATGCGAGCTCTCACACATCAGCTCAAATAAGCGCATTTTTGACCGGCCAAAACGTCGAATTGATGGGTCATCCGCCGTACAGCCCTGACTTGGCACCCAATGACTTCTTTTTATTCCCGGACATCAAGAAAAAAATGCCTGGTCAACGATTTTCGTCGCCAGAAGATGCTGTTGAAGCGTTCAAAAACCATGTTTTTGGAGGTGTCTCAACCGGAGTGGAAAAAGTGCTTCGACAATTGTTTGAGCGCATGCAAAAGTGTATAATTTATGCTTTTTGAAACAATAAAACCACTTTTGATGATAAATATTCGCATTTTCATTATTAGGCCAGAAATATATATAGCAGCCCTCGTCCACAACTGCTGCGCCGATGGAGCACAAAACGAAATACTTTTGTAATACTTAAATATTTAAAAAGCAATTAAATGATCTCCTATTCTGGAACTATGACATTTTAGTTGAAATATGTATATTACGGGCCACCCTGTACGAGATCAAGTTCATACGTACTCGTGTATAATATTTTACTTTCTATTCACACACTGATTGACTATCGTTATTACGAGTAATTGGTCAAATTACACTTACCTTCAAATCCACGCTATTGGTTAGCGTTTCTCTTCCGGTCAATGGTATGTCATTGTATCCAACTGCAGGACTTTTGTCTGGAAAATGACTTACAACAGTCACCTCATGCCCTCTCTCCGCCAGGCCTCGCAGTATGGGATGAAAGAAGTGGAAATGGCTTACACCCGGATGCGGAAATAAACCCAATACCTTTAGATTGTTTCGCCGGGCATCAAGTGAAATGGGTAATGTGCAAATTAGGGAGAGTATGGCAAACCATATTAGGGAGGCCATTGATCGCATTCGGTTTGCCGTAGTGATTGTTGTCTCCTCGCTTTACAATTTCATAAAACTGAAATGATTAAGAGTCACAAAATTTATAACACGGTATTAATTTGACGGTTTGCAAATTGTATTGTTTATACAATATTTTTTGTCGATTCACTTTAGTTGGATGATAAGTTACATGCATGCGAAACGTGTTGTTAACATACATACATACATATTTAAAATGACCAAATACTCGTGTTGTTGTCTGTATGTAAAATGTATGTGCGTATATATGTACATACGTCGCTGTTGACTTTCTTTGCGAACTGTTTTGTTCGCAGTTCCGCAGCACAGTGTTTTCTTGCGAGCGGTTTGCGTGCTAGAAAAATGTTTTGATATAACCACAAGATTCGACCTAATTGCAGTGAACTTTTAAGTGAAGGGTTACGAAACTCCTCAATATTTCATAAACATGTATAGAAATCTAACGGTGAAATCGAATACAAATTATGTTTGTACTCGTACAATAGGGTGGGCCGATTTGTAAGGACAACAATTTGTCGATATTGTGCTATCGATTTCTCGATAGCTTTTGGGATAAGGAAAAAAATCGATTCTCTACGATTCTCCTTGTCGTATTTCTAATCTCACATCCTCATATGTTATATTGTACGAGGGCTGCTATATATATTTCTGGCCTAATAATGAAAATGTGAATCATTCTCATTAAAAATTGTTTTATTGTTTTTCAAAGTATTCTCCAGCATGATTTATACACTTTTTCATGCGCTCAAACCAATTCTCGAAGAACATTTTGCATTTTGAAGCGTTCACTAGTTTTTGAACGCTTCAACAGCATCTTCTGGCGACAAAAATCGTTGACCACGCATTTTTTTTTTGATGTTCGGGAATAAAAAGAAGTCATTGGGTGCCAAGTCAGGGCTGTTCGGCGGATAACGCATCAATTCGACGTTTTGGCCAATCAAAAAGGCGATGGTTTGAGCCGATGTGTGAGAGCTCGCATTGTCATGGTGCACAATGATTCGTCTTCTCTAGTTCATTTTTCGAATTTCTCCGAAGACTTCAGGCAAACAAATTGTGCTGTACCACTCAGAATTGACCGCCCTACGTTGCTCAAGCGGAACAGTCGCCACATGGTTAGTTTTCCCAAGAAACAGGCGACCATTTGCTTCGAAGTGCTTCTTCCACGAACAACTTTCGTTGGATTTGGCTCGTCTTCGAAGACCCATACGGTCGATTGCTGTTTTGTTTTGGGCTCATACACATAGATCCATAATTCGTCACCTGTGACGATCTTATAAACGTCTTTCGAAGCACCGCGATCGTATTTTTTCAAAATTTCTTTGCAGCAATCAACACGAGCCATTTTTTGAGCTATTAACATGTGCGGGATCCAACGAGAACAAACCTTTTTTACGGCCAGGTGTTCATGCAATATTGAATGTATGCTGGTGGAAGAAATGCCCAAGGCTGCCTCTATCTCACCTTATGTCACATGACGATCTTGCATTTTTAATTCACGCACAGCATCAATGTTTTCTGGCACAACGGCCGTTTTTGGACGACCTTCACGACCTTCGTCTTTAAGCGAGCGTCAGCCACGATTAAATTCATTAAACCATTTTTTCACAGTGCTATAGGATGGTGCTTCATCGCCATACAAACTCTTGTTGCGATAATCCAAATCGAATGTTGTGAAAAATTATCCCGCACGAAAATGTTCACGAGTTAATTCCATTTTTTGCCAAATGATTTTTTTAAGTCACTGTTAACAATACAAATGATGGTCGTACGTCAAAACGTTCTGAGTACGTTTATGCTAAAAAATGTCAAACTTTCAAATGGAAATGTCAGATGGTCAGAAATATATATAGCAAGCCTCGTATTGTATGTGGCAATGAATATTTGTATGTATTGTATAAGTATATCACCTTGGAAAGGTAATATTTAAAAAGAAATGCTTTTTTTACTAAAAAACCTTTAAAATAAAGGTTGAGAAAAGTCAAAAAAATAAAATTATCGAAAAATCGATGGCATAATATCTTTTGTTGATTCGACCCACTCTAATGTACAAAAATTTCAGCTATTATGCAAGTGGATTGTTTAAGCTTTTGTTACGTAAAAAAATATTCAAAATGTATCAAGTTAAAGGCACCTACACAGTCAAAAACACGTTTATTGCTGCGCCCATTTTTAACAACAACGTTTTGTGAACTCCTGTACTATTTTACATTTTTGTTGCTATACAAACAAACTAGTCGTTCCCTGCTTTTAAATATTAGTAAAGAACCTAATTTTAAAATATAAGTTTGTTGGATGTATTCAATTTTATTATTATCATCGAGACTATCTGCTAAATCCATTCATTTGTGACTTTAGATACAGGGTGGCGCAACAATTGTGCTACAATAAGAAATTCAAACAACTTCTTTTTATTAAACATCTTTTAATAACGATCCCCATTGAGAGTCCCTGTTACACCATTTTCTTTATAGAAGTATGGCCCCGCAAAGCAGCCTGATGAAACTGCGCACCACACAGAACCTCGTTCAGGGTGCCGTTCCGTCTATTTGTGTATTTGCGGATTAGATTCACTCCATATATGGCAATTTTAGTGGTTTACATTGCCTTAGAGGTCAAATCTAATAGGTAAATACAGAGGGTGTACCTTGATTATAATTTGGACTACGGAAAGAAGTTTAAGTCATTGTAATCTATCCGTTGTAATGACCTCCTGCTAACTGCAATTGGCGCCGATAAGTTTCGAGTCGAAGCGCTTGGATTTGCCGGAACTGACGATGTAAAAGCCGCGATGGTATATTGAATCCAAACTCAGGAAACTTGATGGCACGGTCTTCGTGCAATGCTTACAGATTTGGAAAAATGTTTACCAGCCTCATAATGGTCCATCTACTCGAGGGAGTTACGGCAAACTTCCGCCAAAAATTCCCTTTGGATGGAAATGCAGGACTGCAAAGCATAATACCATTGCGCTATCCAAATCCTCTGTTCGGTATACGAGCCATTTAAACAAAATAAAGAATAAGCCGATAACTCACACAGAAATAAAATGACTACGCGTTGTTTTTGTAGCACTATTCGTGCGCCACCCTGTAAATATATTCATTTGAACCAACATTAAAACTATCATTATTTTCTTCTGTGAACCAAATGTCTTCTCTGTCAATTAAATTACAGGGTAAGGCGATATTATTATGTTATCTATTTAAACGACCCTTTTTTGTGTGAAATTATTTTTTATTGACTAAGAAATGTGTGCAAAAACCAAATTTTAAAATGAGGTGTGCTTTTCTAAACATTTTTGCTTTACATGAGCTTTATGAGATGGTTCCGAGTCTTGTTGGCACTTTCATGGTCTATGAACAAGATGTTTGTGTTCCCACGACTCTAAAGCAGCAACCAAACATTGTTCACGATAACTGGACTTATTGTCTTTAAAAGCAGGTTCGACGAACACAAATGGACAGCGTTCACCGATGGTCACAGCTGCCGATACCATTAAGATGGAAAATTACTTCGGGTGGCCGTTCGTAGGCTCAAATTTTCGACAGTGAGTTCAGTTAAGTAAACTAGATAAGAGTTTATGAACTGCATTAGGATATTTTTTTGAAATTCTCCGCGTTACAATTCCTTTGCTCTTTCGAGTCAAACTTTTTTAGCATTGGTGTAAGATCGTGTGCCTTTTGACCCTTGTAAGGGTTTACCTTAAGCTCATTAATTTGGAATATGCGTCGAATGCTTTGCTGGGATATTTTCAGTTCTTTGGCTATTTGATTGCCACTACGATGTGGATTTCGATGAAGTCGAGCCTTCACTTTTCGATCCGTTTCGTGTGATGTTGCGATTTTTTTTCTCCCACCACTATAACTTTTGGCTATGCCTCCTGTACTTATATTATTATAAATATAACGATTTATGGCGCGATACCCAAACATTATATTCACATTAACGTGACTTAGCTCACGAACAATATCTGTTTGTGATTTCCGACCAAATAAAGGGTGGTCCAACTAAAGCGCACGGTGTCAATTGTAAATGAAACAAAAAGTTTCAGAGAATTATCTTAAAATTTTTTATGATAGAAGGCTCTATGACAAATGCTCGCCACGGCTTCGGTGGAATACCTCTTTCCATTGGTCCATATTTTCAATGACTGATACATAATGGAGGTTCAATGTCGTTAATTTGCAGGTTGAGTCATTTAGTGGTTTCTTTTCTAATCATATCCTTTTAGACAGTCAGCTATTTTCCTCTCAAGGCAGCAAGTTTGTGTAATGGAACAAAATTAATTTAACAACGATTTTTCTCGAACATCACATTTTTTGACAAATTGCATTTTTATCTCTGCAGATATATATACAACTATGGGGATCGAAAACTCCACACCTGTTCGTCGGTCTTAAAAAATTGTGTTGAGCACTGTATAATTTATTAAAGATATACTTGGATTTGGATCATCCTGTATAGAGGAGATTATAACGTTTGCACGAAAATGTTTAAAGCTCAATTGTGTCTCTTTGAATTTTTCTAGTTTTTAACAAAATTATATTTTTTTCGTGAGGTTGAGTTTTACCCATTTGTTTCGCATCGATGCTGCTATCTTACTGCCGGCTAATATTCTTGACAAGCTTGTAGTTTGTTCATAAAACCCCTTTCTAGTTTCCAGCCATGCGTCTGATTTTTATAGGAAAATAATAAATACTGGTTTTGTTACTCCAAAGTTTCAATATTATGAGTTTGTTTTTGGTGACAAAATAAAAACGATCCAAAAACAAATGTCATGATAATCTTATTTAAATTTCTACACATGAGTTAGCTCTGTCTTCACTTTGCACGTGTTTCAACTTTATGAAGCTGATTCACTTGACAGATTTCAATGGGTGTGTTTGAGCCATTTAATTTGAGATAATCGCTTAATCGACATAATTACATTTAACTGTGGTTATCAAAATTATTATTTAAAATGCATCTTTAATATTCTCAATTGACTCCAATCATTATTTTCTAATCTGCATTTACTTCTCACTGATTTTAAAAACAAATATGTGAAATCGTGTGTATCACAATAATAATTGTTGGTGTTGAAATCAAAAAAAATACTCTTCTCTTAAAATAAAAAAAATGATGAAAAAACCTCATCAAAACCTTCCTGGAATATAATTACAGGATTTTTTTGGGAAATAATTACAGAAGTTTTCTTAGATATTATTACAGATTTTGCATCCCTGAACATAAGTTGATTCTCAAATAAGGTGTCCTTATTGTTTGTTCTTGAGAAATATTTAAAATTAAAAAAAATTGTGACACACCTTAACAAAAAAATTATTTAATGTCGAACTTGCTGAAATCACAATTCGATATTGAGTTATTTTCGGTTCAAATGAATGTAAAATTCGTACATCTTTGTTTCATTTGTTTAATTTGTTTAGTACCGAATAAAATTATGAAGTTTCCGTAGTGAATTTTTAGGCATAATACATTTCCCTTGGTTAGTCAAAATATGGACAGATAGCTAAATTATGGACAGATAGCTAAATTATGTTTATTTCTGCAAATTACTACGTTGGTTCATGCAATAGATAGCTATCGGGCAAGTGCTATTGACAAAGAGTCTTTGATACAATTTTGCAATTTCTACTTAGAAAAGCATTCTTAGCGGATATTAATAATTGTGAGCGATTGACGCGTGAAGATGCGTCTGAAAGGTATTCTCTTAATAATATTCGTGTTATATTTGAAATGCGGAAAATAGGTTATCGAAGAACTTAAAATATGTTTATTTACAAAGAAATGTGTTGCATAAAAGCGATGAAAATAGTTTGTTTTGAAAGTTTTAAATTTGAAGGAAAAAAGTTATTCCAAATATACTTAAAGCGGTTTCGTTCAAGTCTGCTTTACTCCGTTGAAGCCGCGTAAGGTCATTTCTTTAATAACATTTTTTTTCTATAAATCAAAAGTTTTGAAAACATATGATTTCTGAAAGGAATATGTAAGATACTAATTTAAGTCCCTCAATATCCCATTGAGGTAGAAGGGAAAACTTCTCTCAAATCGGTGAGCTGTGCCCGCTTTAATTCTTTTATTATTATTATTATTTTTATTTACCTTTACCGTAATTAAGAAGCCGTTAGCCCGATATAGCAGTACACTACAGCTTATATATAAGTAGATTTATTCTTAAGAAACATTTTAAAGTAGTAAAAATCACCGTCCGGCACCTACTTTTTAACGCCGGATTTAAGCGGCTAATAGATTTTATAAAGACATTTTTACATGGCCCAGAGATTAATCTCTAACTCGTAAAGTCGACGTCACCAACGAGGTGGAAAAACACCGTTGAGTTTAAACTAGGCTTACTTTAATGATAGTCGTACACACTAACCCTCACGCCATGGCGCACAGTGGGGATGGCTTCAAACATTTGTGTGAATTGATTAAAACGAGTGCTCGTAGAGTTATAAAACTTACCGAGTATTTTCTTAAGAAAAAATAATTTCATCAAAATCGGCCAAGCCCATCATATACCGCCCATATAACTTAAAATGATTTTTTTTAACGAATGTGTTTAAATTTAGCACTGACATTACAATTAACAAAATCAAAATTTTTTTAAAGTTTCATTAAAATCGTCCGCGCCCTTCACATAGCGCCCATATAACTACAAGCGATTTTTTCATATAAAATATTTTATTTTGATCTGAATCTGTTAAAATTTAGCGCAGGGATTACAATTATCAAAATTAAAAAGTTCTGAAAGTTGCATCAAAATCGTTCACGCCCATCACATACCGCCCATTTAACTACAAACGAATTTTTCATACATAATTTTATTATTATTATGTAATATTATTCTAAAAGAGCCTTAACTTCGTCGCTCAATTATGAACAGTCGTAAAACTCTTTTAATAACACATCTTTCCACAAGTTCTCTTTGAATTATAAAAATTTGATTATTGTAAGTAAAAAAAAACAAAAAACAAAACCAAAGTCCCTGCAGAGTTTATTATTTGTTTTTGAAATATCCTACTTTAAATAAAAAATGAAAAGAAAAACGTTAACTTACAAAGTAAAAAAAAATGCTCGCTTTGAAATTCTTAGGTTTATACTCGTATTAAGTCAGTTCGGTAAAATATGCAAGTACTGAGTTTGAAACTGTTAAAAAAAAACTAGGACTCAGATCGAAGTAATTTTTTTTTGATTGTACCATTTAGTATTAAATATCAAAATATCACTGCATGAAGAGAATGTTGACAATTTGACTATTTTCCGCGAAATCCCCAGTCGCCGCCCACGTCCAATATATTTCAATAATTAAAAGTTTTATAAAGGGGAATGGAAATTTTCGTCCTAGCGGGAGTTTAAGCTGGTTTATTTTCTTGTCAAACATAATAGCCTAATTTTTGAAGTTTTTTCTTTTTATTTAAAAAAAATATACATCTATTTATTTTTTTAATTCGATTTCTAAGTTTTCTCTCCGCAAAATATGATGTTTTGATTAGTCCTCCATATTTTGGGTTCAGTATTAATCTTGATAAAAATAAAGTATATTTTGTATGCATAATATAATTTTAGAATTTTTTTTATTTTGCAAAAAACAAATTTTTATAAAAATGTTTTTTTAATTTTTCTCAGATATCACTTCCATCGATTTCTAATTTTATTTTCCGTAAATTTAATCTTTTCATTAGTCCCAATGTAAAGGTACTCTTGACATTTCAAAATAAAATCTTGTTCAAAATTAACGTCTACGAGTATGTTTACCCCCAAAAAAACTATAGTATATTTTATAAACATAATATAATATTAGAAATTTTTTTATTTTGCAAAAAAACAAATTTTTATAAAAATATTTGTTTAATTTTTTTCTCAGATATCACCCCAATCGATTTCTAAGTTTATTTTCCGCAAATTTCATCTTTTCATTAGTCCCAATACTAAGGTTCTCTTGACTTTTGGTACAGCCGTTCAATATAAAATCTTATTTAAAATAAAGGTCCATGTTTACCCAAAACACCATTAGCAAAATAAAATAAATTTTATGCCAAATGAAACTTAACAATATTTTGTTTGAGAATTTTTCACTTTTAGTGATTCGTGTATATTTTTCTTACAAATCCACTGACTATGGGAAAATGTTCAAAATGACGACGGAAGAGAACCGATTTTGTGGCAGTTTTTCAAAACAAATTTGCTATTTGTTACCGCACCTACGAGGGCGGTTCGGAAACTTCTTAGCCTAGCACAAAAAGCGCGGTATAAACAGAAAAAAGTTAAGTGTTTTGGAAACTTCCATCTCTGCTATGAACACATGTTAAATTTAGTTTCGATCTGCCAACTCCTTCATATAGATACAGGTGTTCACAAAAGACGCATCCGCGAATTTTTAAAAAGGAAAAATTAATTATGCGTGGTGTCATTAAATATTTACATAAAAAAGGTTTATCGGGACAAGAAATTCATAATGATATGGTGAATGTGTTAGGTGAAAGTGCTCCTTCATATGCAACAGTAAAAAATTGGGTTGCTGAATTTAAACGTGGTCGTACAAGCATTGAAGATGAACCACGTTGACTACGTGCCAAAAACAGCAACAACAACAGAAATTGTAGCCAAAGTGCATGATATGGTATTAAATGATCGACGAATAAAAGTGCGTGAAATAGTTAATATCATGGGCATCTCAAATGATCGAGTCCATTTAATTTTGCATGAAGAACTACAGATGAAAAAGCTTTCTGCGAGATGGGTGCCGGACTTGTTAACAGTCGACCAAAAACGCATAAGAATGAACATTTCTCAAGCTTGTTTGGATCGTTTTCAGCGAAATAAAATGGATTTTAAGCGTCGTTCCATAACTGTTCATAAGACATGGATCCACCACTATCCTCCAGAGACAAAAGAACAATCCAAACAATGGACTGAAGCTGGAGGAAGTGCCCCAAAGAAGGCAAAAACAATTCAATCGGCTGGTAAGGTTATGGCAACGGTTTTTTGGGACTTCAAAGGTATTTTATTGATTGACTATCTGCAAAAGGGTAAAACAATAAATTCAGAGTACTATTGCAACCTTTTAGATCAATTAAATGTACAAATTCGAGATAAACGTCCTGGCTTACAACACAAAAAAATAATTTTTTAACAATGGCTAAAATCAACGAATTAAAGTACGAGTTGCTTGACCACCCACCTTATTCTCCTGATTTAGCTCCCATTGACTTTTACCTGTTCCCAAATCTAAAAAAATTCCTTGCTGGCAAGCGTTTTACCTCAAATGAAGATGCAATTACAGTTGTAAACCACTATTTTGAAGACCTTGAGGAAAACTATTTTAATCAAGGGATAGAAAGAATTGCTAGATAAGCGTTGGACTAAGTGTATTGAAGTTTCAGGAGATTATATTGAAAAATAAAAATATTTTTGAAAAACTAACTATTCTCTTTCATTGATAGGCTAAGAACTTTCCGAACCGCCCTCGTAGTGCGATTACAAACATTTACCGTCATGAGTTGTAAAAAGTTGCGATCTTTGAGCTCGCACTGTATGTCAGTTATTTTATCAGTTTCACCTAATCATAGATTATCTTCAGTTAAACGATTTTACGAATAATTATTTTTTTGTGTTGCTATATTGACGTTTATTCATGACGTGTTTTATTTCAGAAGCTAGCATTTCCGTTACATTTTTGTATGTACGAGTATCTACATGATTTGTGAAAAACGAGGTTTAAAAAGGCTATTTCACAATTTCTCGGGATTTGCACTACATACAATACATACGTTTTTGTTTGTACACATGTCTTAAATTAGGTCATATCTCTTTTTTTTAGTTATTTAACAGAAGAAATGGCAATCCAAAATAACTTAAAAATGCCATATTTGGCGACGAAACAGAATCATCTCTGTAAGACAGACTCAACTCAAGGATATAACCTAAATCAAAAAGTATGTAAATTTGTAAATCGAACAAAACATTGATCGATCCGGTATTTTGACAGAGTTTGTTTATGTGCAAACAAACGCCACAATCAAAATATCAATGAAATTCAAGGCCTGCTACCGTTTACGCTAAAATAACCGGTTACCGTTTCAAAACACTTATCGCTAAAAAGAAATTGTAAATAGCATTACCGTTATCCATAATGCTATTCAAACTTTATTTTAACCGGTATCGAATTTGTTTAAGTTCGTAATTTGTTAACTGAGTTTTTATTGAATGTAAACAATTTTTTTATTTTATCAATACGTATGTATAAAGACTGAATTAGATGATAAATCGTATTGTTTACACAACTGTTTGTTTATAAACCATAAGACTATGATTATATTAGAAATTCAATACTTATTGTGATCGAAACACAACTGCAATAATAATTTATATTATAAACTTTACCTAAAAAATACACGCTATGCTGACAATTTTTTGTGTGTTTAATCTTGTAGATTCCAATACTGTTCATTTATACCCTGTATTAGTTTCATTCTAAATATTTTTAACTGCCTACAATATTTGAACCAGACTTTCAAGTGCACCGATAGAGTCAGAATCACGAGCTGATTATGATTTCGATGTCTTCCTTTCCGCCTAGTGTCTATCTCAAGAGTGTAATCAAGCTACAGGTTTTGGATAAAGAACGGAGTGAGAACATTTGTTTAGATTTAGATATATATGTGCACCCGATGTTAGGTATTACCTATCTTAGATAGCACATACTTGTATTGCATCCTTTATTGATGAAGTCTTAGATAGCACATACTTGTATTGCATCCTTTATTGATGAAGTTTTATAATGTTCAATATAATCGACCTGTTCTCAGATCAGCTGAAGTACAGGCAATGGGCCTATATCGGTTTACGTCTTAATATACTCCAGGTCCGACCAGATTTAAAAAACAACCGATCTAAAACACCCATATTATTTTCGATTTTTATAAAATTTGGTACTTATAAATATGTACCATCAACCATCGATGAATTTGGACCATTTATTTTTAATTTTTGTTTTAGTCCCGGGGATTTCGTATAGACATACATTAAATTAAAGAGTGTTATATAAAAAGAAATTTCCTCACAAAGCCAAAGATGTAATGCTTTTTCAATTTAGATAAATTTGGGGACCGGGCCGGACTCTCGGACCCTACAAAAACGACGTATGGAAACCAAAAAAAAACATTCTGAAATCCAAAAATGTTATTATGTACTTTTAAGTTTTGGCAGATCTTGATGCTTAGGTCAAGCGTCCTAGGGAGGAAAATTTGACTATAAACAAACATAATCACATGGAATGCCATTGAGGTTTCAGAACGAATAAACCAGAACAATTATTTTCTACACCACGCAGTGGCAAAGGGTATTATGACTTAATGCTGGAGTCTATCTCCTTAAAGGAGATACATGTTTACTAAACCCATCGATTCAGAATCACTTAGGGCTGTCATAGAAACCAATGTTGTCACTATTGGTTTTGAAAACGATATGAAAAAATGCCTTGGTGTCGTAAAAACCAATTATCGGTTTTATCGGCAACAGCTGATTCGAACATTGGTTTTATTTAAATTCGAAATGGATAAAACCAAATTGTTTTCATGACACCAAATGAAAACGACATGGTTTCTATGACGGCCCTGACTATTTGAATTCATTGAGCAATGTCCGTCAGCAATTCCATCTATCGTTGTAAACGAAGTACAGGCAGCACAATGAAACTGATTTCGACCAAAATGGGAGTATTGTTAAGACTTGGACCAAAGACACGCCCTACTGCAGGTGGTTTAAGGTTTATATAATATAAAGGCATTTTCCGATTTTAGAACTAGCAGCATTAAAAGAAACATGTAACATCCGAATTTCCTTTAATTTTACCCAAGCTAACCGAATTTTGACCATATTGATCTATCCTTTCCGATTTGAGTTGCCGTCGCTTTACGGTCCACATTTTATATGTGCGGCATTTAATTTTTCGTGGTGAAATTAAATCATATCGGTCTATCTTTTCATATAATACCCCGGAAATATGCCACTTCTGCTCTGGAAGTCACATATTAACCAAAGGAGCAGATTTGTCTGAAGAAATGGTGTACGGTAACTCATAGTCGTCTCCGCTCTTTGGATCTAAACAACTATTTATAAATTGATTTGGCTAACTAGTTAGACAAAGGGCGCAAGGCCCAAAAACCGACACTTAAATAACATGATTTTAATTATGATTATCAGTTGGTATACTTTTTTTGCAGGTGGGGTTTTTGCTTATCCAGATTGGAGGTTTTTACCAGTTTAATTTTACTACTCTAATTTGTGGCGTTGCTACCAGCAACGTGCAAAATGAAGTATTTAGTGGTCCATTTAAAATTTAAATCGGCTGTAAAAAATACTGATCATTTTTTCAAATTTCTGATTTCATTGAAAAGCTTGAACTTTGTCATTTAATAATGGAACACCATCTTTTGCGTTTTCGCTTCGCCCAATGCGCTGAACATTGTTTGGCAAGAGATGAAGAATTTTACCGATGAAGCTTATTTCCATCTCGGCGGCTATGTCAACAAGAAAAATTTCCGCAAATGAGGTTAAGAGAACACAAACGTGACTATTGAGAAGCCAGTGTATCCACAACGAGTAACTGTTTGGTGTGGATTTCGGGCTGACGGCATTATTGGGCCATTTTTCTTCGAAAATGAGCAA
Source organism: Hydrotaea diabolus (assembly GCA_963513945.1). Classification (NCBI taxonomy): domain Eukaryota; kingdom Metazoa; phylum Arthropoda; class Insecta; order Diptera; family Muscidae; genus Hydrotaea; species Hydrotaea diabolus. The sequence goes on along the minus strand of OY740717.1, from coordinate 169,277,637 downwards.
CTCTAACCGTTGACGCCGTTACCGTCAACGGTGGGCGTTACCGCGTCATGCTCAACGAATTTCCCCCCAAAAATTCAAGAGAATGACATGGACGACATTAAGTTTCAAGAAGACGTGGCCACATGTTACACATCCATCGGAACCATAGATATTTTACGCACTGTTTTTAAAAATCGTATAAACATTTGAGCCCTTTGTATTATTTTCTTGTTGTATTATCGAGCGACAATTTGAAGTGTTGAAACATAAAATCGAAGTTGTCATTGGAGAGATTCGACCCGAAACAATCGAAAATTAACTGAAAAATTGGGTTGATCGGATGAAGTACTGCCGAGCCAGTTGTGGTAGCCATACGACAGCTGCTATATATATTCCTGGCGCTATCCGACATTTCCATTGGAAAGTTCGACATTTTTATAAATAAACGTACTCAGAACGTTTTGACGTACGACCATCATTTGTGTTGTTTACAGTGACTTGAAAAAATCAATTTGGCAAAAAAATAGAATTAACTCGTGAACATTTTCACAACATTCGACGTGGACTATCACGACAAGAGTGCATCGATGAACTTAAATCTTTGTATGGCGATGAAGCACCATCCTGTAGCACTGTGGAAAAGTGGTTTAATGAATTCAATGTGAGGCCGACGCTCGCTCCAAGACGAAGGTCATGAAGGTCGTCCAAAAACGGCCGTTGTGCCAGAGAACATTGACGCCGTGCGTGAACTGATAAAGCAAAATCGTCATGTGACATACCGTGAGATAGAGGCATCTTCGGGCATTTCTTCCACCAGCATACATTCGATATTGCATGAATACCTGGCCGTAAAAAATGTTTGTTCTCGTTGGATCCCGCACAATTTTACAATCGCTCAAAAAAAGCTCGTGTCGATTGCTGCAAAGAAATGTTGAAATAAAAGACGTTTATAAGATCGTCGAATCGTGGATCTATGCGTATGAGCCCTAAACAAAACAGCAATAGACCGTGTGGGTTTTCGAAGACGAGCCAAATACAACGAAAGTTGTTCGTGGAAGAAGCACTTCGAAGCAAATGGTCGCCTGTTGAGCAACGTAGGACGGTCAATTCTAAGTGATACAGAAGACGAATCATTGTGCACCATGACAATGCGAGCTCTCACACATCGGCTCAAACCAGCTCCTTTTTGACCGGCCAAAACGTCGAATTGATGGGTCATCGGCCGTACAGCACTGACTTGGAACCCAATGACTTTTATTAATTCCCGCACATCAAGAAAAAAATGCGTGGTCAACGATTATCGTCGCCAGAAGATGCTGTTGAAGCGTTCAAAAACCATGTTTTGGAGGTATCTCAATCGGAGTGGGACAAGTGCTTCGACAATTGGTTTGAGCGCATGCAAATGTGTATAAATCATGCTGGAGGATACTTTGAAAAACAATAAAACCATTTTTGATGATAAATATTAGGCCAGAAATATATATATATATATATATATATATATATATATATATATATATATATATATATATATATATATATATATATATATATATATATATATATATCAGCCCTCGAATGAATGATATTGTGTTCCATTATTAAACGACCAAGTTCCACCTTTTCAATAAAACTAGAAACTTGAAAAAATTATGAGTACTTTTTTTCTTAACAGCCGATAAAATGTTAAATCGCACACCCTGTTCATTTTGCAAAGAGAAACTTACTTTGGTGATGCGTTTAACGCATGACTAACGTGCAAAATAAACTACAAAAGTAAGAAGTATCACTTCTTTAAAACTGCTGTTAGTCTTAATAACATCGGCATTGTATAGAAAGTGGTCCTGAGTAAGACTGAGTCACATCCTTAAAACAATTTGAAATGAAGCAATAAAAAAAAGTATTCTGAATGTATTTCAAAAGGAAATAAATGTTCCAGCTCCAGGGGTAAAGAAACAAATAAAATCAAAACCAGAGATTTTAAATATTTCAAAAGTCATACTAGCAGAATCATGCCGCTAGTGATTTAATTTTAATTTAAAATACTCTCGCGTTATCTTTACCGAAATAATGGAAAAAATATCGGTATCCATTATCCATAACGTTATTCGATTCGATTGCCGACCTTGTAGATGTGTTATGAAAGTTTCAAACAGTAATAATACCCATTATTACTATCCGTATCCAAATATTAGCTTTTATTTAATAATTATATTCCACTGGGGTATTATTCGATCCGTGATAAAAGAGAATGTGCATGCACTGCAAAAAATATTTGATTTATTTTTAACACAAAAGAAATATTTTCACACACAGGAAAACATATTTCATTTATTTTAGAGTTGTTTCAATTAATATATAAATTTATTCGTACACTCTTCAAAACTGCTGATAGAAATTATTAAATATTTCACAAATATTAATACTCGTATATTTCACAGAAATATTTCTTTGGGTGAATAGTAGTGAAAGTCTTTGAACATAATATTTATTATGTAATTTGCACAAAAGTTTTTCATTGTAGTCCATAATATTTTGTATTTTCAGACAAACGTTTGTATTTACAGCAAGTAACATGCAAAACTACTATCTCGCATTTCTTGTTTTTCTTCACACAGCAAAATGTGCCACAATATAATTCTTACTCAATGACCGCAACCTTCTTTCTATACCAATAAAGCCGGTTTTCAACTACAAATGCATTTATGTATACAGCATTTTATTGTGAGGTTAACCACCGCTAAAAATGTGCAGACTTTCTTGCTCAAGTCGTAGCGGAATAATATTTACGGCTTAATTTTAATATTCGGTCAAACCAAAGTTGAATATTTCATAACTTAAATTTAGAATTGGCAAAACTTAAAATGTGTAGACTTTATTGCTAGAGTCGTAGCGAAATAATTATTACGGCCATATTAGATATTCGGTCAAACCTAAGTTAAATATTTCATAGTTAAAATTTTGGATTGGGAAAACTTATTAAATACAATAAACGAGTAACTCAGATCCTTATTCTTTGATTACTATTTAGCCGTTTATGTATTTCATTGATTTTTCTTCCAAGCGTATTAAAAATAGAAATAGTCTGTAAGAAATAGTCAGGAAACATCAAATGATCGTTTGTTATTAATTTAAGTTAGGTACGTACGTCCAGGTTTGGACGCCCATAGGTTTCATTACGATTTCCTTTGATACAAATGAAGATAGTTGACGATTGTGAAATAGCTTTAGCTTGAGAAAAGTCCTTAAATATTTTCAACAACGATATTTTCTTTAAAGCTGCTAGCTCCGACAGTGACAAAAACCGTGATCGACTATCTCTTATTTATTAAACTAAATTATTTGTATAGGGTCATCCATCTACTCGTATAGGTATTTTTTCAGAACAAAAAAAAATATAAAAATTCAAATCATGTGTGAAATCTTTATTGGTAATTTGAAAGGACATTTTATGGCATTTATTTTTTGAATATAATTCCCTTAAAATGTTGGCCGCCTCAGGGTTTCCATTCTGAGGGTCCAATTTTGGATGACTCGTTTGAGTATTTCGACCGGTATGGCTTTAATGACACGCGTAATGTTGGCTTCCAAAACCTGAATCATAACAGGTTTGTCCGCATAGACTTTGGACTTTACGTAACCCCAAAGAAAAATGTCTAAAGGTGTGATATCACTCGATATAGTGCTTTTCGAAATGACCTCTCAATACATCCATTGTTTGAGCAGCTGTAAGGCAAGTTGCACCGTTCTGTTGAAACCAAGTGCCGTCAAAATTACGGGCTTCAATTTCAGGTACCATAAAGATCGATATCATGGCGCGATAGCGAGCATCATTGCCCAAATGCGGCAAATTTGTTTATTGACTTTGCCATTGAGCCAGAAATGGTCATCATCACTGAACAAAATTTTGGTCGAAAACAGCGGATCTTCCCGTTTCTCACCGAACAATCATTTCCATAATACAGTTGCCAACATTTGAAGGTAATTATTTTCAAAAAATAAATGCCATAAAATGTCCTTTCAAATTACAAATAAAGATTCCATACTTGATTTGATTTTTTATATTTTTTTTTGTTCTGAAAAAATACCTCTAGATAGATCACCCATTATAATAGATATTGCTTAGAAACCTCTCAACTAAAGTTATCTTACTAAGATTTTTGCAATTTATGTACTCATGTATTTTATGTTTTAAAAGCATGTACAGAAATTCACATTCAAAAATTTTACAAATTACAGTAACTTTGCAAATACATCTATCCTAGTATCTCCAAGTCTTGCCTCTCTCCTTTTTAGGAGGCCACAACAATAACTCCGTGACTTTTCGAGTAAAACACTGTTTTTTTTGCAAACAAAATTTATTTTTTAACATAAACTTCTTTTAGCTCAAAAGACGTATCCCTTCCAAAAAATAGTATTTTCGAGGTCCATTAAATAGAAATTTGTTGGACTAATAATTTCATCGTTGAAGCTGAAACTATTTCCACCGAGCTATTTCTTTAGGTTTGGAAATAGTAAATAATCACTGGGGGCCAAATCCGGAGAATATGACGGTCGTGGTACCAATTAACAACCCAATTCATGCAATTTTGCCATTGAGACTGCACACGTGTGCACCCGTGCATTAAATTTTTTTAAATCCACGTTAAATCGGTCCAATAAGTTGGCATAATTCGCCGTTTTTTGTTTTTCCCTTTTGAAGGTAATCGAAGTGCATTTTCCCGCTTGCATCCCAAAAAACTGTTGCCATCACCTTAGTGGCTGACAATGGCACCTCGGCCTTCTTCGGAGTCAGTTCACCTGGAGAAACCCATTGTTTAGACTGCAGCTTGGTCTCCGGAGCGTTGTAATGGATCCATGTTTCATCCACAGTTACAAAACGCCGCAAAAACTCATTCGAATTGCAGTTAAACAACTCCAAACAATCCTTTGAAGTTGTCACACGATTACGTTTATGATCAATTGAGAGCAAACGCGGCACTTATCCTGCAAAAAGCTTTCTTAAACCCATCTGAACATGTAAAATCGAAACCACATTGCCATATGAAATGAGTATGGCATCAACAATCTCACGTACTTTTACTTTTCGATCGGCCAACACCATATCGAGGATTTTTTCGACATTTTCGAATGTATTACCTCGTCCAGAACGTTCAGCGTCATTTGTACTTGTGCGACCTCAACGAAAGTCAGTAAACCACTTTTTTTTAATACGTACTTGAAAGTTCATAAAAAAATTCGAATATTGCGAATTATGGACCAATAACATGTTTAGGTCAAAGCCGAATATTCGGTCGGCTCTAGTTCTTATGTGGCTTGTGAACATGCGATCCACGTGTGGTATATACCTACTAGCTGGGCACACTATCCAAGACATACATAAAAACTTATACATATTTTAAATATGTACGTCGATTTGTAATTTAATTGATTAAGTCGATTTGTAACGCGGTTCACTTTATTTATCTACTCTAAACATAAATTGATCATCACATCAATTGGCTGACATATTTAATTTATTTTTACCACGAACCTAAGATCAATGAAATCTATTTATACTACACAAATACTATAGCATTCACAGACTATTTCAATTAATCATTGTTGTGTAGAAATGGTTGGCACAACTTCTGTCATTCATCTTCCAAGATGACAACAAAACGCGTCCAATCTTTAGAAAGTATTGGGAACAAATTCGTAATGGGTTGAATACATTTGGTATAAAAAGGGTGGTCCGTATCTAAGACTATTTTTCTGAGTTCAAAAAAATTATTTATTGATTATAATTTCATTAATGTAGGTGTCTTGTCTGGCTTCGCTGTAGCTCATCCTGTCAATTTTATTCGCCAAAACCTTGGTGACGGTGTTTTATCTCACGTAAAGCTTGCGTGATATTCGCTATAATAGCCTGATTTGTCGCCTAACAATGAACATTAGCGGTTCCCCACAAAAGAAAGACTAACGGAGTCAAATTGCAGTTCAAAGGTAGCCGAAACCGTTAACAACACCGTTTTGACATTTTGGAACTTAGCGCGAAAAAGATCAAGTGTGGCATGGAGCGCCATCCTGCTAGAAACAAATATGGGTCAAGTCCATGTGTTCATTCTCCAGTACCAAAACATTGGTTTATCATATTATTTTAGCTCCCACCGTTAACCGAAATGGCCGGAAGCAATTCAAAAGTAAAATCAGCATCAAATTGTTATTCGCTGGGGAAATATTCCCAGTTGCAGTTTTCGTTAGAATAGCGAAATTTTCAATCAAAATCGATGTTCACGAGCTCTTGGCCCATGAAGGGAGGCAATAACGAAGACAATTGGATCTTGGAATAGCGAGAGGTACTTGTGCAAAATTCCTATCAGGCTTGTGCATTTAATATTGAGTTTGATGCCTAGTCCTTATTTCCGCACTGAGTTGCACACTATCGTCTACTGCAGCCACATACTCTTCAATGCGCACCATGTGATGACGGGACTGTGAGTTTTGTCTAGACATTTTGCACAAACTTGCGTACAGCAGAATATTTCATAAGTCAATGCTACGAAGCATTGACTTATGAAATAAACTTACATTATTGCCAACCGTTGCTCAAACGATAATCTGTTCATTTCTTTATTAACATGTAATTCGAAGCCTATTGGGGTCTATTAAAGCTAAATTACAATATGCATCAAAATGTAAAATAGAACATCATAAACTACTAGAAAAATTCAGTATAAAATCAAAAAAATAATATAAATTAAAATTATCCTCATTTTTCCTAATAAAAAAGAAAAAAAAAACTGATGAAAACATATAAGTGATAATCCAGAAACCAAAGAAAAAAAACATAAGTAAAGGCATTACTCTGTACTTGAACGAAAATGTTCCATTAAATGTTTACGAAATGTCATAGAAGACAAATTAAACGTTTTTAAACTGCTTGGCAAAACAACATCCGTTCTATGAAGATATGATACTGACTTTCTGTCAACATTTACCGCGGAAAAGTGATGGCACTGTCAAAATATAATGCGTATGCTCGTTGTATAATAATGCCTTGCAACACTGAAATAGTTTAGGAACATTTACAGGGTGTCCGTCGGGAAGGTTTACTACTTTGTTTATAATTTTTGATTAAATTAAAGAGAATGGATCTTATATTGATAAGTGTTTAATCTAATGTCGGCAATTATGTATGGAATACAATATCATATAAATGTCCGCCTCTGTAAGCCTCACAAATGCGAGCCCTTTTGAGAACATTTTTTATTTTATTTAGCACGGCGTTGAATTGAGGTTGATGGATTGTTTTGAGCACCAGTAATGTTTTCAGTCGATCTTGCAGTACGTTGTGGTCCATGCTTGGGCCTATCAGCTCCAGACCCTCTTTCTTCGAAATCATTTACTACACGATAAATAGTGCGTTTTGTTGGCACGTCGTTTCTCCCAAAAATGTCACGTAACTTTCTCATCGTCACAGTAATCGATGATTGACTTTGATAAAATGTTTAACGATTTATCGAATATTTTTCCATAAAAAAATTGCCACGTCTTTACTTCATGACTGCCAAATATTAACTGTCAAGACTAATGTTTACCAAAATGGCGGCAAAACAATGTAAAGGGTGGTTAAATTTTAATAGCCGATGTTGAATGTAAACCACACCTACACGTCTAGTTTATTTCTGCATTTCATTTGATATTTCTCAATTTCAGACTAACTCAATTTGAACCATGGAAAGATACACATACAGAATACACAACCATGGAAAGATAAAGCCTGAATAGCTTTAGGCTTATTATAAAAATGAAAATCAATTTTCGAAGAAAATCATCTTCAGTGATAAGGCACATTTTCAGCTCAGTGGGTGGATTCGTCAATAAGCAGAATTGCCGCATTTGGGCGAATGATAATCCAAGAGTGATTGTCGAAAAACAATGCACCCACAAAGAGTGACTGGTTGGTGCGGGTTATGGGCTGGCGGCATTATCGGGCAGTATTTTTTTCTAAAATGAGGCCGGTCAGGCAGTTACTGTTAATGATGTTCGGTATCGTGAGATGATAACGAATTTTTTATGACCCGAATTGGAAGATATGGATGTGGACGATATGTGGTTTCAACAGAACGGTGCCACTTGCCACACAGCAAACGAAACAATGACTCTTTTGCGCGACAAATCAACATCTGCCCTTAAAATTTAACCTCCCTTTAGTATAGCTTAACGGCGGACACCATGTATGTGCATTGTATCATATCAATTAATAAGAACAAATGTTTATTATCTTTCTGCGTCCCTATTGTGTTAAGTGTTGCATTCGCTTTGCATCTACTTTTATTTGGATGCCTTTGTTGATTTTCCTTGCATATTAACAACAACAACAGTGTTGCAAAAGGGAACAACATATATTGTTAAAATTTTCAGGGTTGCGTTTTCGAACACCCTGCAATGAATACTATATAAATCTCTTACTTGTAAAATCGCCGAGATGGAAACCCGCTGACAAATTTTAGATCTTCCTAACCAAAATTACTTGTGTGATAGTCGCGCATGCTTTATTATTTAAAAATAAAGTGATATGTGGACCACCCGGTACCTTTAAAATACAAGGTAAAACGCAGCAAACCTTTCAAAAGTATAAGGGACAAGAGAGAAATGGTACAAATCCAACTATAATATATAGGAAAACTTTCTTTTTATGGCAAGCAAAACATTTTAACCAAATTTAAATTGTGTAATTTCCCAACTTAAATGAAGTGAATAATTTACTATTGTTTTTACTGAAAAAATACAGCTCATTTGACGTTGGGTTCTGCTATTATTTTGTATTCGCATTGGCCACTTGTTACACTCAAAGTCAATGCTAATTAATCTCGAACGTTGATTTTTTTTAACACACTTGTGGTCCCATTTCACTGTCTACACTTGAACGGAAAATGCACCGTTTGCATTTCTTATGCAGTACGTACACATTATGTAAACAAAAAAAGCGAAACATTTTTTTATACATTTTATATTTGTTGCATCACCAAGTCAATTTCAAAATTGATTTTTCTTTAAATAAAACTTTTTTTTGTCAGAATATTTCCAGTAAACCACATTAAGAGTTTGCTACACAACAAGAAAAACCTCAACATTTTAGCAGATATGAAAAAGATTCCATATTAAAAAACGTACTTATTTTTTGTTTTCTTTTTTAGTGCAAACCGCCGTTAAATCCGCTGGTTACGTTGAAATCTGTCGACGAACTGTGTAACGAAATGCGTATGCACTCACGTTTTTAACGTGACGAGGGAAATTTGTTAAAATTGCTTCCACCAAATGTGTGTAGTGCCTTGTATTGATAGATACACATCTATACTCTTCTTCGTTGCTCTTTTTGCGTTTGAGTAAAATAAATACTGTATGCTCTTCTTCGTTTGCGTTGATTTGGCCGGCAAAATACACAGCAGCATAGGTTTCAATCGACGACGTCTCTTTCTCATTTCCAAAATGATCAAATTGTAAAGAGCACAAATTGTACTCTCAGTTTACACCTAAGGGAAATTGCTGATCAATCGCTTAGTTCATTACACTGTGCGACGACAATATTATGAAGTCAACCGAATTAACCTTAATCGTATTTTACAATGGATGTCTTGCATTTCTTTACTGATAAAACCTTTTAAGACTAACGCAATTATATTTCGAGTTCATGCACCCGATTTGAATATATATTTAGGACAGTCCGGAGTTGATTTTGTGAATCATAAGTCTAGGCATAATAACATAGTGTGACAGTGAAAAATACCTGGGAAATGATATTATTTTTCTTGTAGATCTTGCTGAGTACAACAAGAAACCGGTTTTGAAACTTCCCAAACCCTTCCAAAATCTGGAGTTACGCATCTTACGCACTTATATGCCATTAACTTGATTGAGTATCAACCGATTTTAAGTTTTTCGGATGATTTGGAAAAAAGAATGATGTGATGATGTTCAATTAAAATACAAAAGGGTCAAACAAACATTTCTAAGTAGAATTTCCAATAATTGTATTTTTTCAAAACATTTTGTTTTAAAATTATTAAGTTGAATAACACAATCAGTTTCTAACGGATTTTGAAAAATGACACCGAATTGTATTCGTAAGAACACTTTCTTTATTATTCAGTTCAAAAATTGTTCGCTTCCTTTTAAAAAGTTCTGTGTAAAAACGCATCCAAAGTTAAAAAACAAAAATTTAAAAAAAAAAATGAGTTTACAGGAAAAATACACACATTTTTTCAGTGTGATTTTCAAAGTGTATACACCATTCGAAAGGCCGCAGTTTTTTCTTTCCAAATCAGCCGAAAATCGGTTGATATTCAACCAAGTTACTGGCATATAAGTGCGTACGATCCGAAAACCAGGTTTTTTACCCGTAACTCCAGGCATCCATGTTCTGCGGCACAACGGCCGTTTTTGGACGACCTTCGTCTTTGAGCGAGCGTCGGCCACGATTGAATTCATTAAACCAGTTTTTCACAGTGCTATAGGATGTTGCTTCATCGCCATACAAAGATTTAAGTGCATCGATGCACTCTTGTCGTGATTATCCACGTCGAAAGTTGTGAAAAATGACCGCACGATAATGTTCACGAGTAATATCCATTTTTTTTACCAAATTGATTTTTTTCAAGTCACTGTAAACAACACAAATAATGGTCGTACGTCATAACGTTCTGAGTACGTTTATGCTAAAAAATGTCAAACTTTCCTATGGAAATGCCATCTGACAAAACTAAGTGTTGTCTGGCGCCATTGACGTTAATCGTACAATGGAATCAATATAATTCTGAATCGGTATAATAAAATATAATTAAAAAAAAAATATATAATTAATATATAGGGTGATCCATCTAGAGGTATTTTTTCAGATCAAGTAAAAATATAAAAATTTAAATCAAGTGGGGAATCTGTATTGGTAATTTGAATGGACATTTTATGGCATTTATTTTTTGAATTTAATTTCCTTCAAATGTTGGTGCAACTACGCCTCAGGGTGTCCATTCTAAGGGTCCAATTTTGGATGACTCATTCCAGCATTTCGACCGGTATGGCTTTAATGACACGCGTAATGTTGGCTTCCAAAACCTGAATCGTAGCTGGTTTGCCAGCATAGACATTGGACTTTACGTAACCCCAAAGAAAAATGTCTAAAGGTTTGATATCACTCGATCTAGGCGGGCCACTAAAATTTTTAAATTTGAATCGGCTGTAATAAAAAAGAACTGATAATTTTTCTTTGTCTTTTAATAATGGAACACCATTCGATGCGTATTCGTTTCGCTTAAGATTGTTTGGTAGGAGATGAAGAATTTTACCAAGAAATCATGTTTCCAGATGAATCACATTTTAATCTCTGCGGCTATGTCAATAAGCAAAATTGCCGCTTTTTGTCCAATGCATCCGCAACGAGTCACTGTTTGGTGCGGATTTCGGGGTGTGGGCATTATTGGACCATTTTTCTTTACAAATGGGCAACAAGCCGCCGTTACAATCAACAGTGAGCGTTACCGCGCCTTGCTCAACGGATTTATGTTTCCAAAATGTATGATAATGACATGGACGACATTTGGTTTTAACAGGACGGGGCCAAATGTCACACAGGCAACGAAACCACCGATATTTAAGTCATCATGAATCGTTTAACGCCAGAACAACGTTTCCAAATTGAGTAATTTTACCGAATTGTTTTTAGAGGTCATTTCATTTCTGGTTGAATTTTGACTGTAAAAAAAGGTCTGATAATTTTTTTTTAAATTTCTGGTTTGATTGGAAAGGTTGAACTTTATCATTTAATAATGGAACACAATATCATTCATATGATTACTACAACTGGCTCGGCAGTACCTCATTCGATCAACCAATTTTTCAGTACATTTTTGATTGTTTCGGGTCGAATCTTTTCAATGGCAACTTCGATTTCATTTTTCAACATTTCAACTGTCTGTGAATGATTTGCATAACGTTTATTCTTAATGGCTCCTCACAGAAAATAGTCCAAAGGGTTCAAATCACAGCTCCGATGCGGCCAATTGACATCACAATGTGGAATAATTATTCGATTTTCAAAAACAAATGTCGTCCATGTCATTCTCTTGAAGTTTTGGAAACAAAAATTCGTTGAGCATGAAATTCGCAACGCTCACCGTAGACGGTAACGGCGGCTCATTTTCGAAGACAAATGTTCCAGTGATGCTGCCAGCCCAAAACACACCCCAACCAGTGACTCGTTTTCGATGCATTGGCTTCTCAATAGTCACGTGTGAATTTTCTGAACCCTATAAACGGCAATTTTGTTTATTGGCTATTTCCGAGATGAAAATGAGCTTTATCTGAAGACACGATTTTCGGTAAAATTCTTCATCTAGTGCCAAACAAACTTCAGCCAACTGAGTGAAGCGAAAACGCATCGGATGGTTTTCCATAATTAAATGACAAATAAATCCAGAAATTTAAAGAAATTATAAGTACTTTTTTACAGCCGATTTAAGTCAGCTAAACATCAACAAGAAGGGCGCAACATGCCACATAGCTCGCTTATCAATCAATTTATTGCAAAATCAACTTGGCGACACTTTATTTTCAGAAGTGGTCCTGTTCTCTCGCCCTCTTTTGTGTGATTAAACGCCTCTGGATTACTTTTATGTTAAGTCATATGTTTATGCCAAAAAACCAGCAACTCTTGAAGCATTGGAAGCCAATATTCAAGCCACCACTGACGCCATACGACCACATTTATTGAAAACGTGGTCAATAGTAAGAATAAGCAAATAGACGACTTACATGGTAGCCGAGGCGGAAATATGACGGAAATCATTATAAAAATAAATGCTGTGAAATTATGCAAAAATATTTCTCTCTAGTACTATTATTTGAAGCTCTTAAAAAAACCCATTTATTTGCTCAGCAATAATATTGCATTTTACATTTGCGTTCTGTAAAAATTGTTGTATTCCATTTAAACTTGGAAACAAGATCGTCTGAACAATTAGAAATATTTTGAATATAATTTGTCGCTATTCGGCAAAGTATCTACAATTGGCATGGAAGGGAAAATAGTCACGTATTTCTCACTAATGATAAATGTAGTAAGTTTTCGCTTAAGTCCAAGCAATCATTAATTTCGCACCAATAACACAGTGCAGCACAAAAATCTTAAACCAATTGAGACCCCCAAAATCTAAAAGCATATGAAGGTAGAAAAAAAACCCTAGCTGGGTTTTAAATGATTAGCTAAGGGTTTTTTTTTAGTTCATTTTTGAAGTTTTCGACTGGGGCTGGATTTTAGTACAATTTTGAAAAAAAAATACTGTACCTATATCTCGTGAACTATTCGAAATGTTGCTTGTCCCTCTTTCCCAAATTTATAGCTCTAAATTAGATCTACAAATTTTGCCTTGAAATAAAATCATAAAAACAACAACATCTTACTCAAAACAACAAAACTGTCAAAAAAATGGTAAAATTTCGTTATATTTTTCTATGGTTTTTCACACTTATTTCAGAAATTTCTGATCTGACAATATATGACAAAAAGATAGCCAAAAGCAAAACAAACAAATCTTCGTAACTCTTCCATCACATAGTTATAGCCCAACAAAGTCATCAAAAATTCAATAAAGGACCAAGAAATCACTTTCTTTATCGACTTTAAAAAAGCATAGCATTTTTAATTTCGAGAAACATACAATTGAAAGTGATTTCTTGGTCCTTTATTGAAATTTTGATGACTTTGTGGGGCTATAACTATGTGAAGGAGTCATCAAATGAAATCGGCTTGTTAAGAAAAGTTGTTGTTTTGCTTTTGGCTATCTTTTTGTCATTTATTGTCTGGTTGAGTTCGTAGCACTTTCTGAAATAAGTGTGAAAACCCATAGAAAAATATGAAATATGTCGATCTAATTAAGAGCTAAAATTTGCTGAAGAGGGACTAGCAATATTTAGAATAGTTCACGAGATATAGACTTAAGAGTCAGTACATGTTTTTTTCAAAATTGTACTTAAATCCACCCCCAGTCGAAAACTTCAAAAATTAATTAAAAACATCTTAGCTAATAATTCAAAACCCAAGTATCGGTTTTCTTCTATAGGGCGATCCATCTAGAGGTATTTTTTGTCAGAACAAAAAAATATAAAAATTCATATCAGGTGTGGAATCTTTATTGGTAATTTGAAAGGACATTTTATGCAATATATTTTTTGAATATAATTTCCTCCAGGGTTTCCATTCTGAGGGTCCAATTTTGGATGACTCGTTCGAGCATTTCGACCAGTATGGCTTTAATGACAAGCGTAATGTTGGCTTCCAAAACCTGAATCGTTTGTCAGCATAGACTTTGGACTTTACGTAACCCCAAAGGGAAATGTCCAAAGGTGTGATGGCACTCGATCTAGGCGGCCAACACACCTATCCAAAACGTGAAATTAGCTGCTTTTCGAAATGACCTCTCAATAGATCTATTTTTTGAGCAGCTGTATGGCAAGTGGCACCGTCCTGTTGAAACCAAGTGTCGTCAAGATTACGGGCTTTAATTTCAGGTAGCAGGTAGCGCGATAGCTAGCACCATTCACGGTTACGTTCCGGCCATCATAATTTTTGAAAAATATGCACCTATGATTCCACCAGCTTAAAACCGCACCAAACCGTGGTTTTCTCTGGGATGTTCAGATGTTGTCCACTTCAAAAAAAAGTGAAAAGTTGATGAAAAGTTTTGTTCAGAAGAGCCATTTTCAAGATTAGGTCCCTTTCTATTTGCGCTTAGAGTCGTCGACTTCACTTTCATAAAACGCGCATATCTCTGGGAGGGAACACTTTTGGGGCATGGGATCGGTCTCATTCGATGCCCAGATGTTGTCCACATCAAAAAAAGAAAATTGATTTTTTTTACCCTTAGGTCCCTTTCTCTATGCGCTGTCACATATACTATCATATTCTTTCAGATTTTGGGGATCTTAATTGGTTCTAGATGGAAAATGTGCTACTGTGTAAATAGTTTTGTGGTTAAAGCCAGCCTTACATAGAGACCATGTAATTCTAAATCGTATAGTATTAAACATAGCAATTAAAGTTGTCCACAGATTGATCGAGTCAGCTCTTTCCAATAGTTTATGTTCATGTAACCCGGTGTTCACTTCGGGCGGTGTTTTTATTACTGCGGGTAATCTGTATAAAGTTTTCTCAATTAACTTAAAACTAACAATTTGTTATTAAAAAATAAAACCAATAATTTTTATCTATACCGGGAAATCGACTTTTTATTCCCGATTTCCGGCAAACCCCAAACAGCTGACAAAGTTCAAGAAGTAAATTTTAAATAACGAAATTTACACAAAAATCATAATACATTTGTTTAATTGAATCAAATAATAATTATTTTTTTAATTAAGGTGCTCTTCTTTTTGGTGTAAAATACTTCTATTGTAAAATTCTATATCATTATTCGCAATCTTGGCACTCACTTTTTAGTCACAACGATAAGAATTACTAGTAAAAGCATCCCCGGTCAGCTGTTTGAGCAAAATTTTATTTATTTTGCACAATTTTACGATGTGTGCACAAATTAATGTAAAATGCGCACTTCAAACTCTCATCGTCGTGACTGAGAAGTAATTAACACGATCGAAAATATGGCCCTAAATTCTTTGTATTCTTAATACTATTTAACAACAATCTTATGAATTAATATAAACCTTTAAAGGTGTATAACACCTTTTTTGTAGCTATAATACAGTCTTGTGTATACTTTCCAGTATTTTATATACATTTTTTACAGTGAGAGATACAAATCCTAAAACGCTTTTAGTTTGCTTGCCTTAGGTCGCATCAGCACACTGAACTTGCGAATAATGAGTCCCCATGTAATGACCAATAAAAGTCCGACAAGGCCCAGTATCGTATAAACGTCTAAGGAGTAATACGCGAAACGAGACATGTATGTCGACGATGACTTCATAAGTTGGCCACCTTTGGTATTGGCCACATACTCTACCCACCAAATGGCGGTGTCCAGGGCATTTTGAGGGCGATTTTTGTAGGAATGGGATACCTTTTTGGCATTATACAAATATCTATTAAATAAAAAGAAAGAAAAAAATGTTATTTTTTGGATAGAATTTACGTAAATGTTTTCGATATTACTGCGACGCTGGCGTTAATTTTTAAAACAAATGGGCTTAAGGTTTGCCGACAGCCTATACAATTTTCATAAAGGCCTCTCGGTATAAGATATAATTCATGCCAACCAACCGAATTGGAATTTTAAAAAATGAATTTCAAAAAAACGTTGACATTAAAATTTTAAGGGCGCTTTATACATTTAAGCCAAATATTACATAAATAAACTGTTCGTTGATTGATGGAACCAAGTACGGAATTCATAATTTCCATTCGATACCAAGACCCTAATACTTTAGTACTAGACTGACACATTAATAAAAAAAATGTATTAAATTATTTTAAAAAACTTACTGTTTGTCCAAAACTGTGTTGATCGATTTAAAAACATTGCTTTCATTGATATCCTCATATTGCAGAATAACTCCCATGCCGCGATGTTGCAATGCAGCAGCATTCAGAAACTGATCGCCGTACATTGGCGTAGCAACCACCGGAACACCGCAGTATGCCGCCTCTGAACTACCCATTAGTCCACCGTGAGTCATGAATACTTTTACATTGGGATGACAGAGAATGTCACGCTGTGGCAACCATTTGCTGATGTACATATTTTCCGGCTTATTGGGCAAAGTGTCATTTTCCCATTTCCAGATGACACGTTGCTTTAAACGTTTCACAGCTTTGACGATGGCATCTCTCTTGGCCAGCGGTAATGTATCGGCTTTGATCATAGAACCCCAACTGATGAAGACCACACCGTTGTCTGCATTATCCAAGAATTTTTGTAAATCCACATTCAAAGGCTTGGCTTTCTGAATGTGTATTCCACCCAATTCGATGACTGAAGGTGGCAGTGGTTTAGCGCCGCTCAATGAAAAGTGTTGATTGACAAACATTATCGATGTCTCCTTGACCAGTTCAGAAACCGAAGGCAAGCCATGGCCAATAACTTCTTCGAGCATGGAATCTGCAGCTGGCATTGAGTAAGTACTGTACATGCTATTTATTAGATGTGTTGATATCCAATTAAGAATACGTCCACCTAGTGTCATCTCCTCCGAATGTCCCAATAAAATCGAGGGCATGTACGAGGGTATTATAGGCATACCCATGCGCTCGTACAGCCATGGCGGCATTGCGCAACTGCTGACCGCAATGACTGGAGCTTGTAACAAGTGCGCTATGCCCATTATGCAATCGGTGTTGAACTGTTCCAATATGATGACGTCATAACGAATATTCTGACGTAATATCTGCTGCAGTGCCTCCGAACGTAATGTGTGATTGCAAGTCTGCTTACCCCATTCATTGACCATAAAAAATTCCAAAAATATACGGTAGAATGGGCGGCTTTCGAAGACCTAGTTAAGGATGAAGTGGAGAGTTGGGAACAAATAAAATGTTAGGTCGGTTTAGGAGATTTGGATTATAAGGTAAGTCTTACATATTTTGGAAGATATTCATATTTGTTTCCTTAAATTTACCTTAATGGCCTAGGGTCTGAGCCATATTAAAAAATAATTGCATTTTTTGATTCGTGGGAAAATGTCATGGACTTTGCCTTCTTTAAAGCTGTGGGTCCTGGAACTAAATTTAACTAAACCTTACATATAATAATTTTTTGGATTAATGGCGAAATTGCCTTGCTTTTAAGTAGCCAATGGCTGGCACTGGGTTCAAAATTTTGAATTCTAACCTTCTTCGATTAAATTAACACCTAGGGGAAAATAATGCAAGGCCTTCTCGTAAGAGACCTTCTAAAGGTCCTTCCTTTTAAATACATTTAATATTCCAGACTTTTCCATCTTCTGCGAATCATGCTACCATTCCTTGTGAGGAACGTTAACGAAGGTGTTCGTTAAAGCAATGCGCAGTGAAGTTATACATGAGTTCCGGGTTTTAAACCCTTCCGGCCCATGCATTCGACCCTCATCTCTACCAAAGCTTTTAAGTTACTCTGTATTTGGTTTATTAGTAAAACTTGGTATAATTTGTGTTCCCATGTGGGCATATTGAATATTGATCGGCCGTTCTAACCATGAGTGCTTAAAACCCTTTTTTTGCCCACATTAGGAAACGTCCAATAACTACACCTTTTTGAGGTATTGTTCTTCCCAAGTTACACTGGAGTGGGCCCAATGGCTAGATCGTCTTAGAATTTTACGACGGTCAATAAAACGATGAAAATATATATATAGGGACTCCGATCAACACTCGTGGTGTTTCAAACAGAATGACAAATTTATTATTCCATCCACCCCTGGATGAGTATATGAAGAAGCTAGCATATATTTCTTTTCTAAAAGTCATTTGGAAATATTTATTAACATTTTTGCAATTACCTTTAAATCCATGCTATTCGTTAATTTTTCTTCCCCGCTTAATACGATATCCGTATAACCCGCTGGAGGATTCTTGTCCGGAAAGTGACTTACAACTGTCACATCATGTCCTTTTTCTGCCAGAGCGCGCATAATAGGATGGAAGAATTGATAATGACTTATTGCTGGATGCGGAAACAAACCCAAAATCTTCAGATTGCCACCTATTGAGGCGGGTAAAATACTCATAAGAGATAGCACAGTCAACCATGTCAGAGCAACCATTGTACAAAGTTAGCGATAATTCGCTTTACGCGTGTAATTTTAAATCTGAAATGACGATTTTTAATGATCTAATTTAATTTATTTTATTAATTTTGTTTAACCGCTGAAACATCTTATATACTTATTCTAGTGCGGGCTAAGAGGATTGTAAGATTAACATTTTGGGTAATATTAATAATATTAAAATCAAATAACAATTAGTTTAAATTAGATTGTACCTAAACTAGTGATATACAGATTTATTTATAAAAACTAAATAGCTCCTTTATAGAAGTTGTTATATTGCTTATGACTTAAGGACTTGACGGGAGATTGTACCAGAGACGCATTCTATTCACAAAAATTTGTCGTTCGAAAGTTAGACTTTTAAATCTCGGACTGATAAGTTTCATTTTCCGGTTGGATTGTTCGAATTATCAGGCTCTTTGCCGTTTATTAATTTTATGGAGTAGTAAAAGACATTTAATTTTAAGTACTCGTAAGTTATCAAAACATACTTTATATACTTAGTAGGGACATAAATACTGTTACACACGTTTTATGCTGTAAAATAAAAAGTACTGAATGTTGTTGGACCAAATATTTTTTAATATATTTATTGATGTATATTGTATCCAAAAAGAATCTACTTATTCGAAATGTCCGCCTTTTGCCTTTACACACGCCTTAAGTCACACTGGCCAATCGTCAATAGCTGCACAAACCTCGTCCATCGGAAAATTGGCCACAGCTCGAACCAAAGCAGTCTTAAGAGATTCAATGTTGGGGTATCTTTTGTGACAAAACCTTCTCCTCTAAAACCGTCCACAATTTGTAATGCAATGAGTTCAAATCTGGACTGCCTGAGGGTCATTCCTCAGAGGCAAATTGTTTCGAAGCCAGGCCTGGGACGTTTTGCCTTATGGGCCGGCGCAGAATCCTGCTGAAAAGTCCATGGCTGGTTTTGGAACAGGGAATTATTAAGAGGCTTCATAACAGCTTCCAAAACGGTTTCTTGGTAACCTTTGGCCGATGTTTTGACTCATTGTTCGCAGATATGCAGGTCAGTGACCCCATCGTAAGAGACACCCCACCAAACCATGACTGAAGCTGGGTGACGACCCTTTTCCAGCCTTGGGATCAGTTCAGATGCTTCTTTGATGACCGCGCATACACTCTATCATTTTGCTTGTTAAATTTTTCCTTAACGGTAAAAATTTTTTCATCGCTGAAAAAAAATTTTCTGTGCAAGTTATTAGCGTGCTTCACCAAAAGACGTTTGCATTTTTCAATCCTATTTTTTTTAAAGCTGCAGCCAATAAATGTCCGGTACGTCGTTTGAAAGCCCCAAGTCTTTTTTAATGACTCGACTCATGGACTTTGCGTGATATTCATCTCGCGGGACCTGATTTTCTGTTTTCGTAGCGGATTTCTGTGAATTCTTGATTTAACGGCTTTGATTGCATGCGGTGTTCAAACAGAGCGTGGGCGGCCCGACCGGTGGCGGTCTTTTACATCTCCAGTTTCCTCAAACAGTTTTATATACTTTTTCATTTCACACTTGAAAAGCGCTATTGCAGCGATACGGTTCTCATTTTCTGACCACTCCATGATGAAAGTTGAAACAATTTTAAAATCCCGTTACAGACTAACACTATTGAGGTTAGCTTTCAAAACCCATGACATTAACGGGGTATGTTCAGTTCTACTATTGAAATGGGTGTGTTCAATGTTGTACCAGTATTTATGTCCCTACTAAGTATTTGATATAAAAAATCAGAAATTCGGTCGTATCGTTTTCTGTTAAAAATATATCTTGCAATATCATATCATTGATTGCATGCGGTGTTCAAACAGAGCGTGGGCGGCCCGACCGGTGGCGGTCTTTTACATCTCCAGTCTCCTCAAACAGTTTTATATACTTTTTCATTTCACACTTGAAAAGCGCTATTGCAGCGATACGGTTCTCATTTTCTGACCACTCCATGATGAAAGTTGAAACAATTTTAAAATCCCGTTACAGACTAACACTATTGAGGTTAGCTTTCAAAACCCATGACAATAACGGGGTATGTTCAGTTCTACTATTGAAATGGGTGTGTTCAATGTTGTACCAGTATTTATGTCCCTACTAAGTATTTGATATGAAAAATCAGAAATTCGGTCATATCGTTTTCTGTTAAAAATATATCTTGCATTATCATTGTAAGCCACATTTAGTTTCCGACTGTCATCTGGGTGGCAATTGGCGAACATTTCAGATCCATAGAGAAGTGTGATACAAAGTAGAAGTTCAAACTGCCCATACATTTCTCATCATTCCTCGTATCTTACCGACAGTTTCAGTAATGTGATTTGTCCATGTAAGTTTTGATGTCTACACACAGTCTATCATAGTATTGTCAAGCATAACGTTGTCATGTATAGGTTCAGTTCTTCTGTTTATACTAATTCATTATGTTTTAGAAGGATTAAGGCGCAATCGGTTATTATTGGCCCATTTGTAAATAAAATCTAAATCTTTGTTTATGAGCGAAATGCATGGCTGAACATCCGTTCATTAAGCGCAAGTGTAGAGCTACACATCGCCTGCATACATTTGTATGTTACATGTTTCTGGGACATCAGGGAGATCATTAATGTAGATGGAAAAGATAAGTGAGCCGAGAATGGATACTTGGCGAACGCCCTTAGAGACACTTAGAGCATTTGAACGTAGATTACCAACAATAACAGTTTTTGATCGATAAGATAAGTGCGAATACAAAAGATTACAAGCAGAGTTGGAAAAACAGAAAAGATTTTTTAGTTTAAAGATAAGTATGTTGTGGTCTACAGTATCGAAGGCTTTGCTGTGATCTAACAGGACCAGAAAAGAAACCATTTTATCATCCAGATTTTCCCGTAGATCTATAACAACGGCGATGAGAGCAGTAATGCAGCTTCTTTTCTTTCTAAAACCAGAATGTTTCTCAGACAGTAATTTGTATTGATCCTGGAACGTACTAATTTGCGTTCCAGAGCCTTGAAAAGCGAAGATAGTATAGCAATAGGACGATATTCATTGTTTTGCTTTGGAAGAGGAATGATTTTAGTTATTTTCCATGCGTGTGGTAAAATAGACTAAGTGAGGATAGTATTGAACAAAATAGTGATGTAGGGTAGCAACTTAGGAAGAATAATTTGTAGAAATATTGGGTCGAGTCCATCCATTTGATTTTATTCTAATTATGCTCTAAAGGACTTCAGCATCGTCTACGTAGCGAAAATAAAAGCAGTTTTTAATTGGTACGGTTCCTATGTTTTTATATATATAAGTGTTATAAGTAGGTTGAGCTACGTTTACGCTTACAAAGCTTTCATTTAATTCATTAACGCTGATGTTGGATTGTTGTAGTGTATCACACCGATTTCCGCAAATTCCAATGTTCCGAATTTCCATTTTGTTTTGTTGTCAACAGCGGATCGAAATTTTTGTTTGAAGTATGAATAATTATTAGTACGAGTACTTCTAGCTGAACTACTCGTAGAGCGCTGGTGTCTTAAAATGTTTCCAGCGTTTTAAGCAAAATTTCGTTCATGTAGAATTTGCATGACACTTCTCAAATTGTTTTCTACCAATAAGTTACTGTTAAAGTCGCCAGCGATGATCATTAAAGTCAAGCGACAGACTTTCGATGGTGGAAATTAATGAGTTTAATTCTGTATTGCATTTCGGTCTGTAGACACAACCAATTAATAACTTATTGTTTCTAAATGATGTTAGCTCCATGAAAATATATTCCAAGTCACAGTTTTAAGTTGATTTTTAACCCAATAAATATCGAATGCATTTTGGACAAGTAAGCCATCTTCCGATCAATGGCTTTTTGAAGAAAGGTCTTTAAGAATCTGAAATTCTATTTCTCGATAAGTTATCGATACATTCGAAAGAAATACCACCATCATCGACTGAATAACTTAGAAAGGTGTTGAAGAGTATAAGATATTCTTTTATACTATACTAAAGTTCTGGTTCTCCGTACCTATCTATCAATGGGATGTTTTATTTCGTAAGCGACACATTTAGCTAAAAACCTCGCTAAATCCTGGTACTAAGTTCTCTTTTTCATGTGAAAATGTGTTATACTCAATATAAAAAATCTGTGAAACTGTTCTTGAAATAGATCTGGAAAAATTTTTACACTGCACAGAATTTTAAGCCTTTTTTATGCCCTAGGTAATAATATTTGACAATTTATTTGACAATTTCATTTGTTATTTCAACCGTTAACAAAAATCAAAACGGGTTTTTACAAAAAATGTGTTCGTTAGACGCGTCGAAAATATTTTGTATTAAATTTAATTTATTTGTAGGAAAAACTTATTCAACATAAACTCTAAGCGGGTTCACTTAAGTCCAAAGCCCGCTTAAAGCATTTTTTTCTTTACATCAAAATTATTTGAAAGAAATAATTTTTGGCAGACATATCCCACATATTTCTAGTAAAAATAGGTTTTTTAAATGTTTTCGTTATGTTACGATTATGTGTTGTTTTTTTTTTTTTGAAAGAGTGAATAACTGTACAAGCTAAAGTTTTATGTTTTTATTGAAAGCGATTTGAAATGTTATCTTTTGTTGGGTTTAAAGTGTATTTTTTCGCTCGTCAAATAAAACACGCCTTCAGAAAAAAATTAAATTTGTACTACCTTTTAACAATTTTGTTTGTTTCGAATACTACTGATTTTTCAAATAAAGTTTTAGATGGGCTTCAACGAAAATAAGGTCCGAGGACACTGACATGTTAATTACACTACTCAACAAAATGAAAAAAATTTCATGTACTCCGGATGCGATAATTTTTTCTGTGTAGATAACCTTGACATGAGCTCGAAAAACGATTTTCATGATCTTTGTCTCATTTTGCTCATAGGTTATGTGACTTTACGTAAAAGTAATAAGATTTGACATTTTTTTTCATTTTGGATTTTTTATGGATTTTTTAAAAAAAAAAAAATTTAAATCTTTAGGCAAAAAATAAGTTTTTTCCTTTATATATTCATTTTTAACTTGGAAACTGTTGCTTGTATAGGAAAACAATATATGAACAGATTAAGGGAATTGTAATTTTAAATTTTTTAAAATTTAATTCAATTAAATCGGGCTAGTGGTTCCCGAGTTATGCCGGACGAAACAAATTAACCAAAAAAATTTTTTTAAAATTTAAAAAAAAAAATAAAACAAAAACCAAACGAAAAAAAAATTTTTTATTGCGTTTTTCGAGCTCATGTCAAGGTTATCTACACAGAAAAAATTATCGCATCCCGAGTACATTTTGACTGTTGACTAGTGTTATTACGATGCGTAATTTTAACTTCTGGTTAACATGTATCACTGAGCTTTTCTATGCTGACACAGAAATATTATTAACTTTTGTACATACGTACAGAGTATTTCAAGGGTTTTTAGAATACCGGAAATTCATAAACAATCTTGGCATTTTGTTGAATACTTTAAAATTTTAAATATAAAATATACTCGACGTGTATATCCAACACATTTTTAGTAAATAAAAAACTTTAAGGTTTTTGACAACGCATTGAAATTATCACTTTAGAGCGAATTTTTTTCTTTGTTTAATAAAACACGGCTAATATTAATTAAAAAATAACGATAATTTTAGTCTAATTGACTAAAATCGGAAAATTTTATCAAACTGCAATGCCATTTGCTTTAAGACATTATTGATTTAAAATATCATAAAGTTGGTCGCGGTTTCATGAAACTGGTTACCCGACAACACTTTCCTCACTAGTTTCACTTTCAGAAGTTGAAACACAATTAACAATACAAGTAAATACGAGTACACAATGCATTGCAATTATTTACAAGCAAGTAAAATTCAAAGTTCGAATATTTTTTTTTTAAAATAATTTACTTTTTTTATTTTCACTTTGGTACACAAACTCGATTTATCTTTTCGAACGATTTGCGAATATTCCAAATACTTTAAGGTTAAAACAAATTCAAAATTGCCGTCTAGTTAAGGTTAAAATCTAAAAGTTAAACTTATTCTTTTTTTAAGATATATCACCGCTCAACCGCACCGTACAAAATGCCGATCACTTGCAAATATGTCGATGAACTGTTGAAGTGAATGCGTATCCCCCATCATTTAAATTCTTTCCATTGAGCGGATAGAATCATTCTTATCTTTCTGCATCGATACTCTTTCTCTTTTGCTCTAGCTTAGTCAAATTGTTAATTCTTCTTGTTGTTGGTGGAGAAAGAAGTCTACAATCTACAATGTTTTGTTTTCAGTTGCCTTACACTCAAGGAAAATTATACTTCTAATAAATAAAAACAATTTTCTTTTGAAAAAGTGAATTACTCCACAAAATATTTAGATAAGAACACATTTCACTACGAATCCAAATATGGATTTATTTGTTTAGCTAATATTATTTTCAATATCATGTTCACAAGGATACTCACTTAAAATTTAACGAATCCAAATATGGATTTATTTGTTTAGCTAATATTATTTTCAATATCATGTTCACAAGGATACTCACTTCAAATTTAACGAAATTTTACTATGAATCCGAATATGCATTTTTTAAAGATTTAACTGAGTTTGAGGCTTCTTTCTGTTGGCTACGGTAGAAACAAGTGATCAATAGCAAATATGCACTTATGGAAACTTAAATGTAATTAAATATCACTACATTTCAAAATATGGATTTATTTTGAAAATTTGGCTGGGAACAGAAACGGCGCTTTTTAAAAACCTTAATATTCAGTCGTTTTTATTATAAGATCATCGTGAGATTATAATAAAAATACAAACGAAAATCTAGTTTATTTTAGTGACTGTAGAATAGTCGCTTTATTGAGTTTTTAGTACATGATATTTTATTGAGTTTTTAGTACAGAAAAATATTAGCTTTATTAAGTGTATGTTGTTTAAAGTATTGATTGCGGAAACTTACCAAGTTACATGGACAAAAATATATGATATGTTTTCGGTCACTTCTATCTGGATTTAAAAGTATATTCATAATTGGCTTAATAGCTACCAACTTACCATAAACTATGATCTTTTTAGCTTTCTAAACAAGAATTTGTAAGTTACTAGGTAAGCAAGCGAGTCCCTAAAAACGAGTAAGAGTTATTATTTTTATTATTATAGTTTTCCAACAAAAAACAAACATGAAACACCCTGTTTTATAAATACGTATGTTTTTTGTTAATAATACTAAAAAAAACTTAAACAAAAATAGGTCTTATCGAATTCGTGTTGTGTATACCTGCAAGAGATGGGATAAGTGAAACCCGCGACTGCCGGTTCTATGTACCGGATTGACCCGAAACTCTTCGGCGAGGAGCAGTCACCTCAACAATATATGTTTTTTGTTCGTCCGATAATAATAAGTAAAACTTAATCAACGCAGACAGATACTTCAAATAAATTTTACATATTTTTAACTAGCTAAAGTGTAACAATTAATTCGTTTATTATGTTTTACTATCCAGCATGTGCTACTAAGCTGAAACAATACCTTTTTTATTTTTATTAATTTTTTCCTTTAATTAATTTTTTTCGGTAGGTGTAAATATAACGATTTTTCCGCGCTTCAACTCTGGAGCAAACAACATAATATTGGCCGTGTGAAATGAAAGGAATTTTTAGGGTCAAAACCGCAACACTTATCGATAGCCCTCAAGCCTTGTTAATGGCTGTGCCAAAAGCCAGAGGCACTATGCGGTTTCATTTGAACGGTTAATCGGTGGAAATCATTCATATGACGTGGTATCAGCACAACTCCTTCTTAATATTTGCAGAAGATAATTTTGTTTTCTAAAAAAAAATTTGCGGCATTTTTTTAACAAAACGTTTTGTTGCACAATTTCACTGGATATAAGTTAAAGTGTCCGGTAGAATTTCAGATGATTTAATCAATTTAGGAACTATTGAATTTATTGACTCATCTATACCCTGTGTCAATCGATTTTTTTCTGAAAATCTTTTGAACAACATTTTGAATAGATGACTGCACTTGGCAAAAGTTTGGAGGACAAGAAAAAAATCACTTATTTATTTTAATGGACTATGCTACAGCTTGAAAATTAAAATATTTAAAACTAAAATTTTCAAAATTCGGAAAAATGTCTTAATTTTTGTGTGTTAATATTTGAAAAACGACTTTAGGATTGAACTCCGGACAAAGTTCAACCTCTCTAGAAGTTTGAAAAAATTATTAGTTCTTATTTTTTTACAGCCGATTCAAATTTAAAATTTTAAATACCCTACCCAATATATAGATTGATTGTTTCATTACAATATATAGGTGATTCTGAGATTATGGGCCAATTTCGACTTCATTTTTGGCATTCGATTTTTTTGCAGTATTTAATATTTAATTTAATAATAAGACAAGTGACAAAAAAAACTATTAGATGGACACCCACTTCATGTAATGTTCAATCGTATTTCAGTTGCTTGAAATCAAGATTAGGTTGGAAATTTGAATTTTAGCGAATATTATAAGTAGATTTTACAGGGGAATACTGTACACACAGTATTCCCATGTATTCAGGGACAGAAAATAAACATCCAAAAAAATATAAATTGAATGAAAAATTATAATTATTAATAGCAACAAAATTAATTGAATATTATTTTTTACTATGGACTGGTTTTATTAAATAAATAATTAATATTTTTGTAAAAAAAATGAGAAAATTTTAAATTAATGTAGTGTTAGGGACAAACAGGGTAATGCTATTTGAACACTTTGGTAGGAAATTTTTTGAAGAACATATAAATTTTTAAAAAGCAATATTAAAGACTTTAAAGGTCCTATAAAGATTTCTTATATAGTAAATAAAAAAAATAAAATATATTTTATTTTTCCCGCTTGAAACAACCAAGGTCAGCTAAGTGGACCATAATCTCAGAATCAACCATGTATAGTTTTATACAAAAAGAGAAGTAATGTTGCTATGTTGTTTTCAATTTTATTTAATGTTTCCAGATTACCATATTGCACACTAGCTATGTAATTAAGCTCTAGGTACATCAAAAGAACATGGCCATTGTTCCGTTGTATTAATACCTTTTTCTTTCCAAAAATGCGATTTTTTCAGTACCATATACTTGTATATGCAATGCTATTTTTTATAAGCCGGACCGATTTCCAACTGAAATTTTACCTCTGTGTTAAATTACAAATTGACGGAAAATTTTATGTGGGCGTTTAATCGAGTGTGCACTGTATGAATGTGCATTATATTCATCGACATAATTCGCGTCAGCATGATTCAGCAGATATTAATTGTTTTTGGACATAAAAAGTATATAAGTTTGATAGGCATTTTAAACAAATACTTGCTGAGAAAAACCCGCATGTTTATGTGCCATAAACATCGGACAACGTACGGCACATTTCATGATAGATTTGTTTGACAAAAAATAGTGGTGCCGGATCAGCCAGCCACTTGACAAGGCCACGGGGCCCCAAACTGTTATTGTAACGATCTTGTTGGTTATTCCAAGAAGAAATTATTTTTATTTCTAATATGCAGCAGCAATAAAATTAAAATTAATTGATTATGTTTTTTGTTTTTAAATTATTAAGTAAAATACTTATGTTTAGCTCGTTTGTTTTATTTCGGTCTGTTGCTTTTACACATTGAACAAGGATTAACCGGCTCAAGACATCTTGCTTCTATTTTAAAATAGAAGACAAGTTTTTAACAAAATGGCAAAGTGACATTAATTTTCGTGGCTGCACACTGCTTTTATCATGATTTCGGGTCCGTGACAACCCTCTTCAGAAAGCTTTGCTGCAATTGTTGAAAGTAAAACCGAGTTCTATAAGGCCAGGCTCTCCCCAAACGAATGAGAACTACTGTTGTAAACTTTAATTTTCAAGTTATCTTCACACAATTGCCCACGAAAATACAACTCACTCTTGCCACCTCTAAAGACACTCCACATCGAGAGCCATCAATAGATTTCTTTTACAACAACGTGTGTGTGTGTGTTGTAAAAAGAGTTTAGTTGACTATGTCAACTTGTGTGCCGTGCCGTGCATGTACGTATGTTTAGCTCGTTTGTTTTATTTCGGTCTGTTGCTTTTACACATTGAACAGGGATTAACCGGCTCAAGACCTCTTGAACAACGGTATTTGATAAAATAACGTTGTACACGTCAACTGCCTGCCTAGCTGACCCTTGCCTTGCAATTTCGGCCAGCTTTTGCCGTAAATGTAAGAATATCCAGGGACCTATTTGTTTTATCTAGGGTGTCAATTCGTTCTAAAATGGATATTTATGTTTTACACTCCATATCCTTCCTTGACTAACATGTCATTGAGAACAGTGCCTTGATCACGGCTTTACTCCCTGTTAAATCTTTATATTGCCGCATTCGTTTTTTTAGTTACACATGACTAATGTTCGCCAGGGGCCCTATGAGGGCATAATCCGGCACTGCACACCCGTGTATTATCGGTAGCGGAATATTTTTCCTCACTCTAAATGACTCTTTATATTGTTGTAGTTTTTAAGATTTTCTGACCTAAAATGTTTTTAATACCAAGTAGGAACCTAAAGTTGAAATAAGTCCTATTTTTAAAGAAGCCACCTAAAAGACAGTAGCATTTGACAAAAGGGATGTACTAATTGATTTAATTTTTCTTTTTTGATACATTTTCGACATATAGGGTAGGCGATTTAAAAAAAAGTACTGATCATTTTTTAAAATTTCTTGATTTATTGAAAAGGTTAAACTTTGTCATTTATTAATGGAACACCATCCGATGCGTTTTCGCTTCGCCTAATGGGCTGAAGCGTGTTTGGCAAGAGATGACAAATTTTTCCGAAAAATTGTTTTCAGATGAAGCTCATTTTCACTTCGGTGACTATTTCAATAAGCAAAATTGCCGAATATCTGGTTCAGAGAACCCACAGGAGACTATTGAGAAGCCAATGCATCCACAACGGGTCACTGTTTGGTGTGGATATCGGGCTGGCGGCATCATTGGAACATCTTTCTTCGAAAAAAGCAAGAAGCCGTTACTGTTAACGGTGAGCGTTACCGCGTAATGCTCAACGAATTTTAGTTTCCAAAAATTCAAGAGAATAAATTGGACGACATTTCGTTTCAACAAGAGGGGCCACGCAGCCAACGCAAGCATCGATATTTTACACTCGTTTTTGAAAATCGAATAATCTGCCGAAGTTGCGATGTCAATTGGCCACCTCGGAGCTGTGCTTTGAGCCCTTTTGATTATTTTCTGTGGGGAGCCATTAAGGATAAATGTTACGCAATGCATCTAGAGACAATTGAAGAGTTGAAACATGAAATCGAATTTGCCATTGAAGAGATTCGAACCACAACAATTAAAAGTCTACTGCAAAATTGGCTTGATCGGATGAGGTACTGTAAAGCCAGTTGTGGTAATCATATGAATGATATTGTGTTCCATAATTAAATGAAAAATTCTAACCTTCCCAATAAAATAAATTTGAAAAAATTATCAGTATTTTTTTACAGCCGATTCCAATTTAAAATTTTAATTGGCCCACCCTTTACACATTACCTAATCATTTTGAGACCAAAATGTCTGCATAATCTTCAACCAAAAGGCTGTTCTTCGAATCAGCTTTGAGTCACTGTTACACCGTTTTTTTTCAAAGAAGTATGGCCCCACAATGCAGCTTAATGGCACTGCGCACCACACAGTAACTCGTTCTGGATGCAGTTCCGTCTCATGGAGTATTTATAGATTAAATTCATTCCATATACGGCAACTTAGATTGTTTACATTGCCGTTTAGATCAAAATGGGCCTCATCAGACCAAAGCATTTAATTTATCTATAAGAAGTTGTGTCTTCTTCGACCATTTTAATATTTTTGTTTGGCAAAATTCCATTCGAATAGACATATTCAGAGGGTTTAACTTGCTGGTAATTTGGACTTTGTTCGAAACAAGTTTAGGTCATCATGAATTATTCGTTAAAATGACCGTCTGCTAACTGCAATTTGCGTCGATAAGTTTATAGTCGAAACGCTTGGATTTGCCTGATTTGACGATGATACAGCCGCGATGGTATCTTGAACGTGCGATGCTTGTAGATTCGGCAAACATGTTTACCAGCCTCATAATGGTCCATCTACTAGGGGGAGCTCTTCCGCCTAAATTCCCTTGGGACGGAAATATAGAACTGCAATGCATGGTACCGCTGCACTATCCAAATCCTATTTTTGGTATCCCAAGCATTAATTTTAATAATTTTAAATACTAACATTCCAAATAAAATAAAGAAAAAGCAGATTGCTCACACAGAAAAAAGTTATTACGTGTTGTGTTTGTAGCTCGATTCGTGCGCCACCCTGTATGTGTAAAAGTTTCGATTTAACAACCATTAAACACTCAAAATTATAATTTGTAGAACTATAAACTTGATATTTGCGTCATTTGGTAATTTAGCCATTTCTAAAGACTTTCAATTGCAAATCTTGCCATTTAATGAGTCCATGAGTTGGCTACAATGGTCTCAACCGACTTTAAATGTTTTAACTTTTTTGTTTCAATACAAATTAGTTTTAAAAGATAATGTTATGTTTTTCGGAACCGACGGGAGAAAACCTATTTTACATCCCTGATTTGAAAAGTTTAATATGCATATCAAAACCCGATCATCTGCAGTTTTCAGCAGTGGCATTTCATTTAATTCTAATATCTTTGCATGTACCAGACTAGTTTTTGCAGGAAATGCAATAACTATTCGTAGCCAGTTTTTAACTACAGATCTCTTTTTTCTGCTTTAAGCTAGCTGTGCGTACAACATGGGCCTTTAAAAGTTTATTTGTAGCACTTGGTGATACAAGTGATACCGACATGCCCAAAATCTAAACCAAACAGTTACTCCATCTTGGAGAACCCTTTACATACTAATAATTTTCATCGATTTTCAAAGACAACCCGGAACTGTAAACAGTTTATGCAGTTACGTTCCATGCGCCAAGTGTTATTAACAAAACCTTTTTCTGAAAAAAAACTACTATGTATATCATTAGATTGTACCGCCTGGTTTCGATTAACATGTTTAAAATACAAATTATACTCGTATAGAGTATGAAAGTGTACATACAGAGGAATGCTCTTTTGTTGAGTGTTGCTATCTCGATTTAGTATTTTGTGAAACTCAATTTTAAATTGATATTAATTTGTAGCAAATCGTCTTGTTCATATAATATTCTTGTCGAGTCATTTAAGTTAGATGATAAGTTACATGCACGCCAGACGTGTTGGTCACACCTTATACGATAAGTGGCCAAATATTCTTACTTGCCACCACTGCACTTGTTTAGCTTAAATTCAGTATTAACTCTAATTTGTGTTTTTAGAAGTTAGCTACTATTAATGTTATGGCTAATAATTTTTAGAAAGGACCACAAAACAGAGATATTTTAAAAACAGTGGTATATATTTTTTTTGAAAAAGTTGCACAGCTTTTTTGGTTTTTTTAAGCAATTTGCATATATAAGAACTTAGTAGGGATATAAATACTGTTACAACATTGAACACACCCATTTCAATAGTAGAACTGAACATACCCCGTTAATGTCATATGGGTTTTGAAAGCTAACCTCAATAGCGTTAGTCTGTAACGGGATTTTAAAATTGTTTCAACTTTCATCATGGAGTGGTCAGATAGTGAGAACCGTATCGCTGTAATATCGCTTTTCAAGTGTAAAATGAAAAAAAGCGATATTTTCAAAACGCTCCGGCCACTAGGGATTTGCCGCATGTTCGTCTACCGATGCATAAAACTGTTTGAGGAGACTGGAGATGTAAAAGACCGCCATCGGTCGGGCCGCCCACGTTCTGTTCGAATACCTCATGTCATCAAAGCCGTTAACTCGAGAATTCACAGAAATCCGCTCCGAAAACTGAAAATCATGGCCGAATCATTGGAAAATCATGGTCGAATCATTAAAAAAGACTTGGGACTTGAGGCTTTCAAACGATGTAACGGACATCTATTGACTGCAGCTTTAAAAAAAATAGGATTGAAAAATGCAAATGTCTTTTGGTGAAGCACGTTGATAACTTGCACAGAAAAATTTTGATCACCGATGAAAAACTGTTTACCGTTCAGGAAAAATTTAACAAGCAAAATGATAGAGTGTATGCGCGGTCATCTAAGGAAGCATCTGAACTGATCCCAAGGGTGGAAGAGGGTCATCACCCAGCTTCAGCCATGGTTTGGTGGGCTGTCTCTTACGATGGGGTCACTGACCTGCATTTCTGCGAACAAGGAGTCAAAACATCGGCCAAAGTTTACCTCTTAACAAAACCAGCCATGGGCTTTCAAGCAGGATTCTGCGCCGGCCCATTAGGCTAAAACGTCCCAGGCTTGGCCTCGAAAAATTTGCCAGCGTTCATTTCCTCTGAAGAATGGCCCTCAGGCAGTCCAGATTTGAATCCATTGGATTAAAAATTGTGGACAGTTTTAGAGGACAAGGTTTGTCACAAAAGATTGGTTCGAGCTGTGGCCAATTTGCCAATGGACGAGGTTTGGGCAGCTATTGACGATTGGCCAGTGCGACTTAAGGCGTGTGTTAAGGCAAAAGGCGGACATTTCGAATTCTTTTTGGATACAATATTATAAATATTTTAAAAAATATTTGGTCCAAAAACATTCAGTACTTTTTATTTTACAGCATAAAAGGTGTGTAACAGAATTTATGTCCCTACTAAGTAGAATAGTGGAGTTAATATGAAATGTATTGCTCGAATTTCTTGGTTGCGTTTATCAATTTTTTGCGGTTTTGAATCAATATAGTCTGCTGATTGCGAATGCAAGTTAATATATTCTTCAACTCAATTATTTTCGTTATTAGACAATAATGGTAAACAGGGTGGCTGATGAATATTGCTACATTGAGGAGAAACTCAAATTACTTTTTTTCAGTGTATGAAATTCATTTTTCTTTTTGGTGATCCATCTAGAGGTATTTTTTCAGAACAAAAAAGAATAGAAAAATTCAAATTAGGTGTGGAATCTTTATTAGTAATTCGAAAGGACATTTTATGGCATTTATTTTTTGAAAATAATTACCTTCAAATGTTGGCAACTGTATTATGGAAATGAGTGTTCGGTGAGAAACGGGAAGATCCGCTGTTTTCGACCAAAATTTTGATCAGTGATGAGGCCCATTTCTGGCTCAACTGCAAAGTCAATAAACAAAATTGCCGCATTTGGGCTGAAGAGCAACAAGAAGAGGTTCAAGAGGTGCCATTATACCCAGAAAAAACACGGTTTGGTGCGATTTATAAGCTGGTGGAATCATCGGTGCATATTTTTTCAAAAATGATGTTGGCCGGAACGTAACCGTGAATGGTGCTCGCTATCGTGCCATGATATCGATCTTTATGCTACCTGAAATTGAAGCCCGTAATCTTGACGACACTTGGTTTCAACAGGACGGTGCCACTTGTCATAAAGCAGCTAATTTCACGTTTTGGACAGGTGAGTTGGCCGCCTAGATCGAGTGATATCACAACTTTAGACATGTTTCTTTGGGGTTACGTAAAGTCCAAAGTCTATGCTGACAAACCAGCTACGATTCAGGTTTTGGAAGCCAATATTACGCGTGCCATTAAAGCCATACCGGTCGAAATGCTCGAACGTGTCATCCAAAATTAGACCCTTAGAATGGAAACCCTGAGGCGCTGTTGTGGCCAACATTTGAAAGTATATTCAAAAATAAATGCCATAAAATGTTTCCAAATTACCAATAAAGATTCCACACTAGATTTTTATATTTTTTTTTGTTCTGAAAAAATACCTCTAGATGGATCACCCTATACATGTTAAATCTCATTTTTATTAAATATAGCTTAATTAGTTTTAAAAATAATGGAATTTAAATGCACCCCCTGCTCGTTGATACATGTTCATTACTGCTTGGAGAGTTGAGACAGGAATATACGCAATTGTTTCTCGAATGGATTGCTTTAGTTCATTCTAATTTGTTGGTTTTGCTTTGTAGACTTCCTCTTTGCAATAACCCCACAAGAAAGAGTCTGGTGCAGTAAGGTCAAGCGACCTAGGGGGGCCAACGGAATGTGGAGCTTTTGCATATCAGATTATTGGGCAGTTTTTGTCGCAATTCTGTCATAACAGGCCAGGCTATCTGAAACCACACAGAGTTAAAAGAAATTCTTATTCGGCGTAATTCTGGATAGAAAAACTATCTCAACATGCTCAAGTAACGATCTCCAGTAACCGTAACGGTGTGACCTTTTTCTTCGATGAAGTTGGGCCCTACAATGCAGTGTGATGAAACTACACACCACACTGTGACACGTTGTGGATGCAATTCCGACTCATAGAGTATCTGTGGTTTGGAAACACTCCATATTCGACAATTTTGTTTGTTTATGTTGCCGTTTGAATGGAAATGTGCCTCGTCAGGCATGAAAAGACAGTTCAACATGTTTCCGTCCTCTTCCACCATTTGAAGCATCTTCTGGCAAAATTCCAAGCGAATCAGGAAGTCTGCCGCGTTCAGTTTGTTGGCCATTTGAATTTTATAATGGAATAAGTCCAAATCATTGTGCATAATTGACTGCATTGACTGTCTGCTTATACCCATTTGAGCAGATAAGCTTCTTGTTGAAACTCTTGGATTGTTTTGTATGGAAGCAGAAACAGCAGCAATTTTATCTTCCGTCCGAACTGAAGGGTTTCGATGGTAAGTTCTTCTGTTGACTGTCCCTTGCTCGGCAAAATGGTTAACAAGTCTCATTATGGTCCATTTGCTCGGAGGATTGCCGCTAATCGTTCGCCTATACTCTCTTTAAACCAAAACTACGGACTCCAGTGCGTGATAGCGGCGGATAATCGATATTCTTGTTTCAGTGTTCCAGTTATTCATTTTTACAAAACTAAAAATCAATCTGCAAAAAAAAAATAAAAATAACCAAATTAATTAAATAGAAAAAAAAATATTAAATTTTTGAGCGGCTTTCATCAGCCACCCTGTACCAAGCCACCAGCAAGTCTGACCTTGGTGTATAATATAGATATATAATTTTAGCAGCAGTTTGACATGTAGTTATTACAAACTATTATTATCAGTCAATGATTATTTGGTGGATGGATTACATATTATCAGATTGCGAAAAACGTTATATTGTTTGAACATAGTCTAGTCTAATCTAAATTTATTTTTTAACATATCTGGTAACCCTAACAAATAACAATTGTGAGAGAAATTGACAATTTCTTCCCACCACAGAAAGTTAAACACATCTATTGAATAACTTTTGTGTCCGTGTTTACCGAAACCGTTCGCTATAATTAAGCTTTTCTTACAATTCGTCAACAATTCAATGTTGCCCTTAAATATCCGCAAACGTCTAATCTGATAAGCACGAAATAAAAATTAATGTACATGTTTTTCTCCATTATGTTTTAAGAATTCTGATACAAATTTGACATTTTCATATTTATTTTAATTGCAGATATCACGGGAAAGTCCTTTGGCCACCATCAAATCAAAATCTGGAGGAATAAATGCACTAATATTCGGAAACGTCTAATATGATCAGCACGAATTAGAAAATTCTCCAAAACTTTTTCCGAATTAAACTACAAATTTGACTAATACTTATTTTTATTACAGATATCACGGGAACTGTTAACTCCTTAAGCACCCATTAAATCAAAATCGAGAGGAGTAAATACATGTCGGCCGAGTAGAACTCCAGTGTACTTTTTCCAATTCAAAAAAAAAACGAGACAGTACCATTTGCCTCAACAATCTCGAAAAAGCTATTGTATCAATCGCAAACCATTTGCGCTAACAACCACAAAAAGCTATTGCATCCATCGCATATAAGATCTTTTCGGAAATACTGTGTGAAAGATTAAAGTCAATACTAAATAATCTGTTTTAAACGTATCAGAGTGGATGTAGGCCAATCAAATCTTTACACTGTGACAACTTCTGAAAAGCGTCTGGAACGCTTAACTTAAAATCTATTTATCGATTGTGGATTGATTTATCCGGGTGGAATGATATTTCAAGGATGATTTTAAGCGACTCCACTGGCGAATGGAATCGACACCGAGCATGTATTGGAAAACGAAATAGTCAATCAGATTAACGCGGACTGAAACATATGTAAGTTTATTTAATTTTTTCAGATATAACAATAATTTTCTTTCAGTTTATTAAAATAGGTTTCGGTTAAAAGTGAAAAATCATATCGGTCTAGTGACTACTGGCTCGACAGGCTCCCAATCTTTAACCAAAATTATCAATCACGTTTTTCTATAAATTGGCAATGGTTGATATCTGTTGGTTTTAAGCTCTTGAACAGTTGTGGGATTATTGTTGTTAGTAGGTTTCAAAAAAAACCCACAAAAAAATGTAGAGAAGTCAAATCGCACGATTTAAGAACTTTTTTTTTAAACCATTGTTTATCTTTTTGTGTGACTAGTGGTACCATCCTGTTGAAACCAGATACGTCTAAATCGTCAACATTTTGCCACAAAAAGCTTCGAATCATCTTCTATTGACAGTAATCGCATTTTCTTTTTCGTTTTCAAAAAAATATGGTCCGATAATTTTTCCGGAAACGGACCTGGTCGCTGAAGATTAATTGTCTTTTTGTTTTTCGTTGTCTCAAGAAACGAAGTAAAAACACTATGTTACTGCGTGTAACGTTCTATATTTACTAACCGGAATATATTTAGAATCTGAAAATAAAAGTTTAGAATAAAAATTTCAAGAAAAAAAAGGCAGAAAAATTAAAATGGTACCTCAATTTTGGACACCCGTTATTAGTTTTGTTTGATAGAGTAAATATTCCTATTATCTTTGGTACAATATTTTATCGATAAGGCTGGCTTTGCTGGTGCGCGCTTCCTGCCAAACCCATTTTCCAAAACCTCAGTTGCTGTTGTTGTACGAGTAGCAAAACACATTGAGCTGGGGTGAAAGACCCAGTTCAAAGAATTGCGTCGTTGGACCTGTTTCTTGTGCAATCTCACGAATTGATTGCTCGACGTTCGCATTAAAAGCTTGAATCGTTAATGGATTTTTCGAATTACATGGTTCCATCGCGGTACCCCAAAGTCTTACGGCGCAATATCGTAGCACCGACCAAGCGAATTTACAACGCTAAGTACGCTAATAGCACGAATAGCGAACTTGCTGCTCAAATGATGAATTTTGAAGCGAATTGTGGCATGGCGCGCCATCCTGCTTCATCCAAAGATCGCCTAAGTCCATGCCTTCAATCCTCAGCCTTAACAAAATGGTTTATCTATCTTCTATAGCGCCCACTGTTAAATAAAATAGCGTTCCAGCAGAATTTACAAAGTAAATGGACAATTATTTATCTATCCTATTGAATCCAAAGATCGTCTGAGTCCATAACTTCAATCCTCCGCCTCAACAAAATGGTTTATATAGCTTCTATGGCGCCCATTGTTGAACGAAATGGCGTTCTAGCAGCATTTACAAAGTAAATTGGGCAAACCCACCTTTCTAAATTCCGCACCAAACTGTTACTTATAAAGATGCGTTGGCATCTCGACGAACATAGCTGGCGAGATAAAAATGCGCTTCGTCTGAAACGATGATTTTTCATTTCAGTCTCTAAGGCCCAAGCTGAGAAGCGGTAACAAAGCGATCGTGTGCCTTCAATTGCTGAGTCAATAGGAACTTGCATGCGAAAATGAGAGATCTTTGTGCAAAATTCGAATATGCTGGTGTATATATGGAGTTGTACTTAGATATTGATAGCAAGTCGATGTTCCAGGACTAAGTCACACACCCTAAGCTACAGCAGCCACATTTTCGTCCGTGTGCACAACATGAGAACTTGGACCGTGTGTGTCTAGCATGTCAGTCTCAGGAACTTTTTACAAAATTGCCTGATTCCGCACAAAACGTTTAAAGGAAGTTATACAACGGAAACCGCTATCCATTCACAGATTGAATAATAAGTTTAATTTTAAAAACAAAATATAAGTTAGGGAGTTCAATCCGAAGTTTGAAAGTACGCAGCGTTTTAAAAAGATTCAGTTTGCCCCGGGTCTGACAGTTTGCCCTAAAGGAGTCAGATAAAAGGGAATCTATGGAACAATGTTCATATGTTGTATACTGCTGAAGTGAGACCGATAGTGCTAAATTGGTTTATCATCTTGCGGAGGGCTTTAGAAGTCATAATGTAAGATTCTTGACAAGTAACAAATAGTGGATGAAAAAATTCAATGTAACATGTACTGTCCCTAAATATCATAAGGCAGGCTGCTGCAGCACCTTAGTGAGAATTAAGAAAGCGTCCATAAGTGTCTATAAGTGTGACAGTCTAATCCCATACACGATTCCTAATATTCAGACTATTTACTTTAACCGGGCTGGAACGCATTGTACGAGGCCTGCTATATATACTTCTGGCCTAATAATGAAAATGCGAATATTTATCATCAAGAAGTTTTTATTGTTTTTCAAAGTATTCTCCAGCATGATCTATTATACACTTTTGCATGCGCTCAAACCAAAGCTTAAACCAAAGCACTTAAACGAAGCACTTTTTCCACTCCGATTGAGACACCTCCAAAACATGGCTTTTGATTGACATGGGTCGATTGCTGTTTTGTTACGGGCTCATACGCATATATCCATGATTCGTCACCTGTGACGGTCTTATAAACTTCTTTGGAAGCACCGCGATCGTATTTTTTCAAAATTTCTTTGCACCAATCGACACGAGCCCGAGTTGTGAAAAATGATCGCACGAAAATGTTCACGAGTTAATTCCATTTTTTTGCCAAATTGATTTTTTCAAATCACTGTAAACACAAAAGATGGTCGTACGTCAAAACGTTCTGAGTACGTTTATGGTAAAAAATGTCACACTTTACAATGGAAATATCAGATGGCGCCAGGCAGCTCTTAGTGTTGTCTAGGCCAGAAATATTTTTTTATTATTTGGGTACATATTTTAAAAATGAATTTATAAAATACAAAAAAGAAAGGCGCAGGGTATCAGAGACCATATGTTCGCAAAAGAGATATATTTACATTGCTTACAAGATATGGTTATGCAAAAAGAAATTAATTTTAATATATATGCGTATAAACAATGGAGCTCTTAATTATACGGCTTAGGCATGGAACCTAATGGAATCATCGGAAACCTAATGACGTTCTTAGCTGCATTATCGGAAAATTCAATCCCGCCTTTACCAATATGGGATGGTATCCATAACAGTTGAATTGAACGTGTCATAGATGTGTTGGTTATAAAGTTGTCATTTAATCCCTTTATGTTGTGTTGAAAATCAGGAATTACGCTGAGACTGTCTGTCAGTAAATAAGGCCAAGGATATTGGTTATCCCTGAGGAACTCCGTTGTCCATAGAGTGCGGAAGAGAAAAGTAACCGTCAATTTTTACCATAACTTTCCCGTTAGAAAGAAATGGAAAAATTAAATTTAAGGCAGCAAAAAAAAAGACCCCATTCTTTTAACTCGCCAATTACGAATATTGTAGTCGTTATCGTAGTTCTTATTTTGGTGGTCTATTTTATAGCCGGGAGATGCATTATTTCTTTCAATTACATGAGTTTATTGTAATGCAATAATACTTGTTTTATGTTTTGATACTAGAGATTCCAATGCATATTTGTGGGCAATAAAGCCCTGAGCATTCCAGAGTAAAATTGTAATGTTTAAATCAAAGTTCATAGCATAAATGGCCCAACATATATAACCTCGGACAGCCCAACTCGCATCATATGTTTACATTTTGCCTTAGCACAATGACCCACATTCACCTTATTTTTTATCATGATAGAAGGATCTATGACAATTATGTATGAAACAAAATATCGGCCAAATGTTTGGCTTTAGTGGCATACCTCTATCCGATGGTCCATATTTTCAATGACCGAGACATTATGGAGGTTCGATATCGTTAATATGCAGAATCATCCTTTAGCTCTTGAATTGTTCTATTGACACACAAAGAAAGATGTTTAACGGTGTCAAATCAGATGATCGTGGCGGCCAATTAATATCGCTCGAGCAAAAGAGCTATTGTTTTGTTGGCTGTGTGGCAAGTGACATCATCCTGTTCGAGCCACATACCGCCCAGGTTCGGATCCTTGATTTCTGGCCACAAAAAGTCTGTTAAAATTTCGCAATTGCGAACACCATTCACGGTAGCTGCTCAATGATGCCGACGGCCCATTAACAGCACTAAACAGTCAATCTTTGTGGATGCATAGGCTTTTTAACAATCACTCGTGGATTCTTATTTGCCCAATTGCGACAATTCTGCTTGTTAACGAATCCTCTGAGGTGAACGTGAGCCGCGTCGCTGAAGATGATTTTCTCCATGGTTGAATTTGTCAAACACTGAAACAAAGAAATCTCATCCTGTAAAATTCAATTTTTCGTTTACTAAAATTTCGAAATTTATCCGGAGTTAGTTGGAGCACATTTTTTGACTTGTGCTCCGACCCCGGGCAAATTTTCTAAACTCCGATTCCACCCACAGCCCTAGTTACCATAGTTGTCAACGCTCAAAGCGATTAATTTCGGTATTGTACTGACCTACTGAAAATATTTTAAACGGGAATGAGCACACATTCAAAATAAGATATGGTACAAATAGAAGCATAAGTACGGTTAGTCGCGCTATATCTCAGTAATGTAGATAAGAGAACCTACCGGTGGCTTCTAAATTTACAAAACCTCACTCTAATCTAGATGGTTATGCTAAAAACAATAGTTATCATTACCTAAACAACATTGTTTTGCTAAGTCATCACAATCCTGCAGTAAATAAAGGCATTACCAAATTTAATAAATTCAATTTTATGATAACCTTGAATTTTGAATCTAAACTGACGTTTTGTTATTAATATATTTGTTTCGAATTAACTCTAAAGAAAAATTACAAAATCGAACTTTTAGCCATGCATTTGTTGTTCTTATTTTTGCCAAACTTTCCGACGTAATAAAATAGGTATTAATCTTGTTTTCACAGCGCTAGCAAAGTAAATCAATAATTTATTTTTATTGAAAGAAAAAAAAAACGCGATTGATGATGTGTTTTGCGGTTCTGTATTCTCGTTTTCCACTTGTAATGCCCAAAGTCAATTTAAATAAGTCTCGACCGTTCATCTCTCGGCATTGGAAATTCTGTTCCCATTTCTCTTTCTACACTTGACTACTGAAATTGAACCGTTTGAATTTCTTTTGTAAACAAAAAGTAAAGGGTCTACCAAAACTAAAGTAAGTTTTGAATCTACCGTCATGTAGTCGTGTATTCTCCATTTTAGAAACATTATTTGGACCTTCAGATAATGCGATTAAATACCATAAGATTTCTTTCTATATGGGACCTAAGGTTAAAAACCAGTGCTGTTCAGGAGAGCAATTTTAAAGATTGGGTCCCTTTCTATTTCCGCTTAGAATCGTCGACTTCACTTTCATAAAACGCGCATATCTCTGGGAGGGAACACTTTTGGGGCATGTGATCGGTCTCATACGATGCTCAGATATGTTGTCCACATCAAAAAAAAAGTAAAAAGTTGATGAAAAGTTTTGTTTAGGAGAGCCATTTTAAAGATTAGGTCCCTTTCTTTTTGCGCTTAGAATCGTCGACTTCACTTTCATAAAACGCGCATATCTCTGGGAGGGAACATTTTTGGGGCATGGGATCGGTTTCATTCGATGTTCAGATGTTGTCCACATCAAAAAAAGAAAAAAAAAATGAAAATTGATTTTTTTTACCCTTAGTTCCCTTTCTCTATGCGCTGTCACATATGGTTACTATAAGTTAATGATTTATAACAACATATCAGGCTGGCTTTGAATTGGTTGAGAAAATATTTTTTTTGTGATAAAAATCCTAAATATTATTCACCGGAAATTTTCAAAATAAATCGACAGCACGTTATTTAACACAAGTCTTACTACCTGATCTTA
Source organism: Hydrotaea diabolus (assembly GCA_963513945.1). Classification (NCBI taxonomy): domain Eukaryota; kingdom Metazoa; phylum Arthropoda; class Insecta; order Diptera; family Muscidae; genus Hydrotaea; species Hydrotaea diabolus. Next base: position 169,234,927 of record OY740717.1, on the reverse strand, counting down.
ATGTATTTTTTAACGCCGGCTAAAAACGGCTATTTTCACAGAGAAGTTTTTACATGACTAAGAGATAAATTTCAAACAAACAAAGTCGCCGGAATTCACGACGTGGAGATCCCATCGCTAAAAATATGTTCGAAGTTCTTTTCCACAATTGAAGCTGGGTCAACTTGTGTAATAGCCGAGCATAATATCCACCACTCTACGGTTCCCACTAGGGCGGCAGCACTTTGCTCAGTGTTTACATCCACTGAGAAAATTTTTGCCTCTCGTAATAAACATTCATTCCTTTGGCAAGATCTTAAAAAATTGATCGCAGATCAAGCTAGGGATGAAGCGAAAAAAAATATATTTTTTGCGAAAGCGTATATGAAATATAAGTTATTGCATATATTAAAATATACTTGTCTGCGATGCGAATATGAGTTTAGTTATAATTATTTTTTCTTTTTAAAGGATGGGCGATTTAGAATTTAAATCGGCTGCAAAAAAAAGTACTGATAGTTTTGTCAAATTTCTGGTTTAATTGGAAAGGTTGAACATTGTCATTAAATAATGGAACACAATATCATTAATATGACTACCAAAATTGACACTGCAATACCTCATCAGAACGTTTCGATTCGGTACGTTTTCGATTATTTCTGGTCTAATCTCTTTAATGGCATCTTCGATTTCATGTTTCAACGCTTCAATTGTCTCTCTATGCTTTGCGTAACATTTAATCACAGCGCTGAGGCGGCCAATTGACAGCACAATTTTGGATGATTACACTCTGGAACAAATTCAGGTTAGCAAAAGTTAGGTCGATTCTGAGAGTAAGGGGTGAAAATATAGGCTAAATTAGAAGACCCGTATCGCGGCGTTTGTTTATGTTAGTTCGAATTTTTTTTTAATCGACCTTCGAACTTTGCAGTCAAATGCCGATCTTCAGCATATTGTTAATATGTTTTTTTTGGCTATAACTCGTCGACTAATTGATATTTTTCAATCTGTAAAAGCCAAATTATTGCTAGAGACCTGTCCAACGATTAAAATTTTTTAAAAAAATTATTTAGAAAATTGTTGTGGTGCTTATGAAGCAAAATGTTGGAACTATTTTTTTCATGCTTTTTGAAAATATTTTTCACAAAACTAAGTTTTTTTTGCTTTCTGTTTGATCTATAATATGCTTCTAAGTTTCTTCAATAAATTTCATTTGAAAAGAAAACAATCATAATACAAAACTTGCGTTTTCCAGCTTAATATTAATTTACTTCCCATTTTTTATGTATCAATTTTGTTCAGTGTTGGTTTTGAAGAAACATTCAAACAGAAATTATAAAAATATGTAAAAAAAAATATAATTTTGAAATGTTAGTTATGAAAAGTTTTAAGTAAAAAAATTACATAAATTAAATTAATGATTTGGCCAGTTGTCGTGTAGCAGGCGGCTGTGGATCAACATCACTGTTCTCTCTCTAATATCTTGGTCATCGTCATCAGAAAGGTCGATAATTTTGTCCAACAGATATTTTGAATTTCATTTTTGTCTTCCTCTTTTTCCTAGTCTTCCTCTTCTTCAAAGGTGTTTTTATACCACCAACAAATTTCAGCGAGTATTGCATCTAGAAATTTCTTTCCTCTGTACCTGAAACGAAAATAGTTTTCAATCGTTAACATGTTTAAATTGTTCACTCTGAAAAAGATATTTGAAAAATCTAGGAATTCAAAATATGCTTACTCTATAGTTGCCTTATTTCAAATGGAAGCACAGTTTGGTGATAACGTTCGCCTTGCTCATCAGATTCAGTTGGCAACTGTTGAGCGAGTTGATCAAGATGCTGATGCAAGAGATGAATTTTGTACGACATATTAACTCCAATTTCATCGAAAGCTGCCAACATGTTTGCAACAGATTGCCTGTAGTTGTCTTTGCGTTCTTTACCCATAAGTCCTTTAATGACTGCTTTCAATGCGAGCCATGCATTTAATTATCGATCTGTCAGAACTTGGTCAAAATCTTGACGACTCATTAGTTTCCGTATGTCGAGACCATTAACAACGCCTTCCTGAATTTTGGCGTTACTTAGTCTTAGTTATATTATAGATCAAACAGAAAGCAAAAAAGACTTATAAGTAGTTTTGTGGAGAATATTTCAAAAAGCATGAAAAAAATAATTTTTGTTGGATTGGTCTCTAGCAATAATTTGGCTTTTACAGATTGAAAAAATATCAATTAGTTGACGAGTTATAACCAAAAAACCATATAAACAATGTGTGACAGCGCATAGAGAAAGGGACCTAAGAGTAAAAAAGCCAATTTTCACTTTTTTTGATGTGGACAACATCTAAGCACGAATGAGACCGATCCCATGACTGCAAAGTTCGAATGTCGATTTAAAAAAATTCGAACTAACATAAATAAACTTCGAGATACGGGTCTTCTAATTTAGCCTATATTTTCACCCCTCACTCTCAGAATTGACCTAACTTTTGCTTACCTGAATTTGATACACAGTGTTATTCGACTCTCAAAAACTGTGCGTAAAATACACTCTGCGACAAATGGTAAGGGTCAGTGATCGGTTTGGAATGAAACCACCGGGGAAAGTTATATTGGTAAAAAAAAAGTCATACGTGTTCCAGCGTTTCGCTGGGTCTCATCTAGGAATCGAGATATATCGATTTGAAGTTAGTAAGTATCGTATAGGGGAATTTGTCACGTTTTAGGCTCTTTTGTTTGACATAACTCGAGAACCACTCGTCCGATTTAGCTGAAATAAATTTTAAAAAACCAAGAATTACAATTCCCTTAATCGAAACAAACGAAAATAAATGTATTTAAAAAAAAATAAAAAAAAAAAAAAATTTTTCTTCATGCGCTTATTTTTAACTTGGAAACTATTACTTGTAAAGGAAAATAATATATGAACAGATTAAGGGAATTGTAATTCTTGGTTTTTTAAAATTTATTTCAGCTAAATCGGACGAGTGGTTCTCAAGTTATGTCAAACAAAAGAGCCAAAAACGTGACAAATTCCCCTATACGATACTTACTAACTTCAAATCGATATATCTCGATTCCTAGATGAGACCCAACGAAACGCTGGGACACGTATGACCTTTTTTTGACCGATATAACTTTCCCCGGTGGTTTCATCCCAAACCGATTGTGGCTGTCGCACAGTGATATCAATAGTTGCTTTGGTTGTGTGACATGTGGCCCCGTCTTGTTGAAACCAAATGTGGTCCATGTCATTTTCTTGAATTTTTGGAGAAAAAAAATCGTTGAGCATGGCGCGTTAACGATAACGGCGACTCCTTCCTCATTTTCAAAGAAAAATGGCCCAATGATGCCGCCAGCCCACAATCCACACCAAACAGGGAGGGACTCATTGTGGATGCATTGGCTTCTCAATAGTCACGTGTGGGTTTTCTGAACCCCGTATCCGGCAATTTTGCTTATTGACATAGTCAACGAGATGAAAATGAGCTTTATCTGAAAACACGTTTTTCGGCAAAATCGTTGTTTCTTGCCAAACAATCAACCCATTGGGAGAAGCGAAAACGCATCGGATGGTTTTCTAATATTAAATCACAAAGTTCAATCCTTTCAATAAAACCAGAAATAAATTAAATAAATATCAGTACTTTTTTTTACAGCCGATTCAAATTTACATGGCCCACCCTATATATGTGGTATATGGAAACAAAAATAGGAGAAGAAAAAATCAAATTGTTAAATAAAATACGACTATTGTTTGTCGGCACTGTTAGTTTTTTGTTTGACCAGGCAAAAACTACGCTTAAAGGCTCGGGCACACTGAAGGTTTTTTTACGCTGCGTTTTTCCCCAATTTCTGTAGTATAAAAACCATTAAAATAAGTATCCAAAACATTAATTATATTTATGTTCTACGCCGATACTGGAATATCATGAACTTTTTGGAAGTTTCCAACATTTATATTTCATTGTTTTTTAGACAACCGAAAATGTAGAAAAACGCAGCGTAAGAAGAAAAGCTTTAGTGAGCCCAAGCCCTTTACCGCTTCGATATACCCCTTACAAATCATTTGTATTGAATAATGTCAATGGAATTAAGCAAATCCGCTTAAAGTATACGCTGAACGACTTTTTTCCTTTAACTTTAAATTTTTAAAATTAAACTGTGTTCGACGTGTATACGTGTATATACGACATATTAGTAAATAACCAAATTTTTCAGTTGCGATAATCAGAACGACTACAGTGTTTTTTAGTTGACAAGTCCTTAAGATGATTAAGGAAGTCATTCGAAATATTGGGAACAATAAAAATTAAACCGAAAACACAATATCGATTTTAAATACATGACCTCAAGCCGAAAAATATGTAAAAAAAAAAACAAATGTCAACTATTTACTTACATTTTTCAGTTTTGTAATAACTGTATAAATATGAAATTATCGCTTTGGGACGACTACTAAAAGAATAATAGGGGTAAAAAGGTTTACTAAGCGACAGACAAAATTGTCGCTTATTTAAGTTTTTTTTTAATTTATTTACATAATTTATTTTTTATTTACATTTTTTTAATTTTGAACAGGGATTAAACCGGCTCAAGGCCTCTTGCTTCTATGTTTAAATAGAAGACAAAACTCTTTTTACAACACTCACACGTTGTAAAAGAAATCTATTGATGGCTCTCGATGTGGAGTCTCTTTAGAGGTGACAAGAGTGAGTTGTATTTTCGTGGGCAATTGTGTGCAGAAAACTTGATAAGTAAGGTTTACAACAGTAGTTCTCATTCGTTTGGGGAGACCTGGCCTTATAGAGTTCGGTTTTACTTTCAACAATTGCAGCTTTCTGAAGAGGGTTGTCACGGACCCGAAATCATGATAAAAGTAGTGTGCAGCCACGAAAATCAATGTCACTTTGCCATTTTGTTAAAAACTTGTCTTCTATTTAAATATTGAAACAAGAGGTCTTGAGCCGGTTTAATCCCTGTTCAATGTGTAAAAGCAACCGAAATAAAACAAACGAGCTAAACATTTTTTATTTTTTTTATTTTACTTACATAATTTAAATAGTATTTTATTTATACGGTTTTATTTTGCTTTATTTTGTTCTTCATTTTTTTTCTTTACTAAATATTAAACACTATTTAAAGGTCATCTAAAAAGTTTATATTCCTGAATTCTTGTATGTGCGTACGTAAAAAATATTTTTAGTACTTCTAATCCATCCTTTATATTTAAAAACACATATGTGACAGCGCATAGAGAAAGGGACCTAAGGGTAAAAAATCAATTTTCATTTTTTTTTCTTTTTTTGATGTGGACAACATCTGAGCATCGAATGAGACCGATCCCATGCCCAAAAAGTGTTCCCTCCCAGAGATATTCGCGTTTTATGAAAGTGAAGTCGGCGATTCTAAGCGCAAATAGAAATGGACCTAATCTTTAAAATGACTCTCCTGAAAAAAACTGTTCATCAACTTTTCACTTTTTTTTTAATGTGGACAACATCTGAGCATCAAATGAGACCGATCGATCCCATGCCCTAAAAGTGTTCCCTCCCAAAAATATGCGCGTTTAATAAAAGTGAAATCGACGATTCTAAGCGCAAATAGAAAGGGACATAATCTTTAAAATGGCTCTCCTGAACAAAACTGGTTTTTACCCTTAGGTCCCTTTCTATTTTGCGCTTCACATATAGTTTTAAAATAATTTTTTAAACACAGAGACTGGACATCTGCAATTTCTAATTATTCTTTACTTTACTCGCTTTGTTGCGTTTAATCCGACACAACTTGCACAAAATCAGTCCCCATGCAATGGCCGAAATTATTGCAATGAGGCCCAGAATCGTATAAATGTCTAGGGAGTAGTAGGTGAATCGTGACATGTGTTTCGATGAGGACTGCAAAAATGGGCCACCTTCGGTGTTGGCCACATACTCCACCCACCAGATAGCGGTTTCAAGGGCAGTTTGAGGCCGATTTGTGTACGCATGTGCAACCTTTTTGGCATTCTGCAAATATCTGTGAAATAGAAAAGCGATTAAGTTTACAAAGTGTTTTTCTACGTTTAGATGTGAAAGTGCGTAGATGCTTGATACTTGTATTTCAGGATGTTAATTTAAGTATGAGCATAGCAAATGACGACTGTTAAATAAAAAGTCAACACTATGGGGCTCATTGGCCTTTTTGAATTTAAAAAAAAATGCTTAGTATTCGTGACAATATAGTGTAGCAAACCTCGAGGCGTTTTTTTTATATACTTGCGTGTTTTCCAGTTGTAATTTAGAAATTCATATTTTATACTTATATTCATAAATTCGGGAATTCTATTTTAATTCAAAAAAAATCCAAAAAATTCAATTTGAACACATATTCTATTCCATATTAAATTCAAAAGACATCAATTAAAATTTTAGAAAGTGGCAATAGAAATTTAGAATATTACATATCAAGGCACCCAATTAAAATGCGTTCCGTTTCAAATAAATTGTTGGAAATATGTTCTTATATTCAAATCAATGCAGCCGAAATACGCTCGAAGCATGAAAATCAAAAGTTGATACAATTAAACATTTTAAAAAAGCGTTAACAAAAGATTCATATGAGGGTTGCTATTTATATTTCGGGTCCGGCCATTAAAACACAATAATTATCATTGGAAATGGTTTTATTGTTTTTCTTAAAAATATTCTCCTTTATGATCAGTACATTTTTGCATGCGCACAAACCAATTTTTGAAACACTTTTCCACTCCAAACCATGATTTTTGAACGCTTCATAGTTGCTACGGGCGATGAAAAACGTTGACCACGCATTTTTTCTTGATGCTAGGGAAAAAGAAGTCATTGGGTGGCAAATCAGGGCTGTACGATGGATGGCCCATCAATTAACATCTTGAGTGGTCAAATAGCTCATCGTTTCAGCTGATGTGTCAGAGCTCGCATTGTCGTGATGCAAAATGATCCATCTTCTCATATTATCTTTCCTCATTTCTTCGAAAAAAAACGCAATAATTTGCTTTGATGTACTTCTTCCACGAAAAACTTTTGTTGCATTTGGCTCGTCTTTAAAGACCCATACGGTCGATTGCTGTTTTGTGTTCATTTGTATAGATCCATGATTCGTCACCTGTGACAATGTTATACACTGCCTTTGAGCTACTGCAGTTATACTTTTTCAACATCGCTTTGCGCCAATCCATTCGAGAATTTTTAAGCATTCGTCAAATTATGTGGGATCCAACGAGAACAAAATTTTTTTTACGGCTAAATGAACATGCAATATCTTGTTGATGCTTGTCATACTAAAGCCCAAGGATGCCTCAGTCTCACGGTATGTCACATGTCGGTCTTGCTAAATCAGTTCACGCACAGCATCAATAGTTTCTGGCAAAGTGACCAAATTTGGACGTCCTTCACAAATAGTGTTAGGACCCGTAATATAAATAGCAACCCTCGTATTTCCAATTAACAAAAAATTTCCATTTTAGTTAACAAGGATACAAAACATAATTAAAATTAGAAGGTATCTTCCAATATTGTGGTGCTGTGGCGAATTTAAACTGTTGCGTACTTCGGTAGTAAGTGCGTCTAATAACGCAAACCGATTCTTGTTGTACTTGACAAGACATGCAAAAAAAAATTTCACTTTCTAAAAACTTTTAACTGTCACATTACTTGTATATATCGGAAATTTTAAAAAGTTAAAAGGTTTTCTATGTAAAATTAAGTAAGGGCGAACTTACTTTAAAATTTTCACAGTTAGTAGACCAACATACAGTAAATTTTCCAAACAGTTTTGGCAAAAAGAAATATCCATTTTTGAAATATATAAGGATCTTGGATATATCCTTTATTTAGAGGGTAAAGTCGAACAATAACTTTCAGGCGACATCTTATATGTTTGTTTCTAATACCACGATCCAAAGATATTTGACCTTTAACACAGCTATCTTTTCGCAAAAATGCTTGTCTAGGCTAACTTTGAGATGCTGTAAGATCTGAACTTAGGAATACCAACACACAGTAAAGGTGTCACGACAGACAGCAACGAGGAGAATATATGTATGTGTCCATTTCATCAAAGTCGAACTAATTCAAAAGTCAGGCTGTGTCGACAATTTTGGAATTACCCGATATGTTTAATATACTGATCGATTTAGAATCACTGTCTGATTCCATAGACCGAATGATGTGCGTCCGTCTGTTCATTTATCGTTGTAGTCTTAGTCCCAATTATAAACCGATTTTGATGATAATTTTATCAAGTCGAAATATTATCAAAAGACTTTGCCAAATTCAGAACCTGCAGCTCTTATAGTCACATATTATATTCGATTCAGACCAAATTTCGTACAGAGCGTTAAAAGCGATCAATATCCAACTCTGGTAAAACTGGACTATTAGTCCATGTTTGCGAAAGCTCCAACACAAAGGTGCCTCCAGATTTGAGCTCCTCCAACTCTAGAAACTTCAAGTAAACTCCGATTGTGCTCAAATTCGCATACTACGTTATGAGTGAACAATAATTATCTTTGATGAAACTGGACCATATATTTCCATAGCCTCCATACAAAGGGCTATCCTATTTTGGACCCTGCATCTCTTAAAATCACATATTGCATCCGGTGTTGCCCAAACTCTATACAGAGATGCGAAATCTTCTGAACAACAGAGCAATGTAGGGTATCTTATCGTCGGCCATTCTGACTTTCCCTTTTTACAGAGACACAGTTTTGTGATTATTATTTTGTAGGACTCAGTTAAAGTCTTATTTTTAAAGTATAACTTTCAGAGAAATATTAATAAATATTCCAATGGCAGCAATTGTTCGGAAACGTCTCGAACTGCAGTGCCCCTTATAACTCGTGCTGGATTATCCGAAATCAATCATTATCGTTTTTTTCGTAAGATAATCGCTTTCACTAGGTAACGCTGGGTTGGTTTTTTGAGAATACTATTTTTGAAAATTTAGAACCACTTTCAAGTTAAAAACGCGTTTTTTCCGAACTTGGTAAATTTGTTTTTATAAAATAAAAAATATTCAAAGATTTGGAAAGAAAAATTGTTCAAAATTTTAAGCTTTGAAGAGTAGTATTGAAGTTATGAGGGTCGCCGACTTTAAAATCGTTAGTTGTGGGAAAAACGCATTAAAGTTGTCACTGAGTCATGTGTAAGGCGCGGCTGCTTTAACTTCTGTTTCTTCGTTAATTTTTCTCCGATAGATTTTAAATTTTCTTACAATAGTCTTGAATCGTTATGCATTTAAAACATCAAAAAAATCAAATATTAAGAATCTTAATACTTGGCTTATACTTGAATGCCACCTCGGCTAAGTATTAAAACGTCTACAAAAAATAATTTTTCCAAATTTTTTTGTAAAATGTAGTACATCTATGATCTATCTTTAGACGCCAACAAAATTTGCCCTTGTTTTGTAAATACGAGGCGACCGCAAAAGTAACTGGCCTAACATAAAAAGAACCGTTTTTTGGAACTATTATTATTTATTTTTCAACATAATCTTCCAACTCAATACACTTCATCAAACGTTTTTCAAGTTTTTTAATTCCATCCGAAAAATAAGATTTTTCAAGACCTTCAAAATATGCCTTAGTTTCAACAATAACCTCGCTATTGGACGAAAATTGTTTGCCACCGATAAATTTTTTAAAATTTGGAAACAAGAAATAATCAGAAGGAGCTAAATCCGGACTATATGGTGGATGCGGAGCAATTTCAAATCGTAATTCGGTCAGTTTTTGTTGAGTTAAAAATGCAGTGTGTGAAGGAGCATTATCTTGATGAAAAATAACTTTTTTTTCTAAATGCGGTCGTTTTATCTTGATTTCTTTACTCAACCGATCCAATAATGTACAATAATATTCACTAGTTATAGTTTTTCCTTTCTCAAGATAATCAATAAATATTATACCCCTTGCATCCCAAAATACTGTGGTCATTACTTTTCCTGCTGACTTAACAGTTTTCGCCTTCTTGGGACCACTTTTACCAGCTTCTATCCATTGTTTTGACTGTTCTTTGCATTCTGGGATGTAGTGATGAATCCATGTTTCATCAACAGTTATGAATCGGCGCAGGAACTCTATTGGATTACGCTGATAAATCGCTAAAAGCTCCTCGGAATTGGTCCAACGTACGATTTTTTGGGGCAAAGTCAACAAACGCGGCACCCATCTTGCGGATAGCTTTTTCATGTGGAGTTCATCATGTAAAATACTCCAAACTTGTTTTTCGTGTATTTTAACAATATCAGCAAGTTTTTCAAATGTTTTCAATAGAAGTCTGGAAGACCGAAATTCCAGAGCGTTGTTCATCTTCCGTACTTGAACGACCCACTTTAAATTGTTGAACCCAGGATTTCACGGTGAAGTATGATGGTGCATTATCACCATGAACAGAATCCAATTCATCTTTGATTAATTGTGGCGTATAACCTTTCATATAAAAGTGTTTAATTACCGCACGAAACTCTTTATTTTCCATTTTTCAAAAATTATTAACCTTGTTTACTTCAATCACCTGTAACAGAGAAAATAATCATTAAATATTTCGGAAAATTTGACAGATGGCTTATAAAAGATTGCTTTTAAAAAACAAAAAAACTTGCTAGTAAAACAGGAAATGTGCCAGGCCAGTTAGTTTTGCGGTCGCCCTCGTAAACGATTTAACTATTAAGGTTTTACTATCTACCCTCAACTATCGGGGCTTATTTGGATAATTGTCACGATTGTCTCAATTTTTGCGTCGAAACCTTTAAACTGTACACATCATTACCTAATTAATAATTTCAAAAACTTACTGTTTATCCAAAACTGTGGCGATTGCACTTTTCACACTGCTTTCCTTAATATCCTCATAGTGTAGAATAATTCCCATACCACGTTTTTTCATTGCAGCTGCGTTTAGAAACTGATCTCCGTACATTGGCGTAGCAACCACCGGAACACCACAGTATGCCGCCTCAGAACTACCCATTAGTCCGCCGTGAGTCATGAATACTTTCACATTGGGATGACAGAGAATGTCCCGCTGTGGCAACCATTTGCTGATGTACATATTTTCCGGCTTATTGGGTAAAGTGTCATTCTCCCATTTCCAGATGACCCGTTGTTTCAGAGATCTAACCGCACTGACTATGGCATCTCGCTTGGCCACCGGTAAGGTTTCGGCTCTGATCATAGAACCCCAACTTATAAATATCACACCGTTGTCGGCATTATCCAAGAACGTCTGTAGGTCCTCATTCAAAGGCTTGGCCTTCTGAATGTGTATTCCGCCCAATTCGATGACCGTTGGTGGCAGTGGTTTAGCACCGCTCAATGAAAAGTGTTGATTGACAAATATTATCGATGTCTCCTTGACCAGTTCAGAAACCGAAGGCAAGTTACGTCCAAAACGTTCTTGCAGCATGGAATCGGCAGCCGGTAATGAGAATATATTATACAACAAATTCATGGCGTGAAATGTAATCCAGTTGGCAAAACGTCCACCCAATGACATCTCTTCGGATTGTCCCAGAAAAAGGGCAGGTATGTAGGAGGGTATTATAGGCATGCCCACGCGCTCATAGTGCCATGGCATCATGGCGCAACTGCTGAGAGCAATAACTGGAGCCTGGAGTAAATGTGCTATGCCCATCATACAGTCGGTAGAGAACTGCTCCGTCAAGATAACGTCATAGCGAACATTTTGATGTAGAACCTGCTTGAGTGCTTCCGAATGTAACGTGTGATTGCATGCCTTCTTTCCCAAGTTGTAAAGCCAAAAGAATTCCAAAAAGTGATTGTAGAAATGGCGATTTTCAAACATCTGGTCAAGAAAAATATATCAATGGTAAAAAATTTGTCATTCAGATTAAGTTATTGGGTATCATATTCTAGGTATATTTTCTTAAAGTATCTTGTGCAACTAAAGCGTGTTAACCAAAAAATGTCGAAAGGTTAGTAGGGGCAGAAAAAGGTTTGCTTTTACAGTGGCAGTACTCCAAATCATAGAGGGAGTAACGTTTTTTTTTATCAAATAGGAGATCAAACGATGACCGTAGATAGACATTGCTCCTGTGGCCGTTTTTTAGAAATAAATTAAAATGTTGAAATTTCAAGTTAAAGCGCATTGGCTTAGTTTTAAATTTTTGATATTCCGAAAATCATCAAAACAATTATACACTTAAACTCAAAAAAATTTTGCCTTCAAGTAATTTCATACAAAAATCAAAAGTTCCAATTATACAGGGTGTCCGTTGGGAAGGTATACTACTTTATTTGTTTATATTTTTGATTTAATGAAAGAGAATGGATCTTATATTGATAAATGTTTTATTTAATGTCGGCAATTATGTATGGAATACAATATCAGATAAATGTCCGCCTCGGCTAGCCTCACAAATGCGAGCCCTTTTGAGCACATTTTACATTATATTCTCACACATTTCACGAGTTATTTTATAAATTTCATCATGAATATTTTGTTTGAGTTGCTCAAGCGTTTCTGGTTTGTTTGCATAAACCATGCTTTTCAGATATCCACACAAAAAGAAGTCCGGAGCAGTCAAATCAAGCGACCGTGGAGTCCAATCAACATCACCATTTCTTGAAATATATTGTTGTGGAAAGAGGTCTCGCAGTAATTCCATTGTAATCCTGGCTGCATGCGATGTGGCACTGTTTTGTTGATACCAAATGTTAATCAAGCCCAAATCATGCAGTTCTGGCGTTAAAAAGTTTTCAATCATATCAAGATATCGCTCCCAATTCAATCATTCCTCCCGACCAAATTGCACACCAATGGTGACTGATGAATAATTTGAGGGTTTTCCATTGCCCACCACCGACTATTCTTTTTATTCACATATCCCTTCAAATGAAAATGTGCCTCGTCACTCGTTATGATTTTGTCATGAAAATCGGGGCTGTCATGGGCGAGCTGTAACATCCATTGACATACGAGTATGTAAGGAGGCGTAAATGGTCTTGTGTAAGAAGTTCCTGTGTCAACTGAATCTTAAAAGGAAACAAATGCAAATCCTTGTGCAAAATTGTGGCCAAAGTTGTTCTTTAAAGACCAATCTCGTGAGCACGGCGTCGAATTGAGTTTGATGGATTGTTTTGAACACTTTCTTGAGCAGCAGTAACGTTTTCAGCAGATCTTGCAGTACGTTGTGGTCCATACTTGTGCCTATCAGCTACAGACCCTCTTTCTTCGAAATCACTCACTACACGATAAATAGTGCGATAGTTAAAACACGTTGGTTTTAGAATATTTTTCCATAATAAATTTGCTACGTCTCTACTTCACGACTGCAAAATATGAACTGTCAAGACTAACGTTTACCAAAATGGCGGACACCCTGTATTCGATTTTTAACAATAATTCATATTTATTTTGTATAGACTAAACTGGATTTAAACGTAACATTTATGTTAAAAAAAAGTTAAAACAACTCTCGTAATCTGTGAGTTTTTTTACTGATTTTTCAACCAAATTTTTCAACTTTTTGAGTTCACATTAGTATTTTGCTTTATTAATTTTAAGAACTAAATTTATTTGCATATTTAGGTTTATTGGATTTAGTTATTTTCTGAATAGCCATTGCTAGCTTCAACAGTTTGTAAGCGCTTCAATATTAAAGACACTTAATTTCGGTACGCTTCGACCGTTATTTTGCCCTATTCATCTTGCAAAGCGCCTTTTTAGTATCTTTCGACGAAATATGGTGTGCTCTTCAATTTTCCTAGAAGGACCATAAATTTTCTATCGGATTGAAGTCCGGACTTTGTGGCGGGGTTGGCAAATGTTTATCTGCCTCACGACTCGGCAATCTTGTGCTTATGGTATTATGGACAGACAAGAATATATGTCCATTTTGTAAGACAACCTCCATGCCAGTTCAGAAAAACTGGGTATTCCGATAGATTGATTTATTTTTACAAGATAACGACCCAAAAAATATGATCCAAATTTTGGTCGAAAACAGCGGATCTTCCCGTTTCTCACCGAACGCTCATTTCCATAATACAGTTGCCAACATTTGAAGGTAATTATTTTCAAAAAATAAATGCCATAAAATGTCTTCAAATTACCAATAAAGATTCTACATTTGAACTGAATTTTTATATTTTTTTGTTCTGAAAAAATACCTCTAGATGGATCACTCTATATATATAATATATGTCCATTTTGTAAGAAACCCTCCATGCCAATTCAGAAAGACTGGGTATTCCGATAAATGCATTTTATTTTTAGCAAGATAGCGTCCCAAAATATATAGCTGTTGACGTAAAACTGTGGATATTATTTAACATCAAACATTTGCCAACACCGACAAAATGTCCGGACTTAATTCCGACAAAAAACGTTTGGTCCTTCTAGGAGAAGAATGTAAAAGGACACCATATTTCGTTGTAGTTAATTGGAGTCAACATCAAGGCATTTAGAAGATGTTTAAGCTAACAATGGCTATACTGAAAATTATTGAATCCAATAAATATATGTAAATAAAATAAGTTCTTAAAATTTAAAAAGCAATATACTTATGTGACTTCAAAAATTAAGTTCTAGGTGAAAAATCACTAAAACTCTCGAATATTTAATTGTATTTTAAAACTTTTTTTCATAAATGTTACGTTTAAGTTTAATTTAGTTTGTATCAAATGAAGTATGAATTATTTTATGTTAAAAACGAATTTAATTGGGACTTTTGTTTTAAAAAATATGAAATTTCTTGAAGGCAGAATACTTTTGAGACTCGCTGTATATATTTATTTATTTTATTAATTCATATAGTAATACAAAAGCCCACAGGGCCAAAAAAACCGTATTACTTAGAAAAACATTCCCAAATAGAAAAACTTAAAAACTAAAATAAACTTTAATAATAAAAATGTATAAGTATATGCAATTGTAATTTAACGCGATTGGCTCCCCAGCCATATTTACATTATTAGAACAACAACAAAAATAGAAATATAGTCCAGATTTGTACAAACGATCCATAGTCAAGTTGTTGGCAAACATGTTTTATATCCATGGAAATAAAAATAAAATTATGAATATAATTATTAAGGTGTAACTGATATAAAGTAATCAAAGAGTTTAAGACGAAATGCATTATTAGAGTGAGAAAAAACTCGCAGTTTAATAGGCAATTGATTCCAGCACCTGGCTACCCTAACAAACAAAGACTTTTCAAATATAGAATTAAAAATTCTAGGTATAACGATTTGAGTATTCCTACTAGAGTGCGAAAAATAGAACGAACTGCACAGTGGAACAGGCACAACACTTTTAATAACCTTATAGAACTGAAATAAAATCCTATGATTAACGTATTCAGTAAATGACACTTCTAAAAATCTTCTAACAAACGCAGATACATGTTCACTCCTATGAACATTATATACAAACCGAGAAACAGTGTTCATAATACGCCTTAGTATAAGCAAATTATATTCGACTGTACCCGACACTACCTCTAGTCCATACAAAATTTGTGGCATTAATAGTGCATGGGCAAGCCTACATTTAACCCATGGCGGCAAATAAATATTAGTCGAATACAACCTGCGCAAAATACCATAAATTCTACAATTGACAGAGTCAATATGATGTCCAAAATTAAGTTTGCTATCAATTATAGACCTAAACATTTATGACGATCAACAAAATCAACTCTGTCTTACCACACAAATATGTCCATGTCAAAACCAAGAGTACCAAACATAATTGCTTTCGTTTTTAAGGGATTAATCAACAAAGAATTACGAGAAGTCCATCGTAAAGTCTGATTTAGACTGAAGTTAATTTTTCCTTCTAAAGCAATAGTTTACTTCAGCGTCTTAAGACTAAAACTGTTTGTAGCCGGGTTCTTAATAAAGCTTCACTTACCTTTAAGTCCACTATATTGGTTAACGATTCTTTCCCGGTTAACGCTAAATCATGATAACCAGCCGGAGGATTTTTTTCTGGAAAATGACTTACAACTGTCACATCATGTCCTCTCTCTGCCAGGCCTCGCATAATAGGATGGGAGAATTGATAGTGACTTATAGCCGGATGCGGAAATAAACCCAAAATTTTTAGATTGGCATCTATTGAGGCGGGTAATGCCCACATTGCAGTTAGTATAGTGAGCCATGTTAGAGTAGTCATTGTACTATATTTACGTTATTTCGTTTAATAATTTCAAAGCTGAAATAATTTAAAAAAAAAAATTATATTAGTTTTGACGTTTACAAATTGTTAAATACATTTTAAATTATTATAGGGTTAATACAAATTGTTACATAAACGTTTACGATTGCAATTTACAAATTATTAAATAAATAACAAACTATTAAAGACATGTTATTGTGAAGTTATTAGAAAGATGACTCGATAAAAACGTTAGCGCGAATACGCTGTATTCTAAATAGTAGTATGCTTCCTTAGCGGGTTAAGGGAAGGGAAAAAGAAGAAGTATAAATATTAACAGCTGGGAACAATTGCGATAGTGCAAAAGTTTAATAAAATACGAACGATGAGGAATAAAAAGGGTAATTATGAAATCAACAAAGAGCCAAATTAGAAAAAAGATGGAAGCTGGAGTGATTTTTCGATTGGGATCTGTTAACGAATGGGTGAGGCTTCAGTACAAAACTTACCGGCCGAAGGAAAGAGAATTGAAACATCACCATCACCAATAAATTTGTGAGTGATGTTTGATTTCATTTATTTTAAGAAAAAGTCATAAAACTAAAAAAAGAACAAGCAAGAAAAATACATTTACTGTTTTATAAATAATTTAAATATTTTTAGCTCATTTCTATTATTTTGGTCTTTTGCTTTAACACATTGAATATACGAGGGCGACCGCAAAACTAACTGGCCTGGCACATTTTCTGTTTTACTAGCAACGGTTTTTTTTTGTTTTTTAAAAGCAATCTTTTATAAGCCATCTGTCAAAATTTCCGAAATATTTAATGATTATTTTCTTTGTTACAGGTGATTGAAGTAAACAAGTTTTATAAATTTTGAAAAATGGAAAATAAAGAGTTTCGTGCGGTAATTAAACACTTTTATATGAAAGGTTATACGCCACAATTAATCAAAGATGAATTGGATTCTGTTCATGGTGATAATGCACCATCATACTCCACCGTGAAATCCTGGGTTCAACAATTTAAAATGGGTCGTTCAAGTACGGAAGATGAACAACGCTCTGGAAGACCAAAAACTGCTACTACTATTGAAAACATTAGAAAAATATTTAATGAAGTGACTAAAGATAGACGAATAAAGCTCAGAGAACTAGCTGACATTGTTAAAATACACGAAAAACAAGTTTGGAGTATTTTACATGATGAACTCCACATGAAAAAGCTATCCGCAAGATGAGTGCCGCGTTTGTTGACTTTGCCCCAAAAAATCGTCCGTTGGACCAATTCCGAGGAGCTTTTAGCGATTTATCAGCGTAATCCAATAGAGTTGTTGCGCCGATTCATAACTGTTGATGAAACATGGATCCATCACTACATCCAAAGAACTGTCAAAACAATGGATAGAAGCTGGTAAAAGTGGTCCCAAGAAGGCAAAAACTGTTAAGTCAGCAGGAAAAGTAATGGCCACAGTATTTTGGGATGCAAGGGGTATAATATTTATTGATTATCTTGAGAAAGGAAAAACTATAAATAGTGAATATTATTGTGCATTATTGGAACGGTTGAGTGAAGAAATCAAGATAAAACGACCGCATTTAGAAAAAAAAAGTTATTTTTCATCAAGATAATGCTCCTCACACACTGCATTTTTAACTCAACAAAAACTGGCCGAATTACGATTTGAAATTGCTCCGCATCCACCATATAGTCCAGATTTAGCTCCTACTGATTATTTCTTGTTTCCAAATTTAAAAAAATTTCTCGGTGGCAAAAAATTTTCGTTCAATAGCGAGGTTATTGCTGAAACTGAGGCATATTTTGAAGGTCTTGAAAAATCTTATTTTTCGGATGGAATTAAAAAACTTGAAAAACGTTTGATGAAGTGTATTGAGTTGGAAGGAGATTATGTTGAAAAATAAATAATAATAGTTCCAAAAACGGTTCTTTTTATGTTAGGCCAGTTACTTTTGCGGTCGCCCTCGTAGATTATCCGGAGACCTCTTCCATCCACATTTTAATAGATGACAAGTTTTTAACAAAATAACAAAGTGACGTTGGTTTTCACGGTTGTACCCTGCCTTTACCGCGATTTTAGTTTCAGTGAAAGCTTCGAAGCAATTGTTGAAAGGAAAACTGAACTATTTAAGACCAGGTTCTCACCAAACGTATGAGACCTACTGCTTAAGTTCCGCACTTATTACAACCGACTTCGCAAGATCCGACTGAACGGACGCAACTCTAAAAGAGAAAATAATATTTGTGTTTTTTTTATGTTTAATAAAAGTAAAACAGTTAATTTGGGGAGTTCTTTGTAGGAGTGAAATGGTTATTCTCAGGGTTTTGCTCAGGCCTAGGTACTTCGTGTAGTTTTAGGGAAGCGTTTCCGTAGTTTTCCTGTAAATTTTGTTTGACTTTTTTTGACAAAGAGAGAAAAAATAGGTCACAAATACTGAAAAATTCAAAAAATTAGATAAACCCGACGATACCTTCCTGATTATCCAGACAAATTCTGCAACGCCAACACTTAACTAAATCCAGCGTCACTTTTTCATCAGGGCGTAGACAATAAATAACAGAGAACAGGTTGGTTGTCACAACCGAACGTTTTAGAATGCATGTACTTCAAGCAACCAAACGTTAGTACGTGCGCTGGAGTTTTAGTTCAAGGAACGTTAGATGAAAAAAAAAACATCTGTTTTACGAGGTTTGACTTCACTTAAGGGTTAATTTAGCAATGGCATAGTAAATGGTGTTTTTTCAGACGTGTGGTTTTCAAAAAGAAATAAAACGAATATACTTATAATTTAATGTTATGCCCAAGAATGTAGCTTTATTATAGAGATGAACGGTTGACATTATGTTTTAAAAATGATTTCGGGCAAGGGGCCGCCGCGACTGGCTCGAATAAACGTGAGGACCACTTTTTGCAGCATTTGGGCCGTGTGTCAGCAATAACGTATCTGTTCCAAGGCGTCAACCGTGTCGGACTTATCTGCGTAGACAAGCGACTTCACATAACCCCACAAAAAATCGTCCAGCGGTGTTAAATCGCACGATCTTGGAGGCCAGGCTACAGGCCCACGACGCGAGATAATGCGCTCTCCAAAAGTTGCCTTCAATAAATTGATTGTTTCGTTGGCTGTATGGTATGTACTTAGTAGGGACATAAATACTGTTACAACATTGAACACACCCATTTCAATAGTAGAACCGAACATACCCCTTTAATGTCATATGGGTTTTGAAAGCTAACCTCAAAAGCGTTAGTCTGTAACGGGATTTTAAAATTGTTTCAACTTTCATCATGGAGGGTTCAGATAATGAGAACCGTATCGCTGCAATAGCGCTTTTCAAGTATGAAATGAAAAAAGCGATATTTTCAAAACGCTCCGGCCACTAGAGATTAGCCGCATGTTAGTCTACCGATACATAAAACTGTTTGAGGAGACTGGAGAGGTAAAAGACCGCCACCGGTCGGGTGCCCACGCTCTGTTCGGACACCGCATGTCATCAAAGCCGTTAAATAAAGAATTCACAGAAATCCGCTCCGAAAACAGAAAATCATGGCCCGTGAGATGAATATCACGCAAAAGTCCATAAGTCGAATCAATAATAACGACTTGGGACTTTCAAACGACGTACCGGACTTTTATTGACATTTTTCAATAGGATTGAAAAATACAAATGTCTTTTGGTGAAGCACGCTGATAACTAGCACAGAAAAATTTTGTTCACCGATGAACAAATTTTTACCGTTCAGGAAAAATTTAACAAGCAAAATGATAGAGTGTATGCGCGGTCATCTAAGGAAGCCTCTGAACTGATCCCAAGGGTGGAAAAGGGTCATCACCCAGCTTCAGCCATGGTTTGGTGGGGTGTCTCTTACGATGGGGTCATTGACCTGCATTTTTGCGAACAAGGAGTCAAAACATCGGTCAAAGTTTACCAAGAAACCGTTTTGGAAGCTGTTGTAAAGCCTCTTAACAATTCCCTGTTTCAAAATCTGCCATGGACTTTCCAGCAGGATTCTACGCCGGCCTATAAGGCTAAAACGTCCCAGGCCTGGCTTCGAAACAATTTGCCAGCGGTTATTTCCTCTGAAGAATGACCCTCAGGCAGTCCAGATTTGAACCCATTGGACTACAAAATTGTGAACGGTTTTAGAGGACAAGGTTTGTCACAAAAGATACCCCAACATTGGATCTCTTAAGATTGCTTTGGTTCGAGCTGTGGCCAATTTTCCAATGGACGAGGTTCGTGCAGCTATTGAAGATTGGCCAGTGCGACTTAAGGCGTGTGTAAATGCAATAGGCGGACATTTCGAATAAGTAGATTCTTTTTGGATACAATATACATCATTAAATATATTAAAACATATTTGGTCCAAAAACATTCAGTACTTTTTATTTTACAGCATAAAACGTGTGTAACAGTAGTTATGTCCCTACTTAGGAGCACCGTCTTGTTGGAACCAAAGGTCGTCCACGTCAACATCATCCAATTCAGGCACGAAAATATTATTAATTCCCCACTGACTGTAACATTATGGCCGGCTTCATTTTTGAAGACATATGGACCAATGATTCCCTCTGCCCATAGAGCACACCAAACAGTGACTTTTAGGATGTTACGGCTTCTCAACAATAGATTGTAGATTTTCATTACCTAAAATGCAACAATTTTCGTTCTTAACGTACCGATTCAAACAAAAGTGAGCTGCATCGCCGAACAAAATTTTCTTGTAAAAATGTTCTGTTGCCATCTCGTTTTGGGTCCATTGTCCAGCATTCGCAAACGTTGTTCCGGAGTAAGTCTATGAAATGGCGAACCAAACGGAGCATTAATCAAGTGACAGCTGTCAAAAAGACCAACTCCGAAAAAAGTGTGGCCAGATTGAAAACCACACGTAAAAAAACCTTCATTTTGTTCTCAAATCAAGCTACAAGTAAAAACGAACTTTTTCAATTTCAGTATATAACCTAGCTTAAAGGGTGGTCCAACCATAATTCACGATGTAAATTGTAAGTCACACCTTTACAACTAGTTTTGAGCCCAACTTAATTTGACATTTCTTTGTTTCAGTGTTTGACAAATTCAACCATGGAGAGGTACACAATCGAGCAGCGCGTAAAGATTGCTGAAGACGTTTACACTTCGTGCATTTAGTGATTTTTTGGTCGGCATCTTTGATTAAATGGGTCCACAGTCGATTCATTAACACGCAGAATTGCCGCATTTAGGCAAATGAGAATCCTCGAGTGATTGTTGAAAATACAATGCATAGACAAAGAATAACTTTTTGGTGCGGTTTATGGGATGGTGGCGTCATCGGACTGTACTTCTTTAAAAATGAGGTCGGCCTAGCGGATACCGTGAATGGTGTTCGCTATCGCGAGATTATAACGAACTTCTTCTAGTCTGAAAGTGATGATATTGACCCGGACGATACGTGGTGCCAACAGGATGGCGCCGCTTGCCACACAGTCAACGAAACCATGGCTCTTGTGCGCAAGAAATCAAGTACTTGGCCGCACGATCATCTAATTTGACAGCGTTCGAATTCTTTTTTGGAGAAATTTAAAAGAAAAATTTTACGTCAATAAGCCAAGAACAATTCAAGAGTTAAAGGGTGAGATAATTCGGCATATAAACGACATTGAACCTCCATTATGTCTCAGAGTCATTGAAAATAAGGACCATCTGATAGAAGTATGACATCAAGGCCATGGCGAGCATTTTTGGTCGATGTTTTGTTTAACACATAATTTAACAAAAAAAAATTAAAAAAAATTGTTTTATTTAAAATTAACATCGTGCGTTTAGTTGGACCACCCTTTACTTTTTACTGATATTAAGCAGCCAACAAACAACTTTAAAGAAGTTAGAGGAAACTGCACAATCTGTAGAATAATAACACTACGTAACAAAAAAAAATCTTTTTGTTTGTTTAAGTGAATTTTTTGCTTTTATCTAATGAATTAGGTCATAAATATAATATAATGAGTGTTCTTTCCTCTACCTAAACGTTTTTTTAGTATATAAACCGCTATTTTAAAAATGATGGAGTTTTCACCACACATTTTAGCATAACTCAAGAATAGTTTGTCCGATTTGATTAAGTAAAAACTCCGAGAATCCGCAGCTACATTACCTCCAAGTTACTCTTACACTGTTTTTTGATAAAGTGAATAGTTTTGGAAATATTCAGAAACTTTTTGCAAAATTGGAAAAAAAAATTTGTCTTAAAATTCATAAAAAACCAAAAAAGTCACAAATGCTATTTTTTGATCTTTAGTTATAAACATAAATATGTTACAAATAAAACTAGCCACATTTCAATAAAATCGATTAACAAGTTTTGGTTTAATTCTCAACTAAGTGATGGTATCTCATTTTGATAAAATTTGTATATGAATATTAATATTTGTGTGAGTATATAGTCGGTTATTGAAATCAAGTAGGACATCGTCGGATAAGATCGCCTTTAATATTTTAGTTAATTAGATTAGAACATAGGGTTTCCTTATGATCCAAAAGACTGGCGGCTCTTCATCGACAGCTCTTGCAAGAGTTTGAAAGCAGTCCTCTTGAACAATGGCAATAAGTACCCCAGCATTCCGATAGCTCATTCAGCATATCTCAAAGAAGAGTATCGACATATCCAACGTCTTCTTCAAGACTTAAACTACGAACAACACGAGTGGGATGTCATAGGTGACTTCAAAATAATCACATTCTTGGTAGGTTTGCAAGGTGGAAACACGAAGAACCCTTGTTTTCTCTGCTTGTGGGATAGCAGGGATATTGGCAATCACTACAAGAAGGTTGAGTGGCCCATTAGAGATGATTACGTGATTGGAGAGAAAAATATAAAATTTAAAGCACTTGTGAGGCAGGAGAAGATCCTTATGCCTTCACTGCATATAAAACTAGGACTAATTAAACAATTTGTCAAGGCATTAGATCCTAGTTCTGAAGCTTTCAAATATCTAAAAACAATTTTCCCAAAATTGTCGGAGGCAAAGATCAAGGGTGGAATTTTCGTGGGTCCTCAGGTTAGGACATTAATGAAAGATGGTGAATTCATGAGGAAGCTTCTACCACTTGAAAGAAAAGCATGGAAGAGCTTCATTGATATAGTTAATGGATTCTTGGGCAATCACAGAGTAGATAATTACAAGAAAGTGGTTCAGCATCTTACCGAGAACTACCATAACATGGGATGCAGAATGTCTCTGAAGTTGCATGTTCTTCACTCACACCTAGAAGTGTTCAAGTCAAATTCTGGCGCATACTCAGAAGAACATGGTGAACGTTTTCACCAGGACATTCAAGCCTTTGAAAAGCGATACCAAGGGCAGTACAATGAACGGATGCTTGGCGACTATATCTGGAATTTAATCAGAGAAAATGACCAAATCTACAAGAGGAAAGGTAGAAAAACAAACCATTTTTAAACAGTATTATTAAGAGCATCCTGAATTTAAGGATTCAAGTGTATTTTTCGTTTTATTATCATATTAAAGCATACCTTCATTAAAATTAAGCTGTTTAACCATCTTTTATGCACACTCTTATCTATCTGTACCATGAAAAATAAAGGCACTATTTAAAAATTTGAAAATTCGATGTCATTTCTTAAAAAACGATTAGCCAGACATCAGTTAAAGTTTTTCTTCAGTTTAGAGACATAACCAATGAGAAACAGCAAAAAAATTCACTTAAACAAAATTTTGTTACATAGTGTAATGAGTGTTCATCCACGAATATATTTGAAATTACACCTTTCCCTCACATAACACGTAATCTTGCCTAACTGCAGTTAAGTCGCATAACTCCGATTTGTTTTAAACTTTCATCATTGGTCAAAATTTTTATACAAAGAGAAACCAAAAAATCGCGCGAAAAGCCTGAATGTATCGCCTGGTATATCTGACTGTCCAACCAGAAGGAATGTTACAATTTTTAATATCGAACTTTTCGGTGAAATGGATGATTATATCGAAATATGATCGATATTACTATATTAGTATGTATTTTGTATGGAAGTGTTGAAGCTATGATTTAAAGCTTTACTTTAAGACCTAGTATGCCATATAAACCCCTTCACTTACGAGAGGTATTAACTTTTTTCTACCTTTGTACATAATACAAAAAAAAATATTTATAACAAATTGAAGAATTTTGCCTAAATTCCGGTGACAGTGATCATACTTACTACCGTCCCACAACATCCCGTTAAGAAGCAAGGAAAACTTTTCTCAAATCAGTGAGCTGTGTATGATTTAATTCCTATACCCACTGGCCAGGACCTACTGTTTTACGCCGGCCCTGAACGGCTAATGAATTTTATAGAGAAGTTTTACCAAGGCTTAGGGAAAGACGCCGCTAAAAAAATTGTTATAAGTTCTTGGTGTTGAACCCAAGTTTACTGGTATGGAATGATTAATAGCAGAATACCTTTGAGCCCCGGGTCCCTAAATAGCTTTAAGCACGGCCGAAGGAAATTTCAAATGTACCTAAATGTTAGTGACAGTGATCAATAGTAAAAGGCTTTACTACCTCGAGGACGAAGCTTACGCCTGATCAAAGCTGAAAGCCTTTAAACCCTTCACACAGGAGGATGTTTTAATTAAAAACATAATTTCCAGGGTCCCTTGACCCGAGCGCCCTATTTATTATTTTTCCGGAAATACCCGTCCCATTTCGGAAAATATGGTCATTTTTTGTCTCACGGCCGATTAACAGCTATTCTGTCGATATTTGCGTGAAACAATCAAAATCATTTCGAATGGTGGTCCAACCAATATGCATGATGTTAATTGTGAATCGCTTCTTAACGTCAAGTTTTTTGCCCAACCTAATTTGACATTTTTTTGTTTCGGTGCTTGACAAATTAACCATGGAGAGTTACACAATTGAGCAGCGCGATAAGATCGTTGAAGACTTTTACTAAAATGGGCGTTCAAATCAGAATGCATTTTGTGCACTTTGCGATTTTTTTGACCAGCATAATCGATTATTTCAAATTTCAGCAAACCGGGTCTATAGAAAACACCTGTGCATGGTCCCCTAGTTCGTTCTGCGGAAAACATTGATGTTACTCGAGATCGTAAATGGAATTCGTAATAGCGATGTGATAACGGACTTCTTGTGTCCAGAACTAAAGCATATGTGACGCGCAAAATAGAAAGGGACCTAAGGGTAAAAACCAGTTTTGTTCAGGAGAGCCATTTTAAAGATTTAAATACGAGTATCTTTGGTGTACCATCACTTTCATTAAACGCGCATATCTCTGGGAGAGAACACTTTTGGGGCATTGGATCGGTCTCATTCGATGCTCAGATGTTGTCCACATCAAAAAAAAGGGAAAAGTTGATGAAAAGTTTTGTACAGGAGAACCATTTTAAAGATTAGGTCCCTCTCTATTTGCGCTTAGAATCGTCGACTTCACTTTCATAAAACGCGCATATCTCTGGGAGGGAACACTTTTGGGGCATGGGATCGGTCTCATTCGATGCTGAGATGTTGTCCACATCAAAAAAAGAAAATTGTTTTTTTTTACCCTCAGTTCCCTTTCTCTATGTGCTCACATATGGTCCTGGATGATATTTGGTTTCAACAGGATGTGCCACTTGCCAAACAGCCATCGAAACTGTGACTTAATGGCCGTGTGATTTCACGTCGTCACAATCATGGATTTGACATCGTTAGACTTCGTTTTTTGTCGACATTAAAAAGAAAAAGTGTACGACAATAAGCCAAGAACAATTCAAGAGCTTTAGGAGGAGATAATATGGGACATTACCGACATTGAACCTCCATTATGTCTCAAAGTCATTGAAAATACGGACCATCGGATATGCCACCGAAGCCGTGGCCGATATTTCGTTTCACATAATTGTCTTTGATCCTTCTATCATAATTAAAAATTGAAGAGGGATTAACCGGCTCAAGACCTCTTGCTTCTTTATTTAAATAGAAAACAAGTTTTTAACAAAATGGCAAAGCGACATTGATTTTCGTGGCTGCACACTGCTTTTATCATGATTTCAGGACCGTGACAACCCTCTTCAGAAAGCTTTGCTGCAATTGTTGAAAGTAAAACCGAACTCTATAAGGCCAGGTTCTCCCCAAACGAATGAGAACTACTGTTGTAAACCTTACTTTTCAAGTTTTCTTCACACAATTGCCCACGAAAATGCAACTCACTCTTGCCACCTCTAAAGAGACTCCACATAGACAGCCATCAATAGATTTCTTTTACAACGTGTGTGTGTTGTAAGAAGAGTTAAGTTGACTATGTCAACTTGTGTGCCGTGTCGTGCATGTACTTATGTTTAGATCGGTTGTTTTATTTCGGTCTGTTGCTTTTACACATTTAACAGGGATTAACCGGCTCAAGACCTCTTGCTTCACATTTAAATAGAAGACAAGACAAAGGAATTTAACATAATTAAAAATATTTACATAATTCTTTGAAAACTTTTTGTTTAATTTACAATTAACATCGTGCGTTTTAGTTGGGCCACCCTATACATACGTAAATTATGGGCGCCGAATATCTTCGGTGTATTATGGGTTAATATGGTGGGCAATATCTTAATTTGAAGCTTGTATGCAAAGCTAAATCAAAAAAGTTCAATCCAAAGAAAGAAATATTCCACTTCTCCCTATGCGTAAATGGATCCGGAAAAAGGTATTTTCATAAACTTTCCAACGACACCGGACGTTCGTTCCGATCGGATGAGGCACAACGCAGGTATACCAGATAATACATAAAAGCTTTGTGGGCCTCTGAATCAGGAAATATAGACATCCGCGTTTTTTTATTTTGATATCTGAAATATCAAAATAAAAATCGGAGTTATGCCACTAAACTACAGTTGTTCCCAACAAAGAGACAATCCAAACTTGTGTTCAGTAGATTTAGTATACATCTGAACTTAAAATCCAAGTTCTCGAGTTTTTCAAAATTTAGGAACGTTACCTTCCTTGTTGTATTGGAAGATTACAACAACATAAGTTTCGTACAGCACGGTGGGAACACATCAACCGTATTGTAGGAGGGATAGGTGTATCGATACTGGTGTATACCGGTATTTTAAACAATATCTAATATCTGTTACTATATATGTACATCTTTTTATCGTGATTGCAAACTTAGTTTTCGATTCTGATTAATTAGAATTCGGCATTTGGCAAAGCAGTGTTGGAAATGCACCCTCGTGTCGCTCCAGCGCCCTTGGCACTCTCCAATATGGTAGGGCCATATATGTAGAACCGATGGGTAGGGTAGGAACCCGTATGGCATTCATGTAGGTTTCTTTTAGGGAAAATTGAATTAAACGTCAAACAATAACTTTTAAATCTGACGTCGCAAGCTTCTTAACAAATCTCAGTTGAGATTACATTTATAAAACTGTATGACAATGTCCGACCCTTTAGGTAAATTCGTTATTCAAATTTGTATATAACGCTTTTAAGTAGTTAAATACTTTATCCGAATAAACTTACATACGAACAAAACCAAATTCTCTGAATCTATTAGACACCATTCGGACTAGATAATGGTAATGTAAGGGGAATGGAAAAAATTGCTCGTACTGGCAATTTGGTTTTTGTTTTTGGTAATGAAGTTGGCTATAGATTAATTTGTCATTTTGTTTTTATAACTTTTATAATAATTATAAATTTAATAATTGAATAAACATCTTTTTTATTTTCTAATTTTTTCCACACAAAAATCAGAACGAATAAATCACAGAATATCAGAAAAGGCAATTATGAAAACAAAAATTGCCGAAACCGAATTGTCTAGTCTGAACACAAGAGGCAAGTTTAAAAGGGAATCAAAAAATGTCCGCAAGTTAGATTGCCTAGTTGTAATGGGTACTTACAATTTATATGACAATCAGGTAGATATCATTTGTATACGCGAATACGATTTAAAATACTTCAAAGACTACAAACAAATTTGTTATCTTTTTATATTAAAAGTAAAAAAAACTAATACAAAACATACTTATTATTTATTTTAGGGAAAATTTGCCGCACAAAAAATTGCCGTAAAACCCGACGATCACGTTGAATGCTGTATACGTACTGTTGAAGTGAATCAATATCTCCCACATTCGCTCCATTAAAATTCTTGCCAGTAGAATTCTATGTACTATTATTATCTCTCCCTGCATTAATACTCTCTTGCTTAAAATGAATGAAATATTTGTTTGTTTTTGCGGTTTGTGAAACCTGTTGACGTTTGTGGGACACCAAAAGCCGAGTGAGCAAAAAAAGCTTTATTGTTATTATTATTTTGAATTACGAGTGCGCACTCCAGATGTTGTTGATAATTAATTTGACCTGCAGAAACACGTTTTCACTTTCATTTGAACTCAAGAAAAAATGTTGGTTCATCATTAGATTAAATTAAGTTTTACCAAACATTTTTTTGTGTAGTCATAGCAACCGGGATGTGAAGTCGACAGTTTGTTAGTTTATGGCAAAGACGATAAACTACAAAAGATGGGCGAAATGAGCTTTTATGCGAACTTGAAAAACACAGATACATAAGTAGCAGATATGGGCGAGAAACTCTGCAAAATGGTTTCATTGTTTTTCAAAGTATTCTCCAGCATGATTTATACACTTTTGCATGCCTTTGAGCGCAATTTGTCGAAGCACTTTTTCCACTCCGATTGAGACACCTCCAAAACATGGTTTTTAAACGCTTCAACGACATCTTCTGCCGACGAAAATCGTTGACCACGCATTTTTTTCTTGATTTGCGGGATAAAAAGAAGTCATTGGGTACCAAGTCAGGGCTGTACCGCGAATGACCCATCAATTCAACGTTTTGGCCGGTCAATAAGGCGCTGGATTCAGCCGATGTGTGAGAGATCGCATTGTCATGGTGCACACGTCTTGTCTCTTGTTCGTTTTTCGAATTTTCCCGAGAACTTCAGGCATACAAATTGTGGCGTACCACTCAGAATTGACCGCCTACGTTGCTCAAGCGGAACAGTCGCCACATGTTTGCCGAAGAAACAGGCGACTATTTGCTTCGAAGTGCTTCTTCCACGGACAAATTTCTTTGGATTTGGCTCGTCTTCGGAAACCCACACGGTCGATTGCTCTTATGTTTCGGGCTCATGCGCATAGATCCATGATTCGTCACCTGTGACAATCTTATAAACGTCTTTTAAGCACCGCGATCGTATTTTTTCAAAATTTCTTTGCACCAATGGACACGAGCCTTTTTTTTTGAGCGATTTTTAAATTGTGTGGGATCCAACGAGAACAGGTGTTAATGCAATATCGAATGTATGCTGGTGGAAAAATGTCCAAGGATGCCTCAATCTCACGTTATGTCACATGACGATCTTGCATTTTCAGTTCACGCACGGCATCAAGGTTCTCTGGCACAACGGCCGTTTTTTGGCGACCTTCATGACCTTCGTCTTTGAGCGAGCGTCGGCCACGATTGAATTCATTAAACCAGTTTTTTACAGTGCCATAGGATGGTGCTTCATCGCCATACAAAGATTTAAATTCATCGATGCACTATTGTCGTGATAATTCACGTCGAAAGTTGTGAAAAATGATCGCACGAAAATGTTCACGAGTTTATTCCATTTTTTGCAAAATTGATTTTTTCAAGTCAATGTAAACAACACAAATGATGGTCATACGTCAAAACGTTCTGAGTACGTTTATGCTAAAAAATGTCAAAATTTCCAATGTAAATGTCAGATGGCGCCAGGCCACGAGAAGTGTGACATAGTGGATCAAGGATTTTGACCTTTGGTCCAAATATCAAAAGGGTATGTCAATATATAAAACCTGTTTTGTTTATTTGCTCTACGCGATTAGTCAGAAAAACGAAAAAAAAACCCGAATATTGCAAGCAAAAGACAAAAACAATGAGCGAAACGTCGAAAACAGAATGAAACGTCAAAAAATAATTAATGAAAGTGACGTTAATGTAAACAAAACATAAATAAAGAACAACAAGAAAGTGAAACTGTTAAAAACATTGCATTTTTGCTTTAGACGTAAAGGTTGTCTCATGGGACAATAAACAAGGTATAGTCACTAGCCCAACAACAGCAAAAATAGAACGCTAGACTGTCAGTCACTTGAAAAAGAATGCCAAAAATACATTTTTGTGAACGTTGGATGATAATTGTGAATGCTGTATATCAGATTTTTTCCTTTAAAAACTTCAACAAACGCCATTGTCAAATTTCAAAATTGACAATTTTAATTACTTTGAGAAAAAATTTAAAATCAGCTGTTAGCACAACTCTACCTTCTTTTTTGTACCATGGGTTGTCTCACTAAAAATGTTATATCTCAAAAAACTACTTGAGAATAATTGTTTTTTTTGTTGTTTCTGACAGATAATAGTAATGTTCTAAATTCTTATAAATGATTGATTATTTGTCTTGCTGGTGCTCTTTATTTCAAAAGCGATTGCTTTATTTAAACTAAATTTCTGAATTTTTTTTTTAGTGTAGGCCGGATTTTTCTTTCCCCTTATTTATTCTTCAAAAATTAAAAAAATAAAACTAATATATGAAGTCGTTTTCGATATAAAGATTTAAATAATTCAGAAAAATACAAAATTTCTGAAATTTTTAATATTGAAATGGCAAAAATTTCAGGATTTTTTTTAACAGTTTTATATATTGGCATACCCTTTCGATATTTGGACCAAAGTTCAAAATCCCTGACCCACTATGTCACACTCCTCGTGGCCTGATTTAGTTAAAAATATTTGTAAACAAGTAGAGGAAACGCCGGGAAACACACGACGGATGTTTATTAAGCCTAGAATAATAAATAGGTAATTAAAAGTTTAAGTAAGCGATCGGTATTTTTTTTTGCCTTTTTTAATATTTTTAACTGATTTTAAGAAGCGTAAAAGTAAACATTGTTTTTACTAATATTAAGTAAATAGTACCCGTATGTGTTTTTATTTCCGATAAACAATATTTTTGCAATACCAATAATCTTATAAAAATAATAAACACCTTTTTAAAAGGTGTTCACAAAGTTACAATACCTGAGCACATCTTATTTGTACTTCTAATGCAGTCTTGTCTATTTTAAATTTACTGCTTATTCTAAAATCATTTTTTAACAGAGAGGCACGGCTGTACATTCTAATTATTTTTGACTTTGCTAGCTTTGCTAGGCTTAACTCGAATGAACTTGCGCAATATCAGTACCCATGATATGGCCGAAATTAATCCAATAAGGGTCAGAATGGTATAAATATCTAGGGAGTAATAGGTGAATCGTGACATGTATTTCGATGAGGACTGCAAAAATTGGCCACCCTTGGTGTTGGCCACATACTCCACCCACCATATCGCTGTCTCAAGGGCAGTTTGAGGTCGATTTTTGTATGCATGAGATACCTTTTTGGCATTTTGCAAATATCTGTAGAATAGAAAGAAAGATTAAGTTTATAAAAGATTACTTTAAGATTGGCATGGGAAAGTGTGTAGATGTTTAATACTTTGTTTGACACGTATTGCAGGGTGTTAATTAAAACGCGACTAAAACGAATGACGACTGTGATTTTTTTTTTTTGAAGCGAATTTTTTTTTATATATGCTTTATTTGAATTATTGAATCTGCTCCAAAGGAGCCTAACAATAAGTATACGAATATTAAGTATAATTCAATATGAATCGTAGTATGGATTTCTTGTAATGTGGATCTCCGCTAATTGGCAGGAATTTAAATTAATTTGGTCAAAATAGTATATAACTGGTATGGATCACATGTCTGAGAATTTTAAACCTGGTTTGGCTTAAACCTCGTGATGAAGGGCCAGAGGACCCTTACAGAGTGTTCGCGATATTATGTAGAGTGAAGAACTCTAGTTATGTATGTATAACGGATAACTCTAGTGACTGTGAAATTAAAAGTCAATTATAGGGCATAGTGGATTAAAAACCACTTTACCTTGTTTAAGATTTGCGACAGCCCGTAAAACTCGTTGGATTTTGAAATAAATGTTGCTTAGTACTGTTGGCTAGATACGTTCTTATATGAGGCATGAGCAGAAAGTGTATGATGAGTGTGTGTATGCATGGTGCTTTCGGTGTTGTGTTTTTTTCAATAATTTGGTGTTTCCCCGGCCAAAGTATGTGAAATTTAATGCAATCAACGAGCGTTTGTTAAAATTAGCGAAAGTTGTATTTCGCACCGACAGGTACTCACTAAGATTTTTTTTTTAATTTTAAAATTTTGTGAAGTTGATATCTTAAAGTTTAACCCGAACTGAATATCAAGCAGAAAAGGTAGACGGACTATTTATTTTGTGAGTAGGTTATGTTAGACGATAACTTGCAAACATTTTTGAACAAAAATCAATTTTCTGATGAAATACCTGTACTGACTTTAGGACGGGTCAAATTGTGAGGATGAAAAATTGTACCCCCTCACAGAATTGATTATATTGGGGTACGCTTTGTCGGCAAACAAATTGACCCACCTTAATGTACATATGTATAAAGATAATAATGTAAATCAACTGAAGTTTTATTATTTAGTGAATGCGAACTAGGATTCTTTGGATATAAACAATGATCGCAATCCAAATGTCGTGTCTCAGTGGACAATAAGCGTTAATGGAGTAGAGCCCATAATTACATATTTGATAAACAACCTTTCGACAATGAAGAGAATGGCCAAAGAGCACTGTAGAAGATAGAAGGAGTTTTCAGAATACACTGAAACTTCATTTCTAAATGGATTATGATACGCTGATTTTAAAAATGTTATCGGTTTTCTTGTAAACTGCATTTTTTTATTGGTTTTAACTTAATCAAAATAAACTTAAGCTCTCCTTAAAAATTAAAATAAAAAATCAGCGAAGATTTCTATTAAAAGTCCAAACTAATTTGTTGAGCAAGAAAAATGTTGGTGTTTTTTTGCTTTTTGAGAATTTTTCAAATAAAAAATTTATCATAGACACTTTTTAAAAAATGAAAATTAACAGAATCCTACAAAATCGACGAAGATTTTGTTGTTTTTTAATAGACGAAAGTCCAAAATAATTTATTGTGCAAAGAAATTTTAAATTTATGATGTTTTTTTTTCGAATAAAAAATTCAACCTGTCAATGTCAATAAAAATTTAAATCAAAAAGAATCGGACAAAATGGGGAAGATTCGTTTTTTTTCTAATAGGCGAAACTAGTTTACTGTGCAAAAATGTCACTAAATTTTTTTGGTGTTTTTTTGCCTTTTGGAATCAAAAATTGAGAATTTATCAAATAAAAAATTCATCATACCCACATTTTAAAAAATGAAAATCAATAACAATCGAACAAAATCGGTGAAGATGTTGTTTGTGATAATCATGAGGAATCAAACTAGGCGAAGATTTTGTTTCACCGAATTTTTTGATGTTTTTTGCTTTTTGGAATTAAAAATTGAGAAGTTTTCGAATCAAAAATCAATGAGACTTTTTTTAAAAACAGAAAATCTAAATCGTACAAAATCGGCGATGTTTTTGTTTTTTTTTTCTTATATGACGAAAGTCCAAACGAATTTATCTTGCAAAAAAATGTCACCGAAGTTTATGATGTTTTTTGCTTTTTAAAATCAGAAATTGAGAATTTATTAAATAAAAAAATCATCATAGACACTTTTTAAAAAATGAAAATCAAAAACCATCGAACAAAATCGGTGAAGATTTCGTTTTTTTCTAATAGATGCAAAAAAAACTTCGATGAATTTATTGATGTTTTTTTATATTACCATCAAAAATAAAAAAACTTTTCACATATTCATCTAAAAAATTACTACAAATAATAATAATAATAAGATTTAAAAACAAAAATAAAAACAAGCTAAAGTTGTACCACTTCTGAACTATTCAAAAAGTACATACTCGTATAAGCCTATTCAATTCTGTCTCAAAATGTCTCTTTGACAAATATTTTCGTTCGAATACCCAGGAACAAAACTACAATATAAATTGATTCTGGTTATAAATCGCTCTGGAGCACAAAAGAAAACTATTTCTATGAACAAATATTTGCGGATTTTAGTTGGACTGTTACCTTTAAAATAATACCATGAAATTTAAATTTGAAGCAGGTCAGTTTTCTGATTTTTCTCACTGAAACGGAGCACTGAACGTCTATGGTAAATATTGTCCAGAGTATGAAGAAAAAGAAGTGGTATTTAAGTATTGTTGACCTTATTTAATTAATTTATATTGTTTTGAATTGTCTGGTTTTTAATTTATTTTGTTTAATATTTTTTTTCCAATATCCTCAGGAAATAAAAAATTTAACTAACAAAAAAGTGAAGATTATTTGCGATGCTTGAAGATTAGATTAGAGGATGATCGTCCAAGGCGATTGAAATATTGGAAAATAAATGTAATAAACTAAATTAAAAACCACCATCTTTTTATTTTGTGCATGTCCTCGAATCAGACAACATAAAATTTTCAAATTCGTTAAGATTTCGGAGTTTTAGCGAATGTTAAATAAATAAGTTCTTTCGGGACCACTGTCATTCAATTAAATTATCACTGTGAAATGCTGCAAAGCAGAGGATTTGGCCAGTTCTAAACTAAGTACATATTCCAAATATTTACTGATGAAAATATCGAACAATGCACATTATGACAAACTTAAATATTAGAAGTTTATTTTAAGAGCAGGCCTAAGACCTACGAATTTTTTAACTGAACGTCAAATAAGAAGTTTTATTTGAAAATATAAATCGTCACTACTGTTGCACCGTCTTCGGTAAAAACCCTCCGTTCAGAGGAATGCATTACATGTTCTATTATAGAGAAAACTTACTTTTTGTCCAAAACAGTGTTCACCGATTTCAATACACTGCTTTCATTGATATCCTCATAGTGGAGAATTACTCCCATGCCGCGTTTTTCCATTGCAGCTGCATTTAGAAATTGATCACCGTACATTGGCGTAGCAACCACCGGAACTCCACAATATGCCGCCTCTGAACTGCCCATTAGTCCGGCATGAGTCATGAATAACTTGACATTAGGATGACAAAGTATGTCCCGCTGCGGTAACCATTTGCTGATGTACATATTTTCCGGCTTGTTGGGCAAAGTGTCATTTTCCCATTTCCAGATGACCCGTTGTTTTAGAGATCTTACAGCACTGACTATGGCATCTCGCTTGGCCACCGGTAAAGTATCGGCTTTAATCATAGAACCCCAACTGATAAATATCACACCGTTGTCGGCATTATCCAAGAACGTCTGTAAATCCTCATTCAAAGGCTTGGCCTTCTGAATGTGTATTCCGCCCAATTCAATGACCGATGGTGGCAGTGGTTTAGCACCGCTCAATGAAAAGTGTTGATTGACAAACATTATCGATGTTTCCTTGACCAGTTCAGAAACCGAAGGCAAGTTACTTCCAAAGTGTTCTTGCAGCATGGAATCGGCAGCCGGTAATGCTAATATATTGTACATATTCTTTATTGCATGAAATGTTATCCAATTTGCAAAACGTCCACCGATTGTCATCTCCTCGGATTGTCCCAGAAAAAGGGCGGGTATGTAGGAGGGTATTATGGGCATGCCCATGCGCTCATAGTGCCATGGCATCATAGCGCAACTGCTGAGAGCAATAACGGGTGCTTGGAGCAAATGTGCTATGCCCAACATGCAGTCGGTGTTGAACTGTTCCAGCAAGATAACGTCATAGCGAACCTTCTGGCTTAGTACTTGTTGCAGTGCCTCCGAATGTAATGTGTGATTGCAAGACGCCTTTCCCCATTGGTAAAGCAAAAAGAATTCCATAAAGTGATTGTAGAAATGGCGATTTTCAAACATCTGGTCAGGAAGAGAAAAAAGAATTAATCAAATAAGTTATAATATTTTTGAATATATAGGGTGGGCCATTGAAAGATTTAAATTTGAATCGGCTTTAAAATTTTTTTTTCTGGTTTTATTGGAAAGTTTGAACTTTGTCATTTAATAATAGAACATCATCCGATGCGTTTGGGTATCGAAGAACCTACACGTGACCTACACGAGAAGCCAATGCATCCACAACGAGTCACTGTTTGGTATGGATTTTTGTCTGGCGGCATCATTGGGCCATTTTTCTTCGAAAATGAGCGAGGCCCCGCCGTTACCGTCAAAGGTAAGCGTTACCGCGCCAAGCTCAACGAATTTTTGTTTCCAAAAATTCAAGAGAATGACATGGACAACATTTGGTTTCAACAAGGCAGGGCCACATGTCACACAGCCAACGCAACCATCGATATTTTACGCACTGTTTTTGAAAAATGAATAATCAGCCGAAATTGTGATGATAATTGGCCGCCACGAAGCTGTAATTTAAGCCCTTTGGATTATTTTCTGTGGGAAGCCATTAAGGATAAATGTTACGCAAAGCATCCAGGGACAATTGAAGCGTGGAAACATGAAATCGAAGTTGCCATTGAAAAGATTCGAACCGAAACAATCGAAAATGTACTGAAAAATTAAGTTGTTCTGATGAGGTACTGCCAAACCAGTTTTGGTTGCCATATGAATGATATTGTGTTCCATTATTAAATGGCAAAGTTCAACCTTTCCAATAAAGCCAGAAATTTGAAAAATGTTCAGTACTTTTTTACAGCCGATTCAAATTAAAAAATGTTAAATCGCCCACCCTGTAAATAAACTTTTCATAAATAAGTAAATTTTGCCGACATGAAGCATTCAGAATTACAGATTAATTCGCTTCGAATTACAAAACCATCTTAAAACTTTGCTTTATTAAAATTAATATGAAAAATGTTTCTTTTCTCTTGGAAGCGATGTTTTTTGGAGGCCATGAAATCGACAATTTTTGGTTTACTCTGCATATTTGAGGATTTCATATAGTCTAAAGCCAAAAACTCAACAGGGTGGTGCCGGTAGATTTAAATGTTTATGAATCAGGTTTGTAAGAAATAATAAATCAATACCCATTTACCTTCAAATCAACTCCATTGGTTAATGATTCTATTCCGGTTATTACTACATCATGATAACCAGGCGGAGGATTTTTGTCTGGAAAATGACTTAAAACTGTCACATCATGTCCTTTTTCGGCCAGGCCTCGCATAATCGGATGGAAGAATTGATAGTGGCTTATTGCAGGATGCGGAAATAAACCCAAAATTTTTAGATTGGCATCTATTGAGGCGGGTAATGCACACATTGCTGAGAGTATTGTTAGCCATACTAGAGTGGCCATTGCAGGTTATTCGCGTTTTACAGTCTTAAAACTGAAATGATTTCAAGTTAAAAATAATGTTATTAGTTTTTGCTCTTTCAAAATTATTTTACGTTGCGGAAGGGTTTTTTTTGTGAAATATTCCATCCCTCTATTTAAAAACTCCTACCGGAATGCAATGCCCTCACCATATTTAAGTTTTGAGATGGGAAATATTCGGGCACATTTTAAAGTTTTTTTTAGAGTTATTGGTTATAAAAATCGATCTTGTTTCTTATGCTGTGACAAGTACAAATTTTACTTATTTTTGGTTAGTGATGGAAAATTAGAACGCATTAGATTTTTCTGCGAGAGATGGTCCAGTTTCCTTCAAACCGAACAGTAATTACAGACATTAGGGTGGGCCGATTTGTAAGGACAAAAATTTGTCAATATTGTGCCATCAATTTTTCGATAGCTTTTTGCATGAGGAAAAAAGGTCCACTACGACATAATAAAACATCCATTTTCGAGGCGCCCAAATTTCAATTTTTCCACTTTTTCTCTTATTTTATTTTAATAGTATTTTTTGATGGTAATAATTTTTTTTTAAATTTTCTCTTTCCTAGGTGACATACAATTGATAAAAATATTCATTGCCACACACAATACAACATTAGAACGTGTGAGAATAGTAATACGACTGAGAGAATAAAAAAAATATTTTTTTATTACCTACTAAAAAAACTTAATTTGATTAAAATGGCGGAGAACAATGTCTCATATGCCAGATTGTATTCAAATAGTTCTAAGAACAGTCGTTTAAAACTTTGGTTAAAACGACAGCAAAGAGTTTATATACATTTGTCAGGGTATATCGAGGGCTTACCAAGCCGTATTCTCTCTCTCCAAAATCACGAGGTGATGTTAACTGTACTATAAGTAAAAGGAAATGACTCCGACACAAGAAACCGCAGTAGCGAGATCCACCACACACTACAATATGAAAAATTTAAAAAAAAATTTGGCGCCTCAAAAATGATTTTTTGATATGTCGTAGTCGAACTTTTTTGCTCATTCCAAAAGCTATAGATGGCACAATATCGATTGCTAAATCGAACCACCCTAAGTCCCCGTTTGCACGTGTCAATTCCTTTTGTGTTTTTCGTAGTGTGAAGTTGGCTGCATATTATTTAAGTATTTTTTCAAACAAAAATCAGAACGAATGAAAACAAAAATTGTCGTAGACGAATTGCCTGGTTTAAGCACAAGAGCCAAGTTCAAAAGGGAATCGTAAAAATTGACGTAAGTAAAGTTGCTTCGTGTAAATGGGGACTAATACAAATATTGATTTGCTCAATATTCGTTAGTTAAATTTCTTATGGGAAAAGGCATGAGGCATCCATATTCCCCTAGAAAGCAAATTTATGAAGATTAAGGTCTAGGGTATTAAACAGTAGAACGTTTTCACGTATTCACCTCTAACAAAAAGTTTAAAAAAATAATTTGTCGCAATCGTATCTGCACTGTCTGAATAACTGGCGTAATAGTTATCAGCCTATTGAAAAACGCTTTGAGAGAATATTAATGCTTTTGACCAAGATGTCGTAGAGGCGCCTGGAACATCGACCAGACGACGTGCCATGCGATTTGGTGTTACCCGGCGGTTCCTATGCAGATTTTTGGTGCGAGATTTGAAAATCAGCTGATGCATGCTGACTGCCATATGCGTCTAACCTACGCCATCCTGAATCTCAATTAGACAAATTTTTTTGCATAGCTTCTAGGCATTATCCGGCGGTCCATATGCAGAATTTTCGTGAAAGATGTTGCCTTACGAAGTGCAGACAATACATTAGCTGCGACCTGTTGACCGCCAATCTCGTCTTGTCTACGCCATTCTGGATCTCAACGAACTAAATCTCACAAGCAATGAGGCTCATGTCGACCTTAGCGGTTACTTGAATAAACAAAGTAACCGATTCTGGGGCAACGAAAATCCGCGCATCATTCACGAAGATCAATAACACCTGCTGCGTGCTGTTCTGATTAAGCTATAGGAATCATCGGGTCATGTTTTTTTTTTTGAGAACGCCGCGCGCCTAAGGACTACTGTCGACAACTCGCGCTATAAAGCCATGCCTACCAATTGGATGAATTGGGACTGGAGATCATGTGGTTCCAACAGGACGATGAAACAACGTACACTGTTACAGCCGCAACCGATATTCTGAAGAATGCATTTTCGAGACGCTTAATATCTCGTTTTGGTGATTTGCACTGACTGGCCAGCTCACCCGTTCCAGACTACTTTTTATGGGGTTTTTTGAAGTCCCGGGTAAACGTCAACAAGCCTTAGAGTATTGAATCCCTTAAGGAGAATATTCGACAGGAATGCGACAACCTGTCGCTTGATGTTCGGGCAAGAGTGATCGGAAATGCCATAAAACGAGCCTGCATAGTCATCAACGCTGGCGACGGGTACTTGGCCGAGAAAATTTTGCTCAACGATGAAGCTCAATTTTAGTTGAATGGGTACGTTAAGAACCAAAATTGTCGCATTTGGAGTAATGAAAATGCACAAGCAATTGTTGAAACGCCGTTACATCCTCAAAAAGTCACCGTTTGGTGTGATCTATGGGCAGAGAGAATCATCGCTCCATATTTTCATTAAAAATTAAGCCGACATTAAAGTTACAGTCAATTGGGAATGCTATAGAGCTTTGTTTAATGACTTCGCGACTGAATTGGAAGATGTTGATGTGGACGATCTTGGGTTCCAACAACGAAACAATCAATTAATTGGAGGAAACTTTGGGTGAGCGCATTATCTAGCGTAGTGGCCCTGCGGCGTGGCCTCTAAGATCGTGAAATTAAACACCGCTGGACTATTTTTTGTGGGGTTATGTGAAGTCGCTTGCAGATAATACGCAGCTAAGACCGACACGATTGACGCCTAGAACGAGAACATTCGGCGCTTTATTGCTGACATACTGCCCCAAATGCTGCAAAAATTGGTCGAAAATTGTGTCTCGGCTGAAATTTATTTGAGCCAGCCGCGGGACCACTTGCCCGAAATCAAATTAAAAACAGTAATGGCAAACCCTTATCTTTATAATAAAGTTAAATTCTTGGTTACATGCGTTTTATTTCTTCTTGAAAACCACACCTCTGGTTCTAACCAGGCTAATTACTAGAACGATTGCAATAAATTGTTTTCTATTTTGTTTTTTAAAAAAACTCGAGTACATACAGCTAGCTGTACGTCCCCTAAAGGCATGAACAAAATTGGAACTTTTTAGCATTTAAAA
Source organism: Hydrotaea diabolus (assembly GCA_963513945.1). Taxonomy (NCBI): domain Eukaryota; kingdom Metazoa; phylum Arthropoda; class Insecta; order Diptera; family Muscidae; genus Hydrotaea; species Hydrotaea diabolus. The sequence continues at coordinate 169,194,278 of OY740717.1, read as the reverse complement.
TTTAAATGACAAGCACTTGGAAAAAGACGTGCGTCTGCCGGTGATGACATACTCGTACGTATGTAAACATATAACGTCGATTCGTTCCACTGAATTTGCGTTTATTTAAAACCAAAACATCACTAACGATTAGTTCATTCTCCTATTTAATCAACTAAAGGGTACAAATAACAATATTTCCAAACTATTGTCCAAAAAAAAGTTGTATAAATTTTAAGTTAACACTGTTAGGATACTTTCTTTTTATTTTGTTTTCCTTTGTTAATAACCAGCCATTTTCCACCACACACTAACTACGAGTAACAATTTGTCTTTAACACTAGAGAGAGTAAATGGTATTTTCCAATAGCGTCACCGTTTTGGGACTAAATACGCATTTACTTTAAATTCGCCTAGTACTCTGCTACTCGTCATGTTTTTTAGTATCACATACATTTTTGTTTTGCATGCCATTCATTTTGTTTGCATTTCATTAGCGTTTCATGGCCGCTTTTCATGAATGAACTTTGTCCTGTAGATTCAAAAAGTATAAATTCCATACAAAACAACTTGTTCGTTTTCTTTAGCTATGAATCCTTTTTACCTTAGTTATATTAGTTCGAAACAAGTAAAAGCAACATAAAGTTCGCCAAGACAGAATCGCATTTACATACTAGATATTAATGCTATTGTCCCTTAAGTATTTCATGTTTAAATAATTATAATGCAGACATACAAAGAGTTAAAGGATCTGTCCTTTTTTATATTTTTTTTTAATTATAATTATTTGTAAGTTGATTCTACTTATATACTCGTATATGGAGGTGCAAATTACCAAACAAATCTTTGTTTGTTTGGTAATATTACTGAATTATTACTTTACTCGTATATATTAATATCTTATTGCCTATGCTTTATTAATGCATAATCCTTTTATGTTAGTTCTGGATCTTAAACAACACCTAGATATTTGACATTTATCTTCCATTTAATTTCTGCGTCATATCTTACTTGTATATAAAATTCAAAATTTTTTTAATAATGTTCGTTCACTAAGAATTTTTAAAGCAAATTGGCTTTGTAGATATTTTTAAATTTTTCGTAATCCCGCTGAAAACTTCCCGAGAAACCAAAAAACGTAAATACAGTCGGACCTGGATAAGGGGAACCTGCATAAGTGTAAATCTCCTTCTTCTTCGAACAAAAAAAATAAAAAAATAAACCTCTTTAGGCAGAAGTTTGAACCTCTTTAAGTGGGACTTGATTTTGTAGAATTTGCCCCTGTGGGAATTTTTACTCGTTTACCTCCATGAGTGGGATTTCCCTTTTTAAGCTGTACGAATTTTTGTCTTTTTTCTCTTGTTTTTGTTTTTTACTATGGAAATTTTGTGGATTGGGTTGTCAGGTTTGGCAATTTCTCGCCAAATATGGCGAGATCAATAACTTGTGAGTTGGCGTTTGTCCAGGCGGATTAAATAAGAACGCCCTAATTTTACTCTTAAGGGTCTTAATGAAAAAGTAGCTTACTCTAAATCGCCGAATGTCTCAACTTTATTCCATAACTGTTATGCTTCGAATTGGTACCGGCGGAATCAATCCAATGGGGCGTTGGCCGTCCCATCGTTACGGCCCCAGTGTGATGGCACACCGTGGTTCAGGCCATCGTGGCGAAAATCACGTAAAACTCGGCGACTCTGTCTCAACTTTATTTGGCATTTTCGGTATTTTGGCTTATATCCGATTTAATGACTCTGTCTATCTATTTTTGTATCTTCCATCATAGGATAGAGGGACATAGATATTGGCGGTTATAGTTTAACGATTTTGGTTAATTTGACCAACAATTTTGCGACAGGGGCCAAAAAACTTTTTCTGCTTATAAAATCATTTTCTTCTGTTTATAAAAGCATATTCTTCTGCTTGTTTAAATACCAGTAAACAGAATTTAAGAATATTTACTACACAAACTGTTGAAAAAAAATAAGCGTGCTTTACCTCTTTAAAATAAATTTCCTGGATAAGTGGAAAAGTGTATTAGTGGGAATAAAAAGGAAATCCCTTAAGAACCCACATACCCAGCTTCGACTGTAACTCAAATTACCGGAAAAAAGAAACGGTAGAAACAGTTTCGTATATAAGTAAGGGGTGTTTTTTATTGGGGTATAGAACTTTAAGTTGGCATCACTTTTTTAACTGGCGGCCATTTTGTCAGCTGTCAAGTGTTTAATATTTAGTTTGGTTTGCCATTTCATCATGAACAGGTTGACAAAAGAACAACGCTTGCAAATCGTGCAAATTTATTTCGAAAGTAATGGTTCAGTTCGCGAAGTTCACCGCAAGCTCCGTCCATTTTATGGTCGACATAATCGTCCATCAGAGCAATTAATTCGGTTAACCATGGATCGGTTAACATGGACCATTGGATTATTTTTTTTGGGGATATGTGAAGTCGCTCGTCTACGCCAACAAACCAGAAACACGTTAGGGGACTTGGAAGCCAACATTCGTGGCGTTATTGCCAACATACGGCCCCATATGCTCGAAAAAGTGGTTGAAAATTGGACCTGTAGAATTGGCTTTATTCGAGCCAGCCGCGGCGACCACATGCCCGAAATCATATTTAAACATTAATGGCATAAAATTATCCTTCCAATAAAGCCAAATTGATGATGTTTTATTTCAATTCGAAGTTCTATACCTCAATAAAAAAACACCCTTTATAATACTCGTATGTGATTTTAACACGATCGAAATTTTAATGTTGCTGTCAGAGTAATTGGGGTAATATTTGCAACAAAATGATCGAATTTCGCCAAGTTGGTAGCGGTTTCATTATTATAAACTATGTACAATTTTATTTAAATCGCACCTTATGGATAGCTTCTGGAGCTATAGGGTTACAAATCAGGATACAATTTATTATGTAGGTTTTAGCAGCAAATGGACAAAAATAACGCAATTTCACCATGGTTGACAAATGGTGCGTCATAATAAAATCGCTCAAAGATCGCAAGTCATGTGTGGCTTCTAGAGTGGCAAGATATTATATAGCCGTGTACAACCATTTTGATACATCGCTCTTAGTATCGCATTCAAAATCAGAAAATGAAGAAGTTAATTTTTAAAAGTGACACAGCAGTCAAAAATTTGCACATAATGTATCATAATATGTGACAGGCAAAATAGAAAGGGACCTAAGGGTAAAAACCAGTTTTGTTAAGGAGAGCTATTTTAAAGATTTAAATACTTGTATCTTTGGTGTACCATCTTTTTTATAAAACGCGCATATCTCTGGGAGGGAACACTTTTGGGGCATGGGATCGGTCTCATTCGATGCTCAGATGTTGTCCACATCACAAAAAAGTAAAAATTGATTTTTTTTTTAACCCTTAGGTCCCTTTCTCTATGCGCTGTCACATATAGTGTCGTAAAACGACTTTAGTACTGCAAGGTAACAACAAATTCGCGCCTCTCAATATTGATGAAAGTTGAAACAATTTTAAAATCCCGTTACAGACTAACGCTATTGAGGTTAGCTTTCAAAACCCATGACATTAACGGGGTATGTTCAGCTCTACTATTGAAATGGGTGTGTTCAATGTTGTAACAGTATTTATGTCCCTACTAAGTATTTTTTTTTTATCTCGAGGCTATTTTTTCAAAATAAATAAATACTTATATTAAAATTCAAATCAAGTGTGCAATCTTTTTTATTCATTCGAAGGAATTTTCATGCCATTTATTTTTTGAATACAATTTCCTTCAAATGTTGGCCACAACTACGCCGCAGGGTGTCCATTCTGAGGGAGAAATTTTGGATGATTCATTCGAGCATTTCGACCGGTATGGCGTGAATGACACGCGTAATGATGGCTTCCAAGACCTGAATCATAGCTGGTTTGTCAGCATAGACTTTGGACTTTCCGTAGCTCCTAAGAAAAAACTCTAAAGGTGTGATATCACACGATCTAGGCGACCAATTCACCGGTCCAAAATGTGAAATAAGCTGCTCTTCGAAATTACCTCTCACTAGATTCATTGTTTGACCAGCTGCATGGCAAGTAGCACCGTCCTGTTAAAACAAATGTCGTCAAGAATACGGGCTCCAATTTGAGAGCAATAGCGAGCACCATTAAAAGTTACGTTTCAATCATCATTTTTGAAAAAATATGCACCGATAATTCTACCAGCCCATAAACCGCACCGAACAGTGGATTTCTATGGGGATATAATGGCAACTCTCGACCCTCTTCTGGTTCCTCTTCAGCCCAAATGCGGCAATTTGGTTCATCGACGTTGCCGTTGCGCCAGAAATGGGCCTCATCACTGAACACTATTTTAGTCGAAAACAGTGAATCTTCTTGTAAGATCTTGGCATAAAATGTCCTTTTGTATGAACAATAAAGATTCCACACTTGATTTTAATTTTAGTATTTTTTTATTTTTGAAAAAATACCGCTAGATGGATCACCCTATAGAAAATATCAATATTTGGATTTTTAGTTAAGCTTCCTACAGTTTTAATACCCATATGCCCACTATGAGTTTGGCCCTACTAGTCTGCCGCTCTAAAAATCACATTTGAAATGCGATCTTTGTTAAATTACGGAAGCGAGTCTTCTGTATACCACAGTAGTGTAGGGTATCAAAGAGTCGTCCCTACCTAAACGTACTTACTCGTTTTAGTATCACATTGTTTTTAGCACTTTTATACATACATAAAGGAGAAAAACACCTAACATTAACCCTTCATAAGTATTTCATGTGTTTGATAGAGTAAAGAGACGCTTTTTATCTTTAATGCAAGATTGAAGCAAATCAACACATGATTTTGTACACACATAACTAAATACATATGTACATATAAAGCATTTTTAAGAAAATTATAATTTTTCTATAGAAACACAAGTCCACAAGTGGTTTATAAACAAGTCCACGTAAAGATTGCGAGCAATTAACAATTAAGGATACAATTTTTAACTTGAGAAACCGGTTTTATTTCTTTTAATTAAATCAGCGGCTAGTTTTAGTTTAAGCGTTGGAAAATGAATTAAATATGTTGGGAACCTAATACTATTTTCACTTTTTTTAATTGCACATTAGTTTTACCATTCATACGACTCGGAAAATATTTTACTTCCTAATCCACTTTGCAAAAACATACAAATGTACATCAGAGATGTAAAAAAGGCTTTAGCATTTTGTACTTTTCGCTCTCTGAAAATGTAGTTTCTCGATTCCGATTGTACGTACCAAAACCAAGAAAAAACATTTATTTTTCATAATCAATTTTAATGGAACAAAAAAGTCAAAACAAATAGGCAAATGTTATATCGGACGGTCAGACTTTGAGGTACTCTACACAACTCTGTTATTCTGAAGATTTGCGACTCTGCCTGGAGTTTAGGCAATGACGAATTTTTTATAGAGAGGACATATTTTTTTTGGCTATATGAAAACATTGACGGACCACCAGTTATAAGTAGCTACAGATCGGACTTAAAAATGAAAATGTTTTCTCTATAGCGGCAGGATTTAAACTTGGCAAGTTCATTTTTATGGGGTATATAAGTATGAAAGATACACCAATATTGCCAAGCTTAAGTAGTCATATATAAGTAGCTTAAAACTTACAATGTTAAATTTAAGCAAATTGGATTTAATCCGTGCACTTTATAGCGGCAGAACCTCAACTTGGGAGAACAAGGGGAAACTTCTCCGTTCATAATTGCAACCCGTTCTTTAATTACAACCATAGATGGGCAGACGGACGGACATCGCTAAATTGAATCAGATAGCTTTTCTAAATCGAATGATATACCTAACATGCAATCCATCTCCTTTCGCTTAAGGTGTTACAAACAACAGCACTAATTTAAAATAAACTAAACAACAGTGGGGTGTAGGCTCTCAAATGACAACGGATCGGAACATTTGTAAAATGTAGCAAAAAAAAGTCCAAAAAGATCCCCAGTTGTATCACGTACGTTCGAAGCCGTAAATTTATCAAACAAAGTACAACTGTATCCACTTTTGCATCCCTGATGTATAAACATATGTATGTATGCATTTTCTTTTTAAAGAGAACAAAACAATTTTGGCATGTATATTCTACATGGAATAACCAAAAATTAACAAAAACATACTTATTTTTTATTTAGGGAAAATTGCCGTCCAACCGCTAAAACCGACGATCACGACGAAATCTTTCTGCGAACTGCTCAAGACACAATAAGTTACCCACATTTTAAATTCGTTCCACGAACAGTCTTGCCGGTAGAATCATACATATTTATTGTATTTCTCTCTGCATCAATACTCTCCTTCTCAGTGTGGGTAAAATGTTTGTTTTTTGTTTGTGTAATAAAAACGATAGTGGTATTTTAGAGAGTCACTAAAAGCCGGGTGGTACTATCGAAAGAAATATTGTGTATCTTGTTGTTGGCAAAGAAAGCGTTGTTGTTGATAATAAATAAAGACATTTTGCCAACCGAAACACGTTTTCCATTTGAACTCAAGAAGAAAATGTTAGTTCATTATAGTGAGACATTTTAGTTGCCTGAAGTGATCGTTGTATTTAATTCCGTTTCGTAAAAGTAGAAGTTCTTTTCTTAGTTACAAAGTTTTTTCAGTTCTTCATAATGTTGGCTCTCCATTAGTTCCAAAGTCATTTGTTGGAACTAATTGCACTTCATCAGCAATTTTTTTTGTCGAATAGTATATCGCTGCAATTTTATTCAAATTTATCAACTTCATTTCGACAACTTTTAGGTGAGACTAATTTAAATCGCATTTTTCACGATAAACTTCAAGATTTTATTGATATTCAAAAAATAACCGATCCTTTAGGCCTTATCAAGGGTGGTCCGACCATAATTCATGATGTTAACTGTGAGTCACATAATAACGTCAAGATTTTTGCCCAATTTAATATGACATCTCTTCGTTTCAGTGTTTGTCAAATTCAACTATAAAGAAGTACACAATTGAGCAGCGCGTTAATGGGCTTTCAAATCAAACTGAATTTCGTCCACTTGTTATTTTTGGGTCGGCATAACTAGATGGGTCCACAGTGGATTTGTTAACTAACAAAATTGCCGCATTTGGGCAAATGATAGTCCACGAGTGTTTGTTGAAAAGCCGATGCATCCACAAAGAGTGACAGTTTGATGCGGTTTATGTGATGGCGGAGTCATCAGGCCGTACTTCTTCGAAAATGAGGTAGGTCAAGCAGTTACCGTGAATGGTGTTCGCTATCGCAATTCAATAACGGACTTCATGTGGCTAGAAATTGATTATATGGTACAGGACGATATATGGTTCCAACAGGATGGTGACACATGCCACGCAGCCAACGCTCTTTAGCGCGAAAAATTTAACGGCCGTATTATCTCACGCTGTGGCGATGTAAACTGCCCTTTACGATAATAAGTCTTGACACCGTTGGACTTCTTTCTTCGGGTATATTTAAAAGAAAAACTGTACGTCAATAAGCGAAGAACAATTCGAAAGCTAAAGGATGAGCTAATTCTGCACATTAACGATATTGAACCTTCATAATGTCTCAAGCATTGAAAATAAAGACCATCGGTTAGTGGTGTACCACCAGAGCCGTGGCGAGTATTTGGCCGATATTTTGTTTCATGCATAATTGTCATAGATCCTTCTATCTTAATAATTCTTTGAAAACTTTTTGTTTTATTTACATTTAACATCTTGCGTTTTATTTGGACCATCATTTTAAGACCGAAAAACACTGTTTATTTTAAATCGTTATCCAAAAACCGATTTTTTTGCTAAGAGGCGTGCTACTGCTTTCGCTAGTTAAGTAATAAATAAAACAAATTGTCATTTGAATGTTTTTTTTTATTTGACAATACTTCAGCATATATGCCAAATTGGTAATTGTAAATACGGCATTAGAGGGTTTTTTTGAGAAAAAAAATCGAGACGACGCCAAACTAAAACTTATATTTATTCTGATTTATATTAAATTACAAAAATGAAAACGTATAATCCAAAGATAAACATGAATTTTTAAAACTTAAAATGAAGGTACACTAATAGAGTCGTATATTAAAGATACTTCTTTTCTCTGTACATCATCTTCTTGAGACAAAGAGACAAAAAAATGCGAATTCCTTCAACTTATGGAAGTCATAAATGACCAATACTACATGAGTTCAACAAGATTTTTTGCTCATTTTTTGTATGATAGCAGCTAGAGTTCCATAAGTTTCGCCTAATCGACTTTTCGGTTTAAAAAAGTAAAAGTTGGTAAGTCGACTTTTTGTCTAAAAAAAGCAGACTTTTTCATGACGACTTTTTAGTTTGACTACACGCAGAAAAAAGGATCGTTGGGATGACAATATTCAAAGAGGATCATACTATTGTTGGGAATATGGTTGTCGCACAACAATGTTATGATCCTCGCAACAATAGTATGATTCACACATAACCATACTATGATCCTCACAACCATAGTATGATTCACACTCAACCATACTATTATCTCCAACCATACTATTATCATGTTATGATCCTCAAAACCATAGTACTTTTCTCATACAACCATAGTATGATTCACTCAACCATACTATGATCCCCAAAATTATTTATTAGAATTGGGTAATGTTGTTATTCTAAAATAGAGACTTTTATCAAGTAAGTTATTTTAAATTACATTACAATTTGAGGCCATGTTTTTATTGAACATTACATTCAAGAAACAAAAATAAATTATCCAACGGCAGTCGAACATACTTTAAGTTGCCAGCAGGGGCGAATGTGATTAAACCATGATCAATGGCTATATACTTAAGTGTAGGCAGATTTTAAATAAACGAGAACCTGTCGGTAGTAGAGTATTTCACCGAACAAAGTAAACACAATAAAAATCCCTCGAACTACCTATCGATTGTTGTTTTTTATAATTGACAACAACCATGCACTGTATCGTATGTGTGTGTATGTGTTTTATTTTGGTATAAAAAGACACACATATGTATGCTCTATAAAAGCTGTTTTGTTATGTCCATAATCACAACCATACGGTATGATTGCCGTAATCATATTATTGTTAACGTAAACTTTAAACAACAATACCTTTGTTGCACCAACCATGTTTATATGGTTGCTACAACTATATTTTTATTTCTCAATTTGGCCATAATACTATTGTTACATTACAACAATATTAATATTGCCGCAATCATACTGTTGTCAAAATGAAATTCAAAAAACAATACTATGGTTGCGACGAACATGCTTTTATTGTAGAGAACATATTGTTGCGGTGACCATATGTGACGCGCAAAAAAGAAAGGGACCTAAGGTTTAAAACCAGTTTTGTTCAGGAGAACCATTTTAAAGATAAGGTCCCTTTCTATATGCGCTTAGAATCGTCGACTTCACTTTCAAAAAACGCGCATATCTCTGGGAGGGAACACTTTTGGGGCATGGGATCGGTCTCATTCGATGCTCAGATGTTGTCTACATCAAAAAAAAGTGAAAAGTTGATGAAAAGTTTTGTTCAGGAGAGCCATTTTAAAGATTAGGTCCCTTACTATTTGCGCTTAGAATTGTCGATTTCACTTTCATAAAACGCGCATATCTCTGGGAGGGAACAATTTTGGGCAATGGGATCGGTCTCATTCGATGCTCAGATGTTGTCCACATCAAAAAAAGAAAAAAAATGAAAATTGATTTTTTTTACCCTTAGGTCCATTTCTCTATGCGCTGTCACATATAGTAACCATATCTTTTCTCTGCGTGTAGAAGTATTGCGTAAATTTATGATGAGCTTTCATTTACTTTTGCCGATTAAAAAAAAACGTATGTTTTATTTTATTGTGTTGGCAACTATGCCAGAAACATGTCCTTTAAAAATGTTTTATTTAAAAATTCCATAATGATGGCAATGGTTTTCCAATACAATTAAAGCACTATCTGAAGACAACGCCTGTTTGTCGCAAAACAAACCCCAATTCAATACTTATATGAAGAACAGTGTAAAGCGAGTACCCATTTATTGCAAAAGTAGTACTTCTGTCCAGTGTGAGGGTTAATTTTCGCATGCAATACTTATTGCTACTCAAATTCCGAGCCAAATTTCTTTGAACAATTTTAATATGATGATCTTTTTAAAACCAATTGATGGGGACATGTGGTTCCATGTATATTATTCGATTAATTGAAAAAATAAACTTTGTTTAAAAAGTTTTTTAAAAACTAAAACTATGTGCAAACTACTTGAATTACCTGATGCTATTTTGTTTTTAAATCACTTATTTTTTAAATAAAACTTTTGTATACAGAAAAAAAATTTTATTCCAAAATATTGCATTTTATTCCCCTAAGAAAAAATCAAATACACCTAATCCTGTTTTTACACGTCTTATTTTTACACTATTTTGAAATAACACGGTCGACAGAAATAAACTTATCCTGCTTTTACACGTTTTTCTAAATAGCAGGAAAACACTTATCTTGTTTTTACACGTTTTTTTAGACGGAAATAAAATCTATTTTGAATTTAACTGTGATTTTATCTACATATGCATAGTTTTTTCTCTCTTCAGCATTGCCAGTTAATAATGAAGTTTTGCCACTGTTTCCACAAGGAACTGCCATTCAAATATTATTTTTCCGTATATTTTTTAAATATGGCAACACAATGTGATTTTGACATTTCATTGCAAATTATACCGATAGTTAGGGGTGCTGTGAAATTTCAATCAGATCTACAATCCTGTATGGCTCGATACAAGGAACTGTACAAAGAACTCTCCAAAGTAGGATCGCAACGTACTATAACTGAATTTGCTATTAAAATAAATAAACCTGTGCCTGAAACAAGTTCTGATATGCAGTTACCAATGAACGCAGTTGAAGATGTGGACGTAGAACTGAACAATTCTACTGACGAAACAGATATTGCTCCAACGCAGCAGAAAAGAATGCGCTTACATTCAGAAACTAATACCGAATAGAATTTACCCTTATACCATTTTTTATATTTCTATACAACTTTTTTATGTTCCTTGCATAGGAGATTTTTTTGTTTTTAAATTGGGTTTTTATTGCTTAAAAACTTTAAAATGATTTTATTTTTTAAGTTCCTTTATATAAAATTAGTTCCTTTATATAATATGTGAAATAAAATGGGCATGGTATACTGAAGAATAAAATTTATGTTTATTTTACCGAATTATGTATTAATTTTCGTAGGCTTTCTTGGGTTGCTGAACCAATCTAACATTTTTCCATTAAGTAGTGTCTTTATTTACACGATTTTTTTTACACGATATTTTCTGGAACACATGTACCGTGCAAAAACAGGATTAGGTGTATTGATATTTTTAAATGTCGAAAAGTCGACTTTAAGTCTTTAGTATTTAACCCTAATAGCATTTAACCCTACAGGCTGCTTAGAAAACATTTAAAATCCATATTTAAATGGATTTGGCAACGATGTCTTCTACACCTTACCGCTCTAGGCGGCATAAATAAGTGGATATTAAAAAATTGTGTGAATAAGCGGAAACGAAAATCATAAGCGGATTTTTTACCTTGTCAAATAAAACACGCCTATTTTTTCCTATAAGTATAATAGGAGTAATTAAATGAGCTGAGTGAGACTGGCAAACTATGAAATGAATGACATAAATCGGAAACCAATCGGCGAGAAAACCTAAATTTAAAAACTAAACTACCAAAACGGTATTTAAAGTTTATGCGACTATGGAAGTAAAGTAAAATTCTTATTTTGTAAACTAATCTACAATGCAAAAACCTTTTAATCGCCAATTAGCTGTATTAAAAAAGTTTTTGAATCCTCACGAGTTTGGATTACATTTTAGATTTATATTTTAGACATGCGATTTTGTAAAATGGTGCTGAATTCCAAGAGAAGCCACATACATATATCAAAATGTGCGGATTGCAAGATGCAATATTTTTTTCTAACATATGTAAAGGGTGTTTTTTATTGAGGTATAGAACTTCGAATTGAAATAAAACACAAGAAAATCGTTTTAGTGTCCATCAATTTGGCTTTATTGGAAGGATAATTTTATGCCATTAATGTTTAAATATGATTTCGGGCATGTGGCCGCCGCGGCTGGCTCGAATAAAGCCAATTCTACAGGTCCAATTTTCAACCACTTTTTCGAGCATATGGGACCGTATGTTGGCAATAACGCCACGAATGTTGGCTTCCAAGTCCCCTAACGTGTTTCTGGTTTGTTGGCGTAGACGAGCGACTTCACATATCCCCAAAGAAAATAATCCAATGGTCCATGTTAACCGATCCATGGTTAACCGAATTAATTGCTCTGATGGACGATTATGTCGACCATAAAATGGACGGAGCTTGCGGTGAACTTCGCGAAATGAACCATTACTTTCGAAATAAATTTGCACGATTTGCAAGCGTTGTTCTTTTGTCAACCTGTTCATGATGAAATGGCAAACCAAACTAAATATTAATTACTTGACAGCTGACAAAACGGCCGCCAGTTAAAAAAGTGATGCCAACTTAAAGTTCTATACCCCAATAAAAAACACCCCTTATAAAATGTGCGTCGCCTTTTTCAAGCAAAGGCGAGAATCAACGATTGAAAGGAATCAGTTTTTGTTTCGTAAAATTTTATAAATTTTATAAACTAGTATCTCGAAATTGTGTCCGACAGAACCAGACAGAAAAATTGGCTAATTTACAGTCTATTTTCTTTGGGAGTAAAATACATACATATATTGTATTATGTATATGTTATTTTGTTGCATAAATATTTGGACAAAATGACTCAGCAAGTATTTCTTTTTTTAGTGTACACTAACGTACTTCTACACGCAGAAAACAGACATAATTTGATACATGTCCAATTTGAATTAGTACTTATATATTATTATACCCTCCACCATACAATGTAGGGTATATTAGTTTTCTCATTCTGTCTGTAACACCTTGAAATAATCATCGGAGACCCAACAAAGTATATATATTCTTGATCCTTGTAAAATTCTAAGACGCTCTAGGCATGTTGTCCGGATGTCCGTCTGTTGAAAACAATATAGAGCCTGCATGAAAACAGCTAGAGAGCTGCAATTTGGCACAAACATGTGTAGTTAACCTAGCATGGTTGGTATTGAAAATGGGCTATATAGCTCTACGGGAAGTTGGTGTTGGAGACCCTCAACCGACACTACCTCATAAAAATAAGTTTTTTATTTGGAAATATCCGTCCAGTTTCTTGAGCAAAATCACTGAAATTTTGCAAATAATTATCTCTTTATAGGCGCAATCATCTATGTATAAATGGTTTAGATTGGGCCACCATTTCTTGTACCTCCCGTACAAACGGCCTAATGGGCCTTGAGAAATAATATGACTATAACTCGCCACAAACTTAACCTATCGAAATGAAATTTTACACATCAAGATTTCTGTATACAACACACTTTTACGCTGAATTCGGTTGAGATCGGAATAATCCTACTGGTACCTCCCACACAAACGGTCTCATGGGCCTTGAAAAATAATATGACAATTACTCACTATAAACTTGACCTATTTGGGAATCTGGTGGAGGGTATCCAAAGTTCGGTACAGCCAAACATAACATTTTTTACTTGTTTTTTTACAAATGTTCAGGTTTGGAGATTTGTTTTTACAGTGTACTGAAGGAACAGCTGTTGTTTGTTTACTTTTTCAGTTGTATAAAATAGTCAAAAACGTTTCGGAGTTTTGATGAAAACAAAAATAAAGTAAAAAAAATTATATAACTTAAATATACATATATATTTAAATGATTGAGTACATGGATTGATTCATAGGAAATTAGCAATATCGCTCTAATCCAACTCTTTAAAAACATTATTTACTGCTATACCTAATAGTATGTATGTATGTATGTATGTACATAGTATGTATTTTTATCCGACGATTTTCTCAGATGCTGCATCACAGGTCATACGTGTTCAGCGCAGTATATTGTAAAGGGTGGTCAACAATGGATAGGTACAGGCCGATTAAAGCCACCATCATGCGGTATTGCTGGGACCTAGTTTGATAGTACTTTATAAAGAGTTTTGTTTTATGAAACTCGGAATGCGTATAAACTGATATTACAAATTTATAAATAAAGGTTGGTCCAACTATAATGCATAATGTTTATTGTGAGTCACACATTAACGTCAAGTTTTTTGCCCAACTTAATTTGACATTTCTTTGTTTCAGTGTTGACAAAACATGGGGAGGTACGCAATTGAGCAGGCGCTAAGATTGTTGGAGCCTTTAAGGAAAATGGACGTTTAAATCAAAATTCACTTCGTTACTTTACAAAGAAAATCATTTTCAGTGCTGAGGCACCCTTTTGCCTTTGTGGATTAATTAACAAGCAGAATTGCAGCATTTGGGCAAATGAGAATACACGACTGATTTTCGAAAAGCCGATGCATTCACAAAGACTGACTGTTTGGTGCACTTTATTGGCTGACGGCGTCATCGAGCGGCACTTCATCGAAAATGATGTGATGCACATTGTAATTTAGCTTTAATAGGCCCCCAATGGGCTTCGAATTACACGTCAATAAAGAAATGACAATAAAAAACAATTCGAGCGTTAAAGGATGAGATAAATCGGCACATTAACGACATTGAACCTCCATTATGTCTCAGTCATTGAAAATATTGGCCATCGGACAGAGGTATGCCCCCGAAGCCGTGGCAAGCATTTGACCGGTATTTCATTTCACACATAATTTTCATAGATTATTCCATCATAATATATAAGTAAAATATATAGATAATTCTCAATTCATTACAAGTAACATCGTGCGGTTTAGTTGGACCACCCTTCATTTCTATTATTTTTGAATGCACTTGAATAAACATCAAAAGTACACATACAACAACCGAACACATTTTTCATAACGAAATAAGTATTTTCAGCTTATTTATTTATTATGTATAAAATTCATTCTTCGATGGATGGTAGAAAATCCACCGAACAAATGATTTTATACTAAATTTGTCATTCCGTTTGCAATACCACGAAATTTTAAGTGGATACCTTGAATCGGCCTAGGGGCTGTACTCGTAAAATGTCCCTTGTAGGCACTAAAGGTACCACGGAAAAGTTTACGCTTTAATGAGTATTTGCCCAACGGTGGAGGGTATTTAACATTAGATCTGGCCGAACTTAACGACGTTTCTACTTGTTTTGGTTTACTCAAAAATTACAATCGCGATTTTTGCTGTCAAAGGCTGATAAGGAATACAAATACAAGTTTTCAGTAGGAACCCAACTCGTTTTAGTGTCTTTCGAGTCTTAACATTAGGGAACGGAATTCTATGCAAAAAAAACCGTGTTTTCAACGCTTTTATAGGCATTATAAATTAAAAAATATGCTCTTAAAAAAAATTGAAAAATATGCTATAAAGAAAAAACATATGCACAAAAAGGCTAAAAACATTAGCTAAAAATGAAAGATTTTACAAAAAGATGTTTTTCATATTTTTAATTAAACAATTCGCCAAAAAAAAATTTAAACAATTCGCCAAAAAAAATTTAAATCTTTTTTTCTAAAATATCAATATCGGTGCAATTTTTCTGTTTTAAATTATAAAAAAAATTACAGAATTGAAAAGTATCGAAATAGAACTTCCGAATGTACCTTAAAAACGAAAAAATAAAAAATATTCGATTTATTTTGAATTGCATGAAAGTCTTAAAAAAACCTCTTTTTCTCTAGCATAAATACAAATTTTTGGTATTATTTTAATGTAGTCTCCAAGGATTGGCACAGATTTATTTTATAATAATAACCGCATAGATTTATTTTATAACCGAGTGTAATTGAAGATTTTGATCTTTAGAAGTGGTTTAAACAGCTAGAGCAGTGGTGGGCACATTTTCGGCTCCTAAAATACTCAAAGTGCAAACGAGTGCTAGACAAGGGGCACAAGTACTTGCGGGGAAAGGGAAACGAAAAAATTTCTACACCCATCCGTAAATGATGTTCATCGCACAAGAGTTGCGGAGAAACTAACATTGATAACAAATTTTCTCTCAGCAAAGACTGCAATAGGGTTACCGCCTCCCTCAATTAATGGATAAAAATTTCAACTGCAAATATCAAATGATAATTATATACAATTATTTGTTTGAAAATTACAAATTTCACATTGACTTTACTTTTAAAAAATGTAACTAAATTTTCTTCTTTTTAAATAACAAATTTTAAGCTAATTTCAATAGATTTTACAAATGTTGACTCTGTTGTAAACATAAAGCATACAATTATGTGTAAGCGGCAACACTTTTCATTTTCGACGTCGCTCAATCAAGCACTGTGGTCCATTACATGTTTTTAAATCGAAAATTTTCAAATTTTGTTTGTTTGTTTATAATAAAGACAACACTTTACCACGTGCCTCATTAAATTTTCTTTGAAAATAAATTGTTTTTACGATGGAATCAGAAACAAATTTTAATGTCAACCATTCAAAAATGTTTCGATACTTACTTTCACTTAAATGTTTCGATAATAACTTCTTTAATTTCTTTTATTTTTATGTTAATAATACTATGATTGGAAAATTTACGGACATTTCTCATATTCCAGTATATGTATTATTTAAATTTTATATTTTGTATTATGAGAATTTGGTGTTTATCCCACTGTGCTTGTGGGCAAAGCATGTCGTCATGCATGAGAAATGTGAGAGTAGAGTAAGTAGAGAGAGAGAGTATTTATTCCTTCCCTTCATGCTGGCTCTTGACTGTCCCCCTTGTCTAGCACTCAAGTGCAAACGGCTGGCTCGTAAGTGCAAAAGGCTCCTACGAGCCAAAGTGCCCATCACTGAGCTAGAGTAAAAATATATTGGGTATCGCTTTAAAACATATCAATATTGATTTCTTAGACAGTATACTTACTAGCAATTTTGTTTATTTCTAAGAAAATATATTCGTTTATTCTCGAAGATATTCAGTTGAAGTTACTTTCAGAATAACCACAACAAAGAGCATTTGCAAAGAGTTCCATTCCCTACTTTTTATTAATAGAAACCAATCACAATGTTTGTCTAGGTCCCGCTGACGACTTTATCCGTTCCCGCACACACGTGCCTAATATGCAGCAGAATATTTTTACTGATTGTTCATATCGTTGTAGTAGACTTTAGTTTGAACTGATTATAATTTGCTAAGCAAAACAAGATTGTCTGCTGACCGCAAAACTATGACTAATTTGGACGAACAGGCCAAAAATTGATAATATATTCACATAAATGAGATTGCAAAAATACAAAATCGGAATGATAAACCATCAATCAACAAATTATAAAACCAATCCATAACTAAACTAGCAAAAAACAAAAAGCGTCGTTATGTGATGAGTAGAAGAATATTTAAACAACCCTTCCTTCAGCAATGTTTAGCGGAATCATTAAAAAATAGCGGAATCCTATAAAATTATTAAAGTGTTACTGATATTTTTATTTTAAAAAAAATCAGCCAAAAATTGTACAGTATTCCATGTAATTAGAACTGTATAGAATAAGAATAAATATAAATCAAATAATTGCACAATTTTTATAAATATGAAAAGTAGTTTCATAACTCGAAGTCTCCATAAGTCGATTTTTGTTTGGAATAATGGAGGTTCGAGTTATGGAAGTTCAACTAATCCAGATCCTCAAGATGGCTGTTCTGCAAATGTATCGGCCATACTCTTGTAAATTACAAGGGAAAAATTTAAGAGGACATCAGGCATCCCTGTCTCTCACCCGATTTCGGAAAAAATGGTTCGGAGAGGCGATTATTATGCAAAACTCTGCAATCATATTAGGTTTTTATAAGGCTTGTCAGTTTAAAGCCTAGTATTCACCTTAAACGAAATTTTCGCTCCCGGAAGTACACATTTACACGAGGCAACTTTACTTGCCGCAACTGTCAGTTTGTTGGAGAGAGGGGTAAGGGGAATTGAAAGGGAAAAAACTTGCCCGTACTGTCAATTACATTTTTGTTTTTCGTTGTGTGAAGTTAGCTGCAGATAATTTTAGTATTATTTCACACAAAAATCAGAACGAATGAAAACAAAAATTGCCGTTACCGAAGTTCAAAAGTATCGTAAAAATTGACGCAAGTAGAGTAGCCTTGTGTAAATGGGGACAAATATAGGGTGATCGAAGTAGAGATACTTTTTTCAAAAGCTTTTTTTTGACAGATCACGTGTGAGTCGTGTCATGCTGTCATGTTATTTTTGTTTAGTATTGTTTGGCATTTCATTATGGAAAGACTTACGCCTGAACAACGTTTTCAAATCGTTCAACTTTATTACAAAAATTCACGTTCTGTGAGGAATGTGTTTCGTGCACTTCGTTCGACTTATGGTCAACATAATCGGCCTACTGAGCGTACTATTCGCAACACCATCACCCATCTTAAGACCCAACATTCATAATTGGACCGAATAGACCACGTCCAGCACGCAGTGAAGAAAATGTAGCGGCCGTAGCTGAGAGTGTGCACCAAGACCGTGGAGAGTCGATTCGGCGCCGTTCGCAGCAACTTGGACTGACGTATGGAACGACTTGACGCATTTTACGTCGATATCTTAAATTGAAAGCGTACAAAATACAGCTTGTGCTAAAACTGAAGCCGCTCGACGTTCCTAAGCGACATCGCTTCGCTCTATGGGCTCTTGAAAAACTCCAAGAAGATTTCTATCGAGCCAACTTTTGTTCAGCGATGAGGCCCATTTCTGGCTCAATGGGTATGTAAACAAGCAAAATTGCCGCATTTGAGACGAAGAGCAACCAGAAGAGGTTCAAGAGCTGCCACTTCATCCAGAAAAAACAACGGTTTGGTGTGTTTTGTAGGCCGGTGGAATCATCGGTCCAAATTTCTTCAAAGATGATGCCGGTGAGAACGTAACCGTCAATGGCGACCGTTACCGTGCCATGATAACCGACTATTTGATGCCTGAAATTGAAGCTTCGGTTTCAACAAGACGGCGCCACTCTCGCACATCGCATCAATCAATGGATTTATTAAGAAAACACTTCGGTGAGCAGGTAATTTTCGTTTGGTGGTACTCAGCTGAAACGAAAAGGTGGCGGAACTTGCAACTGTTAGATCGATGTTTATAAGTGCAAAGAAGACTATTTTCACCGTCTGCGGACAAAAATTAATGTTTTGATAATAAGTGTGTTCGTTTACTTTCCAAGTGAAAATTTGCAAGTTTCTACTTTTGAGAGCGTAAGGCCAATTTTACTTTCTTTATTAAAATTAGCAAGAAAAGTAAACGAACAGCTTTCAGTAAAAATTTGCAATGAAACAGCTGATTTTGTTTACTGTTTACATTACATTTCATTTAATTTTGAATTTTAAAGTGTTAAGAACAAAAAAAAAATGAGCAAAAGAAAACTTTTCAGTGATTAACATAATATGTTTAAGGTAAAAAAATCAATTTTCAGTTTTTTTTGATGTGGACAACATCTGAGCATCGAATGAGACCATGCCCAAAAGTATTCCCTCCCAGAGATATGCGCGTTTTATGAAAGTGATGGTACACCAAAGATACACGTATTTAAATCTTTAAAATGGCTCTCCTGAACAAAACTGGGTTTTACCCTTAGGCCCCTTTTTATTTTGCGCGTCACATATGCATCAGATTATGTTAGCTTAGTTACAAGGATATTTTTTTTTGTTAAAGACAAATATGCCGCGTCTCCAGTTTTTTAGAAAATATTTCGATCAACACTAAACATGAAAGAAAAATTGTAACGAAATTGGGTGAATTTAGCTGATAAAGAATAGGTAATAAACACACGCCGCTTTCTACTTATCAAAAGAAAATTGAAAAAGTATGTCTAAATGTATGAACACCAATTAAAATTTATACTTATATATCAAAAGTTTGAATACTACAATAACAAATTGCTGGTTGTTCTTGTATTATTATAGCTGCTGCCACTACCTGTATTATTGTGCCAGAATTTGTTCGGTGAAGAAAAAAATGATATTCTATATAAGTTCGGTTAAGCTTTTCAAACCCATTTTGAATACTTTGTATTCCCTTTACCGCAGGATGGAGTGCATACTAAATTTGAAATTGCATTTGCAACGCCTCAAAATAATAATCGGCGTGATCATCGTAAAATTCCAAGACGATGTGTAGTAGTCTGTCGATCTGTGTCTGTTTAATAATATCATTCAGACAATGGGCTATGATCCTGATTTCACAATGATGTCTTATATACGAGTACACAAACTGTGGACGAAATCGGTTCTGGCGAAAATAGGTTTCCTTTAAGAGACTTAGAAATAAATATTTTTTTTTGAGTATTTTTTTTAAATATTATAGTATTTTGAGGACGAAGTGTGGCTTAAATAAGACTGTAAATTGAGGTGCACTCAAAACCCAAAAAGGCTAATTTGAAAGCTTGGTGAATTTTGCCCACACGTTCGTATTTACATTATGTTTGGTCGCTTGTTTTAACTAAACAACATCTTTTGGGCAACTAAGTTTCATGCTTCCAAACCCAAAAATTAGGCAGTTCTTGAAAATTTATTTATATACTCGTATTTATATATAGGGTGATCCATCTAGAGGTATTTTTTTTTCAAAATAAATAAAAACTAAAATTAAAATCAAGTCCCAAAAGCGTTTCCTCCCAGAGATATGCGCGTTTTATAAAAGTGATGGTACACCAAAGATAGACGTATTTAAATCTTTAAAATGGCTATCCTGAACAAAACTGGTTTTTACCCTTAGGTCCCTTTCTATTTTGCGCGTCACATATGTATATAAAATAAAATAATATTCCGATTTTTACTTACATATTCTGTTGTAAATTTATTTTTACTTTTATTTGTTTACATAAAACAGCTGATTTCAAACATCTGTCCTATCTTGCAAATTTTGGTTGGCTAAAATTTCTCCAACTAAAATTTGCAAACTCTCTAGCATCGAACTGTCAAAATTTTCTCTCTCTGGCTCTCATTTACTGGAATTTTTGTGTAAACGAACACGATCCAGTAAAAATTTGCACAAATTTCTAAGTCAACGAACACACTTATTATTTGGCAAAGGAATTTTTCACATTTGCAAAAAATAAAAAAAATAAAACAAATGTGAACTCGTTTTTGAGGGTGTTTAAATGAATGTAATGAAAATAGTTTATTTACAACGGCGGCTTCTTCTGCACTGATCTACACTAAAGTTTTTTCTTGTAGATATAAATGCAAAAATCCTAGGCCACTTCGCTTCTGGATATCGTGGTGTGTGGTCGCACGTCCTGCTTCGGTTTCTGGGGACGGTGTCATTTCGTTTTACTTATAACTACAGTTATCGTAACTGTGTTATAAGTTTTTAAATTTACATCACCTCGTGATTGAAAAGAATGCGGCTTGGTTAGCCATCGATTTATCAACCTGGCATGCTAGACAAAGTTCTCCGCCATTTTAAACTAAAAACCAAACAAAAATCCTGGTGAAAATTTCGTTTTCAGTGAATACTAGTGTGATTTAGGTTATGTTGAAAATGAAATCGTGATTATCGATGAAAGTTTAAAATTTGCTTGGATATTTCCGTGTTAGTAAGGCGATTAAGACAATAATTAGGACTACATTTCTAATGTAAATATTGCAATACTTTCAAAAATTACGTTGCTGACGATTTTTTTAAAGACGATTTTCTGGGGTTTTTATTCGGCAGCATTGGATCCCATATTTTACACAATATTTAACAAATGCAGTAGTGGTCCACAAAAGTAAGGTACATATATATTGCTTTACCACTTTTCTTCTTGCTCGGCGATAATTCTCAGTGTATTTTTGTGATCTACGCATGACCTATTTGCACGGAAAGCTTGTTCCGTTCGTAGTTTTACTGATGCTTCTGTTAAGTAGAATCCTCGTAAATATGTTGGATGTTATAGAGAGAAGTGAAATTTCTTTGAAATTTGTACATTCGTAAATATGTTGGATGTTATAGAGAGAAGTGAGATTTCTCTGAAGTGTTTACATTGGTTTTTTATAAATGCAGGGTGCTTTACCAATTATCTACTCGCTCAGCGATATTTTTTAGCGTATTTATGTGATCAACGCATGACCCGTTGAGTAGAATTCTCGTAAATATTTTGGACGGTATAGAGAGAAGTATAAATTTCTTTGTAATTTTTACATTGGTTCTTTATAACTACAGGGTGGGCCGAATAAGACTGAAGGGTTTACCAAAAAAGGTTACGAAGAAGTTCTATTATAGCTCTTGCTGCATGCACAGTGGCCCCATCTTGTTAGAACCATATGTTAGGATTATTCTGAACTTGTGAACGCACAATAGTTCAAACTAACTCCTATACAGAGCCCCGTTAATGGTTTCTGATTGATCCTCATCATTTTCAAAAAAAAAATATGCTCCGAAAACGTTATCAACCATAACATCAAGTCAAACATTTCATCTGGAGGGGTGAAATTGTCGCTGATGTAATACCCTAGGATTGTGACACTGATCTATGTTGCCCGAAACGGGAGACTAACTTCCCAATAATGTTATTGCTGGATCCATATGTTAGGATTATTCTCAACTTGTGGATGCAAACAATTTTCAATCATAGTCCTATACAGAGCCCCGTTCGTGGTTTCTGGTTGACCCTTCTCACCCACTCAGTTCCTAATCATGTTGTTTGTGGGTGATGTTACGAGGGTTGCTAAATATATTTCTGGCCTAACTGACATTTCATTGGAAAGTTTGACATTTTTTAGCATAAACTTACTCAGAACGTTTTGACGTACGACCATCATTTGTGTTGTTTACAGTGACTTGAAAAAATAGATTTGCCAAAAAAAAAAATGGAATTAACTCGGGAACATTTTCGTGCGATAATTTTTTGTACAACTTTCGACGTGGATTATCACAAGAGTGCATCGATGAACTTTAATATTTTTATGGTAATGAAGCACCATCCTATAGCACTGTGAAAAACTGGTTTAATGAATTCAATCGTGGCCGACGCTCGCTCAAAGACGAAGGTCGTCCAAAAACGGCCGTTGTGCCAGAGAACATTGAACTGATAATACAAGATCGTCATGTGACATACCGTGAGATCCTTGGGCATTTCTTCCACCAGCATACATTCGATATTGCATGAACACCTGGCCGTAAAAAAGGTTTATTCTCGTTGGATTCCACACAATTTGACAATCGCTCAAAAAAGGCTCGTGTCGATTGGTACAAAGAAATTTTGAAAAATACGATCGCGGTGCTTCAAAAGACGTTTATAAAATCGTCACAGGTGACGAATCATGGATCTATGCGTATGAGCCCGAAACAAAACAGCAATCGACCGTGTGGTTCTTCGAAGAGGAGCCAAATGTAACGAAAGTTGTTCGTGGGAGAAGCACTTCGAAGCAAATGGTCGCATGTTTCTTCGACAAAACTGGCCATGTTGTGACTGTTCCGCTTGAGCAACGTAGGATGATCAATTCTGAGTGGTACACCACAATTTGATTGCCTCCAGTCTTTGGAGAAATTCGAAAAACGAACAAGACGAATTATTGTGCACCAGGACAATGCGAGCTCTCACACATCGACTCAAACCAGCGCCTTTTTGACCGGCCAAAACGTCGAATTGATCGGTCATCCGCCGTACAGCCCGCTCATCAAGAAAAAAGCGTTCAAAAACCATGTTTTGGAGGTGTCTCAATCGGAGTGGAAAAAGTGCTTTGACAATTGGTTTGAGCGAATTCAAAAGTGTACAAATCATTCTGATGAATACTTTGAAAAACAATAAAACCATTTTTGATGCTAAACATTAGCATTTTTATTATTAGGACAGAAATATAACTAGCAGATATTCGGTACTGGAGTGAAACAAACCCCAGATAACTTTACGAAAGACTTCTGCATTCGGACCGCGGCTCTGTGTGGTGCGCAATATCACGAGTAGACATCATTGGCCCTTACTTTTTCCAGGATAACCGTATTGCCGTAACTGTGAACTCCGAACGGTACCTGACTATGATACAGGATTTTTTTCAGCCGACTCTTGAGGCAACGCAATTAAAGGACACATGGTTCCTGCAGAATGATGCCACTGCACACACAGCCTACTGTTCGATACAATTAAAATATAAAATAAATGTTTCTGTTGAAATACTTTGCGGAAATTCACATGTTCTTATATTTGTATATGTGACGCGAAAAATAGAAAGGGACCCAAGGGTAAAAACCAGCTTTGTTCCGGAGATCATTTTAAAGATTTAAATACTCGTACGTGTATCTTTGGTGTACCATCACTTTCATAAAACGCGCATATCTCTGGGAGGGGACACTTTTGGGGCATGGGACCGGTCTCATCCGATGCTCAGAAGTTGTCCACATCAAAAAAAGAAAAAAATGTAGATTTTTTTTACCCTTAGGTCCCTTTCTCTATGCGCTGTCACATATACGAGTATGTAATAATTCTGTCGCAGTATGCTTTGTAATTTTGTTCATGAAGGAAAAATAATTTTTTTATTCTATTACTGTTTTTCAAACCTTTGCATTGTACGGTCATAAAAATAAATTTTATACAAAAACTTAGATTCTCGTGCCTGGATTATTGATAGGTTATGGGCCCAGCACGCTTTCACTGCGCAACTCTGCTGAGGAGAAGAAAATGCATATCGAAGACATGGGCGTTAAGTGTGCTTTTCTGAATGGTTGTCTTAAGGAAACTGTTTATATAAAATAAAATATCACCATAAAAAGCTGTATCTCCTGCAAGAGAATAAAAATTGTTAACAAAAATGTTATGAATATTTTTAACACTTCGATCTTAGTTGGACCACCCAGTACAATACAACAAAAAATAGATTGGGATATTTCGAATTTAGGACTTTATGCTGCTCATTATATACTGTGCCATGTAAATTTTACCAATCTTAGGAAATTACATTGCTTATAATTCTGTGCCAATATATTGGTTATAAATACTCTCTTTGTTCAGATCAAGCCCGACTTAAAAATTCCTTCCGATAAAGACCTCTGACACTTGAACATGTCAGATGTCTTAATCGAATCACTTGAATGATTTTTTAAATACTTGGAAATTAGATTAGAAATATTGTTACGCAATGAGGTTATGGTTAATGAACTGATAAATACATAAATGTCTGCAGTACTTACCTTATGTAAACAATTTGTCTACTGGTTTCCATATGTGTCTTATCTGCTGTTTTTTTTACTCGAGCGTTTTTTCTTTGTAGCTTCAAGCTAATCGATATCAGCCGTCTTCTGCAGTCATCGTGTTGCTGGCTTATGTTTAAAATGTGTTGTGTCTATTCTATAAGTATATGTGACAGCGCATAGAGAAAGGGACCTAAGGGTAAAATAATCAATTTTCACTTTTTTTTTGATGTGGACAACATCTGAGCATCGAATGAGACCGATCCCCTGCCCCAAAAGTGTTCCCTCCCAGAGATATGCGCGTTTTATGAAAGTGATGGTACACCAAAGATACACGTATTTAAATCTTTAAAATGGCTCTCCTGAACAAAACTGGTTTTTACCCTTAGGTCCCTTTCTATTTTGCGCGTCACATATCTTTTTATCATCCTAGAAAGTTGTGCTATCATACTGTTTTTTGGGGTCGAGGATTAAATTTTTAATATTTTTTACCCAAAACTCACGCTAGATGTCGCTGTCATGCAAACGGTGCTATTTCTTGTAGATTTTCGTAGAAAAAACGGTGTACGTATTTACTTTTTTTAGGCTTAAAAATCAATTTTTGATGTTGGCTTCATAGTAAAACATATTTCTATTGATATTACGTAGTACATTTTTTATTCTCAGTACGATACTATTACGGATCCAAATAAGATATAATACTTTTAAATAAAAAAGTTGTTTTTGTAATAAAAAAAAAAATATTTTTTTCCAATAAAACACAGTATTTTTTTCCACTAAAATTGCATTTTTGAAATGAAATAGTAACGTAAAAATCAAAAATGAATTCCTTGACCCCAAAAACAGTAAGATATCACAACATTCCAGGATAACAAAAATAAATAAGCATTATTTTATCAAATTTTCAATGATCTTTTCTTGTTAGACATCGTTCCAAAAACACCAACTTCAAAAGCGTGTTAAAAAAAATCTCACACTGAACTAAAGAAAAAATCTTGAAGGTTTTGTTACGGATAATTCCAACTTTCATTTGCAATTGGTCTCATCCCATTCGCATTTTGGTTGTTACACTGTGTTACCGAGCTCGAGTTTCAGTTTTAATAATAAATTATTTAAATTTATTGTTGGCTAATATTTCGCAATTCTTTCAATTGCTTCCTCAGGGAAAATCTTCAAAACAAAATTGTAACAAAAACGTCATAAAACATCACTTATATACACATATATGAAAAAAACGAGTACAAACATTTACTTATAATAATAATTTGTATTTATTGTTTTTGACATAATGGTTTACAAATGACTTTACAAACTAAAGAGTTTAGGAATAGAACTTCATTTTCAACTTTGTAAACAAACATTTACTTAAAACTAGCGTAGTTTCACTACTAACTTTACTTTAAAAATTGACTACATACTCGTAATCCACGTGTCCTATTAGTATTCGCTTATTAAGCGAGTAAGTTGTCGCTAAGGCGATAACTTTAAAACTTAACAAGAACTTTTTGAAATTCCTTTATACTTATATAGAAGAACTGAGTGGCTTTAAGCCTTAAAAACCGTTTGATTTGAAAATTTTTAGTTTTAAAAAAAGGGTTATTCAAGAAATACTCTAATTTAGTAATAACCGAGCTCGTTTAACTCGCTAAAGATTATTCTTGAATAGCTTCCCTCCCACAAATGTTAATTATTTAAAACAAACAAGACGCAAAATGTCTAGTTTTCTGTAAACAAAATCATTTCTCTATTCTATCGCCAAATGCTAAATATTCTTGCGGCATCGGTCCTCAGGTCTTTAATTATACGAGTACCACTACAGAAGTTTTATTCGTTAAGAAATAAATTTTAAGACTGTGTCCAATACCGAAAACTTACATTCACTTCATTTCTGAACATTTTCTTGTTGCATTTTTAAGCAAAAGGCTTAAACCGGGATGTCGGTTAATGTCGGGTTTTTAGTAAAAATATAACCCGACAGTCGGGATATACAAAAAAAACCCCGATGTGCCAGTTTACTGAAAACCTCAGTTTATTGGACACTCTAGTCTGTTTCTAAATCCATTGCTAGCTTCTTCTATTTTGGCCAATACTGATTGTATCGAGTTTGTAAGGCGATTGTGTTTGGGAAACGGGATCCTCCAGAAAGAAAAAAATAAAGACGATACGCAGAGGGAAATTTGTTCTGCATATGAAAATTATTTTGCAAAAGCATTATTTTACCTAAAGCCAACATATAATTTTCTTAGTACGAAAGAAAACTCATTTTTGTAATGTAAATAAGTTTGTATTACCAAACAATGATTGCTTCAACCATCTGTTAACAACTTTTCCATTAAATTTAACAACTTTGTTTTATCAACATGAAAAAAGCTAAATTTTATTGTCCGTGCTAAAGTGTTACATTCCGCAATCAGTACACTAAACTTTGTAAAGGGTGTTTAAATTTTAAGGGCCGATATTAATTTTGAATAAAATACAAATTATTTAGGAAATTATTGTCATTTCTTTTTATTATGATAATATTGGTATGGTTCAATTACACTGTGGAATATTTTTGGGGTTATTGTCTGGGGAGTGAGAAATTCCAAGTCAGGGTGATGGTACTAGGTCAGTATATTAAAAACTAATAAAAATAAAAAAAAAAAAAAAAAAAAAAAAATGGCCAAATTTTCTTCATAAATTTATTTCTAATTGCAAAAATGTTGATTTGGTAGAGAAACAGTATATTAATGGATTAAAGAAAAGGTAATTATTAATTTTTCTCAATTTATTTCAGCAAAATCGAACTAGTCGTTCTCGAGTTATGTCAAACTACGTTTTTGCCAACATTTTACAACTAAGCGAAAAAACATCAAGATAAGGAAAAAATGTAAAAGGTCATAAAAAAAACTGGCACATACGAACGCAAAACCCTTTGAGGGTTTTAATATACTGACCTAGTACCATCAACCTGACTTGGAATTTCTCAACCCCAGATTGTTTGTTGTACTGTGTTATGTATGGAACAAAATATCGGCCAAATGGCCATTCGTTCATCCATCCGATGGTCCAAATTTTCGATGACGCTGAGGCATAATTAAGGTTCTATGCCGTTAATGCGCCGAATTATCTCATCCTTTAGCTCTTGAATTATTGCTGGCTTATTGACGCACACCTTTTGTTTTAAAAAAAAAAACCCAAAGAAAGAAGTCCAACTTTTTCAAATCACATGATCTTGGCGGCAAACAAAACATCGCCACGACGTGAGATAACACGGCCATTGAATTTGTCGCGCAAAAGAGCTATTGTTTCGTTAGCTGTGTGGCAAGAGGCACCGTCCTGTTAACACCAGATATCGTCCACATCCATATCTTTCAATTCGGGCCATAAAAAGTTCGTTATCATCTCACAATAGCGAACATCATTAACAGTAACTGCCTGATCGCTCTTATTTTGGAAAAAATACGGCCCGATGATGCCGCCAGCCCATAAACCGCACCAAACAGTCGCTCTTTGTGGGTGCATTGTTTCGACAATCACTCTTGGATTACCATTGGCCCAAATGCGGCAATTCTGCTTATTGACGAATCCACGGAGGTGAAAATCTGCCTCATCACTGAAGATGATTCTCTTCGAAAATTAATCATCCACTGTTGTCAAACTTTAACGCGTTGCTCGCTTGTTTATCTTCAAATTGAATTAGTCTGAAATGGAGAAATATTTAATGAAATGCAGAAAAACTGTTGTAGTTCACATTCAACATCGGCTCTTAAAATTTAACCAAAGTTAAACCAAAATTTAAATAAAGATTTGAAACAAAAAATAAAAATAATTTTTTTTCCTAGTTACGGGCTCAAAAAGTGTGACAATAAATATCTTTGTTGTTTTTGTATTACTCAATTCTTTGATAAGCGCCATGTGGGTATCAGTGGAATCTCTTAAGCAAACCTATCCAACAAAGTTGTAACCCCATTACGAGCGGAAGATAAAAAAATATTTTTGAAAAATCGCGCGAGGCGGTAAACAACCAAACTTTACCCAATTTTTTTTGGAAGAACCCACAGTGCCAAATTATTAACTAAAAATTAAATTGTTATTTCAAAAGGAAAGATTTACCTCAAATGATGAAAAAGAATTAAATAAACAAACCGACATTCAGCTTGAATAATAATAAAAAAAATATGTTTATAAGTAATAGGTGAAAAAATATCCCCAAAATTATGAATACAAAAATGTATCGTCTCAATCTTGACGAAGTGAATTTCTTTTAGAAAAACATTTTAACATTAATATGACTTGAACACTTTCTATTCTGGTGCTAGACCTTTTTGTTGTTTCTTTTTCAGAATCAACTAAAAAAAAATTGGTGAAATGTATTGGCTACGGTTGCCAGGCAGACTGTACAGCTTTTTCCAAACCCGCCAAGGTTTTTCTTCAGCAGTCTTTATCAACGATTACTTCGGTTAAAAATCAAATGACTTATACGGGAGTCTCATTATGATTAATGAGAATTTTAGGATTAATGTTAGAATTTTCGCAAATGACTTTTGTTAATTAGAAGACCTAAATTGAATTATTCTTTTTAGTTTTTATATAAATTAAAACAAAACAAAATTAATACGCTTTGTCTTTTAAGAAAGATTTAAAAAATTTTATGGACAATCAATTTTTCGGGAATTTACGGTATCTTGAAGTGCTGGTTGTTGTGCGAATTTGAAATGAAATAAAGATACTATTATTTTGAATACTTTTGAAGTTTTTATAATTTTCTATATTTGGGCCAATTGATACTGTTGTCGAAATTCTACCAGTTATAATAAACAGAACGACTACCGAGTCGGTATACATTTTTTTCACATTATTTTTAATATTACAATTAACAAACAATTAAGTAATCAAACATCATAGAATAAAAATAGGTTGAACTTAACTTAAGAGACCATTTATTTTGAAAATATTATGTAAAAAACAGAATATGCTTATTTCAAGATGTTCAAGAGAAAAGTTTCGTTTTTGTAAAAAAAAATCGCATTAATATTTATGGATACCTATTTAACACAATAACTTAATATACGAGTATACTTGAAGTATTGAATAAAAGCGTCACCAGGGACCTAGCTACGAATCTATCTATTGCAATATTTATATTTGACTTTTATTGCGTTGTTTCTTATGAATTGGCTCAGCCTATTTAAGAATTTCGTCCATGAGGGAGCTCCCTGAATAAATCTAAAACAGCTTAATTCATCTCCGTTTTCATTAAGCCACTTAGTGTGAAGTTTAGTTTCTATGTATACCTCTGCCGGAGTCACCTGAAGATGGGAATACAATTTACCTCTTTTCGACTAAGAATATAAAAACACACACATTTCCCACATTTATGTTAGACTTCACGTTTCACTATTACCCTGGTTTTTAACATTTCCAGTTCAATTGTTTTTATCTCTATTTCAAGTTTTATTTCCTCCATATTAGCCGCATGTTGCTCTTCCATCATGTCCAACGACCTTTCGTATTTTGTAATCAGATTATCCAGTCTTTTGTTGAGAGTTTCTTGATGCTCTCCGAACTTCTGTATCGTAGCATTCAATAAATTCAATACAGCTGGTTCATTTTCTGATGAAATACTAGAGGCCACTTCGTAGACAGGTGTCGCCACCGACTCATGCCTATCATCCACCTCATAAGCATCCTCATCAGGTTGGGTCTTTGAGTCATATTGGTATGTATGGTTTTGATCTACTATTCTGTTTTCAGCAATAAAGTGTTCCATATTTCGTAGTGAGAGGGGCGGCATACTTTCCAAATCCGTCGTATCCAAACCAGCGGCTTCGATTATTTGTTGTTCGGCCTTAGACAAATATATTTGTCGTTTGGAAATTTTCCCTGCATCTTCATTAAGGGTTATTTTCTTTTTTACACTATGCTTTTGATCGGTGAATACCTGAAAAAAAAAACAAAAACAAGGGAGCTAGTTAAAATAAGTCAGTCGTGGTCCTGCGTTTTGAGATGTTCAGAAAACAGTGATGCTAACCAGTCCAAAATTTGAGTTGGTTCGGTTCAGTGGTAAAAAAAATTCAACATCGGGATGTACAGAAAACAGGGATGCAAAACCATTCCAAAATTGGAGTTGGTAAGAATTATTGGTTCAGGACAGGTTCGAACCAATGGTTCGGGTTTGAAAATGTTTTTTAGGTAATTCTGAACCGCGGTTCTGGTTCGGTTCAACGGTTCAAAATACATAGGGGAAAAAAAAGAATTTTTGATGTAATTTATTTCTGTTAAGAACAAAAAACTGAATTAAAACTAAGGTATGCACATAAAAACTAAAACCAACCCAGCAAACAAAACCTTCAGAATTCGGTCTGAATTCAGTACGAAAATCGGCAAAATGTTTCGATTTCGGTTCAGAATTCTTGGCGAGTTCGTAACGAAAAACATATGAGAGGGATGACACGAATTCTGAACTACTCCTCTGAGGGAATTCTGATGTTTTTGCCGACATTTCGAACCGATTTCTGACCGAATTCTGAACTGTAGTCTTAGGAAATTCGAGAGGAAATTTTGATTTATTGTATCTAATTCTGAACTAATTCTGAACGACTTCGGTCAGAATTCTGGCATTAAGTCTTATTAAATTCTGATGTTTTTACTGACATTTCGAACCGGATTCTGAGCTTATGTCATGGTAAATTCTGAATGCAAACAATCAAAAAGAAGAAAATATTTTTGTTGTACAAAAAAAAATTGTAAAACATTTTCAAAAAGCGTTCGGAAAGACTTTTAGTTACAAGCAGGGGTGTCTGCAGTTTCGGAGAGCGCCACCTTACTATAATAGTACCGCAAGCAATAATTGTGCTGTAACTATGTTTAGTGGCTTAGTGCTAAGGGCAACCAGTTTTGCATTTAACGAGAGCTGTCGGCAGTAGAGTTTTCTTCCGAACACAATAAAAATCCCTCGCACCGCCCAGCTAACCAAACGTTCAGAACTCGGTCAGAATTCTGTACGACAATCGGAAAAATTTAAAATTTTTTGAACAAAAAACAAGAATTTGAAATACAAAAATACCTTAGACAAACAGTTAAGAATTCGTTCAGAATAAGTTCTGACATGTCTGAATACAATGCCAATAACTGTAAAATATGAAGCGAATAACAAATTTAACGAACAGACTACCTTAGATAAATCGTTTAGAATTCGTTGCGAGTTCTTTAAGAGAAGTCTGATCAAAAAATTAATAAAAATCCCACAGACAAGTCTAACAGAATTCGGGCCGAATTGGTTCAGATAATTCGGAACATAATATAAGTACATAAAAAATCTTCAGACAAATCGAACAGAATTCGCAACGATTTCGGTAATAATTCTCGATAGTGCTCAGATAATGTTCAGAATTGTCTGATATCAAACATTGTCGGCAAATTTGGTTTACTGGGAAGTTAGAAACATTTATAAAATAATACGATTTCGATTTTTTTGTTATTCGGTTTGAGATTTGTTTCTTACAGCGGTTTGATATACGGTTCGGTTAATAGACAAAACAAGTGATACGGTTCGGTTTGCATCCCTAGCAGATTATCCAATTGAAAATTGTTATTTGGACCATCTTAGATGGTCTTAAATTTGCTATATTTGAGTCTCCTAATTCTGTCACCCAAACCATGACAGAGCATGGAGACTTTTTCAAAAAATCGGCCTTTATAATAGAAATTGATATAAGATTGGTTGTTGTTTTTCGTCATATACTAAAGGGTGGTGCAACCATAATCACACCTTAACGTTAAGATTTTTGCCCAACTTAATTTAACAATTCTTTGTTTCAGTGTTTGAAAAATACTACCATTTAGAGGTAGACAATTAAGCAGCGCGCTAAGATTGTTGTAGCTTTTTACAAAAATAGGCGTTCAAATCAAAATGCATTTCGTGCACTTCATGATTGTTTTGGTCAGCATAATTATGTATTTTTTTATGAATTAAAAAAAAACTTTAATTTTTTAGGCAAAAAATATTTTTTTCTTCATACACTTATTTACTTACTGCGAAACTGCTGCTTATGTATCGAAACGTTGTATGAACAGATTAAAGGAATTGTAATTTTTAATTTTTCAAATTTGTTTCAGCTTATTCTGACTAGTGGTTCTCGAGTTATGACAAACAAAAGAGCCTAATTCGTAACAAATTCCCCTATACGATACTTACTAACTTCAAAATAATTATTAAATTATTATTTGATGTACATTGACCAAACGAATGATGTTCTTCTTTTTGGGGCAACTTTCACAAACAATTATCAGAATTGAGTCCCGAAATGTTTAACTGCATCCACAAAGAGTGACTGTTTGTTGCGGTTTATGGGCTGGCGGCGTCATCGCGCCGTACTTCTTTGAAGGTCGGCCAAGCAGTCACCGTAAATGGTGTTCGCTATCGCAAGACGATAACGGACTTCTTTTGGCCAGAAATTGAGGATATGGACCTGGACTTTATGTGGTTCCAACATGATGGTGTCACTTGCCACACAGCCGACGAAACAATGTCTCTTTTGCCCGAGAAATTCCATGGCCGTGTTATCTCACGTCGTTTAGAATTCGTTGCGAGTTCTTTAAGAGAAGTCTGATCAAAAAATTAATAAAAATCCCACAGACAAGTCTAACAGAATTCGGGCCGAATTGGTTCAGATAATTCGGAACATAATATAAGTACATAAAAAATCTTCAGACAAA
The DNA here is from genome assembly GCA_963513945.1 of Hydrotaea diabolus. Classification (NCBI taxonomy): domain Eukaryota; kingdom Metazoa; phylum Arthropoda; class Insecta; order Diptera; family Muscidae; genus Hydrotaea; species Hydrotaea diabolus. The sequence goes on along the minus strand of OY740717.1, from coordinate 169,160,420 downwards.
TCGAACAGAAATCGCAACGATTTCGGTAATAATTCTCGATAGTGCTCAGATAATGTTCAGAATTGTCTGATATCAAACATTGTCGGCAAATTTGGTTTACTGGGAAGTTAGAAACATTTATAAAATAATACGATTTCGATTTTTTTGTTATTCGGTTTGAGATTTGTTTCTTACAGCGGTTTGATATACGGTTCGGTTAATAGACAAAACAAGTGATACGGTTCGGTTTGCATCCCTAGCAGATTATCCAATTGAAAATTGTTATTTGGACCATCCTAGATGGTCTTAAATTTGCTATATTTGAGTCTCCTAATTCTGTCACCCAAACCATGACAGAGCATGGAGACTTTTTCAAAAAATCGGCCTTTATAATAGAAATTGATATAAGATTGGTTGTTGTTTTTCGTCATATACTAAAGGGTGGTGCAACCATAATCACACCTTAACGTTAAGATTTTTGCCCAACTTAATTTAACAATTCTTTGTTTCAGTGTTTGAAAAATACTACCATTTAGAGGTAGACAATTAAGCAGCGCGCTAAGATTGTTGAAGCTTTTTACAAAAATAGGCGTTCAAATCAAAATGCATTTCGTGCACTTCATGATTGTTTTGGTCAGCATAATTATGTATTTTTTTATGAATTAAAAAAAAAACTTTAATTTTTTAGGCAAAAAATATTTTTTTCTTCATACACTTATTTACTTACTGCGAAACTGCTGCTTATGTATCGAAACGTTGTATGAACAGATTAAAGGAATTGTAATTTTTAATTTTTCAAATTTGTTTCAGCTTATTCTGACTAGTGGTTCTCTTCAAAATAATTATTAAATTATTATTTGATGTACATTGACCAAACGAATGATGTTCTTCTTTTTGGGGCAACTTTCACAAACAATTATCAGAATTGAGTCCCGAAATGTTTAACTGCATCCACAAAGAGTGACTGTTTGTTGCGGTTTATGGGCTGGCGGCGTCATCGCGCCGTACTTCTTTGAAGGTCGGCCAAGCAGTCACCGTAAATGGTGTTCGCTATCGCAAGACGATAACGGACTTCTTTTGGCCAGAAATTGAGGATATGGACCTGGACTTTATGTGGTTCCAACATGATGGTGTCACTTGCCACACAGCCGACGAAACAATGTCTCTTTTGCCCGAGAAATTCCATGGCCGTGTTATCTCACGTCGTGGCGATGTTAATTGTCCGCCACGATCTTTGGGGATATTTGAAAGAAAAAGAGTAGCCAAGAACAATTCAAGAGCTAAAAGATGAGATAATTCGGCAAATTCAGGACATTGGACCTTTATTATATCTAATTCGTGTCATTAAGTGTGTTCGTTTACTTTCCCAGTAAAAATTTGCAAGTTTCTACTTTTGAGAGCGTAATGCCAATTTTACTCTCTTTATTAAAATTTGTGTTTAGATTTGTAATAAAAAAATTAACAAAAGAAAACTTTTTTTCTTTCTAATTTCAGTGATTAACATATGTGACTCGCAAAATAGAAAGGGACCTAAGGTTAAAAACCAGTTTTGTTTAGGAGAGCCATTTCAAAGATAAGGTACCTTTTTATTTGCGCTTAAAATCGTCGACTTCACTTTCATAAAACGCGCATATCTCTGGGTATGGGATCGGTCTCAACTGATGCTCAGATGTTGTCCACATCAAAAAAAGAAAAAAAATTAAAATTGATTTTTTTTACCCTTAAGGCCCATTTAGTCTCGACGGTTGACGGTTGACGGTAGATTCTGCAACCTGCAGAAGTCTACCGTCGTCAACCGTCAAACTGTAGTTATCTCCCTCTAACACATGCAAAATGCAACCCTCAACTGAAATAGCTGATTGCCTACCGTCAACCGTCCACCGTCGAGACTAAATGGGCCTTTAGTTCCCTTTTCAAATTTTGGTTGGCTAAAATTTCACCAACCAAAATTTGCAAACTCTCTAACATCGAACTGACAAAATGTTCTCTCCCTGGCTCTCATTTACTGGTATTTTTGTGTAAACGAACACGATCCAGTAAATTTGCACAAATTTGCAAATGCTTGCCAGCGAAGCCGTGGCAAGCAAGTTTTTATATAGCTCCAACGAAATATGTCCCTTCCGCTTTTGAAGTATAAACTCGGACTTTGCTTAAACTCCAGGCACAGACGCAAATCTTCTGAATAACAGAGTTGAGTAGAGCATGTCATGGTCGGCCCGACAGGCTTTGAGTTGATTTTGATGGCTTTGGTACCGTCGGGATTAAAAAACTACATTTTCAATGAGTGCAAAGTACAAAATGGAAAAACCTTTTTTACTTATACATCCTTGGTATATATGCACACCCAACCTTCTAGAAACATCTCTTATGGCTCTAGAGCACGATAACTTAAATAAAGTGCAATTAAAGTTTGTCATAAGTATAATGTTAGAATATCGACCACATCTCTAACAAATTAGAGAAAGATAAATAAAATTAATTGCTATTAAAGGCACCCATAATTATAAGGTAAGAATACCGCCCACATAAATCATCAACATTATTCTCAAACTCATTAATATTTTCAGGAGGAAGTAATACAGTATCTACAAGAAGTTTCTCTTCCCACTCAACAATCTCCACAGACATTCCTCCACACCAAAATGTGTACCCCTATAGACCACTTAATATTTTGACTGTTTACTTAAGTAGATATATAGGGTGGACGATTATCATTTTCAATTTGAATCGGCTGTAAAAAAGTACTGATAATTTTTTTTAAATTTATTGGAAATGTTGAAAAGGTGGAACACAGTATCGTTCATATGACTACCACAAGTGGCTCGGCAGTACCTCCTCCGATGCACCCAATTTTTCAGTACATTTTCGATTGTTTCGGGTCGAATCTTTAAATGGCAACTTCGATTTCATGTTTCAACACTTCAATTGGCTCTGGATGCTTTGCGTAACCTTTATCTTTAATGGCTCCCCACAGAAAATAGCCCAAAGGGCTTAAATCACCGCTCCGAACTGGCCAATGGGCATCACAATTTCAGCGGATTATTCGATTTTCAAGTATAGTAAGTAAAATAAAGATGGTTGCGTTGGCTGTGTGACATGTGGCCCCGTCTAGTTGAAACAAAAAGTTGTCCATGTCATTCTCCTTAAGTTTAGGAAATACAAATTCTTTGAGCGTGGTGCGGTACTGGCGACTCCTTGCTCGTTTTTGTAGAAAAATGGCCCAATGATGCCGCCAGCCCAAAATCCACACCAAATAGTGACTCCTCGTGGATGCATTGGCTTCTCTGAACACCATATGCGGCCTTTTGCTTATGAACATAGCCACCGAGATGAAAAAGAACTTCATCAGAAAACACTATTTTTCGGTAAAATTCTGTATCTCCAGCTAAACAATCTTCAGTCCATTGGGCGAAGCGAAAACACATCGGATGGTGTTCCATTATTAAACCTTTACATTAAAACCAGAAATTTGATTAAACGATTTTTACCACCCGATTCAAATTTTAAATGGCCCACCCTATATAGGGCTATCCCGCCATCCCTTAGATTAGGGCGGTCGACCCTCCAACAAGAGTAATCTGAAATATTAACGCTTTTGGATGAAATCGAAGGATTCAACCAACAAGATCCAGTAGGCTGCCTTCTACTTTATTTCTTATTTCGAACACGCCGCGTAGTGTAAAAGTTTGAAAAGCTCTGCTTTAGTATTACAAACGGAATGCCTATGACCAATGGGGAACATAACAAACTGAGTGAACTCATTGTGAGCATTTATAAATACCTTTCGCCATAGCTTCGTATCCTTATATGGTGGACCTTCTGCATTCAATTTCGCCGTCAATTGAGCCCATAGCTTGTTGGCGAGAGCCTTTCCACAATCTCCACTTTTTCTCGCCAGATTTGGATGCTGCATCATGAATTCGGCAAGTATTTTCTTTTGTCGAATATTGGTTTTGTTCATATATTTCCTTCGGAATTAGAAAGACATTAATAGTTTTGATTTTATTGAAAAGAGAATTAAAACAATTTACTTACGGTTTGGCCGCCACCATTTCTTGTTTACTTGCGCTTGACTTCCTTTTTGCTTGGCTCATCTTGATTTGTTTTTTATTTGCAGCGGCTTTCGATAGAACAGGGTTTCATCGAATGAAATTCAACCATGTTGTTGTAGACCATATGTATCGAATCGATGTTGTTGCATATCGGATGTCGACCATAATCGAAACTCGAAGTTATCGGGAATGAATAAAATGTATCGATTACTCTTGCATCGAAGAATAAAGCCTCGATACAAAAGTAACGTGTTCAGTGTCCAGAAATGACAAATAGATTTTGTAGCATGACTGTTATAATTGGCGTGAGACTTACTAAGAACCCAACATTTTAAATAAATTGGGCGCACATTGTTGCAAAACTTTATCATTATTGGCGTGCGACTCACTGAGAACCCAGCATTTAAAATAAATTGGACGCACATTTGTTGTAAAACTTTATCAAAATTGCTTCGGCATTTTGTTCGTCGTTAGATTTGAAGAAATCCGAAATTAAGAAGGCGCATACCTTGCCTAGTTATTAAGTTCAGTACTCAGCCGACAACTAACAAAACCGTTCTTGTTATTTCTTTTTTCTAACTTATTCATTTCGTATTAAACTGATTTTGCATAATGTACTGTATATAAGGTACGGCGTTGGCGGTTGATCGCAGAGTTTGACGCTGCTATGAAATTAACGGCGACGGCAGTTTATGATCGGTGGTGACGACGAGCGCTCTCCGGCGTTGATTTTTAGCTAGGCCGATTTAAACCGACAAAACTAAATATGTAAAGGGTAGTTAAATTTGAAGTGCCGATGTTGAATGTAAACCACACCTAAAGGTCAAGTTTTTTCTGTATTTCATTTGATATTTCTCAATTTCAGACTAACTCAAAAAATGATTTCAGCCAAATGTCGACCGCGGTCGTACGATAAGTTAATTTGTCCCCTTTTTTATTACATTTCGGGCCCTTAAGTCCCCTCTCCAACGCATTGTTACCATTGCCTAAGGGTGATGGCAGAGTGCGCGCTCAAAGCGGAGCCGAGCTAAAAGCTGATTGAAATTCTTAAAACTGTGTAAATACAAATTAGTAGAAATCGGCTTCGGGATGGCAGAGTACGCGCCGAGCCGGGCTGAAAGCTGATTGAATAGAAAAAAACTGTTTTGAAGCGTATTTTGTGCTGATATCTGATTGTATGTGTAAAGATATGAGTTCCCAGCAAACCAAACCTACAGAATTCGGTGAGAATATTGTACGACAATCGGCAAAATGTTCCGATTTCGGATCAGAATTCTTATCGAGTTCGTAACAAAAAACATATGAGATGGTTGACACGAATTCTGAACTATTTCTCTGAGGGAATTCTGATGTTTTTGCCGACATTTCGAACCGATTTCTGACCGAACTCTGAACTGTAGTCTTGGGAAATTCGAAAGGATTTGTCGTATCGAATTCTGAACGACTTCGGTCAGAATTCTGGCATTATGTCTTATTAAATTCTGATGTTTTTTACCGACATTTCGAACCGAATTCTGAGCTTATGTCATGGTAAATTCTGAATGTAAACAATCAAAAAGAAGAAAATATTTTTGTTCTACAAAAAAAAAGTTGTAAAACATTTTCAAAAAGCGTTCGGAAAGACTTTTAGCAGGGGTGTCTGCAGTTTCGGAGAGCACCACCTTGCTAAAAGTATAATAATATCGCAAGCAATAATTGTGCTGAAACTATCTTGAGTGGCTATACACTTAAGGGCAATCAGTTTTGCATTTAACGAGAACTGCCGGCAGTAGAGTTTTCCTCCGAACACAATAAAAACCGGAAAATTTTTCCGAAAAAAATATTAAGCAAATAACAAAAGTTTTAAACGAACAGACTACCTTAGATAAATCGTTTAGAATTTGATGCGAGTTCATTAAGAGAAGTCTGATCAAAAAATAATAAAAATCCCACAGACAAGTCTCACAGAATTCGGGCCGAATTCATTCAGATATTTCGGAACATAATAAATAAAAAATCCTCAGACAAATCGAACAGAATTCGTAACGATTTCGGTAAGAATTCTCGATAGAGTTCAGATATTGTTCAGAATTGTCTGATATCAGACATTGTCGACAAATTTGGTTTACTGGGTTGTTTGTAATTTGTAAACGGTTCTTGACGTTTTGATACTGTTGAAATAATTCTCTCTGTTTTGATTGACATATTTTTCGAATATTGAACAAAATTATTTAAATTGGATCAATAATATGTATAATTAACTGATTATTCATAGTTCAGAATAATCAGAAATTTCCCTTATTAGATTAATTAATTATTCACATTATTGATTAGCCCAAATTTTGACTAAAAAATATCAACTACATAATCCCATTCATAAATAAAAAAATATAAATAAAACACAAAACACACAGCAAAAACAGTGCAGATTCAGCGCCGATTTGAGCGTTCACAAATTTCATATAAAGGCCCATTTAGTCTCGACGGTTGACGGTGGACGGTTGACGGTAGGCAATCAGCTATTTCAGTTGAGGGTTGCATTTTGCATGTGTTAGAGGGAGATAACTACAGTTTGACGGTTGACGACGGTAGACTTCTGCAGGTTGCAGAATCTACCGTCAACCGTCGAGACTAAATGGGCCTTAAGCATGAAATAAGTTCGGCTCGGCTTCGCTTTGAGCGTGCACTCTGCCATCAGCCTAAAGTGAATGAAACCAAACAGAGAAACTATTTTGAAATTTAATTAAGGCTGATGGCAGAGTGCGCGCTCAAAGCGGAACCGAGCCGAATTGTTAATCGTCACTCCCATGTGAAAAATTTTGGCAGGGAATGATGAATTTCTAAAAAAGCCCCTGAAATGTTTATTTAAGTACTTACCCTTACAATATTGACTTCAGCTGGAAGTTTATACTTGCAATAAAAGCAAAAAAAACACTTGCAAAATTATAAAAAGTATTTATTATCTTTTTAAAAAACAACACAGGTAAATGACCAACTTGAGTGTGAACGTTCGTAAGGAGTGATAAAACACGACTTACTTAATTTTAATAAGACTGTTGACGAAAAAACTTTTAGATGTGCACCCACTTCAAGTAATGTTCAATCATATTTGAGTTCTTTGAAATCAGGATTGGTTTGGAATTTGAATTTTAGCGATTATATAAAAATATAAATTGAATAGAAAATTATAATCATTAAAAGCAACAAAATTAATTGAATACTATTTTTTACTATGGAGAGGTTTTATTAAATAAATAATTATTATATTTGTAAAAAATGGAGAAAATTTCAATTGTAATTTCAAAGTAGTGTTAGGGACAACCAGTGTAATGATATTTGAACACTTTGGTATTAAATTGTTTAAAGAACAAATAAATTTTTTAAAAAACAATTTTAAAGGTCCTATAAAGATAGTAAATAATAAAGTATAATATATTTATTTTATTTTTCCCGCTTTGAACAACCAAGGACAACAAAGTGGTGCATAATCTCAGAATCAACCATATGATTGATCAAATTAAAATAGTTTTGTTTAATATTCGAAAAAATTGTCAAACAAAACAGAATTATTTCAACAGTACCAAAACGTCAAGAACCGTTTACATATTACAAATAACTTTAATCTTTACACATACAATCAAATATCAGCACCTATTAGCTCGGATCGGCACGGCGCGCACTCTGTCATCCCGACGCCGATTTCTACTAATTTGTATGTACACAGTTTTAAGAATTTCAATCAGCTTTCAGCTCCGCTCGGCTCTGCTTTGAGCGCGCACTCTGCCATCACCCTTAGGTATATTCTTTATTTTGGTTGTTAATTGTCGTTGCATCTCTTTACCCGTTTTGGTTCCTTTCCCCCTCGACACCCACCATACCTTTAAAATTAATGTTCTGTTAAATCACTTCGAAAATTCGCTTGGAAATTGAATTTTAAAGATGCACAAGATAATTCAAGGAAATAGTGAACCAACCGTGATTGATGCCTTCGATTAACTTGGCTTTTGTGTTGTGCGGACACGTAGACTTGCCTAGCTTACCATCCCCGGACGTTCTCTGTGATATTAAGGTCGGGCGAGTAAAGTGACAATGAAGGACGTCTACTTTTTGGCTCTGAATCCACGATTTCACGGTGTGTGTTTGGAGCATTTTATGCTGGAAATGCTCCTTGAAGTTATTGTAACTGAAAACTCGGTAGAAAATACGAAGAATCTGAACCTCCAAAAAAGATTTTGTGGATCTAAAAGTGCACAAGCTGCACTTGTTTAACAAAATAATTTTAAATTTTCAGTAGAGCCAAAAAAACTGTTGCCTTATATACTTGAAGTACTCTAAAGCAAATGGTGGGTCAAGTCGCGGAAAAAGAGTAAAGGATGATGGAAGATTTTTACTGAATAAATTAGATTAATCGTTTTATTTCAAGTAAAAAGCGGATTATTTTTGGTTATGATGAAAGTTTAGATACGAGGGCATATCAGTAGTTCCGTGACTTTTCCAACTTCCCTCGTCAAGTACAATCTGTTAATAGACTACTGTCAAATTTTGAGAGAGTTCCGTCATTTAGTTTGTGTTCAACTGCTGTTCGAAACAAACTCTCGTGGATTTTGTTAAAAATGAAATAAAGTGAATTATGAGTGCCCATTAAACATTATTTTTTGCAGAAAAAACCATTAATTAAACTAAGGAAAAGCTTGATAAATATAAGTACTATAGGGACTCTTCACCTTCAGTTTCTAAAAAGTGGTTTAGTGACTTTCATTGTAGACGCATAAGTACTTAGCAGGGACATAAATACTGTTACACACGTTTTATGCTGTAAAATAAAAAGTACTGAATGTTTTTGGACCAAATATTTTTTAATATATTTATTCATGTATATTGTATCCAAAAACAATCTACTTATTCGAAATGTCCGCCTTTTGCCTTTACACACGCCTTAAGTCGCACTGGCCAATCGTCAATAGCTGCACGAACCTCGTCCATTGGAAAATTGGCCACAGCTCGAACCAAAGCAGTCTTAAGAGATACAATGTTGGGGTATCTTTTGTGACAAGCCTTGTCCTCTAAAATCGTCCGCAACTTGCAATTCAATGGGTTCAAATCTGGACTGCCTGAGGGCCATTCTTCAGAGGAAATGAACGCTGGCAAATTGTTTCGAAGCCATGCCTGGGACGTTTTAGCCTTATGGGCCGGCGCAGAATCCTGCTGGAAAGTCCATGGCTGGTTTGGAACAGAGAATTTTTAAGAGGCTTCACAACAGCTTCCAAAACGGGTTTTTGGTAAACTTTGGCCGATGTTTTGACTCCTTGTTCGCAGAAATGCAGGTCAGTGATCCCGTCGTAAGAGACACCCCACCAAACCATGACTGAAGCTGGGCGATGACCCTTTGGATCCGTTCAGATGCTTCCTTAGATGAATGCGCATACTCTCTATCAATTTGGTTGTTAAATTTTTCCTGAACGGTAAAAATTTTTTCATCGGTGAACAAAATTTTTCTGTGCAAGTTATCAGCGTGCTTTACCAAAAGACGTTTGCATTTTTCAAAAATGCAAAATGCTGCAGTCAATAAATGTCCGGTACGTCGTTTGACCCAAGTCTTTTTTAATGATTCGACTCATGGACTTTTTCACGGGCTATGATTTTCTGTTTTCGGAGCGCGTTTCTGTGAATTCTCGATTAAACGGCTTTGATGACATGCGGTGTTCGAACAGAGCGTGGGCGGCCCGACCGGTGGCGGTCTTTTACATCTCCAGTCTCCTCAAACAGTTTTATGCCTCGGTAGACGAACATGGGGCTAATCCCTAGTGGCCGGAGCGTTTTGAAAATATCGTTTTTTTTTCATTTCACACTTGAAAAGCGCTATTCCAGCGATACAGTTCTCATTATCTGACCACTCCATGATGAAAGTTGAAACAATTTTAAAATCCCGTTACAGACAAACGCTATTGAGGTTAGCTTCAAAACCCATATGGCATTAACGGGGTATGTTCAGTTCTACTATTGAAATGGGTATGTTCAATGTTGTAACAGTATTTATGTCCCTACTAAGTAAACGACTTAATTATAGTATTTTTGCTTTTTTGGATTATTAGGTAATCCAAGAATTTTTGTTGAAAAACAAGCATATCAACATTTTTGGATTTCAAGCAAGTCTTCTTGCAGAAATTATAGAGTCAGCTTTGCAGAACATTCTTTCAGATTCCGTCAAAGTTGCAGAAATGCATAAATATCTTGTGGCGCAGGTTTTTAGTGTAGTCATCTCGTGCAAAACCGACTTTTAGAAATAAAAGCCATTAATAACTGTTTTCCTAAGAGAATTAAATATAATTGTAATTTTCCGATTTTTAAAGTTTGAAAATAACTTTTACGTAGAAAGCAATTCAATAAATATTTAAAAATACTTTTAAAGATTGATTAAAATCATAATAAAAACCTAGTTTGACATTTTCAGCTGTCAAACTATAGTTATCAAGCAGTTAAAAAACACCCTATACAAAATTCTCAAGTCTATTAAAATTAAAGCTTATTATTTTTTTCAACAGTTTTGTGAAACCCCCACACAGTAACTAATGACATTTTGCAATACATACGAGGGTTGCTATTTATATTTCGGGTGCGGCAATAAAAACACTATAATTTCACATTGTAAATGGTTTTTCAAAATATTCTTCTTTAAGATCAATACACTTTTGCATGCGCGCAAACCCATTTTCGAAGCACTTTTTCCACTCCGATTGAGACACCTCCAAAACATGCTTTTTAAACGCTTCAACAGCTGCTTCGGGCGTTGAAAACGTTGAACACGCATTTTTTTCATGATGCTAGGAAATACGAAGAAGTCATTGGGTGCCAAATCAGTGCTATACGGTGGATGACCCATCAATTCGACATATTGAGTGGTCAAATAGCTCATCGTTTCAGCTGATGTGTGAGAGCTCACATTGTCGTGATGCAAAATGATCCGTCTTCTCTTATTATCCTTCCTCATTTCTTCGAACACTGTTGGCAAACAGATGGTTATAAAGTATACCACTTAGAATTGATCGTCCTACGTTCCACTAAAGGCACTGTGGCAACATAGCCGGTTATACCGAAAATAACGCAATCATTTGCTTCGATGTACTTCTTCCACGAACAACTTTTGTTGCATTTGGCTCGCCATGAAAGACCCATGCGGTCGATTGCTGTTTTGTTTCGGGTTCATATGCATAGATCCACGATTCGTCACCTGTGACAATGTTATACACTGCCTTTGGGCTACCGCAGTTATACTTTCTCAACATGTCTTTGCACTAATCCATACGGGCCTTTTGTTGAGCATTCGTCAAATTATGTGGGATACAACGAGAACAAATTTTTTTCACTGCCAAATGAACATGAAATAAGTTATTGATGCTTGTCATACTAAAGCCCAAGGGTGCCTCAATCTCACGGTATTTCACATGTCGGTCTTGCTTAATTAGTTCACGCATAGCATCGATGGTTTCTGGCAATGTGACCGAAGTTGGACGTCCTTCACGAAATTCATCCTGGAGCGAACGGCGTCCGAGACTGAACTCTTGGTACAAGCAAGCGATTAACAGTGGTTTTTGATGGTGCTTCATCTCCAAAAGTCGAAACAAGTTGATTTAAACACTCTTGTCTCGATAACCCACGCCGAAAATCGTAAAAAATCATCGCACGAAAATGTTCACGGGATAATTCCATTTTTTGACAGAGATGACTTTTTCAACAGACTGTAAACAACACAATACGCCCTCAGATGACAAAACGTTCCGAGTGAAGTTATGCTAAAAACTGTCAAAAGTTTCCAATTGAAGTTTCAGTTTGCATCTGGGAACACTAGTATTGTCAGGACCAGAAATATAAATAGCAACCCTCGTATTTCCACAGGTGCATGCGCTTGCTAATTTCAATAAAACTTCCGCTGTTTTTGTTTTAAATATTTTTTTTTTGTGTTTTTTTATTTAAATTTTTAAAAATGTTTATCAATTTTACTCGTACTTGTTGAGAAATTCTTTTTTTTATGTATTATAAATATTAAAGTTCTTTTATATATCATCATCATTCTGCAAATTTGAAAGATATAAAAAAAAGAATAAAGCGATAATTTTGTTTAGCAAACAAAAATACTAAGTTGTAAATTAAAAAAAAAAAATATTTAAAATATAAAAAATTGTCATTTTTCAAATTAGTCTTTGATGATGGAAGAGAGGAGGTGGTAAAGGAAGGAACATATGCAAAAGCAAATTAAAAATATAAAAACATTTACGTCCAATGAGCGAACTACTATAAGGAAACTGAGAACCATAGTTTGAATGGGAAGAGGATATCGTTGGTTTTCAAATAAATGTATATTTAAAAGCTATTATGAAGTATTTATGTAATTTGTAAGCTTAATATGTTTGTAAGATAACTTCTCAATTTGTGTTTCTTGTTTGTTTTTTTTTTTGGGAGATTTTACTTAAAACTGTACATAAACTAGAACTATGTATTTTAAATGGGGATTGTGTTGATGTGGTTTGCTTAAGAGTTATGATCGGATTTTTGTGAAAACTAATTTTATTGAAAATTTCTCAAAAAACCAAAAGTTAAGAAAAAACCTGTTGCCCGGATCTGCTGCAATAATTGCTTTTTGGGGTTCTTTAAATTAAATTATATTATATTATTTATAAAATTAATATGTTCAGTGTTTGGTTTAAATTAGAAAATGATTATTTAATGACCAATTTCAATTAAGTCACCAAATGTTATAGAATTTAGAACACAATAGCATTATGCATCATTTTGGTGTAAGAAAAGATATTTGGAAAAAAACGAATTTTGAAAATAGGAAAAAAACTTAACTGTACTACGCCTCGTCATGTCTTGCCCTAACATTTTTTTTTATTCTGCCATCGTCGAAATGGTGTTTCTCTACTGGCAATCATTTCATTTGCTTTAATTTCAAAATATCTGGGCTTGGTTTTTTTGTTAGGAAAAGTTTTGTGTTTTTTTTATTTTATTTCTAATTAATAAGTTTCGTATTTATTTGATTTTGTTTTTTTAATTTTTATATATTTGTTTTTTTTTTGTATTATTATTTTAATAATCTTGTTGTTGTTATATATAGGTTTTGCAGTGTTCCTCCATTCGTTTTATTTGCAATAATAATAATAATTCGTTCTCATGTTCTTTCCGATATTTTTTTTTTATATATAGATTTTTATGCAATGGTTGGTTGTTGCTGCTGCTGCTTTCTTTTGATGTTGTTTTTGTTGCTGTTGTAGTATTGATTGAGGGGGTAATTGTTTTGTTTTTGTGTGTTATCCATAATTGTAAAGTTTAATAAGTTTATGTTGTTATAATATTTGAGGTTCTTCTTCTTACGACTACAACATTCGTTAGATGATTTAAATGTTTTGGGAAATCATGTTGCATACCTAAAAAGAAACGGAAAGAAATCTTATTTATATGGGAGTTTTTTTGTTGTTGTTATTTATTGACCTGTAAAAGACATAGTCAGCACCGGCTTTTTCTCGCATACTTTTCATTTCATTTTTTTTTTATTTATTGATATTCAAAAAGTAACCGAGCCTTTAGGTCTTATATAGTTACAAAATTACTTCAGATATGTTTAAAAAAAAACTTAAAGTAAGATTAAACAATTCAATATAAATAAGTATAAAGTTAAGTATACATTTAAATAAAAAATAAGATTTTTGATATTCCAAATTACGCAAAAAAATTTATTCATGAAAGACTAGATATGTTTCGTTAACAGCAGCATGAAAGTGAAACACACTAAGACTACTAGCCAATACTATTGTTTCAAATCAAAGACTAAGCAATACCCGCAAAAAACGCTTTTTTTATTATGTACAAATCATTATGTTGTATACATTTAAATAAAAAATAAGATTTTTGATATTCCAAATTACGCAAAAAAATTTATTCATGAAAGACTAGATATGTTTCGTTAACAGCAGCATGAAAGTGAAACACACTAAGACTACTAGCCAATACTATTGTTTCAAATCAAAGACTAAGCAATACCCGCAAAAAACGCTTTTTTTTATTATGTACAAATCATTATGTTGCACATTTTGAAATATTTTTTTTCGTAATTTAATGATCTGAGCGAGACAGGCAAACTATTAAAAATGCGAGCAACTTTCACGTGAAACGATCGACCTAAATCAGAATTCAATCGGGGAATTATAAGCTGTGGATTTCTTCTGGACCTTCCAAACTGAAAAAACTCAACCACAAAGATTGGTGTCTGAAGTTTATACAACTTATTTTTATAAACTCCATAAAGCTACAATGCAAAAACCTATCAATGTACTCCGAAACGTGCCGCCGAATATTAAGGGAATATAAATACCTCACCACACAATTGAATGCTCGACGAATCTTATCCATGACCTGAGCCACTGATCCAGAGTAAACTTCAATACAATACAGAAATATTGGCATAACAATCGCATGAATTATTCTAATTTTAATGTGTAGTGGAAGAGACAATTCCAAGTTGTACAACTTTCGCAAAGTAAAGTTAACTCTGGAAACCATGGAAACAGCATGGGCCTCAAACTTTAACTTATTATCAAGAGTAATACCAAGACATTGAATATTATCAACGAATTCGATTACACTATTTGATACAGACACTACAACAGTGCTCTTCAAAGGACTGCCAAAGAACATTGCTCGCGTTTTATTCACATTGACTGTAAGTCCATTACTGGACAACCAACCAGTCAAATTAGATGTTACGAAATTAATATTACTCTGCAACACGTCTAAGAAGTCCGAATTTCCCTTAAACAACAATTGAACATCATCAGCAAAAGCAAAAGGAACACAGGAGCTGGTTTCAACACTAACAAACATATCATTTATATACATTACAAACAAAAGCGGCCCAAGAACAGAACCCTGAGGAACTCCACTACTAACTGGAAGCAAATCTGAGGAACAACCATTTAAACATACACACTGTCTTCTATCAAACAAATTAGACTGCAATAGCCTACACGCGGAACTTGAGAACCCATACGAAAAGTATAACTTCTCAGACCATTTGAACTTTGAGTATATGTTCCACTATCTTTGGCAAAATTGGCATAATGAAAATCGGTCTATAATCTTCAGCATGTCGAGCATTTTTCTTGCGAATGGAAATAACTTTTTTCAATTTTCCATAAGGCTGGGAATGAAGAAGTAGTGATAATTGTATTAATCAGGTGCAGCATATGTGACGCGCAAAATATAAAGAGACCTAAGGTTAAAAACCAGTTTTGTTCAGGAGAGCCATTTTAAAGATTAGGTCCCTTTCTATTTGTGCTTAGAATCGTCGCCTTCACTTTCATAAAACGCGCATATCTCTGGGAGGGAACACTTTTGGGGCATGGGATCGGTCTCATTCGATGCTCAGATGTTGTCCACATCAATAAAAGAAGAAAAAAAATGAAAATTGATTTTTTTTTTACCCTTAGGTCCCTTTCTCTATGCGCTGTCACATATAATTACCAACGTACGGAAAAACAATTAATATTAATTTGAGAGTGTAACCATCAATTCCAACAGCTTTTGACTTAATCTTACCAAAAGCTTCAGCCATTTCACTAAAATTATTAGAATGAAAAGAAAATCGAGCAAGATTATTACTCGGAAATAATCGGGTGACTCCTATGGTTGTTCGACTGGTTAGAGGAAAAACAACAATTTAAATCAAAGACATCGACATCATGAACAACATTTTTACCTTTACCAATTCCGCTCTTGTTCAAAATTGACCACATTTCCTTACTCGACTTGTTTAAGAATAGTTTGCTATGAGCGGAACGCTTAATTCTCCTAACAATAATTTTTATTTTATTACGATACCTACAATATATGCGCCAGTTATCAGCATTTCTGTTATGCAAATAAGTTTTGTAGGAAAGATCTCGTAAAGCTAGACGATACCTTATTTCAGCACATTTAAACCAATCGTCACTTTTTGCGAATGTAAGGGGACGCCTTCTTACTGGAACAATAAAATGCAAAACATCAAGACTGCTATTCAAAACAGCCAACTGCTCATCGACATTGGATGTCAAAAAAATGTCCTCGAGGCTGCAAGCAGCCAGCGTATCTAACAATGTGTTAAGATTAATAGCATCATAATCTACATACTCGTAAAATTGCCGAGACGAGGCGGCTTGCAAGCTAAAAGAAACAAATATGAAAGAATGGTGTGATATACCTGCGCAATAAAATTGAACAGACAATTTTACAAGCTCAGGCATCGACACAAAAAAATATACCAGTAGGGACGTGGTGTTATGAAAGACATCATTGTGCGAAGGCCTCGAATTATGAACAACAGACTGGCACAATAACTACGAACAGATGCAGACTCCTGCAAATTAAATAAGTTTTTGTTAGTCTCCCATTATGGCAACGTTGGAGTATCTAACAACTATATCTGAAATTTGCTCTACAAGGGCATGAAAGTTGCCATGAGGAAGATATGCAACCCCAACTAAAACATTCAGATTATTAACGATCATTTCAACAAATAGACATTCAGCGATACCATAAGAATTAAAAACAAAAACAATTTTATGCTTGCGATTTTTTCCAACATAAAGAGCTACTCCCCCGCCCCTCGTCAGGACGATCATTTCGGTAAAAAGTGTACCCCGGAATGTCCAAAGCTGCATTAGAAATATATGGTTTTAGCCATGTCCCACTGACTCCAACAACCTTTAAATAACAGCCTTCTAAAATACTTCTAATTTCATTTATCTTTGAAGCGCTGCTATTTATTTTAAATCTTTGACAATTAAAATATCCTACATTTACACAATCCTTTAAATTTCGTAATTGGGATGACAAAAAAGAATTATTACTACCGAACAAAAATAAATTAAATAACGCTTTACGCAAATTACCAGAAAAAAATTACTAATTAAAAATAAAAAAAGGCTACTAGAAATAATCATGCAAAATCCCACCTTGGGTAAAAATACAAACTTGTGCTCAGTCTCATAAAGTTCGGACAACGATTATGGGCTGTTTACACTACGGTCGCGTCCAAAAATCAATGAACGCGCGTTAAAGCCTATACAAAAAACATAGGCAGTTAGGTATGGGAAAAAGTCGCGTTCATATTGGACGCGTTTTTCGATAAGTCGCGTTTACTATAAATTCTATTATTTTTGCAATCGAAACCCACCCATACCTATTAATGGCAACACCACAAATTGCACATTCCTATTAAAATAGCTGTTTATCAGCATAAACATAAAGCGCTGCTGCTACTGCACATTTTCATTAGGCGCAATACCATTTGATCCTCATTTTCCACTGCGGTTAGCAAAATAATATCATTTAACTCCATGATAATGTCACAACACAAAAATATTAAAATTTTTCGCACCGCAAAAAAAACAACAAATAAACACAAACAGCTGTTTGAACGCAAACGTGGACGCAAAACACAATGGAAACACCATTAAAAATTTTCGATAAATTGTGGACGCGGACGTGACCGTAGTGGAAACAGCCTATTAGTTTATTACAAGCCGCTCAAAATTAATACAAAACTAAATTTTCAACTTTCAAAGGAATCTTCTTTGTATCTTTTAAGATAACAGGTTTTCCAATAGGGACATAACGATTTCGTATCTTTGTGTCAACGCACCCTCAAACAACATGATCGTTCAGTGTCAAAACGTTAATCGAATTCAACCTTTTCATCGTGGTAAAGTTCACTCACGAGCAACGTTTGGAAATCATTAAAATTATCTAGCGAAATTCTGAGTCGGTGTTCGCAACTAATAACACTGTGGAACATTTTTGGGGTTATTGTCTGGGGGGTGAGAAATTCCAAGTCAGGGTGATGGTACTAGGTCAGCGTTAATAGAAATCGATTAACGCGTTCTGCTTTTATTTACAATTAAGTGAAGTTACTTAATTGTAAATAAAAGCAGAACGCGTTAATCGATTTCTATGATCTATGTCGCATTTTGTTTATAGGTTATGTGACTTTACGTGGAAGTTATAAGACTCTACACGTTTTTCCGTTTGGGAAAAAAAAAATTTGGCAAAATTTTCTTCATAAATTTATTTCTAATTGCAAAAACGTTGATTTGGTAGAGAAACAGTATATTAATGGATTAAAGAAAATGTAATTATTAATTTTTCTTAATTTATTTCAGCAAAATCGAACTAGTCGTTCTCAAGTTATGTCAAACTACGTTTTTGCCAACATTTTACAACTAAGCGAAAAAACATCAAGATAAGGAAAAAATGTAAAACGTCATAAAAAAACTGGCACATACGAACGCAAAACCCTTTGAGGGTTTTAATATACTGACCTAGTACCATCACCCTGACTTGGAATTTCTCACCCCCCAGATTGGCTGTTGTACTGTGTAATCGTACCACCTGACAGGCTGTGCGTGCAATAGTGGATAAATTTGGATCCAAATTTCACTTTTGGATGTTCCGGCGCCAAAGAGACGCCGTACCTCTTAAAGCGACAAAAATATCACAACTGTTAGTGTACCGTTCAAAATGAGCCAAATCTGTCGATTCCACGTCTATCTTAGGAATTGGACATCTCTCAACCCACTCTGTGGCATATTTTGCGAAATAATCTTGGCCTTGATCCTTAAAATATTAAACTGACTCACAAACTAAATCCACTTAATCAAACTAAATCCACCTGATCAAACTAAATCCACTTAAAACTTCTCCGATTGGGCTGTGGCAAAGTTTCACGAAAATCCAGAATTTTATCGAAAAATCATCTTCAGCGATGAAGCTGATTTCTGGCTTAGTGGTTTTGTCACTAAACAAAATATGCGTAATTGGACAGCAACAAACCCACATGTGCTTCAATAGACACAATTGTATTCGCAAATAAATACTGTGTGGTGTGGTTTTCATGCCGGAGGTGTGATTTGGCCGTATTTATCGTCGATGAAAACAATCGTCATGTTACCGTCAATCGTGCGATGTTAGAAAATTATTTGTGGCCATAATTGGATGAGCTTGACATCGCCGATATGTAGTTTTAACAAGACATTAGTGCCACTAGCCACGCAGCGCGCGTTACAATCGATTTACTGAAAGGAAAGAAATGGTCCGGTCGAATGGCCACCTCGTTTATGCGATTTAACGCCACTGGATGTCTTTTTGTGGGGCCACATCAAGTCATTGGTCTATGCCAAAAAGCCAACAACTTTAGGCGAGCTCCGAACCAATATCCAACGCGAAATTGCCAACGTTCCGGTCGAATTGTGTGCAAGAGTGGTGGAAAATTGGGACCAAAGAATAGATCGCAATATATGTGACAACGCATAGAGAAAGGGAACTAAGGGTAAAAAAAAATCAATTTTCATTTTTCTTTTTCTTTTTTTGATGTGGACAACATTTGAGCATCGAATGAGACCGATCCCATGCACCAGAAGTGTTCCCTCCCAGAGATATGCGCGTTTTATGAAAGTGAAGTCGAAGATTCTAAACGCAAATAGAAAGGGACCAAATCTTTAAAATAGCTCTCCTGAACAAAACTGGTTTTTAACCTTAGGTCCCTTTCTATTTTTCGCGTCACATATTTATTTTGAAGTCTTGTTCGTCTATGGGGGATCTGCTTCGATATCCAGGTGGAGGAAACACGCCATTTGAACTGGATGCGTCCACAGAGATCTGGGGCTCAGCTGAGTGGGCTTGGCCGGACAATTGAAGAGGTGCAGCACATCATGTGGTCCCTGATGGCAGGCGGGACAGATGTCCGGAACGTTAGCATCAATTCGTGCCCAGTAAGAATTGAGGCGGCTGCACCATTCAGATCTCAGCTGCGCCACAACTACGCGCGTCTGCCATGGTAGTACCTTCTCCTCAGGTAAAATCTCCGGGGGATGATCCCCTAGCACTACATTCACACTGTAGCTGGATACTGCTGCTTCGACTTCATCGATGTGAATGTTGTTCAGACCTGCCTGATAGTTTCGATGATCTAAAGGTTCTCTCTTATAACGCTGGACCTCTCTCTCTAGATCATGAAGATCGTACCTGATCTGTCTGGACGGAGGCATCCTGTCCAAGAGATGGTGGTTAGGATGACTGCTGCGAAAACACCCTAGCAGGTATTGATTAGACAGCAGGAAATTGTGTCTGCGCACGGTAAGGACCTTTGTCTCCGCATGTAGATGGTCCGTCCTCAGAAGACATAAGAAGACACCCTGTTGATGTTCTGAGGGCGGCATTCTGGCAAGTCTTTCACTGCGTCGTACTCACGTTCGCCGACCGTTTGCTACATATCGACCTATCGCTTTGTAAGAGGTCAACAAGGTTTCTTTGTCGGCTCCCCAAGTACAATATGTGTTTTTTGTTCGTCCAATAGATCGCTGTACTCGTGGCTCGTGGTAGTCATATGACTGAAATCGAATCTCATTCTTTAAATGTTACTACACCTGGAATAAGTTTGAACTCTATATCTTAAATATTCCGTGTTCCTTAATGGAAAACACTGTACAACTATTGAATGGCGCCTTGAAGCGGATTCTCGAAAAAAGTTTTATACGTTTCTTTACATGTTTTTGAAACATCCAGTGTTTTTTTATTACTCCTGTTTTATTTCTGCTTGTAGTTTTTTAACCGATTAATATGCATTGTTAATTTTTCAAAATTTAACAATTGAACAACAATTAAACCTAAAGTTTAAAACAAATTATTTTTAAAAATGGATCACAAAAATATAATTTTTGAAAATAATTTTTAAAATATAGCTAGTATTTTCTAAACTCCTTTACGTTTAATTTATTTAATTTCAACTAAAAATTAGTTGAAGGATTTTTTCACGGTTTTACTTTATGATGCTCATTTAGGTGTTAAATTACAAAAATTAACGCTAATAATACGTTGATTAGCATGTAGTTTTTAAATATTAAATGGATCACAAAAAACAAGTAAAAACGTCGTTAAGTTCGGCCTACGCTAATAAAGCGCGTTTGTGGGGCCTTTTGGTTCATGCGTCCATTCCTTATCTCACTCAAAACTTCAAAATTTCTCTTCATTTGGATTAGTTGAAAAATTAGATTTACTTGAGTTTGAGTACCCATATGTCCATATTGACTACAAATCGTCACTTTTGAACATGCAGGACGTTTTTTAGGGCGATATGAGCAAACAAGTCCATTATTAACTATGCCCTTTTTTGAGGTACTTAGTGTTTATTAACTAACAGTACACATTTTAACCATTTCCTGTCCACAAAACATTATGATTTGTTAAGCAAATTCAAATCATAATGTGCGAAGCAGAGGTACCTTTAGTCTCTTACAGGGGAATTTGTTTCCCCCCTGGTGCGATTTCGCCCATTTACAATACCAAACAGCTTATGGCCATAAGCCATCATCATGCAAAAATTCAGGACCGTTGGTTGATTCATTCGACCGCTATCGTGCTTTCAACGGACACACACAATCGGCTGTAAAAAAGTACTGATAATTTGATTCAAATTTCTAATTTTATTGGAAAGGTTGAACTTTGATATTTTATAATTTTGCGGTGTTGCAGACAGAGTCGCCGAGTTTTACGTGATTTTCGCCACGATGGCCTGAACCACGGTGTGCCATCACACTGGGGCCGTAACAATGCGACGGCCAACGCCCCATTGGATTGATTCCGCCGGTACCAATTCGAAGCATTACAGTTATGGGTCATGGTTAGGGGTCGAGGACTATCTAAACCTCTGCTGTTCTATGGGTCACAGCACCCGGTCGCAATGCAACTCCACACCGAACCGAAGTTCTCCCCGCGATTTGGGTATACACCACAGCCACCACGATACTCCCCGAAGGGCCGCACCATTTAGTCAGGCCAGAACAAGTTCTGGGGGCTCCTGACTACCCGTGGTACCAGATTAAAGTCTCCGGTCAGACCTCGTAACCAAAAGGCTACTTCCAGTTTCTGTTCCATATAACATGGAACCAAACTAATCGACCAAAACACAAACAATACACAAACAATTAACAGTCGCCCTCACGGGCGATTCGATGGCCAGGGACTGACACCAGCATGGATCACGAACAACAACAAAGGACTTTGCCTCCCTCACGGGATACAAGACGACAGAGGAACAACAACGACGACAGACGATCCAACGGCGACAACGATCCAACGGCGAGGTGTTGCAGACAGAATGACAAATGCAAAATACCATCCACTCTTCGGTAAAGGGTATATAAAAGATGAGCGGATGTTTTAGCGGGTCAAATACAACACGCCTATTATTGGAGATTGGAAAGCTGTATGGTTTGCAAATACCTTAGCTCGATATCTAAATGAACCCAAACGCTTAAGTTTTTCTTTCACAACACCTTAAACATTCTATTTTCAGTTCTTATTCTGTCCAACTTCTTCTACTGGCTTTTTTCTATCATATCCCATAACATGCATCTGAATACGTCTCCTTAAATTAAGCGGACTCAAAACTGGAACCGCAACCAGCGATTTCAAATATGGCAGAACAGAACAATCCAACGACAGTCAGTTCCACGCACCGCATTAACACGAAGCAGCAATTGGCAATGGCCAGGGGCTGACACCTCGACACTATGTGCAACATGTCTTCTGTTTTACTGTCAGGAGATAGGTACATTCCAACCACCACCGATCAACATCTGTGAAATGTAGCCTGGAGTGGATGCATTACAGGAGCTGCTCTGGCCTTCAACTGTTTAAAAAGGAAGGAAATCCGGGTTGCTGCGATCCAGAAAACTAACCTGAATGATACCTGCAGCTCGCATAGTTGCCAAAGGTGCAACTAAGGATCGTACCAAAAGTGGAGGTGGGGAGTGGCTAGTTACCCAGCACACCATCCCGTGCAGTACATACCTCTCTCGCCTGAGCTAGACTCTATTGAGCCATGCATATCATGTATGGCGATAGCAGTCAAGTCTGGGCCTGTCGAGATAGAGCTCTATAACGTATAAATACTGCGGGTTGCTAGCTTTGCCCCGAGCTATTTGCCTAACAACCGGCCCCTGATTGAAGGCAATAATCCCACGGTCATAGGGGACTACAATGACCCCACGAACTTTGGCTAGATAACGACTAGAAAGGCCATAGGATTAGGTGAGCAATTAGATAGCTCTACGCTTTGCACAGTTAAATTAGACGCCGTGATTACGCGTGATTGCAGCAGCTTTGCAGACATCACCATTATTTCATCTGGTCTGATAAATGACGTTCTCTATCATACCGTCATATCTCTTGAATCAGACAACCTTCCTGTAATCGTCTTCATCGACCGCCCATCTGAAATTATAACCTCTGAACGCCGTACTTGTTTTAACCAGGGGAAAGCCGACTGGAACAGGTTTAGAGTTAATCAATCGTCGATTTCATAAATTACCGATTCCTCTCAGATGTTCGGGTAGCTAAAAAGAAATTCGGAGTCATGATTAATCCGAACTTTGTACAAGTTCACCAGCAAAGGCATCGGGACTCGCATACGAGCGTGATGACTTTCGCATGGCGAATCCTTCTGATCCGAAAATCAGGGAACTGAACAACGAGAATAACACTGTCTTGACGGAGTTTCCATGATGATGTTAAAGCACTTCAACACGCCGGAAGAATAGTACATAACCAATAGGCTCAATCTGTGGTTAGCCACTCATTTAGTTTTCGATGCCAGGAAAACGGGCAGAGTGGTACCGCTACTGAAGCCAGGCAAAAAACGCAAGCAAAGCCGAATCTGATTGCTTTCGCCAGTAGCAAAGAAGAACGAAGAACTGCTCCTCCGAAGCCTAAACTATACCGCTGTTCGTCTGTATGGTTTCCGCAAGCAGCACGGTACAAACATTGCTTTACCCGCCATCACCATACATACTAATATTCGCGGCCAAAACCACAACAAGCCCAACGACATGACTGTCCTCGTGGCTCTTGACATGGTCAATCGTGTCACTTTATTTGAGGACAGCGCATGCACGTCCCTTCCGTCTAGTTTAAAACGTTGGGTAGTGAACTGTATGTGGGCGAGCCAGTCGAATGTAGAATTTAGAGGCAGAAAGTCGCAGGACGTACAGTTAAACATAGAGTTTCCCAGGGAAGGGTGATATCTCCGGCACTGTTTCACCTCTAGCTCTCTAAAATTTCTGCACCACCAGACGGCTTTGAAATTGTGTCGTACGCTGATGACTTCTTAATTTTGACTTCAGAACCTTAAGTAAACGACATTTGCGATACAATTAACTATTACTTCATTCATTTAGCACACTTACTCACAGAGGGGATTATGAAAATATCCGCCACCAAATCATCAGCCGCACTGTTCACTGCATGGACCGCAGAGGTGTCTTCGTAGTATTTAACCAATGCGTCAACCTTGGCAGACCAAATATGACGTTCATGTTCTAGAGAAAGAGAGGTCCAGTGCAGATCCTTAAGATATCTTTCTACCAGGCTAGTTTGAACAATATAAAGAATCAGCGGCAGTGCTCATCTTCAGCGTGAATGTAGTGGATGGTTAACATCCGCCGAAGATTTCACCAGAATGAAGACGCTAACGCTGCAGACGCGCGTGATTATGGCTCAACTGAGAATTGGATGGTGAGCCGCCTCAATTCGTATGGTGCCTGAGTTGATAGCAACCTCCCGGACTTATATCCCGCATGTCTTCGGACATGCTGCACCTTGTAAATTGTCCGGCTAGGCACTTTCAGCTGACGTCCAGTTCTCTTTAAAAGCACGCAGTCCAAATGGCTCGGTTCCTTCATCTGAATATTATCAACACATCGATGATACAACAATATTAACAAACGTAGCGCGCAAAATATCAATTGAGGCGTAGGCTATATGGAATTGCACATCATGCTGCTGCACGTCTCCGGCCACAAAAAATGGTTAATCATGCTTCTGTAGCGCTTAACGTTAACCGAAATGGCGTTTTAAGCAGCAATTTCAAAGAAACTGAAAATCGTAACCAAACTGGCTTCTCAACAATCACGTGTGGAATTTTCGATTCATAGTTTTGCTTGTTTACATAGCCAGACCTTCAATTGAATCTTGCAAGCGTATAATGCGCGATTTCTGTGCAAAGTTCGCATCAGGCTGGTGCGTAAAAATGTTGAGTTGTTGAGATCGGTGGCGAGACGTTGTTCCAAGACTAAGTCCCACAACCTCGCCTACGCAAACACATTATTTTTATTGCGCATCGTATGATGACGACGACCGTTCTGTTACACTTTTAAAAGTGACATAATATCCATAAAAGCGTTATCACATTGTCAACAGATACAGTGCAACATCCATAAAAGCGTTATCACATTGTCAAAGGATACAGTGCAACATTTTTAAAGAATTCTCCCAGTGGAATGTCCAAAATTTTTCGGATCGAAGTAATAGCAATGCCGACATAGTGCACTTTTTAAGTGAAAGGCCCAAAAATAAATGCCACCTTTTTATATATTTCTGAAAATAACAAAATTCCCAGTGACGTTTAACCCCGAATCGTTTCAATGTTTATCCTTACGAAAACAATATACCGCACGCCCGGACTTGAAGGCGTCATCGGTTTTGTAAAATGTTCTCACCCCAAATAAAATAAAACTAAAATTCCAATGGACGTTGTGACACTGAAGGTGACATAACGCCTATGGATCTTATGACAAATTTTTAGGCGTTACACGGCCATTACGTCCATGGATGTTATGACAGGCCACCCACTTAACATATGATATTGTAAAAGCACAACTAACTTACCTCTTTGTCCACAGTCTAGCGATTCTATCATGCTCTTCGCGATTTTGTAAATATTGAGTGGCAATACTACCAACCAGAGGATCGGCTGAAATCAGCATAAATATTAATAACTCCTCCAAACAAAAACAAACCTTTGCCACTTACCAGGATTACAATCAGTCAGCAGGGAACAAATTGACAGCAATACCTTGGAGATGGTCAATGCTGGAGACCAATTGTCCTTGAGAATATCTAAACATATAACACCTTGACTATTGATGTTACAGTGATAGATACGGGTGCGGAACGTAACTTTAGGAGGTTTGAAGGGATACTCCGGCGAAAAGTGAATATCCAAAAAGAACACGCCACCCTCGTACACTGAACCGGGCGGGCCCAAAATGGTCGACACCCATTCGTACAAATTGTCGCCCTTTGGGCCGGCACTGCAATTTGGCGGCGGATCTAAAGTAATTTCGGCAAGCTCTTTTTGTATGCGTTTAGCTGAAGTACCCAAAGCTTTTGATATTTTCGGATTGGGTTTGGGATCCTTGCGCGTCTCTTCGCTTGTGGTCGCTGCAGCGGCCGCCGCGGCGGACGACGAACCGCCACCGCCAGCTCCTCCGGCTGAATTTGTTGAGCCAGTGCCCGAGCCGGAGGCCGGGAGAAAACCAGCCGATTGTAAAGCATTGCCATTGCGACCACGGGCAACCGCAGTGGCAGGATTTGCTGTAGAATTATTAGTAGCAGACATGTTATTGGCAGTGCCTAGCGATGATGAATTGGCAGCAAGGCCGGTGCTCGGTGTGGCCGACGATGATGAACCTGTACTGTTACTTGTTGCTGTACCACCACTAGTCGTTGTCGACGATGACATAGTGGGCTGTCAGAACGAAATGTGAAAATGTGTGTTGACACGCAGCAACGACTCGCCTGTTGAATATTAGCTGGAAATGAAGCAAAAACTTTTAATAAAATAAAAATAAATAACAAAAATAGATTTAAAATTCAGGGCCGACTACATATCTTTTACCATGGAACAATAAAGAAGGTAGAGTAGGTAGAGTCACTAGCCCAACAACAAATAAACAAGTCGCTAAACTGTCAAATTCACTTAAAAGAAAATGCAAAAATAACTTTTTGTGAATTCTTGACAATTATTGTGAATGTTTGACACAGAAATTTAGCCTTACATACTTTAAGAATTGCCTTTGCCAAATTTCAAATTTGACAGTTTAAAGTTCTACGAAAAAAAAATTAATCAGCTGATAGCATAACTATACCTTGTTTAGTATCATGGGTAGAGTTATGCAGTCAGCTGATTTACAATTTTTCTCGTAGAAATTTAAACTTTCAAATTTAAAATTTGACAAAGACAGTTCTTAAGTTTGTAAAGCTTAATTTCTATATCAAACATTCACAATAATCATCAAACATTCGCAAAAATTTATTTTTGGCAGTCGTTTTTTAGTTGACCTCGACAGTACTTAGTAGGGACATAAATACTGTTACAACATTGAACACACCCATTTCAATAGTAGTACTGAACATACCCCGTTAATGTCATATGGATTTTGAAAGCTAACCTCAATAGCGTTAGTCTGTAACGGGATTTTAAAATTGTTTCAACTCATTGAACAGGGATTAAACCGGCTCAAGACCTCTTGCTTCTATATTTAAATAGAAGACAAGTTTTTAACAAAATGGCAAAGTGACATTGATTTTCGTGGCTGCACACTACTTTTATCATGGTTTCAACTTTCATCATGGAGTGGTCAGATAATGAGAACCGTATCGCTGTAATAGCGCTTTTCAAGTGTGAAATGAAAAAAACGATATTTTCAAAACACATCCGGCCATGAGGGATTAGCCGCATGTTCGTCTACCGATGCATAAAACTGTTTGAGGGGACTGGAGATGTAAAAGACCGCCACCGGTCGTGCCGCCCACGCTCTGCTCGAACACTGCATGTCATCAAAGCCGTTAATCAAGAATTCACAGAAATCCGCTCCGTGAGATGAATTTCACGCAAAAGTCCATGAGTCGAATCATTAAAAAAGACTTGGGGCTTTCAAACGACGTACCGGACATTTATTGACTGCAGCTTTAAAAAAATAGAATTGAAAAATGCAAACGTCTTTTGGTGAAGTACGCTTATAACTTGCACAGAAAAATTTTGTTCACCGATGGAAAAATGTTTACCGTTCAGGAAAAATTTAACAAGCAAAATGATAGTGTATTCGCGGTCAACTAAGGAAGTATCTGAACTGATCCCAAGGGTGGAAAAGGGTCATCATCCAGCTTCAGTCATGGTTTGGTGGGGTGTCTCTTACAATGGGGTCACTGACCTGCATTTCTGCGAACAAGGAGTCAAAACATCGGCCAAAGTTTACCAATAAACCGTTTTGGAAGCTGTTGTGAAGCCTCTTAACAATTCCCTGTTCCAAAACCAGCCATGGACTATCTAGCCGGCCCATAAGGCTAAAACGTCCCAGGCCTGGCTTCGAAACAATTTGCCAGCAATCATTTCCTCTGAAGAATGGCCCTCAGGCAGTCCAGATTTAAACCCATTGGATTGCAAATGGCGGGCGATTTTAGAGGACAAGTTTTTGTCACAAGAGATACCCCAACATTGGATCTCTTAAGACTGCTTTGGATCGAGCTGTGGCCAATTTTCCAATGGACGAGGTTCGTGCAGCTATTGACGATTGGCCAGTGCGACTTAAGGCGTGTGTAAAGGTAGATTCTTTTTGGATACAATATACATGAATAAATATATTAAAAAATATTTGGTCCAAAAACATTCAGTACTTTTTATTTTACAGCAAAAAACGTGTGTAACAGTATTTATGTCCCTACTATGTAGTAACGAATATATTTCTATTGTCGTTTTTTAATAAACTTATCGCATCAACATTGAATTTAATTTTTTCTCTTGACTTTCGTGTTCAACAAAATATAATGAAAAATGATTTATATTTCTAAGTGCCCCATTATTGCGACACTGAACATATATAAAATTTAAGCAAAAAGATCAATAAATTAAGAGATTTAAGACTCGATATGGCAAAAGCACCTTGAAACATGGAGGAAAAAGAAGAAAATCACTTTTTTCCAGCTGATTTTAGGGCCTTTTAAAAGAGAATAATAGTTCGATTTGTCTACTAGAATGTGTTAGAGAGCCTAATTCTTCCTTTTGCTGAAGAAAATGTATCACTTGCGTCACTTTTTTACTTGCTGAGACACTTTTTTAAAAAAAACTTTACTTATCTTTATCATTATGCCTGAAACTGTAATTACTCCACGAAGAAATGCATTCCATGCGATTATGTCTGAGGCACTTTAAGCGTGACATTCGCTGTCATTTGTATAAACTTCGAGTATCTAGACGAAACTTCGTGCAATCGACCCTGTCGGGATTGTTAAAAGTTACCCAAGGATTTTTCAATTCTTTTACCATATCTTCTTCCGACAATTACTTATATCTTTAACAAAGTAATTTCTTCTAGTAGTTTTTTTCAACCATAAGGATGTATGCGAAAGTTATTCCTTTACCGAAGTCCAATTCTGAATTTAGGCCTGTTACCTATGTTGCCATTTCTTTTGAAATTATTTCAAAGACTCGTCCAAACACAAGTTACCGATTTTTTGAATAGAAAGCATTGTCTAACCAATAAACAATCTGGATTCCGTAGTAAAAACTGCTGCGTCACAGCACTTGTTGATGCTGCGGATTACTTTGGAAATGTGGATGGCGGAAAGGCAGTGTTTTTGTACTCCTTGATCACTCAAAAGCATTGGACACCGTTGATCACAGTATTCTATGCAGCAAACTGTAACGATTTTTTAATTTATCTCCAACAGATACTCGGCTAATATCGTTCTATCTTTAAGACAGATTTCAATATGTAAAAATCGGTACGCGAAAATTATTCACCTTGCAGTTAAAACGTAGAGTTCCACATGGATCCACTTCAGAACCTTTACTATTTTCTTTATATGCTAATGATATTCCTTCTTTACTGAAACACTGTAAGGTAGTTATTGTAGCGGCACATAGTGCCGAAGAATTCCTCCTTCGGGTCAATTCGGTGCATAGAACCGATTGTCGAGGGATCGACTGTAAGATGGTAATGTATGCAGTCTATCTTGGATGTGACACTCGATCAATTGACCGATATGCTACAATATTAAATGATAAAATTCACCATAATTTTTTGTGGGCAAATGATAATGGCATAAACAGTAATCCAAGTAAATTTAGAACCAAATATACTTCTCAATAATCAACCCATATAGTGAACCATGCTAAAAACCTTGGTATAATATTTAACAGCACACTAACGTGGTCTAATCATAACACGCTACGATTATGCGATGATCAGATACAAACATACAGGGAGGCTGCTGAAAGCCACTACCAAAAAAAAAAATTGGAACAAATCTAGTTTAGTATGTTGTAAAAAAAAAAATATGGCCATGTAGGGCTTTAAAAACAAATAAATTCGAATAAGTTAAAAAAAATCGGCGGCAACCTATATTTTCCAATGGTGACATGGATATTGTTAGAAAGCTTATGAAAATTTCAAACGATATATAAATTTTATGAATCCTTTAACCCATTGTATATTTTTGACCCGAGTTTCTGTGAAAAAAAGGTCAAAACTGGGCCTATTTAAAGGTACTTATTACTTCCTACTAAATTGTAGCCAACACATTAAGCCTTCATATGGGACTTTAATTGGAGTTGAACCCTTTAAATGCCGGAGATATTGGCATTTTAGTTTCAGTTTTTGCTCAAAATGTGGACAGCATTTTCACAAAAAATTTAAATAGATCTTTTTTCGATATGGAATTATCGATCTTGCCATTTTCCAACAATATGGCAACATTTGAAGGCGAAATTGCACGATGTGCTGCTAGCTTTTAATAACGAAAAAAAGTTTCATTCTAGAAAACTCGTTAGAAACGTAAAGTGTAGTAAAATGTATATAAAAAACAGTAGGGATTTGCGAAAATTGTTCAGCGATGAAGTTAGAGGGTCCATCACTACTCGAACAATAAATATTTTAAGGGACTGGGACTTAATTCCAAAAGAGGGGGAAAATATCTGCCCAAAAGGCCATCATCTGAGGTTTGTTACTTAGTAGGGACATAAATACTGTTACACACGTTTTATGCTGTAAAATATAAAGTACTGAATGTTTTTGGACCAAATATTTTTTAATATATTCATTGATGTATATTGTATTCAAAAAGAATCTACTTATTCGAAACGTCCGCCTTTTGCCTTTACACATGCCTTAAGTCGCACTGGCCAATCGTCAATAGCTGCACGAACCTCGTCCATTGGAAAATTGGCCACAGCTCGAACCAAAGCAGTCTAAGGAGATCCAATGTTGGGTATCTTTTGCGACAAACCGTCCACAATTTGTAATCCAATGGGTTCAAATCTGGACTGCCTGAGGGCCATTCTTCAGAGGAAATGATTGCTGGTAAATTGTTTCTAAGCCAGGCCTGGGACGTTTTAGCCTTATGGGCCGGCTAGATAGTCCATGGCTGGTTTTGGAATAGGGAATTGTTAAGAGACTTCACAACAGCTTCCAAAACGGTTTATTGGTAAACTTTACATCTCCAGTCTCCTCAAACAGGTTTATGCACCGGTAGACGGACATGCGGCTAATTCCTAGTGGCCGGAGCGTTTTGAAAACATAGTTTTTTTTCATTTCCCACTTGAAAATCGCTATTACAGCGATACGGTTCTCATTATCTGACCACTACATGATGAAAGTTAAAACAATTTTGAAAACCCGTTACAGACTAACGCTATTGAGGTTAGCTTTCAAAAACAATATGACATTAATACCCCGTCAGCTCTACTATTGAAATGGGTGTGTTCAATGTTGTAACAGTATTAATGTTGCTACTAAGTACATGTCGAAATGCATGCCTCCATATCGGTAATATTTTTAGTTTTGTCAGTTTCCTAAAACAAACTCTGACTAAAAAAATATAAAAACACCACCTTCTAGCAATGGGTTAATGGATCAAAAATATTTATATATCATTTTGAAGGTAAAATATACACTCATTTTGTGAGTTTTTTGGTTTTGTTGTGATCATTTGTTGTTATTATTTTGAAAGAGGAATTACTCTACAAGCTAATATGATCAGGTTTGTTGTTGTTTGTCATAGTAATATGCTTTTTGTTTTGTAATAAAACTTTTCCCGTAACTCGGGAAAACTAAAAACGATTTGTTCCTTCAATCCTCATCCTTATATCAGCACATCCATTATACTACATACATATTTGAAAAGGGATCTGCAAACTAAACATTGCAACTTGATACCCTACAAAATAACAGCTGGAGTACCCTGTGGCTGCTCTTCAGTAAATACATTTTTCTCAAAGCACTTATAACAGTTCACTGTGAGCAGTGAGGTTAGAAACAAAAACAATTTAACAAAAATGCTGTAGCCTATTTTAGGGCGTTTGAGAGAAAACTCTTGAAGGATCAAAGACAAGAGAATCTCAAAAGAAAACAAAACAAAAACATCAATAAGTACATTTACTGGCCGAAATGTTTTTCTTCAAATCGACAACCCTGTTCCGATTTTTCCTCAATCAACTCGGGAACGTTGATTGTGTTTTGACGGCTTACAAAGTATGACAAAGATTAATTAATATTATGAAATCCCTCGACAGACAGAAAAGAAATCTTTTACAACACGGCTGACTTTTAGCGGCCATTTTGGTATTGAAAAACAGTGCAAAAAACATACAATACAGCCAGCACACCGAACATCAGACAACCAGCAAAAAAAACAAAAGCACACTACAAAATCAAACACACACACTCTGCCTCTGCAAAGGCAATACAAAGAAAAAGAACGGAAGACAGGAAAAAAAGTCACGGAAAGCAGCAACGCACTGCACAACATACACATAACAAACACGTACGAAGAGGAGAAAAACCCTTTTAAAGTTGGTTGGGAAAATTGCACAATTTTTTCCTTGAAAAAATGTCATTGAAAGTAATACTACTGCGAATGCATTATTCTATGGACCCTGAAATGGGGGAAAACTCTGGCCTCTTCTCCGGCAAAAATTTGTCCCATGAAGTTCTTTGTACTTGTGTTGTTTGTGGTGGTGCTCTACTCTTTTATTTGCTCACATTTCGGCAAATTTCAGTATAACAGAATTGATAAGTTCTAGAGAATTACTTCAGCACTTTAAACACTATCATGCAAAGTTTGCAATCATTTTTACATGTTTTTCGATTGTTTTGTCTTGGAAAATAGTTTTTATTTTTCTTTGGATTCATTTTCATTTCTGCCATGGTTGGCAAACCGCCGCCGCCGTCTTACCGTTTCTTCTTTTGCTCTTGGTACTTTTTTTTAATTCTTTGTTTTCGTTTTATTCTGATTTCTTTTGCGTAGCTTACTTTTTATATATTATCACAATCGTTTTTTCCTTATTTTTTAAGTTGTTTTTTCCTTTCTTTTATATTAAATAAATTATACTTCTAATCCCATCGAACTTCTTTTCTTTTTGGCTTTGATTTTTCGCAAACAGAAGTCATTTTTTACATCTGGTGTTGCCAGACTACTTAGGTTTTGTATACTGCGTGCTTGCCATATGATATTTTCTAGGCTAAAACTGGCACTTCGCGTATGACTGCAATAAAATCTTCGAGAAACTCAAATCTGAAAAAGAGTAAAGGCCTGGGCACTCTAAAGTTTTTTTTTCTTACGCCGCGTTTTTCTAAACTTAAGGTAGTCTGAAAAATATTTCTATTGAATACGGGAGAAGTTTCCCCTTGTTCTTTAATGAGATGTTGTGGGATTTGAGTAGTAAGCAATATTTTTATCCATACGAAGTTGTTAGTTTTCGCGACCAGTTTAAAGTTCTTTATTAAAATATATAATCAACATATATATATTTAATATTATTTGCTACTTCCAATCGTTTTTAAGTTGTCATACACCGAGAAACTTAAACTTGCAACAATTTTACTATTACTTAAATATATTTATGGAGCTTTTTCATTTTTTTATAACAAGAGAAAACATTTAAAACAATTTTAACAATCCAAAATTACAAAATTTAAATTTAGTAAAAAAAAATTACATATAGTAAATGCACAATACTATTTTTATAAAAAACGTTTTTTAGTTCTCTGTTTGTAATCAAGAATTGTAGCATTATTGAACATGTACGTATACGGTCATTAGGTTATAGCAGCTGTAAAATTAATTAAAGCATCCAGCATATTAAAAAATGTTTGATTATGTCTGTTTTAACAACGAACAAAGAAGAATAATAATTTAATATTAATTATTTAGTATTAATATTGCAGTCTTGCTATATATTGCAGTCTTGCTATCCGGTCTTAGTTTTCGAGGCTTAAAAAGAAACATATAGGAACACAGACTAATATATAAGCTAACTTAATGTTTTTAATAAAATGTGTTATTTTTTGGCAAAATAGGCAAACATGCAAGTGATTGTAAAAAATTGCTTCGTCAGCATCGATGATAAAATACTCATCTAATTTCATTTGGACATGTTATGCTGTCCATTTTTTGCTAGGTTAATAAAAATAAAATCCAAAATAATAAAAATAAAATCCAAAAATAAAATCCAAAAAGCAGCATTGGAAGTTTAAACATAGTTGTTTATTACAACTAGCTATATATATAAATGCTCTTAAAAAATATATGTATTGGCATTTAAACATATAATAAATAATATACCCTAAAGTTCTAAAAGTACTGCTTTTTCCAACTCAGCTCCGTTTTACTGCAACTCGGTATATTCCATTACTCCGCGGTTTCAATTCGTTGCGTGCGCTCGCAAACTTTTCTTCCGGTTTTTAATTATTAAATATTTAGTGATATAATCAATGGATCAGTGTTAAAATTATACCATTCTAAAGTAAAATAGTTAATGATAAAAACCTGAACTGCAAACAAAGCAAATATTAGTGAAAACCTGTAAAATGTTGCAAACAAATCGTTGCCTGAGTTCTGTGGCAGAGAAGTAACGGTTGTTGGTGTAGGCAGAATACATATGTGTAAATTCTTAAGTGGAATTTACATGTATGTGAGAGCTTATAAGCATTGCGCTGCATTTTTTGTTGGTAAGTCTTTAAGTTAGAAATAAAAACGTATTCCTCTTAGAGTAATACAGATCTAAATGTAAATGAAATGCTCAATGGATCAGTGTTAAAATTTACCATTCTAACGTAACATAGTTAATAATACAAATCTGAACTGTTAACAAAGCAAATATTAGTGAAAATTCTGTAATGATGTCTGTGGCAGAGGTGTAACGGTTGTTGGTGTAGGCAGAATATGTGTATGTGTAAATTCCTGAGTGAAATGTACATGGATGTGTGAGCTTACGAGTATATGCTAGCATTGTGGTGCATTTTTTGTTGGTAAGTTTAACTAAAAAGTTTAAGTTTAACTGAAACGCACTAGGTCATTACCCCAAAGACAGGCTACTCAAGAATGTTAAGTTTGCCTAGCAGGTCTTGGAGTTGGCGCAGAGAAATTTGTCATGGCTGTCCTTTTGTGTTTCGCTCTATTTAAGCCAAATTATTCAGACTAGATCAATATTTGCTTACTTATCGGTATTTGTTTCTTAAATCTAATTGGATCTCGGCAATATGGGTATTATTGGAAAGCGTGTTAAAATGCCTCTCTTACAAAATACCTTTTTAATCCGAATCGAATGCTTAATATCTTCATGCAGATCTTATAGGTTTTTCTGAATACGCTAAGCCTGTAATCATTGTTTGGCAGATTTCTTTCAACGTTATTCAAAACATCATGAGGATCATCTTAAAAACTTTCATTATAATTATTGCACATACATATTCTTGTAATTATGAACCAGTAGAAAGAAGACTTTAAGGTAGGATTCTGAATATTCTTGTTTTACTTGATTACCTTAACATCCTAACGGACTTCCAAAGTTTGACAATAAATATCTTTGTAGTGTATCTTTCTCAATTCAGATTAGCTCAATCTGTGTATAATTTGAAAGCCCTTAAGAATACCTATCCAACGAAGTATAGTTTTAACCCATTACGAGGCGGAAGACAAAAAAACAGTTGGGTTTCTTGACACAGTAATGTTAAAGGAAACAAAGTAGCAGAATAACTGGCACGTCTCTGCAGAAGCCCTTAAAAATCTGTTAAAGCCAAGGTTAACCTAGCATGGACTAGGACTGCCAAGTGAAGGGTTGTGTGGCTCTGCGACCTTAACTAGACTGCAACTGAACCAAAACCCTGCTTGAAAATAACAGGAGTGGTGTCAAGGATTACAACCATCATATTATTGCAATGTTAGAGAGAAGGCGAGTCGAACACTGCAGACTGAGAAAGTGGATCACGTATTGTGTAGAATAAAAAAATGGCGTAGTTGCTCAGAAAATGTCTTTATCTAAAATCTGGAAAAGTTATCTTCATACAAGAAATTAGAGCTGCAGTTTATTGCGGCTCAAGGGCAGCTTAATACAGAACTTATAGCGATAGCCATCATGGGCCTCCGAGATGAAGTGAACTTATGGTCACATGCAAAGGCTGCCTAATAGAGTCGTACAAAGAGGAATGTAGAAAGGTGGAACATTTCTCGAACTACACATAAACCGTCCGACCTATCGTCAAGAATTTAAGAACATACCCATCCTGGAGATTCCGGCCAGGAATATATAGCCTGCACGAACGGTGCGCATTTCTGCAGATGCTTTTAAAATAGAGCAGCTATTTTTATTAAAAGTGCAGCTCTGTATCACAAGCCAGCAGTTTGGCTTCCAACAAATTTGACCTATTTTGTTTACTAGCCCCTGCAACGTTGAATCCACAACCGACGAACTTACTAGATCATTACATCAGCAACGAAGCAGTAGATGAAACAATTAGGTTGGACAATATGGGAACTACATTTTGGTGAGGGTATACAACTTCTTTAACGAAACCAAACTAGGCTGTACTGTATCGAAGGCCATGCGACGCATGCAGTACTGCTGGGATTGGTCGTAACGTATAATTGTTAAATTAAGGCGACTTGGGTAACAGATATTCAAACTTCTGCAGGATGTGTGAGGACGAAGATTATCTAGAGACAGTAGACCAAAAGCGTCTATCTGAAAGATCACTTGTAGAATTAGGCGACATCGCTAAGATCGGACTGCACGAGAAATTCTTTATTTCCGATGACTGCATGAAAAATAATTCGGATCGTAATAAATTATTACAATCGTTTATTTTTAGTTTTAATTTGAGTTATTCTTTTCAATGAATAAATCAAGCTTTCGGCTCTATCGAACTTCTTTTCGTTTGGCTTTGATTGCAAACAAAAACAATATTTTTTGTCTGGTGTTGCCAGACTGGTTAGTTTTAGTATACTGTGTGCCATACGCTGTACATTGATTTTTAGCCGCCAAAACTGGCACTCGCGTATGATTTTTAGAAAAATTGACGTGCCGTTTAAAATTTGAATGAAAACGATTTACGTTTGTATATGCGACCTAGGTTTAACAAAATTAACATGTTTTAGAAAGTTGCGTTCAGACTGACGCAAGACAAAAAACCTCTTTAACACGTAATAACCACTTGTACATTCAGTTTTATTCCTCTTTTGTTTTATTTATTAATGGTCGAATGCACCTAAAACTTTGCATGGCTTATTGTCAAAAGCTATCTATGATAGTAAATGGGCAAAGTCCGTCAAGGTACCTTGGTAAAAAGTATATTTTAGTAGTAAATTAGTTAAAATTTGTTCTGTTAGTAAGTAAGCTTTAAATATCTCAAAAAGTGCATAGTTGCTGGACTTTTTCGGTTTATGTGCCCCAATTAACGTCCTACATGGTCAAAACAAGCGATAAGTAGTCAATATGGACATATGGGTATTCAAAATAAAACTACTTTTGCTACTAGTTCAAATAAAGACTAATTTTGGGTGATATAACTTGAAGCCAATGCGGCCCAAAATGGTGGTGTCGTTGATAACATTTCATTTAATATAAGCGTCGCTGATGTGAACGACTAAATTTTGCATTAAAATGTTGTTTGAGCCAATTCAATTCAATGCCGCTTAATTTTTGACTTCGTAATTATCTGTTACAGGTTTATTTATCACCAGTGTAGACTCTTTTACGCCATCTGAACGGGAAATTAATTATTTTTTTATAATTGTTTGGTCAAGAAATATTTTTCGAGAATATTTAAATGAATATAAAAATATCGTTTGAGATAAATACTAGGCTTTTACCCTAAACAACACTTGTACTGCATTCTCAGTAGATAGCTCAAACGATCCACCGGTCTTTAAACCTTTAAAAAAGTACTTAAACTGTTAAAGTACTATCCTGTGCAACAAAAATTCTACTGCCATAACTACTTTTTCCAACTCTGCTCCTTTTTACTGCAACTCTGCAGTTTGCATTACTTCGCGGTTTCAATTCGTTTCATGCACACGCAAAATTTTCTTTCGGTTCTTAATTATTAAATATTTAGTGAAATACTCAATGGATCAGTGATAAAGTTATACCATTATG
Organism: Hydrotaea diabolus; assembly: GCA_963513945.1. Taxonomy (NCBI): domain Eukaryota; kingdom Metazoa; phylum Arthropoda; class Insecta; order Diptera; family Muscidae; genus Hydrotaea; species Hydrotaea diabolus. The sequence continues at coordinate 169,122,110 of OY740717.1, read as the reverse complement.
AAGTTAAATAGTTAATTGATACAAATGTATATAAATCTAAACTGTAAACAAAGCAAATATTAGTGAAAAATCTGTAAAAATGTTGCAAACATGTCGTTGTCTGATGTCTGTGGCAGAGAAGTAACGGTTGTTGCTGTAGACAGCATACATACATACATGTTTGTTTGTGTAAGTTCCTGAGCGCTGAGAAGTAACGGTTGTTGGTGTAGGCAAAATATGTGTAATTTTCTATGAGAAATTTACATGGATGTATGTGTGAACTTATAAACACTGCGCTGTATTTTTTGTTGGTAAGTCTTCACTTAGAAATAATATCCTATTCTAGATACAATAATCCAGATCTAAATGTTAAATTTTAGTAATTTGAATTGATTTTTCAACTGGAACTCACTAGGTAATTACTCCAAAGACTCATAGAAAGACAACTCAAGAATGTTGACGTCTAGCAGGTCTTGGAGTTGTCGTAGAGTTTTTTATTATGGCTGTACTTTTGTGCTTCGCTCTATATAAGGCCAATTATTCACACTGGATCAATATTTGCTCCGTATATTTTCCCATTGTTCTTGTTTTCCGATTTACGAGCCCCTAAGGTTGGCAATATCGGCATACCCTTCATAATTCTTATTGGAACACACCAATGTTGGTGATATTATAAAGTCTGCTGAAAAGAAACCGAATCGTATGCTTAACATATCCGGCTTCTATATATTATCAGGCATATCTAATAGGTATTTGTGAATGCGTTAAGCCTGCAATTTTTGCTCGGCAGGTTTCCTTTAACTGTATCCACAACTTAATGAGGATCATCTCAAAAGATTTCATTGTAATTATTACACATACATATTCTTGTAATTATGAACCAGTAGAAGACTTTAAGGTAGGATTGTGAATATTCTTCTCTTAACATCCTAACGGACTTCCAAAGTTCGACAATAAATATCTTTGTTGTTGTGTATCTTTCTCAATTCGGATTAGCTGAATCTGTGTGTCATTTGAAAGCCTATCCAACGACGTATAGTTTTAATACATTACAAGGCGGAAGACAAAAAAAAATATTTTCAAAAAATCGCGCTAAGCGGTTGTAAACAGTGAAACTACCTCTACCAATTTGTTGGAAAGAACCCACTGTGCCAAATTATTAACTAAAAATTATTTTAAATAGAGCGATTTTCTTCGCCTTTGGGGCCATTTTTTCAGAAACGATGTATTAAAATATTCAAATATAGATTCTTCAAAATTAAAATTTAGATTTTTATCCGTATTCCGGTGGCAGTGTTTAAAAGCAGAAGTCTTTAAAGTACCAAGTCCCTAGATTAGGCCTGTCCATAGGTAAAAGCCTTTAAGTCCGACCGAAGGCCGGCCCCACAGGATGCTATTTTAATTAGAAAGAAATGTCCCGTTTATCCATAAAACTATGCTTATATGTGACGCGCAAAATAGAAAGGGACCTAAGGTTAAAAACCAGTTTTGTTCAGAAGAGCCATTTTAAAGATTAGGTCCCTTTCTATTTGCGCTTAGAATCGTCGACTTAACTTTCATAAAACGCGCATATCTCTGGGAGGGAATACTTTTGGGGCATGGGATCGGTCTCATTCGATGCTCAGATGTTGTCCACATCAAAAAAAGAAAAAAAATTAAAATTGATTTTTTTTACCCTTAGGTCCCTTTCTCTATGCGCTGTCACATATGAAGATTGACGGTTTAAAAATATTAAACCGATAAAATGTTTACCGCATTTAAAAGGCATTAAGCATTGTAATATATAAATAAGTATATCATTTTGAAGGTATTTCAAGCTTTCGAACGACACCCATATATCGTTCAGTAATATCCTAGCAAACCAAACGTTCAGAGTTCGGTCAGAATTCTGTACGACAGTCGGCAAAATGTCCCGATTTGGGATCAGAATTCTTATCGAGTTCGTAACGAAAAATATATGAGACGGTTGACACGAATTCTAAACTACTTCCCTGAAAAAAGTCCACAGACAAAACGAACAGAATTCGTAACGATTTCGGTAAGAATTCTCGCTAGAGTTCGGAATTGTCTGATATCAGACATTGTCGGTAAATTTGGTTTACTGGGATGTTGTCTAGTGTGAGATATGTTGAATTATTTATTCAAAATATTGGGGACCCAATACTTTGTTTTCTTCTTCTTGTTTTCAATTATGTGCTCTACTCACTCATATTTCTTTAAAGTATATTGTATTTGTACCTAAACTAGATTTGTACCCTGTGCACGATATAATTGCTATACTTTTTGACCTAAAACAGTTTCAAAAAGAATTTACATGGCTTTAACATTTAAAATGCCACTGGGATTTGGAACGGCAAAGAAAAAGTCAGGGATTTGTATTTGTGTTTTAGGTGGACCACAACATGGCCGGTTCCAAAAATGGCATGTGTATATGACGAGTTTCCCGTGTCGGTGCTTGTTACAGTTTTGTCAATTGAAAAAACACAATACTTATTGATTTAAAATCTTAAAGAGGAAAAAGACACATTTCAATTCAATGTCGCGCTTATTAAAAAACACTCATGATTATTAAGCATTTCTTAAATTGTTTCGTAAATTTCTCGAAGTCAAAGTCATCTGAATATATATTTATTTACTCCCGTCGTCCTAATGTAGAGCATAGGGCCGTTTTGGTTTCTTCAATCGTTTGTTTAAGATGGTCAACTGATTGGTCTACCGCATCAGTGTCTGGTGCTGCCAACTATAAGTAAGTCTTCAGCAATGCTCTCTGCAATAATATGCCTCCCAAGCCGATGTTTAGGTTATTCCGTTGTAGTTGTTGTAGCGACAACTGTGTGCCGAGGTGACAGCCCTTGGCCGAAGAATTGCTCTTCGGGTCAATCCGGTCCATAGAACCGGCTGTCATGGGATTGACGGTTATTCCGTCTTTTTTTCTGTCGATAGAGTCCCGTTGGCAAAAGCAGAGAGCACTAAGTTTAGAATGGACAGTGGGTGAGGTTGTCTATTGATGTGGAGAAACTATATTAACGTAAGATCATTACAAATTCGTACAAACTCTTATTAGCTCCCCCTATAGTTATATGTAGCCCGTTTAATTTCATTCGCAACTCTTTGCCAACATTCCTCTGGTGAAAAAGTCGCCTGTGGTCATAGTTATCATTATTATTAAAGGCAAAAAAGTAACCAAACAAATAATTATCTTACTCAATTATTAACATTCAAAACTACGCATAAGGCAATCGGGAATAAGCCTTGAGGAGATCGCCACCTACCCAGACAAGAGTGGTCTTTGCACAACTAAGATCAGGATGGTGCAGCCGCCTCATTTCATTTTGGTATCGGATTTATTTCACAACTCATAACTGATCCGCAAGACACGCGGCACCTCATCAGCTGCACGACCAAGCCACCTCACTACGGAGGCACCCTATTCAGGCCGTCTCCTTGTTGCATATGAAACAAAACACAATATATATATATCACCAGATGCAACAACTACAACGAAACGGACTGTAAGACTCATTTGGGTTTCTCGACACAGTAATGTTGAAGGAAACGAGTAGCAGAATCGCTGGCACGTCTTACCTTGAATAATGCAGATATGGACAACTCTGCAAAAGGTCTTAAATAGGTGTTAGAAACATGGATTCATACCAAGGTTAACCTAGCATGGACTGAAACAAAAAATGTATGGTTGCAGGGCGCTGTGACCTAAACTAGACTGCAACTGAACCAAAACTCGTGTTTGAAAATTGATGGAGTGGTGTCAAGGATTACAAGTAACAGAATATTGCAATGTTAGTGAGATATCGAGTCGAATACTGCAGAATGAGAATATGGATCACGTGTTGTGTTCTTATAGAATACAAAAATGGCGAAGTTGCCCAGAAAATTTCTTTATCTAAAATAAAGTTATCTTCACACAAGAAATTAGCTTTGCGGTTTATCGCGGCTCAAGGGCAGCTTACTACAGAACTGATAGCGATAGCCATCATGGGCCTCCGAGATGAAATGAACTTATGATCACATGCAAAGGCTGCCCAATAGAGGCGTACAAAAAGGAATGCAGAAAAGTGGAGAATTTCTGGAACTACCCTTACACAAGCCGACCTATCGTCAAGAATTTGGAAACATTCCCATCCTGGAGATTCCGGTCAGGAAAAGATAGCCTGAACGAGCGGTGCTCATTTTTGCAGATGCTTTTAATAAGGACCAGCTGTCTTTATTAAAAGACGAACATAAGGATTTCTCTTTCATTGCCGAATGAGTTTACCGAGTAGCGAAGGCTGTGTCGTGCAGCTCTGTATCAAATGGAGATAGTGCAACCGCTTCTGTTGGCAATTCGCAGCTTTTTATGCCGCAACAAGCCGGCAGTTAGGCTTCCAACAAAATGTGACCTATTTTGTTTGCCATGCACCTGAAACGTTGAAGCCACAACCGACAATCCCAGGTTGGTCACTATAGAACCCCATTAACACAGGGTATACATCTTCTTTAACGAAACAAAACTAGGTTGTACTGTATCGAAGGCCATGCGACCCATTCAGTACTGCTGGGATTGGTCTGGATTAGTCTCAGACTTTTAGTAGGAGTTATAACGTATAATCTTTAAATTAAGGCGACTTGGGTAACAGATATCCAAACTTCTGCAGGATAAGTGAGGACGAAGATGATCTAGAGACAGTAGACCAAAAGCGTCTAGCTGAAAGATCACTTGTAGAATTAGGCGACATCGCTAAGATCAGACTGCAAGAGAAATCCTTTATTTCCGATGCATCGGAAAAAAATGATTCGGATCGTAATAAATTATCACAATCGTTTATTTTTAGTTTTAATTTGTGTTTTTCTTTTTAATAAAATAAATTATGCTTCTGGTCCTATCGAACTTCTTTTCGATTGGCTTTGATATTTCGCAAACAAAAACAATATTTTTAGTCTGGTGCTGCCAGAGTGTTTATTTTTTTTATACTGTGTGCTTGCCATATGTTGTACATTGATTTTTAGCGGCCAAAACTGGCACTTCGCGTTTGATTTTCAGAAAAATCGACGTACCGTTTAAAATTTGAATGAAAACGCTTACGTTTGTATTTGCGACTAAATTAACATGTTTTAGAATTTTTTGAAGTTGCGTTCAGACCGGCACAAGACAAAAACAAGTTTTTACAAGGAATAACCACTGGTACATTCACACCAAAGCTTTTTTTTATTAATGGTCGAATGCACTATTGCGGTCAAAAGAATCAAACGTGGATCTGAAAATTTTGCATTATTATATAGTAAATGTGCGAAGTCCGTCTAGGGGGAAATAAGTTTCCCTCAAAGGGACTTAGGGTACCTCGGTAAAAAGTATACTTTTTATGTAGTTGCCTTACAAATCATATTTTTTGTAAACATAAATTAGTTAAAATTTGTTTTGTTAGTTAGTGAGCATTAAATATCTCAAAAAACTGCATAGTTGCTGGACTTTTTGGTCCATGGGTCCCAATAAACGCACTACAAGGTCAAAAAAGGCGATAAGTAGTCCATATGGATCTATAGGTACTCAATTTAAAGCTTCTTTTGCTACTCATTCAAATAAAGATTAATTAATAAAGCTTTGGGTAATATAACTTGAAGCCAATGCGGCCCAAAATGGCGTAGTCGTTTCGTTTAATATAAACGTCGCTGATGTGAACGATTAAATTTGGCATTAGAATGTTGTTTGAGCTAATACGATTCAATGCCGCTTAATTTTTGACTTCTTTAATATGTGTTTCAGGTTTATTTATGACTACCAGTGTAGACTCTTTTACGCCACCTGCAATGAAAATTAATTTTCTATAGTTGTTTGGTCAAGAAAAATTTTTTGAAAGTATTTAAATGAATTTAATAAAATAATTTACTTGAAAATGAATAACCGCTGGTCCTTCTACACAGCTAGAGATAAATGTAAAATTCCTTAGCGAAATGTCGTTTGGGGTTATACCTAGGCTTTTACCTTAAACAAAACTTGTACTGCATTCTCAGTATAGAGCTCAAAAGATCCACTAGTCTTTAAACCTCTGAAAAAAGTACTTAAATTGTAAAAGTACTTTTTTGTATCAAAAATACATTCTACCGCCTTAACTGTTTTTTCCAACTCTGCTGCCTTTTACTGCAACTCTGCACGTTGCATTACTTCGCGGTTTCAATTCGTTTCGTGCACTCGCAAACTTTTCTTCCGGTTCTTAATTATTAAATATAAAGTGAAATACTCAATGGATCAGTGTTAAAATTATACCATTCTAAAGTAAAATAGTTAATTGATACAAATGTATATAAATCTAAACTGCAAACAAAGCAAATATTAGTGAAAAATCTGTAAAAATGTTGGAAACATGTCGTTGCCTGAGGTCTGTGACTGAGAAGTAACGGTTGTTGCTGTAGGCAGCATACATATTTGTTTGTGTAAATTCCTGAGCGCTACGAAGTAACGGTTGTTGGTGTAGGCAGAATATGTGTATGTGCGAAACTTACATGTATGCGTAAGCTTGTAAGCATTGTGCAGCAGTTTTATGTTGGTAAGTCTTCAAGTTGGAAATATAAACGTTTTCTAGTTAGAATTATGAAGAAAATCCAGATCAAAATGTAAAAGTAAGTGATTGTGAATTCTTTTTTAAGTAAAACTTACCACGTAATTACTCTACGGCTCGGGAACCAACGGCCACAAAGAAAAGTTTATTTTGCCTTGGATTTTATTTGGGACTTATGTATATTTTATTTGACTGTACTCATGGGTTAAAATGTATTTTTACGAAATTGCTCGGACTGGAACAAAATTTTTAGCGTCAATTTTTCCATTGTTGTGACCTATGAATAGTATTTCCGGCTTTCATATATTCTCAGACATTTCTTAGAGGAGTCTGTATATAAACTTCTATTTTCGCTTTTGCTAGTATTTTGTTGCCTTTAGGGATGCATATAATGGGTGATCCATCTAGAGGCATTTTTCCAGAACAAAAAAAAATATAAAAATTCAAATCAAGTGTGGAATCTTTATTGGTAATTTGAAAGGAGATTTTATGGCATTCATTTTTTGAAAATAGTTACCTTCAAATGTTGGCAGCTGTATTATGGAAATGAGCTTTCGGTGAAAAACGGAAAGATCCGCTGTTTTCGACCAAAATTTTGCTCAGTGATGAGGACCATTTCTGGCTCAACGGCAAAGTCAATAAACAAAATTGCAGCATTTGGGCTGAAGAGCAACAAAAATAGGTGCCATTAAACCCAAAAAACACCACGGTTTGGTGCGGTTTATAAGCTGGTGGAATCACCGGTGCATATTTTTTCAATAATGATGTTGGCCGAAACGTAACCCTGAATGGTGCTCGCCATGATCTCGATCTTTATGCTACCTAAAATTGAAGCCCGTAATCTTGACGACACTTAGTTTCAAACAATGGATCTATTATATCCTATATTATCTATATGGTTCAAACAATGGATCTATTGAGAGGTCATTTCGAAAAGCAGCTAATTTCACGTTTAGAACAGGTCATTTGGCCGCCTAGATCGAATGATATCACACCTTTAAACATTTTTTTTGGTTACGTAAAGTCCAAAGTCTACGCTGACAAACCAGCTACGATTCAGGCTTTGGAAGCCAACACTACGGGTGTCATTAAAGCCATACCGGTCGAAATGCTCGAACGAGTCATCAAAAATTGGACCCTCAGAATAGAAACCCTGAGGCGTAGTTGCGGCCAACATTTGAAGGTAATTATTTTCAACAAACGAATGCCATAAAATGTCCTTTCAAATTACCAATAACGATTCTACACTTGATTTGAATTTTTATATTTTTTTTTGTTCTGAAAAAATACCTCTAGATGGATTACCCTATATTTACATTATCCAACGAAAGGTTAAAAAGAAATCAATTTAAGAAGCTAAAGGTACCTCAAGGAAAGTTCTCTGTTTGAGCATTTGATTGACAAATCATAATTTTTTGAGGACGGACAGTAGTGGAAATGGAAACTTTTAGTTGGGACACACTTAGGCTGGCTCCACAACCTCCTTTTGGTCCAGGCCTGCACTTCGCTTATAAGCACTTCGCTCTTGAGCGTGTTTCCTACAAATTCTAATCTCAAGGATCTTCGCATCTATCTCTAATTGTTCTCTCCATCGGAGTTTCGATCTTCCCTGTCTGCGCTTTTCGTGGTTATTACCGTCTAAGGCCTTTCTATCTGGAGCGTTTGTTTCCATTCGACCAACATGTCCAAGCCAGCGCAAACGTTGTATTTTGATGCGATTAACTACATTGATGTCGGGATACATGTTATAGAGCTCACGCTTCGTCCGACGCGTATAATCGAAATTCCTCTACTACACTTCGACGTTTTAACTGCCGACCAAAAAAATCTCGCCTTTTTTTCTCGCCGCGCATCTCTAACAGTTCCCAGCATCATTATGGTCTTGACCTTATGTACACGTCTAAAAAACAGCCTTTATATAGAAACTAGCTTCTGTCTCTACTGCCGTCTTTGACCCATTGATATATCTTGAAGTGTAAAGGCCCATTTAGTCTCGACGGTTGACGGTGGACGGTTGACGGTAGGCAATCAGCTATTTCAGTTGAAGGTTGCATTTTGCATGTGTTAGAGGGAGATAACTACAGTTTGACGGTTGACGACGGTAGACTTCTGCAGGTTGCAGGATCTACCGTCAACCGTCAACCGTCGAGACTAAATGGGCCTTTAGCCTTAAATCTTACACTGCGCTGTCCGGAAAATTAGCAGTTGTCGTGTTTGTAAAGTCAAGCACTGGTGATTAGGGATACAACCAATTTTTTGGCATAGTACCATGAGGTCAACCATGTCCTAGTAACCACGAAAATCATAATCTTTTGTAATTTTTCTGGAAAAAGTTCACGCACCAATTGGTTTTTCTAAACAGCTGTAAAAAAAATTATTTAAAAATTTATGATTTTGTTTATTTTTTTTAATTTTTTTTTTTATTTTTATTATTTTTTAAATTACTGAAAGTTACATATATAGCTCATTGGTCAATTATCAACAGGCTGCCACCTGCGATAAATGTTGCAAGTGTTAGTAAACGAATTAACTATTAGCATTATGAGAGATTATTCGTTACACATTTTTATTTTTTTTCGTTAAAAAAGGTTAAAGATGCGTTTTGGTTTGCTGGAAAAATCTCTTACCATCTGTAAATATTAATGCAATTTCATACTTAAGTTTTTTTTTATTTTAAATAAACATATTATTAAGTTTTCTTAACCAAAAAGAAAATTAAAATTTTTCAAAACTTCATCGCGGTTGGTGCGTGAACTTTTTTGACCTTAGCGAAAAAATAAATATACGTTCCCTTATAGTTTTTTATGCTCTATTGGACTGTGCTATGCCAATTTTGATATTTTAAAAAATTGTTAAAAAGTTGTATCCCTACTGGTGATAGGTAATCTGACTCTTATTAGGCAGATGACGCACTGCAAGAATTACCTATTGTTCTAAAAACCAAGAGTGTTCCGTTAGTGATTGCTACCAGAGACCTGCCTCTCTGAGTCTTAATATCCTTCTTGCCACCACACCTCTTACGAAATCCGCAATTGCTTTCAAGTGCAGGATTTTGTCTAGGTCTGCCGTTAATGTTCTTCTTCTAATTGCTTCTGCTTTCCTTACTCCTTGAACCTCACCAGACTATGCAGCCATACTAGACTAATTGTTCTAAAATCTAGCGACTGCCTTTTTTCGTTGGTTACAAATATTAGCCCAACATCCTTGCTCTTTTACGGTATAAACTCATGAGGAGGCACCTGTTGTTTTAAATAATTAAAATGTTTGGAAAGAAAGTTACTCAAGAATAACCTTTAGCGAATTTAGGCGAGTTCGATTATTACTCGCTTATAGCAAAGGCAGAACTCATGAAGAAGGCACCTGCTGTTTTAAATAATTAAAATGTTTGGAAAGAAAGTTATTCAAGAATAACCTTTAGCGAATTTAGGCTAGTTGAATAACTTTTTTTTCTACCAATTACAAATTTTAAAATCAAACGGTTTATGATGCATAAAGCCAACCAGTTCTTGTATATAAGACATTTAAAAAATGTTTCGTAAGGATTTGAAGTTATCGACTAATCGGCCACTTAATCCTATAATAAGCGAGTAACAATAGAACACGCCTAAAGTTAACGAAAAAGTGTTAACTAGACCTCGTTGCAGCTTTAAATTTTGCCCTCATTTTAGTTAATCTTCCCATTTTCACAAATTTGCATGTATAAGTATATTTAGTATCGCTTAAATTGTTTCTTAAATTTATCGTAGTGATAGTCATCGGTAGCCCGTTTAACTCCATTCGCACCGACCTGGTGATTAGGGTTCACATGAGGCTCTTCGCCAACTTTCCTCTGGTGGAAACGTCGCTTTTGGTCATTGTTATCATCAATGTTAACTGCAAGAAAATTAAAAAATAAATTACTGTATAAGATTAAAAAACAGCACAATTGAAATTTAGCAAAGTCAATTCGGAAATAACCCAAGACCCGCATACTGTTTTAAGGAAGATTGCTATAGTTTTACGATTTCAGTACCCCATATCTTGACTTAACATATTTATACTAAACTTGATGAACCTCTTGAAGAAAATACTAAGTAACCGTAATCAAATTCAAGAAAATTTTGCTACGAATACAAATATGGGCTTAATTTATTGTTTTGACTGAGATAAGGTTCAAACTCATGTATCTAAGGGTACCAAAAAACGTCCCTTTTGGTTAAAAATGGAACTGCAGGTATCTATGTGCATATTTAGACTTAAAATAAAGCGTTTTCACTACGAATCCATACATGGATGGTCTCGAGGACCCTAGTTCAATTTACGTTGCTATTTCAATTCACAGAGGAGTATATAAGTATAAAGTTAGGAGTATATAAAGTTAGGCTTGACCGAACAACGCTTTTACTTGTTATAACCTACACCACACTGTGATACTGGGTGTAATGACTTAGTACTGATGTTTGAAACGCCTTAAAGGAACGGAGATATACCCTATGTTAAGTATACCAATCCACTCAGAATCGCTGTCTGATTCCTTTGAGGAATGTCCGTCTGTCTGTCTATCGTTGTAACCAAATTACAGCTTGCAATAATGAATCGATTTCGATGAAAGTTGATGCAAGTTTTGACCTGGGATCGAACCCTATTGAAGTCGATCTACATCGGTCCATATTTTGATATTACAAATACGTTTTTCCCCCCGATTTCCGAACCTACAGCTCTCAAAGCCACTTACTTATTACACCCGATTTCGACCAAAATTCACATAGAGCTTTACATGTGACTAAAACTCATCTCTAGTTAAATTTGTCGATATCGGTTCGTGTATTCGAATTGGTCCCACACAAAGGTTTCTCCCGATTTGAGGTCCTACAACTCTTGAAGCAGCAAATTTCTCCCGATCACGCCCGAGTTTTTCATTGTACGTTATAAAACTGGACAACTTAGGTCCACATTAACCTTATGCCCCAACACAAAGGTCCTTTTAGATTTAGGAACCAACAGCTAAAGACAATTCACTTTACATCCGATTTCTATTATATTTTTTATGGAGCGTTACGAACGACCAAAACATATCTTTCGTGAAATTGGACAATATCGGTCCATGTATCCGATTTGAAGTCCTGCAGCTCTAGAAGCCACAAATTACACCCGTAATTTCATATTTTGCATGGTACGTTAGACTATTAATTAAGTGCGGTGAAAATGGACCACATATGTCCATCTTTTCGTAAAGCCCCCATACAAAAGTCCTTCCCTGTTTCAGCACCGACACCTCTAAAAACCACATTATTTCGACCAAATTTTACACAGAACATTACAAGTGGCCAACACCCATCTCTGGTAAAATTTGACCATATCGATTCTTGTTTTCGCATAGTTTCCAAACAAAGGTCCCTTCCGATTTGGGGCCAGCAGTTTTACAACCCACACATTTTACCCGTTCGCGCTCAATCTTTTGTGTGGTACGTTATGAGCGACAAAAAATAACTATAACATATTGAGTCCGACCTTGCTCCCGACAGAGTAGCAGTCCTCTGAATAGTAGGGTATATCATAGTCGGCCACGACCGATTTCAACCTTTTATTTTTTTTGTCAAGTTTGAACTTGTTTTAGAGTTTTGTATAAAAAGGCAACTCGTTAGATGGACCACCTTATGGAGCTAGTGTCTAAATTTGGTGTGTTGAACTTTCTACAGCGCGCAATATCCCGAAGCGCTTGGTATTCTTTTCGGCAATTGATGCTGTTCCTGCCAAATAAGAAAAAGATTAAGCCACAAAAAAGGATGCAAAGAATCTTACAGGTCTATTTTTATAACTTTTCTGAATCCATCAGATTATACTTTCCTATATAGCTACGCCCTATATTCAACAGGTGTTCCACTGTTTCGACATCTTCTTAATCTTCACAGGGTTTCTTTTAAAAAAAATAGCAAAATGTAGCCGCCTATTTTAAGCTCTACAATGTTTGAAAGGACGGAACAATTAGTCTAATAATTTAAAGTCCAGGTATAAAACCCATGTAGATATAGACACTATATAAATCCGCTGCACCTCTATAAAACCGTATAAGAAACTAAACTTACATCGATTATGTTGCATAAAGTTGACGGCCATATTTGTGGGCACGAATTGCGACGGTCCATCTTTCTTATTCTTTTGATCCTGCAGCAACTTTTGTTTGGCCTCTTCGGTGGCTTCAATATTTTTGATTTTTGCATCGATGCCCAAATCCACCTCCGGTATGCCATTTAACATTTGATTCGACAACATCTCTTCCGAACGATGTGACGACGACTGCCGCAAATGATCGGGTAGGGCGTAGAGAGCAGCTTCTTCGGGCGTTAAATACTTTTGAGGATCTGCCACATTTTCACTATCCGTTGTTTCGGAGAGTCCTTTGCGTTTCTGCAGCTCCTGTTCTATGTACTTCATCATTTCCTCATCCTCGTCACGTTTATTGGTTTCCGCTGAGAACTTGGTACCAATGCCAACATCATAGGCGTCTTCCTCGGTCTGCTTCATGTTGCCCGACTTCAGGCACTGCATATTGACAAGACCCCCCGTCTTGGCATTGAATGGATCTTTGATGGAAATTTCCTCCTCAAGAGCTAACTTTTTTCCTAAGGCCAGGCCAGCAATGCTAACGCCATGAGGTCTTTCGCGCAGCTTTTGGCGTTCTTTTATTTCCGCTAATGAGAGTCTAGAGGAAAGTAGGCGTGTTTGAAAGGGAATTTAGGCTGTAAACATTTCTACTTACGGTTCTTCGGCCGGCTCATCGTCGGAATTTCGTCGTTGCCTTAAATTTTTTCGTGATTTCTTTTTGAATACTATTTTCTCTGCGGTTGGTTCATTATTAATGGTGTCACTTTCAATCATTTTAAAAGATTAAGTCTTAAGCAATCGAATTATTAACTGAACTAACGAATTACTCTTATTTACAATAATTTTGTTGTTTGGTATGGCTTTTGTTGATGTTGACAACATTAGGGGTATTGAAAACAAAATAATTTTTAATCAGCTGATTTGTGTTGTTTGCTAGAGTTGCCAAATTTTGTATAATATACTAGTGTAGTTTCATATAAAAATGAAGGGCTGGAATTCCCGCTTTTTTGTCATTGCACAATTTTTTAAGTTGTGTCGAACAAATGACGGGAATTTCTACCACGACGGTATACCATTCTAGAACTATAGCAAAACTAATTATGTACAATGGTAAAAAATGTCGAAAAAATTCGATTTGAAATTTAGTGTGAATTTCCGTCATTAGTTTGTTTAATGACAAGTTAATGACGGAAATTCCCGCAGTTCAGCCGAATGTGATTTTCACCTTCACAATAGTAGTCTTTTAGGTAAAGCCTTGATAAACAAGACAGGATAGCAAAACCGCAATGGCTAATACTGCATTTTCATTAGGCCATTTATTCTCGTTTTCGCTCGAAACTTTTCAAAACGTCTCAACCAATTTTCACACAATTTGTGGTCGTTTTCATTCTCGTTTTGGTTTTCGTTTGACAGTGCATTATTGTTTACAAACAAAGAACAACGTGGTGACTATTAAAATACTAAGTACATATGTTTCTTAAATAAATGGATAAATTAAATTAAGTTTTTTTTTCTTTTAGCACGCTTATTTTTACTTTTACTTCATAAAATATCTGTTTCACCAAATATGTTTGACGATTGATTAAAAATATCTGCCTTGAGATGACAAACCAACGATAAAAAACAATTATTTTGGAGATGACACACTTTATTTAAGGTGGCATCGCCTGTGCGAAACGTTTTCGTTCCTCTTTCGTACAAAAACAAGTCAAAGTGAGACGTTTTCATCACTTAAATTTGTATGTGAAAACGTCTCATTTTGACTTGTTTTGGCCAAACTTTTGAAAACACTTCAAAAGTGGCTAGTGAAAAAAGAGCATAAGTCATTTGTTAATAAAAACTGCTAATTCTGTTCAAGTTTAGAAGAGAGTCAGAAGGAACTATAATATTCAAGTAAAGTCATTTGGTAACGAAATGTGCCAATTCTCAGAGGAAAAGTCCAGAAGTATAAGTACTATAATCTTCAACATTATTTAGAAAAGTATGATTTTTTTGCAGCCACTTAAAGCCTGAATAAATATCGAGTATAAGCCTCTATCTAGACTTAGTACTAAAACGGCTACAACAAATTATTTTTGTAAATTTTTTGTTTCCCGAATAGAGCACAGACACTGCATTTTCTCAAAATTGGCAGTCTTTGTTTACAAATGACTTACTATTGCGGATTTGGTATCCAGTCTTAGTTATTGAGGCTTAACCAAAAACACCACATAGTGGGCTGCTATATATATATTTCTGGCCTAATAATGAAAATGCGAATATATATCATCAAAAATGGTTTTATTGTTCTTCAAAGTATTCTCCAGCATGATTTATACACTTTTGCATGCGATCAAACCAATTGTCGAAGCGCTTTTTCCACTCTGATTGAGACATCTCAAAAACATGGCTTTTGAACGCTTCAACAGCATCATCTGGCGACGAGAGTCGTTGACCATGTATTTTTTTTCTTGATGCGGATGACCCATCAATTCGACGCTTTGGGCGGTCAAAAAGGCGCTGGTTTGTACCGATGTGTTAGAGCTCGCATTTTTATGGTGCACAAAGATTCGTGTTCTCTTTTTGGTTTTTCCAATTTCTCTGTAGACTTCAGACAAACAAATTGTGGTGTACCACTGAGAATTGATCTCCTACGTTGCTCAAGCGGAACAGTCGCCACATGACCAGTTTTGCCGAAGAAACAGGCGAACATTTGCTTCGAAGTGCTTCTTTCACGAACAACTTTCGTTGAATTGACTCGTCTTCGAAGACCCACACGGTCGATTGCTGTTTTGTTTCGGGCTAATACGCTTAGATCTATGATTCGTCACGTCTTTTGAAGCACCGCGATCGTATTTTTTCCGCCTTTGTTTTAAACGATTGTCAAATTGTGCGGGATCCAACGAGAACAAACCTATTTTACGGCCAGGTGTTCATGCAATATCGAATGTATGCTGGTGGAAGAAATGCCCAACGATGCCTCTAGCTCACGTTATGTCACATGACGATCTTGCATTATCAGTTCATGCGCGGCATCAAAGTTCTCTTTCATAACGGCCGTTTTTGGACGACCTTCGTCTTTGAACGAGCGTCGGCCACGATTTAATTCATTAAACCAGTTTTTCACAGTGCTATAGGATGGTGCTTCATCGCCATACAAAGATTTAAGTTCATCGATGCACTCTAGTCGTGGTAATCCACGTCGAAAGTTGTGAAAAATGATCAGATGGTGCCAGGCAACACTTAGTGTGTAAAGAACAGCACTGCTACTTCTACAGACATGCTTGGTATTCAGTCTTAGATATCGAGGCCTTACCAAGAACAACACTCACTTTTTATTCTAAGAACAAGGATATTTTCGTTTCTATCAGACGACCCTAGTTTCGAATTGTGGATCATGTTAGTTTGTTATTGAATAACCGATATTTTATCTGATGGGAACAAACATGGCATTTGCCAAAATAATTCAGACTTGAAGTTTGTCTTCTACCGTACTTTTATATTAACCGGGAAACCGGCAAAAAAATTTTGCATTTTCCCGTATTCCCAAGAATTCAAATTTTTGTGGTTTTCAACGAAGACCCATGCAAACGAAATTGGTGTAAATAATATTGCGCGTTGAAGATTGCTCTACGCACAGTTCGAAGACTACACGCAAAGAGTAATTCTCATTAATAAAAATGAGTCTCCCGTATAACTCATTTGATTTGAGGCCGAAGTAATCGATGCCAAAGACTGCTGAAAAAAAAACCTTGGCGGGTTTAGAAACAGCTGTACAGTCTGTCTGGCAACATTTCATCATCTGGATACATTTCACCAATTTCTTCTTTTTACGTTGATTATGAAAAAGAAACAACATATAGGTCTCGAACCAGAATAAAAAACTGCTCATGTCATAATTTTTGTTTAGTTTTATTTTTTTTAAACATGAAATCGAACATAGAGCAAGCTGCAGTTGAAACATAACAAAAAAACCATATACTTTTATGTATACGTTGCAAAGTATGTCCATATTCACACTAGGCAACTTTACTTGAATCAATTTTTTTGATACCCTTTTGAATTTGCCTCTTGAGTTCACACAAGGCAATTCAATTTATTCGTTTCGATTTTTGTGTGAAAATTATTAAAATAATCTGCAGCCAACTTCACACTATAAGAAACACCAAAGAAATTGACAGTACGAGCAAGTTTTTTTCCCTTTCCATTCCCCTACCTTTAACTCCTTTAAACAGAGAATTGCGACAAGTGAAGTTGGCTAGTATGAATGGGAACTACATATGTATGTAAAAATATCTTTAGTTGCATATTAAAATGTAATTAAAATCATTTTTAAAATATGTTTTTAGAATTGAGACATCATTAATGGAATCATTAGAAATCTGTTTGAAATTTTAACTACAAACTGCCCAAGAAGTCTGTTTATAATTTTAATTACAAACTGCCCAGTTGTAAATAATATTCTTTCCATTAGTGTTGTTCTTATATCCAGAAAAGCATTAAACAATTGCTGACAATTTTTGTTTTGTTTTCCAAATGCTTAATAAAACTTTAAATGCTTTTTATTTGATAAATTAGGTATATATGTGACGCGCAAAATAGAAAGGAACCTAAGGTTAAAACCCAGTTTTGTTCAGGAGAGTCATTTTAAAGATTAGGTCCCTTTCTATTTGCGCTTAGAATCGTCGACTTCACTTTCATAAAACGCGCATATCTATGGGAACACTTTTGGGGCATGGGATCAGTCTCATTCGATGCTCAGATGTTGTCCACATCAAAAAAAAGGAGTGAAAAGTTGATGAAAAGTTTTGTTCAGGAGGGCCATTTTAAAGATTAGGTCCCTTTCTATATGCGCTTAGAATCGTCGACTTCACTTTCATAAAACGCGCATATCATTGGGAGGGAACACTTTTGGGGCATTCGATGCTCAGATGTTGTCCACATCAAAAAAGAAAAAAAAATGAAAATTTATTATTTTACCCTTAGGTCCCCTTCTCTTTGCGCTGTCACATATTGATTTGCGATTGTTATCTCTCATGTAGTAATGCCACTAATAGAAATATCATAAATTTCCGCAACTTCCGCTGTCTTCTTTAAAAATGCGAGAGTAAATCGGAACTAATAAGAGTGTTTTAGAGCGGTTGCATCTTATACCGGGGTACCCCTCTGTACTGGGGCTAAAAAAAAGATGGACCGATATAATCCATTTTCATTTAAGCTGGTTACCGAACGATCTTAATAAACTATGCCAACAATTATCAGAAGAGGAGCTTTCAGGGCAAAAGACATCAAATCGGTTGAACTTACATGTGGGAGCTATATGTAAATCTGAATAGTTTTCCATTTTTTCAATCCTTGGTCTAAAATAGTTACTTTTGTAAATTTCACGAAGACCGGAGCCAATTGAGGCCTGTAGTTCGATTGTAAGCTTTAAATCGAATCACCTCGTGATATGATAGCAACATTTTTCTGGTAGCTACAACAATTTTCCGTAAAACTAATTTATAATACACAGAGGTTCGTAAACCTGAAACCAAAAATTCGAACGCAGATCTCGATTAATAGTTTTAGAACCCTTGTACGGCAATACTTTGTATATCTATCAAAATGTGAAAAACCGCATGATATTTTAGGAAAAATGCCAACATTTTCTTGAAAAAAATGCAGCGTTGAGATCGTTGGTATTTTTTCAGTAATTGTTTACTTTTATTCTTCCGCCCGTAACCCCTCATCCAGATAAAACCCATCGTTGTTTCCAAGTTTAACTTTTCACTTGTTTGCAAATATTCCCACGGGCATCTCAATGGCCTGCAAATTTACGAACCGTTTTTACTCAGTTTTGTAAAACTATTATTCCGTTCAAAATTTTAAAACATTTGGTAATTTCTTTCGTAACGTGTCAAACATGTAGGATGTCTACTACAATTGTAATTCTCTTTGCTTAATACGAATTTAAAACTATTCGATCCGATAGTGTCCGCTTATTGTTAATTTTTATTCATAAAAAAACAGTTATAAATTTCATTTTAGTCCAATAATCTGGAAAAGTAGGAGTAAATATTTTAAAGAAAAATATTTTTTTAAAATCGCTTATTGAATACAACACAATGTACAGTGTGTTTTACAGACAACAGTATCATTTGGTGATAGTATCCATGCTGGTGTCAGAGGATAAAGCTTTGCGAGATTTATAGACACGTACACTATTGTCAGCACCGCCCGATACAATATACTTGGGATTCGACCAGTCAATATCCAGAACTTTATCGCCGTGACCAATCAAATCATACAAAGGAGCTTTGGGGCTAAACAAAAAAATTAAACTTGTAATTAATGGGCTTTACTTCGAGAGCCTTGATTCAATTTTACCTGCGGCTATCCCACAATTTATTTTGGTTATCATAAGAGCCCGAAACAAACAGAAATTCCTCCGTTGTGGACCACATAACAGTTTGCACCCACTGCTGATGGCCCAAATAGGTATTGCGTACCACAGAACCCTCTGTAAGCAAAAACAAAATTATTTCTCTTCTGTAAGTTACAGTTTAAAATCAACTTACGATTAGTTCTGGGATCGTAAAGTCTAATATTCTTATCGGCCGAGGCTGTGACTATGAGGCGATTCAGATTCGAGTAACTGGCATCGAATATTGACTTATTGGTGGCTATTTCGGTTTTTATGCCCTCCA
Source organism: Hydrotaea diabolus (assembly GCA_963513945.1). Lineage (NCBI taxonomy): Eukaryota > Metazoa > Arthropoda > Insecta > Diptera > Muscidae > Hydrotaea > Hydrotaea diabolus. The sequence continues at coordinate 169,102,828 of OY740717.1, read as the reverse complement.
TATTTAAATCCCACACCTTCATGGTGTGATCCCAGCTGCTCGTTAGCAGGCTGTCATTGTCCATCCATTGGACGCCGGAAATGCATTCACGATGGCCTTGCAAAGTCATTTTGGGAGTCTAAAATTACAAATAATGGAACGAGATAAGCATATAGGGTATTGTTTTCGTTAAATTCGAACTTACTCGGGTCGATCCGGCTTCAAGTTTGGCTTTCTTGGATGTTCCCTCGCCCGCCTCATTGATATCCGCTGACCATATCTTTAGCATGGTATCCCAAGAGCCGGTGGCAAACCTCTGTTTATCGGGACTGACATCCACGCTGTCTATAGCTCTCTCATGGCCCTTGCACACAGAAATACACTCTACTGAATTGGTTTCCAGCACCCAATCCCACAGCATGGCCGTTTGATCCTGAGAGCATGAAACAAATTTACCCCTTTCGTTGTCGAGTGAAATCCAAGCCACCGCCTTAATGGGCATCGAATGACCGGGTATTGTCAAGACATGTTTTCCCTTGATGGTCCATACATTGATGGTGTTGTCGTAGCAGCCTGTTAGCACCCATTTCCCACATGTTTTCACCGCTGAAACCCAATCGTCGTGCAGCAGACAATCCTGAGGTTCGGGTGCTGGGAATCTTTCGACATATTCAATTTGTATGGCATCTTCAAAGGATATTGCCTTATCTCTTAAGTGGTCGCACAGCCTTCCTCTCAAATACTCATCGAAGACCAAAAAATCAAATTCCCCCGCGATGTGATCGCCACCGGCAGACGACGAGTGCTGTAGCAACGTATTGACGAAGGTATTCAATTCTGTTGTGGTCACAGTGGCATCTATGGAATAGGGAACATCGGGTACGGCATATCTGTTGAAAACAAAGTAAAGCTTATTAATGTAACCAGCTTAGCAAAGAAAGATATGGTCACGTTTTGCACTCACTGCTCCTGTTTTGTTTTCAAATGCACTTGTACTTGACTCTCTCCATTTTCTGTTTCCATTTTAATTTTCTCAATTCTTAGCAAATGCTCCGGGCTATTGTCACTTCTTTTGTATCGAGCCTCTGCTTCTAAGCATGTATTTTACTTGGGACTTGTGTTTTTGGTGGATTTAATTTAATTTATTTGTTAATTTCTAATTAAAAAAAATCACGCCGCTTCTCTAATGTTTTGCTCCGTCTTTTTTCCAAACACGTTTTGACAATTCCCACATGTCACGAAATTGAAGAGTTGCCATAGCTTAAGTTGCAAGAGGGAGAGATGCCATATTAAGAGATTATGTTGTTTTAACCTTATGATGGGAATAAGGGGAAATATTGTGGCAATTTTATACACTAAACCAATTCTGTGGGACATTTTTACATTTGGGTTGTAGCAACTAACAATAAAAAAATATAAGGGTAACAAATTAATGCCGTTAAAACCAGCTGTTTATGCCAACGAATATGTCTGTTCATACAAACGAAAATGAGAAAATATTTTTTTTTTATTTTCAATTTATGGATTTATTGCAAACTATTTCAAGACATTTTCAACAAAGTTATGACAATTATTTAGAGTTTAGATCGTATATGTTCTACTCAGTAATTAGATATATTTATTAACGTGTTGAGGCATATTTTTAAGTTTTAAAAAACCTCAAGAAGCAAAAAAAAAATTATATTTACAGGTGGACTAATCAATATTGATACATTAAGAAACATAAATAACTTTTTTTCAGTGCATAAAATTCATTTTTCTTTTATTAAAAAATTAAAAAACAAGTCAAGAAGTACCACATCAAGGGCCAAATGTGTAGAGACGCTTTGGTGACAATGTCAACAAAAAGTCAACAAAAATAGCAGACAATAGTGTTGACTTGAAGACACTTGACCCCAGGCTTCCTAGAAGGCAGTTCGAGTTGATTAATAATTTTAATTTCACATCACGTTCAGATGTACCTAGTTTGAATTCGCGATGAGACCTCTTCTTGTTTGATTATTTGTTTGTATAAATAACAAAAACCATATGTTTTTATAATATACGTCTATTGTACAGGGTGGCTGATGAATATTTCTACATTAAGAAACTCAAATAACTTTTTTCAGTGCATGGAATTCATTTTTCTTTTATCAATGTTAAAGCTCATTCAATTTTATTAAATATAAGTTAATTACTTATAGTTTTAAAAATAATGGAATTTAAATGCTCTCCCTGCTCGTTGATGCATGTGCGTCATCTTACCAAAAAGTTGTTCTTTACTGCTTTGAAAGTTGAGACAGGGATAGCCGCAATTGTTTCTCGAATTGATTGCTTTAATTCATTCAAATTTGTTGGTTTTGCTTTGCAGACTTCCTGTTTGCAATAACCCCACAAGAAGAAGTCAGGTGCAGTGAATGTCGAGTTTCTATATATCAGCTTATTTTGACATTTTCGTCGCAATTCTGTCATAACTGGCCGGGCTATGTAAGGAGTTGCACCATCTTGCTACAGAGTCGAAAGAAATTCTTACTCGGCGTTATTCTGGATAGAAAACCGTAACGGTGTGACCGTTTTCTTCGAAGAAGTAGGTCTCGACAATGCAGCGTGATAACACTACACACCACACTGTAACACGAAGTGGATGCAATTTCGTCATGGAGTATATGAGGGTTGGCAGCACTCCATATTCGACAATTTTGTTTGCTTTATATGGAAATGGCCCTCGTCAGACATGAAATGACAGTTCAACACGTTTTAGTCCTCTTTTACCATTTGAAGCATCTTCTGGCAAAATTCCAAGCGAATCAGGAATTCTGCTGCGTTCAGTTTGTTGGCCATTTGAATTTTATATGGGAATAAGTCCAAATCTTTGTGCAAAATTGACTGCATTGACTGTCTGCTTATACCCATTTGTGCAGATAAGCTTATTGTTGAAACTCTTGAATTGTTTTGTATGGCAGCTGCTACAGCAACGATTGTTTCCTCCGTCCGAACTGAAGGATTTCGATGGTAAGGTCTTCGGTTGACAGTCCCAAGCTCGGCAAAATTGTTTAACAAGTCTCATTATGGTCCATCTGCTCGGAAAATTGGCGTCAATCGTGCGCCTATACTCTCTTTGAACCAAAACTACGGACTCCAGTGTGTGACAGCGGCGGACAATCCAAATTCTTGTTTCAGTGTCCCAGTTATCCGTTTTTGTCAAATCTAAAAATCAATCCGCAAAATAAAAAAAAATAACTAGATTTATTAAATAGAAAAAAATTATTAAATTTTTTTGGTAGCGGCTTTCATCAGCCCCCTGTATATAATTATTAATAATGGATAGTTATCTAAGAAATAAAAAAACAGGTACTTATACTTAGTAGGGACATAAATACTGTTACATCACTGAACACACCCATTTCAATAGTAGAACTGAACATACCCCATTAATGTTGTATGGGTTTTAAAAGCTTACCTCAACAGCGTTAGTCTGAAGCGGGATTTTAAAATTGTTTCAACTTTCATCGTGAAGTGGTCAGTTAATGAGAACTGTATCGCTGTAATAGCGCTTTTCAAGTGTGAAATGAAAAAAGCGATATTTTCAAAACGCTCCGACCACTAGGGATTAGCCGCATGTTCGTTTACCGATGCATAAAACTGTTGGAGGAGACTGGAGATGTAAAAGACCACCGGTCGGGCCGCACACGCTCTGTTCGAACACCGCATGTCATCAAGGCCGTTAAATCAAGAATTCACAGAAATCCGCTGCGAAAACAGAAAATCATGGCCCGTGAGATGAATTTGACAAAAAAATCGTGTTTTTCAACGAAGTTTATTTTCATTTCGGTGGCTATGTCAATAAGTAAAATTACCGCTTATGAGGTTCGGAAAACCCACTAGTGACGATTGAGAAGAAAATGCTTCCGCAACTAGTTACTGTTTTGGTGTGGATTTTGGGCTGGCGGCATCATTGGGCCATTTTTCTTCGAAAATGAGCAAGAAGCCGCAGTTTTCATCAACGGTAACCGTTACCGCTCCATGCTCAACGATTTCTTGTTTCCAAAAATTCAAGAGAATGACATGGACGACATTTGGTTTTGACAAGACGTGGCCACATGTCACACAGCGTACTTAACTATTGATATTTTAAGCACTGTTTTTTAAAATTAAATAAAATAAAATAAAATTACTGTCAATTGGCTGCATTGTGGGTGGCTGTGATTTAAGCCCTTTGGAGTATTTTCTGTGGGGAGCCATTATGGATAGGTCTTACTTAAAGCTTCCAGAGACAATTGAAGCGTTAAAGCATGAAAGCGTTGAAGCGTTAAAGCATGAAAGCGTTGAAGCATGAGTTGCCATTGCAGAGATTCGACCCGAAACAATCGAAATTGAACTGAACAATTGGGTTGATCGGATGAGGCACTGCCGAGCCAGTTGTGGTAGTCTTATGAATGACATTGCGTTCCCTTGGTTAATGACAAAGTTCAATCTTCCCAATTAAACCAGAAATTTGTATTTTTTCGTACAGCCGATTCAATTCAAACTTTTAAACTTTTAGAGGTCCAAATCATATTGATTATTTTCAATTTATCGAGTGTTTTTTAAGGGACCGGGAAAGAGGACTTCAAATTATCGACAGATTCAAATAAACGAGTGTTAAATTATGTAGGATCAGCTGTTTATAGATATTTTCAACTAAAGCTATGTTAATATACAAATGCTTATTTGATTTTTAGAATTTACTTTTAGTTTAAGATTTTCTGTGCATTAAAAATACAAAATGTGGGCAATACTGGGATCACAACCCGACTCTTTTTATTTTTAAAAAAAAATATATATATTAAGAGTCGCCTTCCGACTAATCGACTTTTTTGCGGCAAAGAGTCAATTGACTTTTAATTCGATTTGTTCTAATTCGAGTCTTTTGTAACTTTTACATATTTTCGCGCTGCTCCGAAGGGTGGATGGTACGAGGGCTGCTATATACCTTTATATTTCTGGCCTAATAATGAAAATACGAATATTTATTATCAAAAATGGTTTATTGTGTTTCAAAGCATTCTCCAGCATGATTTATACACTTTTGCATGAGCTCAAACCAATTATCGAAGCACTATTTACACTCCGATTGAGACACCTCCAAAACATGGTTTTTAAACGCTACAACAGCATCGTTGTCCACGTATTTTTTTCTTGATGTGCGGGAATAAAAAGAAGTCATTGGGTGCCAAGTCAGGGCTGTATGGCGGATGACCCATCAATTCGTCGTTTTGGCCGGTCAAAAACACGCTGGTTTGAGCCGATGTGTGAGAGCTCGCATTGTGATGGTGCACAATGATTGGTCTTCTCTTGTTCGTTTTTTGAATTTCTCCGAAGACTTGAGGCAAACAAATTGTGGAGTATCACTCAGAATTGACCGTCCTACGTTGCTCAAGCGGAACAGTCGCCACTTGACCAGTTTTGCCGAAGAAACAAGCGACCATTTGCTTCGAAGTGCTTCTTCCGCGAACAACTTTCGTTGGCTTTGGCTCGTCTTCGAAGACCCACATGGTCGATTGCTATTTTGTTTCGGGCTCATACGCATAGATCCATTATTCGTCGCCTGTGACGATCTTATAAACGTCTTTTGGAGCACACTGATCGTATTTTTTCAAAATTTCCTTGCACCAATCGACAAGAGCCTTTTTTTAACGATTATTAAATTGTGCGGGATCCAACGAGAACAAACCTTTTTTAAGGCCAGGTGTCCATGCAATATCGAATGTATGCTGGTGGAAGAATAACCAAGGATGCCTCTATGTCACGGTATGTCACATGGCGAGCTTGCATTATCAGTTCCCGCACGGCATCCATGTTCTCAGGCACAACGGCCATTTTTGGACGACCTTCGTCTTTGAGCGAGCATCGGTCACGATTGAATTCATTAAACCAGTTTTTCACAGTGCTATAGGATGGTGTTTCATCGCCATAGAAATATTTAAGTTCATCGATGCACTCTTGTTTTGATAATCCACGTCGAAAGTTGTGAAAAATTATCGCGCGAAATTCCAAATTCATTTTTTCAAGTCACTGTAAACAACACAAATGATGGTCGTACGTCAAAACGTTCTGAGTACGTTTATGCTCAAAAATGTCAAACTTTCCAATGGAAATGTCAGATGGCGCCAGGCAAGACTATATGATGCCTAGGCCAGAAATATATGTATATATCAACCCTCGTAGTACCAATAATCTGGCAGTAGTCCGACTGACAAAAGTATTTCCATTTGTCCTCTATGGACGTATTTAGATCCGCTTTTGAGGAAATTTTGCAATTATTTCATTCCAGGTGAATTTAAATTTGAATTTAACTTCACTATGCTTGTACTGCTATCACGTCAGCATAAAGAAACGCTAATCGAAAGCACCTAGCCCGAAAAACTTCAAAATTCACCCTTATTATTGAAACGTAGTTATGTTTTGGCTAAGATCAGGTTCGCGTTCATGGGCCGAAAGGTCCAAAAAAACGCTCCGTTGTCGAAATCGAGCACATTTTGTCGACTCCTGCTCTGGCTCGGGCCAAATTTTTTAAATCCTAACTTTACCGTCCTGATAAAAAGTAAAATCGTTTAAAAACAAGAAAAAAAAGAATCCTACAAATGACGGAAAATGTTGGACGTCATTCAAATTTAAGCTTACTTAGTGTTTAGTGTCCACTCGAAATCAAATCCACTTGAAAAGTTATCTTCAAGTTAACCTTCCTAATAACACTTGGCATCGCAGTCCATATAAGCTGTCCATAAACAAACGGCACTCAAAAAAACAAGCAATCGACATCTCCTACTCGTTGGTCACTTAACCTCCAATCGCTGGTAATTGTTTTTGGTTACCAGTGTCTGTTTGCTCCAAAACCTTTAACTGAAATGGTTACCACCGACCACATCGATGTGTTGGTAAACAATTTTTAATGTCGTTTTTACGTAATGTGATGATGATGACGATGGTGGTGGTGGTGGTGGTGCTGGGAGGAGGTGCGTGCATGTGGCGCTCACTCATCATCGTTCTCCTAAAGGAGGTTAACTGACCAACTCAACAGCCGTCACTTGATTGTTTGGATTGAGTCAAAACCTGTTCACATTCATTTTCGTTGCTTCGTTGCGTCGAAAAGAAATAAACTTAAACCAGCTGTAGAGCTCATCGTTTTTAAATATTGGCAAAAGATGCTCTTGTTGGCTAAAAACGTATTTTGTTTTGAATTTGTCATATGGAAAGGTGAACTCAATAGGAAGAGATCCGGTATGGCAAAGACAATTGTCCTTCTTCCGCTGATTTGACCTTTAATTAAAAAATATATATAGATATCAGCTAAATATTGCCTACAACTTTCGTATTTAATTATTTCTTAAGATTTTGTCCATTCACCATAGCACGGAGAATACATTCATGTTGTTCTTTTGCTTGGAGCAACTCAAAATATCCATAAGGAGTTCTATAAAATATATTTTTTTAACCCTCCATCATCATACACATGTTTTGTGATTTCACCCGTGACACAGTTTATCCTTATGACCACCCTGTGGGACAGGGTACATATTTGTGATTAATTTATATGTTTATGGATATCCATATGCCCCCGAACATTAGGGGATGGTTTTTAGGCCCAGAGGTCCCTAGGTCAAGGCCTCTAATTCAGCCGCATCGTAAAATAATGTCATATTCAGATTCTTCATAAAATTTCACTGTTTCGGCGTACATTTTTATCTATTATCGAAGTGGCCAATTTTTCGGCGACCTAGGGCTCTTACGCTCATGGGCCAAGGCCTCAAATTTTTTCGAATCGTAAAATTAATAATGTCCTCTGACTCGTGGCGAGATTTCATTGTTTTTAATACTCGTACCAATATTTCCATATTTCAAAGAGGCCGATTTTTTGGCCCTAGGGATATTTGAATCGTACAACTATTATGATATTTTAATTCGTTACAAAGTTTTATTGTTTTTAATATCCATATGCCCATAGTTTAAGGAGACCCATTTTTGGGCCCTTTCGGCTCTAGGTGCCTCCTTACTCCCCAAAGGGTCAAAGCCTTTCTTTGAATCCTAAAACTAATAAGATGTTCTGATTCGTAACGAAATTTTATTGTTTTTTAATGTCCATATGTAAGTACAAACATAGTTCAAGGAGCCAGATTTTTGATCCCCTCATATGTTCCGAATTACAAATTGGTAAAAATCTTAATATTGGTACATAATGTATTTGAGAGAATATTTCGGCGTTTCCGTGTATTTTTGTGCCCCAGGTCCTAATGACCACGTTTATTTATGAGAAGATTAAAGAATCTATGCTTCAAAATTCCATAAAACTTATTTAAAGGTTAATTAATTCAATTTCATAGAAAATATATCAAAAAATTTGATATATCAAAAATTTGATCAGGACTGTTTGTAGTCCTTCAAAGGGAAAACGTTTTTTGGCCGTAAACCATTTATTAAGGCTATACACTAAGTGTTGCCTGGCGCCTTTTCACATTTCCATTGGAAAGTTTGACATTTTTTTAGCATAAACGTACTCAGAACGTTTTGACGTAAGACCATCATTTGTGTTGTTTACAGTGACTTGAAAATATCAATTTGGCAAAAAATGGAATTACCTCGTGAACATTTTCGTGCAATCATTTTTCACAACTTTCGACGACGTGCATCAATAAACTTAAGTCTATGTATGGCGATGAAGCACCATCCTATAGCACTGTGAAAAACTGGTTTAATGGATTCAATCGTGGCCGACGTTCGCTCAAAGACGAAGCTCGTAAGGTCGTCCAAAAACGTTGCCAGATCGTCCGTTGTGCCACAGAAAATTAATGTCGCCTGTGAACTTATAATGCAAGATCGTCATGTGCCATACCGTGAAATAGAGGCATCCTTGGGCTTTTCTTCCACCGGCATACATTTGATATTGCATGAATTCCTGGCCGTAAAAAAGGTTTGTTCTCGTTGGATCCCGCACAATTTCACAATCGCTCAAAAAAAGGCTCGTGTCGATTGGTGCAAAAAAATGTTGAAAAAATACAATCGCGATGCTTCAAAATACGTTTATAAGATCGTCACAGGTGACGAATCATGGATCTATGCGTATGAGCCCGAAACAAAAGAGTAATCGACCGTGTGCGTTTTCGAAGACGAGCCAAATCCAACGTAAGTTGTCCGTGAAAGAAGCACTTCGAAGCAAATGGTCGCCTGTTTCTTCGGCAAAACTGGTCAAGTGGCGACTGTTCCGCTTTAGCAACGTAGGAGGTCAATTCTGAGTGGTACACCACAATTTGTTTGCCTGAAGTCTTCGGAGAAATTCGAAAAACGACCAAGAGAAGACGAATCATTGTGCACCATGACAATGCGAGCTATCACACATCGGCTCAAACCAGCGCCTATTTGACCGGCCAAAACGTCGAATTGATGGGTCTTCCGCCGTACAGCCCTGAACCTGAATGGTACCCAATGACTTCTTTTTTCCCGCACATCAAGGAAAGAAGTGCTTCGACAATTAGTTTGAGCGCATGCAAAAGTGTATAAATCATGCTGGAGAAAACTTTGAAAAACAAAAAAAAAAAACATTTTTGATGATAAATATTCGCATTTTCATTATTAGGCCAGAAAAATAAATAGCAGCCCTTGCATTTAAAAAAAATAGCCTATATGGTCCAACATTGGATGTTTGTCTATCGTTATACAGGGTGATTCATTCACGACTGGACAAATATTACCAGCGTACCAGCCCGAAAATTCAAGGGGTCGAAATGGAAGCAGTTTGAAAATTTTAAAGAACTGTTAAAAATTTCATCAAAATTGGATGAAATATAGGGATTCTGGAGCATACAATAGGTAAAACATATTTGTGGGAGAGCTATATCTTAATCTAAACCAATTTCTTTTAATTCAATAACGTCTATTCTTGGTTCAAAAAATTTACTTCTGCCAAATTTTGTGATGATTGGAAAACAATTCTGACCTGCAGTTTGATTACAAGATTTATATCGAATCAGCTCCTGATCATGAGTCGATTTATACAGGGTGTCCGCCGGGAAGGTAAACTACTTTGTTTTGCCGCCATTTTGGTAAACATTAGTCTTGACAGTTCATATTTAGCAGTCGTGAAGTAGAGACGTGGCAAATTTATTATGGAAAAATATTCTATAAACTTGTTTTAATCGTTAAAACATTTTATCAAAATCAATCATCGATTACTGTAACAATAAAAAAAGTTTGAGAATTTTTTGGGAGAAACAACGTGCCAACAAACCGCACTATTTATCGTGTAGTGAATGATTTCGATGAAAGAGGGTCTGTAGATGATAGGCCCAAGCATGGACCTCCACGTACTGTAAAACAATCCATCAGCCTCAATTCGACGTCATGCTCAGGAGCTTGGTCTTCAAAAAACAACTTTGGCCACAATTTTGCACAAGGATTTGCATTTGTTTCCATTTAAGATTCAGTTGACACAAGACCATTTACGCCGCCTTACATATGTCAATAGAATGTTATAGCTCGCCCTGACAACCCCGATTTACATGACAAAATCATAATGAGTGACGAGGCTCATTTTTTTTGAATGGATAGGTGAATAAACAGAATAGTCGGTTCTGGGCAATGGAAAACCCTCAAATTATTCATTAGTCACCTTTGCATCCATTGGTGTGCAATTTGGTCGGGAGGAATCATTGGACCCATTGGTCAATCGGGAGCGATTTCTTGATATGAATGAAAACTGTAAACGCCAGAACTGCAAGCTTTGGGCTTGATTAACATGTGGTATCAACAAGACGGTGCCACATCGCATACAGCCAGGATTACAATGGAATTACTGCGAGACCTCTTTCCACAACAATATATTTCAAGAAATTTTGATGTTGATTGGCCTGCACGGTCGCCTGATTTGACTGCTCCGGACTTCTTTTTGTGGGGATATCTGAAAAGCAAGGTTTATGCAAACAAACCAGAAACGCTTGAGCAACTCAAACAAAATATTCGTGATGAAATTAATGAAATACCGCGTGAAATGTGTGAGAATGTTATAAAAATTGTGCTCAAAAGGGCTCGCATTTGTGAGGCTTACAGAGGCGGACATTTACCTGATATTGTATTCCAAACATAATTGCCGAAGTTAAATAAAACATTTAGCAGTATAAGATCCTTTCTCTTTTATTTAATCAAAAATTGTAAACCAACAAAGTAGTACCTTTCCGACGGACACCCTGTATATATATTTGGTAGTTGTAAACACAGCGTGTTGCTGAGTATAAATATTTGTGAGGCTGGCAGTAAAAAGTCAAAAAAGGCGAACGCAACTGTCGATTATGACTTTTTACGTTTTTGGAACCAAAAGTCGATAAGTTGACTAATTGAAAATCGACTTTTAGAACCTTAGTGGGAATCATAATTTGGTTGTGAGTTTCATAGTATAGTTGAGTGTAAATCATACTGTTGGGTGATACAACTAGAAGCATTTTTTGCAAAATACAAAAAAACAAAGATTCAAATCAAGTGTGGAATCTATATTGTTCATTCGATGGAAAATTTTGAAAAAAATTTTGACTCAAATTTGAAGTTTGACCTCTGAAAACACCATGAAGGGTCATAGCTAGGTCAAAAATTGTGTAAGAAAAAAATGTTTGCCTGTATATTTGCAACACATATGCTTAAGGTGTATTTTCCGAAAGTTGTCTGGCTTACGAGTTATATGAGGGCGACCGCAAAACTGACACATTTTCTGTTTTACTAGCAACTTTTTTGTTTTTGTTTTTTAAAAGCAATCTTTTATAAGCCATCTGTCAAAATTTCCGAAATATTTAATGATTATTTTCTTTGTTGCAGGTGATTGAAGTAAACAAGTTTTATAATTTTTGAAAAATGGAAAATAAAGAGTTTCGTGCGGTAATTAAACACTTTTATATGAAAGGTTATACGCCACAATTAATCAAAGATGAATTGGATTCTGTTCATGGTGATAATGCACCATCATACTCCACCGTGAAATCGTGGGTTCTACAATTTAAAATGGGTCGTTCAAGTACGGAAGATGAACAACGCTCTGGAAGACCGAAAACTGCTACTACTATTGAAAACTTTAGAAAAATATTTAATGAAGTGACTAAAGATAGACGAATAAAGCTCAGAGAACTTGCTGATATTGTTAAAATACACGAAAAACAAGTTTGGAGTATTTTACATGATGAACACCACATGAAAAAGCTATCCGCAAGATGGGTGCCGCGTTTGTTGACTTTGCCCCAAAAAATCATCCGTTGGACCAATTCCGAGGAGCTTTTAGCGATTTATCAGCATAATCCTATAGAGTTCTTGCGCCGATTCATAACTGTTGATGAAACATGGATCCATCACTACATCCCAGAATGCAAAGAACAGTCAAAACAATGGATAGAAGCTGGTAAAAGTGGTCCCAAGAAGGCGAAAACTGTTAAGTCAGCAGGAAAAGTAATAGCCACGGTATTTTTGGATGCAAGGGGTATAATATTTATTAATTATCTTGAGAAAGGAAAAACTATAAATACTGAATATTATTGTGCATTATTGGATCGGTTGAGTGAAGAAATCAAGATAAAACGACCGCATTTAGAAAAAAAAAGTTCTTTTTCATCAAGATAATGCTCCTTCACACACTGCATTTTTAACTCAACAAAAACTGGCCGAATTACGATTTGAAATTGCTCCGCATCCACCATATAGTCTAGATTTAGCTCCTTCTTGTTTCCAAATTTAAAAAAAATTAGCGGTGGCAAAAAATGTTCGTCCAATAGCGAGGTTATTGCTGAAACTGAGGCCTATTTTGAAGGTCTTGAAAAATCTTATTTTTCGGATGGAATTAAAAAACTTGAAAAACGTTTGATGAAGTGTATTGAGTTGGAAGGAGATTATGTTGAAAAATAAATAATAATAATTCCAAAAAAAACGGTTCTTTTTATGTTAGGCCAGTTACTTTTGCGTCGCCCTCGTAGCTCATCAAAGCTTTCAACTAGTTTTACTCCATTTTTAGGGCTAGTCGTGACGATTGAAAATTTTTTTGCACGGATATTACTTTTGATGTCCAATATACTAGAAAATGAGCGGGAGCGGGAAAAATAACATTTTTATTTTTCCCCTTTTTATTCCTTTTACCTCTCTCCTACAAACTGAGAGTTGCGGCAAGTAAAGTAGCCTAGTGTGAATTAGGACTTATTTAAAAGCCAACCTCATCGCATCCTTAGAAAGTATTCCTCTTATCAGGGGTTGAATTTTCCGATATAAAATTCTACTTTAAGTGTTTTATTAAAATTAAAAAAACGTTCTCAAATAAACACCTTTGAGGGGGTTATGGCATTTGGTTATGGAACATCATTTTAAGGATCCAATAAAGTTTTCAAAACCATCAGTGTGTTATATTAGGTTCCATCTTGTTTAACACCGCCACTAATTTGGGAGTCACTGAACCTGAATTCCAGCCGATAACCAAACACCGCAACCAGTCAACAGATGTAACCACTTTTAATCAAAAGACACTTTCTTCATTATGATTATTGCAGCGCAAAATACAAAAAAACCTTAAAAAACAAACATAACTAACGTGTTTTGAATTGAAGATGAGTCGCTTTTTGAGAAGAGGTAAAAAAAAACCAAATACACAAAAAAGAAAGACAAAAAATGATTTGCAAAAACGATATCGAAACTCAAATTCAGTGCAAGGGGCTGTGGGCAATGGTAGATGGTCTCCTCTCACACGCTCATGAAATGAAAACCACGAAAAATAAACTCAAAGCCAAGCGAAACGAACTACAGGCCACCGAGACGAGTTGGTTTGTGCTAGCCAAGTTTATAAACAGTGGCAAGACACACAATACAGTTATTATTAACGTGTGGAACGTGCTCAAGGTAAGATCGGTGAGCGCGCAGTGTGAATTTGAAAAAGTGAAAACTAAATTCAAATAAAATAAAATCGAAGCCAACAAAGGATATAAAAGCGATTTCTAAAAAAAACTCAATTCCTGTGTCATTTTAGTGTGAACGAACAAAATGAAATCTTTCTTGGTGTGTTTAACCGTGCTTGTGGCCACCCTCTTGGCCTTGGCTGGAGCCGTGCCGCAACGTGAGGGTGCCGCCTACACCAACGAAGCCATTCGCCAGGCCCAGCAGACGTTCCTCATACCCAAAGATGCTCAGATTCAAAATGTACAAGAGGGCATTGAATTGGGCGCCTACGAACAGATACCCGGCAATCAACGCATCAATCTTTTCGAGATCTTGGGCGATCAGGTGCCCTCGGAGGTGATCAACAATTTGCAGGCTCAAGTTGATCAAATCGGTAGAAATTAAGGACTTCCCTGGACCTGGTGTTCTCATCATCTTTCCCAGCTATACTTTCATTTCATTCATTAAAAAAGAAAAAAACACAATCCTCATTGTTTAAAAAAAATTGTTTATTTGTTAATATTTTTATTATTATTATGATCCTTGTTTTGTTGATACCTTTTTAGTTAAACAAAATAAAAAAAAAAATAATTTAGAAAAAAATTCAAAAACCTCTCTTTGTTTTAGAGTGAAATCCTACGCCAACATTAGCCGGATTTTCCGTTTAGCCTTTGTTGAGGCCAAAGCTGTAAAAAATCCCCCGGCTGGGTGATGCCCCAAAGATACAAAAAGACAATCGAAAAACTCTCACTTTTACTTTTTTGTATGGTGATCATGACCATTGATCGCCATCATTATCTTTTGGTAGCCGGCGGTTGTTTTTTTTTTCTTCTTTGATTTTATTGGACTTTTTCGTTTGCTTCCTCTTTTACGTTGGTTGTGCTGGTGGTGGTGTTGCAATTTGACATGTCCATGTCGGTGAAATTGTTACTCACTCACCTCCTCTAATGCATATTAAGTATCTATTCATTTCATTTGAATTGCTGACCGGCGGCTGCCTCTGGCTTGCTTATACTCTGTAATTGTACAATTATCAAATTCATTTCGCCGACCATAACTGGTTATGATGTGACGAGCGAGGAGGGGTACTAACTACTGTCGCCGCCACCACCTCTAGTCTATTACATCCTCGTCACGAGGCTTTTGTACTCGTATTTACACGTATTTCTTCCATTATGTAATCTTGGTAATTTCTGTGGTGGCCTCCACGTAAATGTTTTTGATGATTGCTGCATTGCGATGGGTACTTGAGTGTACCCTACGTTCGTTCGATTGGTTTTGAATTTAAAAAATTGTTATTGAGTTATGGCTAATTTAGAAAAATTCTGTCAATGATCTTGTAAGTGAATAACGCAATAACATCTAAAATATTAGTCCAAAGGAGAGTGTCGGTTGTGGCAACAAATCTGAGAAAAGTTCAGCTGGAAATCGGTCCGAACTAAAATTATTCGTTGGATAAACATACTTGCTGTTGCAATCACCAACACTCCATGCTATTGAAGGTTACATGGTACCACATGTCATAAGATGGTAACTACAATAATATAACGATTATTACAGCCACTAAGTCGGTTATACAGAGTGGAAAGAGGTAATTTGCTTATTTGGGAATGAAATAAAAAAGTAATGAATCTTAGAAAAATTTATATTATATTTTAATTATATTGAACCGTAAGGGAATTTTTAAATTACATGGTTTTAAATAGTGAATCTGGCAAATGTCGACCTTCGCAATCCACACACTGCTGCATACGTTTTGTGAAGTTTTAATGAACTCTAACAAGCATGTCGACTGGTATTCTGCCAATTTCAGGCTCAATACTGTTAATTAGGTCTTCCAAGGTGTTGGGACGGTTGCTATACATCTTCGACTTCAGGTAACCCCAAAGCAAGAAATCGCATGGGGCTTAGTCTAGTGAGCGTGTCGGCCAGTTCACATCACCCCTCGAAGAGATAGGCCGTCCAGGAAACATTTGCCTCAAACAATTTATAGTAACCCTCGCTGTGTGTGCAGTGGCACCATCCTGTTGGAAGCATGTGTTCTCTAATTGCATTGCCTCAAGAGCTGGCACCAAAAAAAGGGTGACAATGCCAAGAGCATGTAATTGCTTTCGAGCAGAGCATGAGATTGCAGTACTGCTGCTCTAACGCTCTCGATGTTTTGTGGTGTTGTACTAATCCTTCTCTCAGGTCCCCTTCGTACACATGACACATTCCCTGCTGTTCTCAATGAAGTTACCCAATTTACAACTGATTGGGGGGGAACAACGAATCATAAACGAAAAGCACGCTGCACTGCAACGATCGAGTGCGCATTTGAAAAATACGCTTCATCCACGTGTCCAATTTAGGATGGCAACTGAATGGCAGACGAATACAAATCTCCCGTCAGCCACTACAAGCCACGCACACTCTTCACTCTCATCGACCAAAAGTGCCGCCACAGCCTGCAGTTCATAAAGCAAATTCCCGCGCTCCACGCTGTACTAGGGTTGCTATATATATTTCTGGCCTATGCAACACTAAGTGTTGTCTGGTGTCATCTGACATTTCCGTTGGAAAGTTTGACATTTTTTAGCATAAACGTACTCAGAACGTTTTAACGTACGACCATCATTTGTGTTGTTTACAGTGACTTGAAAAAATCAATTAGGAAATAAAAATGGAATTAACTCGTGAACAATTTCGTGCGATCATTTTTCACAACTTTTGACTTGGATTATCACGACGAGAGTGCATCGATGAACTGAAATCTTTGTATGGCGATGAAGCACCCTCCTAAAGCACTGTAAAAAACTGGTTTTATGAATCCAATCTTGGCCGACGTTCGCTTGAAGGTCGTCAAAAACGGCCGTTGTGCCAGAGAACATTTATGCCGTGCGTGAACTGATAATACAAGATCGCCATGTGACATACCGTGAGATAGAGGCGTCCTTGGGCATTTCTTCCAACAGCATACATTCGATATTGCATGAAAACCTAGCCGTAAAAAAGGTTTGTTCTCGTTGGATCCCGCACAATTTAACAATCGCTCAAAAAAAGGCTCGTGTCGATTGGTGCAAAGAAATTTTGAAAAAGTACGATCGCGGTGCTTCAAAAGTCTTTTATAAGATCGTCACAGACGACGAATCATGGATTTATTTTATGCGTATGAGCCCGAAACAAAACAGCAATCGACCGTGTGGGTTTTCGAAGACGAGCCAAATCCAACGAAAGTTGTTCGTGGAAGAAGCACTTCGAAGCAAATAGTCACCTGTTTCTTCGGCAAAACTGGTCATGTGGCGACTGTTCCGCTTGAGCAATGAGGGCGGTCGATTCTGAGTGGTACACGACAATTTGTTTGACAATGCGAGTCCTTACACATCGGCTCAAACCAGCGCCTTTTTGACCGGCCAAAACGTCGAATTGATGAGTCATCCGCCGTACAGCCTCGGCACCCAATGTCTTCTTTTATTCCCGCACATCAAGAAAAAATATGCGTGGTCAACGATGTTCGTCGTCAGATGATGCTGTTGAAGCGTTCAAAACCCATGTTTTGGAGGTGTCTCAATCGGAGTGGAAAAAGTGCTTCGACAACTGGTTTGAGCGCATGCAAAGCGCTTGAGCGCATGTATAAATCATGCTGGAAAATACTTTGAAAAACAATGAGCCATTTTTGATGACAAATATTCGCATTTTCATTATTAGGCCAGACATATATATAGCAGCCCTCGTACCAACTGAAAACAAATATGAAATAATGTAAAAAGTAGTAAATTTGCATCAATTTAGGGAATTTCCTGTGATCACGTGTCTTTACACGCAGAAAAAAAGTATTGTTGGGGTGACAATGTTCGAAGAGGATCATACTTTTGTTGGGCATATGGCTGTGGCACAACAATATTATGATCCTCACAACAATAGTATGATTAACACAACCATACTATGATCCCCTCTACCATAGTATGATTCACACTCAACCATACTATGATATCCACAACCATACTATGATCCTTACAACAATAGTACTATTCACACACAACCATACCATATTATAAGTCACACTCAACCATACTATGATCCTCAAAACCATTTTATGATCCTCACAAACGTAGTATTGTTCTCACACCATTGTATGATCTTAACAAACATAGTTTGATTCACACGCAACCATGATATTATTCCTATAACCATAGGATGATTCACTCCACCATGCTATGATTCCCAACATTATTTATTGGGATTGGGTAAATGTTGTTATTTAAAAATAGAGATTTTTATCAATCAACTTTAAATTCCAATACAATTAGTTCATAGCCAGATTTGAGGCCATGTTTTATTGAACATTTCATTCAAGAAACAAAAATATATATTCCAACGGCAGTCGAAAATACTTTTTGTTGCCAGCAGGGGTGCATGCTACTTCGCCATTCGTAGACCCCAAGTAGCGAATGCGATTAAACCATGATCAATGGCTATATACTTAAGTGCAGGCAGACAAAGTGAACACAATAAAAACCCCTCGAACTACCTTCCGATTGTTGTTGTTTTTTATAATGGACAACAACCATGCACTGTATCGTGGGCGCAACCATATGGTATGATTGCCGTAATCATACTATTGTAAACGTACATTTTAAACAATAATACTGTTGTTGCACCAACCAGGTTTATATGGTAGCTACAACCATATTTTCATTTCTATATCTTTTCTCTGCGTGTAGTGAAATCGTTTGGAGTTTATATTCGTACAACATTTTAACATCCTAAATCTAAGATTGAATTGCCCTTTTCGTTCCTTTTTTGAAAAAGTGAAAAAATGTCAAATTAAGTTCCATTGGGGCGTGTAGTTTTTTTAATGATTTTTTTTTAAAATTGGTCGTTTTTGGGTTAACATTTTTACTAAACGTTGATTCTGAAAATAAAATAAAGATCTGGAACCGGAGTTAAACATTTTATAGTCATAATAATGATAAAAGTCCGAATAAATGTAAACAAAACAAAAAAGATATTTGTTTAAAACAACAAAAATTCTCATTTTATAATCGAATTTTCACGGATAGTTCAAATACTAGTCGTTGACCGCTCCAGTGCAGCTACCGTTTGTGCTCATTTAATTTCAATATTTGAGTTTAATTTTTTTCACAAAAATAGTTTTTTTTCACCGTTCAAATATTGTTGTAAATCATGTTGTACTTGTTTGTGTCTTTTGTTTTTCTCACCATCTCTTAATGTTTATTATGCTGATATCTCCAGATCTGCAAATGAAGCATGCGTGTACATGTGTCCGTCTAGCCTTTTGTAAGATTCCTCTCGTGATCTTTGAGTTGTTGGTTGGATGGTCTGTTTGCTTTGTTTTTTCCTCTTCTGTTATATATTTTTATTATTACACATTTTATTGTCTCTCGCCTTATGCAACATTGTGACCAAGTGTTGGTTGATTTCATTTCATTTTAGTTCAGTTTGTGTTTTTTTTTGTTTTGGCCAAATGGCTTATCATCATCAAATATTAATTATGTGAATATAATAAGAGACGCCTAAGGTTATTGTGTGGCATGATGACGATTAAGCTTTGTTTTAGTTGGGGTTATCCCATTTTTTAGTAGCCATAATTTGTGTTACGGTTTTTGTGGCCGTTTCTTTTTTATCTTTTTGGGTGTGGATCTTCGGTTACGTTGGTCAGACCTCCAACGAGAGAGTTTCCAAATTTTGTTGTGCATACTTATAATCCGTAGTACAGGGTGGGCTTATAGTTACCAGGGTTTAAAAATTTAATTTTTCGTTTTTTAATGTTTTTACTCAGATTACAGAAAGTATGTTTATCCAACCGAATATTTGTAGCTGTGACCGATTTCCAACTGATTATTGCTATGTGTGTATATTTTTAATTAAATATCTAATGTATCAGGTACTGAAAAATCCAGTGCACGAACCAATATTCGGTAATGCTTATGGAATACGTGAAGTACACTGAAACTGAATCGTTTGGTTTTTGCAAAGAAAAAAAAATCGTGTGCGACAACGAATCTGTTTTCTGTGTGTGATTTCATATGGGTTGTCAGAATAGACTGGTGGTCGGAACCGGTCGGAAACGGACTACTTGTGAAAATAGAATTTGTTTTGTTACTAGGCAAAGTGTCACTTAAATGATGGGCTTCGCAATGAGGGGCTCGTTTTAGAGCATTTTCCATACGAGTAACATCTTTCAAAATTTGTGGCCGTAGCGTTTGAATTTTTGCAACAATGTTGGCCTTGAGTTGAAGGATTGTCTCAGGCTTATTCACATATACTTGCTCCTTCAAATAACCCCAAAGAAAATAGTCGGTTGCTGACAAATCTGGCGATCGGGATGGCCAAGTTTAGTTTTTTATTGAGACTTTTTTCAAAAACAACGAGAGACATATACTAGATCTATGAACAAGAAATTGCAACAAGAATGGCTCCAAGCCTTTTCTGTGTATAGAAATATTTTTAATTTGTATGTAGCTTTGATAAGTGTGTTCGCCCTTGCTCCCGAGGCTAAAGTGGTCTTAGGAGTGAAATATCCTAGAATTTAGCTTAAAAGTAAACTTGAACAGCATTTGTTTAAATCTCTTATTTTTTCGGGATGGCCAAATAATTTCCTAATTTCTGGATATTATTCGCTCTCCAAAAATTTGACTTAAAAGTGTCATTGTGTCTCGGGCAGTGTGGGTAGTGACTCGCTACGTCCTGCTGAAACCACATCTCTGGTCTGTTTTCAAGAGCAGGACGTAAACAATTTTCTATCATTCCCTCCATTTACGGTTACAGCACTTTCATCTTCATTCTCGAAGAAGTAAGGGCCAATGATATTTGCAAATGTGATCCCACAGCATAATGTACACCTAATGGGGTGCAATTGGCGTTGGTGAATGGCTCTTGGATTTTCAGAACCCCAGAACTTACAGTTCTGCTTATTAACAGAGTCATTCAAATGCAAATGAGCTTCATCACTAATGCCTTAAAATAATTGATCGCTGATTTAAATAATAAAATTCTATTATTCTGGTTCTTATGACTTGAGCAGTTTTTTATTCTGGTTCGAGACCTTTATGTTGTTTCTTTTTCAGAATCAACTTAAAAAGAAGAAATTGGTGAAATGTATTTGCTACGGTTGCCAGGCAGACTGTACAGCTGTTTCTAAACCCGCCAAGGTTTTTCTTCAGCAGTCTTTGGCAACGATTACTTCGGCCACAAATCAAATGACTTATACGGGAGACTCATTTTTATTAATGAGAATTACCCTTTGTGTATAGTCTTCGAACTGTGCGTAGAGCAATCTTCAACGCGCAATATCATTTCCACCAATTCCGTTTCACATGGGTCTTCGTTGAAAACCACAAATGCAAAAAGCACAATCAAAGTGTGCATGTTTTTTGTGCGTACATATACTCATACATGCGTTGCACATTAGGGCGTACCAATCCTTTTTAATAGTTTTTTCGTTTTTTTGTTATTTATTCGGTCTTTTATCATTATTATGACTTGAGCAGTTTTTTATTCTGGTTCGAGACCTTTATGTTGTTTCTTTTTCAGAATCAACTTAAAAAGAAGAAATTGGTGAAATGTATTTGCTACGGTTGCCAGGCAGACTGTACAGCTGTTTCTAAACCCGCCAAGGTTTTTCTTCAGCAGTCTTTGGCAACGATTACTTCGGCCACAAATCAAATGACTTATACGGGAGACTCATTTTTATTAATGAGAATTACCCTTTGTGTATAGTCTTCGAACTGTGCGTAGAGCAATCTTCAACGCGCAATATCATTTCCACCAATTCCGTTTCACATGGGTCTTCGTTGAAAACCACAAATGCAAAAAGCACAATCAAAGTGTGCATGTTTTTTGTGCGTACATATACTCATACATGCGTTGCACATTAGGGCGTACCAATCCTTTTTAATAGTTTTTTCGTTTTTTTGTTATTTATTCGGTCTTTTATCATTATTATGACTTGAGCAGTTTTTTATTCTGGTTCGAGACCTTTATGTTGTTTCTTTTTCAGAATCAACTTAAAAAGAAGAAATTGGTGAAATGTATTTGCTACGGTTGCCAGGCAGACTGTACAGCTGTTTCTAAACCCGCCAAGGTTTTTCTTCAGCAGTCTTTGGCAACGATTACTTCGGCCACAAATCAAATGACTTATACGGGAGACTCATTTTTATTAATGAGAATTACCCTTTGTGTATAGTCTTCGAACTGTGCGTAGAGCAATCTTCAACGCGCAATATCATTTCCACCAATTCCGTTTCACATGGGTCTTCGTTGAAAACCACAAATGCAAAAAGCACAATCAAAGTGTGCATGTTTTTTGTGCGTACATATACTCATACATGCGTTGCACATTAGGGCGTACCAATCCTTTTTAATAGTTTTTTCGTTTTTTTGTTATTTATTCGGTCTTTTATCATTATTATGACTTGAGCAGTTTTTTATTCTGGTTCGAGACCTTTATGTTGTTTCTTTTTCAGAATCAACTTAAAAAGAAGAAATTGGTGAAATGTATTTGCTACGGTTGCCAGGCAGACTGTACAGCTGTTTCTAAACCCGCCAAAGTTTTTCTTCAGCAGTCTTTGGCAACGATTACTTCGGCCACAAATCAAATGACTTATACGGGAGACTCATTTTTATTAATGAGAATTACCCTTTGTGTATAGTCTTCGAACTGTGCGTAGAGCAATCTTCAACGCGCAATATCATTTCCACCAATTCCGTTTCACATGGGTCTTCGTTGAAAACCACAAATGCAAAAAGCACAATCAAAGTGTGCATGTTTTTTGTGCGTACATATACTCATACATGCGTTGCACATTAGGGCGTACCAATCCTTTTTAATAGTTTTTTCGCGGGTTTAGAAACAGCTGTACAGTCTGCCTGGCAACCGTAGCAAATACATTTCACCAATTTCTTCTTTTTAAGTTGATTCTGAAAAAGAAACAACATAAAGGTCTCGAACCAGAATAAAAAACTGCTCAAGTCATAATAATGATAAAAGACCGAATAAATAACAAAAAAACGAAAAAACTATTAAAAAGGATTGGTACGCCCTAATGTGCAACGCATGTATGAGTATATGTACGCACAAAAAACATGCACACTTTGATTGTGCTTTTTGCATTTGTGGTTTTCAACGAAGACCCATGTGAAACGGAATTGGTGGAAATGATATTGCGCGTTGAAGATTGCTCTACGCACAGTTCGAAGACTATACACAAAGGGTAATTCTCATTAATAAAAATGAGTCTCCCGTATAAGTCATTTGATTTGTGGCCGAAGTAATCGTTGCCAAAGACTGCTGAAGAAAAACCTTGGCGGGTTTAGAAACAGCTGTACAGTCTGCCTGGCAACCGTAGCAAATACATTTCACCAATTTCTTCTTTTTAAGTTGATTCTGAAAAAGAAACAACATAAAGGTCTCGAACCAGAATAAAAAACTGCTCAAGTCATAATAATGATAAAAGACCGAATAAATAACAAAAAAACGAAAAAACTATTAAAAAGGATTGGTACGCCCTAATGTGCAACGCATGTATGAGTATATGTACGCACAAAAAACATGCACACTTTGATTGTGCTTTTTGCATTTGTGGTTTTCAACGAAGACCCATGTGAAACGGAATTGGTGGAAATGATATTGCGCGTTGAAGATTGCTCTACGCACAGTTCGAAGACTATACACAAAGGGTAATTCTCATTAATAAAAATGAGTCTCCCGTATAAGTCATTTGATTTGTGGCCGAAGTAATCGTTGCCAAAGACTGCTGAAGAAAAACCTTGGCGGGTTTAGAAACAGCTGTACAGTCTGCCTGGCAACCGTAGCAAATACATTTCACCAATTTCTTCTTTTTAAGTTGATTCTGAAAAAGAAACAACATAAAGGTCTCGAACCAGAATAAAAAACTGCTCAAGTCATAATAATGATAAAAGACCGAATAAATAACAAAAAAACGAAAAAACTATTAAAAAGTTCTGGTTCTTTGTTCAGTTGTGAATCTCTTCAATATTTATTCTCCAAGTGCTATTTACTTAAAAATCTTAAAAAAAATACAAAAAAATACTCGTATATAAACGAAAAAGTTATTGAATTTTTAAACTTTTAACTTTGGCCCACCCTGTAGTATTTTTTAAGTTTTTGCTAAATAAAAACTGCGAAAGTTTCTCTGGTTTGGTTTTTGCAACCGGCTTTTTTAACTGCAAATGCACTTAAAAAACAAGGTGTCTAAATTTTGAGTAAAACCCATACACTCCGGTAATAAGTTAATTTGATCAAAATTTTGGTTGTAAACATCATTTTGTAAGAGTGCGTCTCTTCTAACGATAGCAATTTGAACCATTCATTGTTCTTTTACCAATATGCAGAAAATCTACCTTTTCTGAGGATTTCTTAGTTCCTTGAAGGGAACGAAATCCTGTAACCAATGGCAGAGTGCACACACAGACAACAGATCCGTTGTCACAACCGAATTGTTTGCAAAAGAAATAATTGTGGTTGCGTCCACTCCGGGTATTCTATTAGCTCAACCGAACGTTAGTTCTAGCGCTCGTATTTTCGGTACATGCAACTGGAGTTTCCCGCCTGCACGCAGAAAAAAGAATGGTTGTGGTAACAATATTCGAAGAGGATAATACTATTGTTGGGTATAAGGTTGTGGTACAACACTATTATGATCCTCACATTAATAGTATGATTCGAATTCAACCATACTATGATCCTCACAACCATTCTTTGATCCTCACAACAATAGTATGATTCAAACATAACCATACTATGATCCCCAAAACCATAGTATGATTCACACACAGCCATACTATGGTCTCCACAACCATATTATGATCCTCACAACCATAGTAGGCTTCACATACAACCATAGTATGATCCTGACAACCATAGTAGGTTTCACACGTAACCATGTTATGATCCCCACAACCATAGTATAATCATCAAATATACTACGATCACCAATATTATTTATTAGAATTGCGTTAAGTTGTCAGCAATAGTTTTAAATTATGAAAATTATTCAAAAATATATTAAATTCAAAATAATAGAAGTATTTTATTTAACAGTAGAAAACAACAGTTTAAAAAGACGTAAGCGTCTTTATTAAAAATATATCAGTTAAACAAAGCCAAAGCAGTTTGTTTGAACATTTATTATTTCCATTTAAAAAGTATTTTTATTGCACTAGATCCGTAACATTAATATTGTTCTAAAGAGAATTTTTAAATGAGGAAAAATTACAATCATACAGTATGATTGCCGTTATCATATAATTGTTAACATAAAACCCAAAAACAATACTTTTGTCGCACCAATCATATTTATATTGTTCCTACAATCATATTTTCATTATTAAATGTGGCAATAATACTATTGTTACATTTCAACAATATTAATATTGTGGCAATCATACTATTGTGAAAATTTAATTAAGTAGGCAATACTATGATTGCGGCAAACATACTTTTATTGTGGAGAACATATTATTATTGCCGTGGCCATATAGTAACCATGTTTTTTCTCTGCGTGTGGGAAATATCGGGAATCCCGGTAATTTTTCATATCCCGGGAAATTAATCCGGGATTTCCGGGAAATTCATGATTTTCTGTTACCACAGTAATGACACTACCAAGTGGAATTCGATAGTGTCAATGTGGCGAAAGTTTTTACGTTTAAAAAGTTATACAGAAAAGCTCTTATTGATTTAGAACTAATTGTGCTTAGAGTTAAAGATAATGCAAGCATACTAGCAGTTCTCATAAATATTTTGAAACCAATTTAAGTGGCTGTGAAAGTGCTTTACCGACAAAATATGAACTTATTAGCCGCGAATGCAATTTTAACAACATTATGTCAACAATTACACCTCACTCATACACCTTTGGGTGAAAAAAATTTTAGAAGCTTTAAAGAAGAGACAAACTTCTCTTGCTTTACTAAAGTATCATTAAGATCCCACAATATTTAATCACATTGATAGCAATTTACATATTTCAAAACGCCTTAAAAAATGTGCTGGCGTATGCGGAAAAAATGTATTCTCAGATTTTTAAAGAAGACAATGGTGTCGAGAAGTTTCGGAATTTAAAAAAAAAATCTAAAAGAGGCATTCCTACAGGTAGAACATTTGAGGATATTTAAAGTGATGCCATAACAAACGCAAATCTAAATCTTGCATGGAATAAAAACCGATAACCTTAAAACTCAATAAAAAAGGAATTAAGATTTATAGAACAAGTGGAAAAAAACGGAAAAAGGTCACCAATTTTCACCAATGCTTTTCTAAGAATAAAGCGATTGTGAGTGGAACACGAAAGAATATTTTCTACATTGGACAGTTTGTAAATAAAATTAGAAACAGACAGTCTGATGATTTCACAAATGCTTTTTAAGTTATAAAATAATATTTTCAAAATTAATTTGATCAAATTTTAATATGCAACTTAAGAACATTTGCTTAAGTTGTAATATAAAACTTAAGTTATTATTTTAAGTTTACCTTGAAGTATTTAACAAGTAAAAACGTCGTCATGTTCTACCAAGCCGAACTTTATATAAATTTGAACTTTCCCTTGCAGCTAAAAAACAAAAGTCCGTTTTTGGACCCTTTCGTGTTGCGTCCTTTCCTAAACTCGACCAAAAAATCAAAATGAATCTTTATTTGAATTCGTAGCATGTTTTTCATTGAATTAAGTACCCGTATGCTCATATTGACTATTAATCGCACGTTTTGCCTAAGTCTAGCAGCTATTCCCTTTTTGTGCTCCTGACCATTGTCTGTCCCCAAATAGTTATGATTTGTTAAGCAAATACACAAAAAAGTGTACTTTACAACGAGGTATCCTTAGTGCCTTTAAGGACAACTTATTCCCCCGATTTGGGCCGATTTCGCCCTTTACAGCTTAGGACCATAAGCCATCATCAGGCAACATTTTAGGATCCTAGGTTGATTCGTTTGATTCGTGCATTCAACAGACATGCGTACGGACGGATTTATCAATTATATAAACATATACTTTATATGTTCTCTGATCAATATTTCGTGTTGTTGCATACGAAATGCCGTTTTTGTGGCCCATTCGGCCCATGCGGCCTTCCCTATCATCAAAATTACTCTATATTCGGAATCGTAGCAAAATTTGCTTTGATTTAAGGATCAATATGTCTATGATGAATATTGATCGACAGTTTTGACCACCCGGGACGTTTTTTGGGCCGCATGATCCAACACGTCCAGCAACTATGAAATTTTTTGAGTTAGTGTGTCCGAAATAACAGTGCCCATTTTATCTATTGTCCGTCCACGGAAAATGTATTTATTTGGTTCTTAATTTTAAGGGCCAGCAATACTAGTTGGTCATAAGAACAAAACTATTTGTTGGTACAACTAATTGTTAGTACCGAAGAACAATTGTATACAAAACTATAGGTTGTCTTAACTGGCGGTTTTCGAAAGCGACTATTTACACTTTGTTCCGTTAGTACAACCGAGTTGTTAGTAATATGCACCATAATATTATCACAGCTACTTTTGGTGATTGCAACAGAAAGTCTTTCCGTCGAACAACATTTTTGCAGTCCAGACCGAACAGATTTTTTCTCTGTGTGTATTAGAGTGTCCAAAACCGAAACCGAAATCACACATTCCGGTTTTTATGTCCCAACCCAACAGTTGGTTTTCAAAAATAGCTAAACCCAACATGTCGGCTTAACCGGTTTTTTGCTATCGGGTTCTTCAGTTTT
Organism: Hydrotaea diabolus; assembly: GCA_963513945.1. NCBI lineage: Eukaryota > Metazoa > Arthropoda > Insecta > Diptera > Muscidae > Hydrotaea > Hydrotaea diabolus. The sequence goes on along the minus strand of OY740717.1, from coordinate 169,075,204 downwards.
TTGGTTGTCATATTGAAAAGCAAAGAAAATTCAAAATATTCAAGCCTGAAATACGTAAATACCATACATGATTAAGCTAGACCCAGCTTCAAGTGTGCCTCACGAATCAGAATCACCAGTTTATTGGATGTTACGAGATCTGTCTGTCTGTCCGTCAGTACATCTGTTTGTTTCCTTTAGATTCTTTTTCAGCTACAGGTCGTAATTGTTGTCCGAGCTTCATGAAATTCGGCAGAAGTCTGTTTTTTAGACAACTTTTATAATAATCGGTTAACATTGAGATATAGCTCCCACACATATGTTTAACCGATTTTATGTTTTATGCTCTAGAAGCCACATACTATATCCAATATGGATGACATTGGGTGTACTTCACTACAATCGATCAGTAATCAGCTCGAATAAAAATGGGTCATACTGATCCACTTTTTAATAAAGCCCTACTGCAAAGATCTCTCCCAATGTATCCATATTATTTCAGATTTCAATCAAATTTGGTATATTTCGATTGGCAAACAACTAATTTTGGACCGATTTGAGCCATATAGTCGTTTTTTTGATATAGTTCCCTTTACATATTGTCTGAGGGCCCAAAAAAATGGCTTCCCATATACAAGGTGTCCGCCGATAAGGAATACTACTTTGTTTTGCCGCCATTTTGGTAAACATTAGTTTTGACAGTTCTTATTTGGCAAACGTAAAGTAGAGACGTGGCAAATTTTTTGTGGAAAAATATTCGTTAAACCATCGTGTTTTAATCGTTATAAGCAGCAATCATCGATTACTGTGACGATGAGAAAGTTACGTGAAATTTTTGGGAGAAACAACGTGCCAACAAAACGCACTAATTATCGTGTAGTGGATGATTTAGAAGAAAGAGAGTCTGTAACTGATAGGCCCAAGCATGGACCACAACGTACTGCAAGATCGGCTGAAAACATTACTGCTGCTCAGAAAGTGTTCAAAACAATCCAACAACCTCAATTCGACGCCGTGCTCAGGAGCTTGGACTTCAAAGAACAACTGAAAAATGTGCTCAAAAGGGCTCGCATTTGTGAGGCTAAAAAGTTGGAAAATTATCTGGTACGAGGGCTATATAATATATATATTTCTAATAATGGAAATTCGAATATTTATCATCAAAAATGATTTTATTGTTTGTAAAGTATTCTCCAGCATGATTTATACACTTTTACATGCACTCAAACCAATTGTCGAAGCACTTTTTCCACTCCGATTGAGACACCTCCAAAGCATGGTTTTTAAACGCTTCAACATCTTCTGGCGACGAAAATCCCGCAAAAAGGCGCTGGGTTTAAGCAGATGTGTGAGAGCTCGCATTGTCATGGTGCACAATGATTCGTCTTCTCTTGTTCGTTTTTGGAATTTCTTCGAAGACTTCAGACAAACAAATCTACGTCCTACGTTGCTCAAGCGAAACGTAACGACCAGTTTTGCCAAAGAAACTTGCGACCATTTGCTTCGAAAAGCTTCTTCCACGAACAACTTTCGTTGGATTTGGCTCGTCTTCGAAGACCCACACGGTCGATTGCTGTTTTATTTCGTGCTCATACGCTTAGATCCATAATTCGTCACCTGTGACGATCTTATAAAAGTCTTTTGAAGCCACCAATCGACACGAGCCTTTTTTTGAGCGATTGTGAAATTGTGCGGGATCCAACGAGAACAAACCTTTTTTACGGCCAGGTGTTCATGCAATATCGAATGTATGCTGGTGGAAGAAATGCCCAAGGATGCCTCTATCTCACGGTATGTCACAAGCCGATCTTACATTATCAGTTCACGCACGGCATCAATGTTCTCTGGCACAACGGCCCTTTTTCGACGACCTTCGTCTTTGAGCAAGCGTCGGCCACGATTGAATTCATTAAACCAGTTTTTCACAGTGCTATAGGATGGTACTTCATCGCCATACAAAGATTTAAGTTCATCAATGCACTCCTGTCGTGATAATCCACGTCAAAAGTTGTGAAAAATGATCGCACGAAAATGTTTACGAGTTAATTCTCCTTTTTTTGCCAAATTTATTTTTTAAAGTCACTAAAACGACACAAATGATAGTCGTATGTGAAACTTTCCAATAAAAATGTCAGTTGGCGCCAGGCAACACTTAGTGTTGCCTAGGCCAGAAATATATATATATATATATATATATATATATATATATATATATATATATATATATATATATATATATATATATATATATATATATATATATATATATATATATATATATATATATATATATATATATATATATATATATATATATATGTAGCAACCCTTGAATTGTATTTTATACATAATTGCGACATTAAATAAAACATTTATCAGTGTAAGATCTATTCTCTTTCTTTTAATCAAAAATTATAAACAAACAATGTAGTATACCTTCCCGACGTACCCCTATATGGACATCTGCCTTTAAAATAACTATACAATTTCCCATAAATAAAGCTAAAAATAAAATTAGTTTTGCAGTTTGGCTAAATTTTAATGACTAGGATCCTATGTCTGCAAATCTGACCCATTTTAAAGTGGGCATATGGGATCCAAAACAAAACAATTTATACACAAATTGAGATATTACCTTATACTCACACCTGGGAAAATTTAGATCGTGTTCCTGGGCACAATTACTCTAATTCTGATTCGGAATATAATTTTCATTCTGAAGCAAAGGGCTTAAACTGTTTTTTTACTTATAAAACAATCTGACAATCGCGTTTTTCAAATCACTGTTTTGAAAAAAAAAAACAGGAAATGCCGGTTTTCTGGAAACCCCGTATTTTGGACAATCAATTTTCTTATTACGAAGCAAACCGAGAACTTCAGTCGAAAAAATGAGCTGGGTTAGATATAATATTTCTACTCAATGATCTAGAGCTACACACGAAGAACTTCAGTCGAATCTGAGCTCGGTCAGATATAATTTTTTCTACTCAATGATCGGCAGCTTCAGTTCAAATTTGATAGAAAAATATCCACTTTTTAAACCATCTTCTAAAAACAAAAATTACACATTCGATTCGGTGTTTTGAAATTTTATTTTTATTAATTATTCACTAAAAATTATTAACTTACAAATTCATTTCATTAATTTATAATTTAAAAAAAAACTAATATTATTTTTGTATGCTCGTAAAACTAAAAAAAGAAATCAAGTTTAATTTCTTTTTTCGTTAAAAATAACTTAAAACAAAATATATTTTAAAACTATAAAAAAAAAATTAAAATGATTTGCTGAATAAAAATGTATGGAACGAGCGAATATTTGTTTCGCGCAGGCGAAGGGGAGGAAGGGGAAGAATTCAATTAAATATTATGCAGATTCAGTGTGCGTATGGGCGTGACATATGATCATATGATTTTCTTTTTGAACATTAACTAAAAATATAGCAAATTAAATATAAATTAAAAAAAATATCCTAAAAAGAAATGACTCTTTGTTTAAAAAATGAAAAAAATATTAAATAACAAGAAACTTTTATTGAATTCAGTCTCTCTCGTTAAAAAAATATGACAAATAAAAAAAAATTAAAAGTTTTACTTTTAATGAGGCGAAGATTTATGTTTTTTAATAAAATTATATAAATTATTTTAAATATATTAACTAAACTATTAGACAAAAATAATATATGTTAATTAAATGGTTTTGAGACTAAATTGAAAATGGATTTCAGTTGTGTTTTTTGTTTTGTAGTACAAATAGTTTGAATTTTGCAAAACCAATAGACTTTTGTGGCACTCTGGACACAATATGTTGGCTCTATAACTTAAACAGAATCTTTAGTTAGGCTTAACTTACAGGGAGAGCTTCTAAGCAAAAATTGAGCTTTGAGTGAGTTTCTAAAGCGCCAAGGAGAACAGTAAGAATATATATAGAATAAAGATATTTTTGGAATCTTACAGATGGGAAAGTACAAAGAGAAGTTTCTTAAACGCTTTTTGAAATCATAAGTAGATTTCTTTCAATAGAGGGCAATGCTGTGAATTTTGCTATGAACTTTAAACTGAATAAACTTACACAAAGAAAATACAATTGTTTAAAAAAATCCTATGTGCCTTTGCAAGATATTACCGCAATTATCTGCAAATACTAGATGTCGCTATGAATATCCTCTCTCGCATATAAAACTACATTCTAATCGATTAAGAATTGCTTCTGTCCCCATCTAGCGTTCAAATTCGAAACTCGTCACTAGTTGTATAAAATACGTTGTTGTTGTAGCGGCAACCGTGGGCCGGGGAGATAGTTCTTGGCTGAAGAATTGCTGTTTCAGGCCAAGCCGGTCTTTAGAACCAACTGAGTGGTATTATTTAATTGTTTATACAGACAAACTGCACGTGTTATGGACTCTGAACTCTAGATGGCGACACATGTCATGTTACATTGATTTATGTACCTAGTATTTGCTAAGCGAAATGAACAATTCGGAAGTGCCATCTAGAGTTTGCAGGTGCGACAATTCTGTCCATAGAACCGGCTATCTTGGCAACTTTTAATTGTCTTTGCAGACAAACAACTTGAGTTGTTGACTTTGAAGGCTAGATGGCGACGCATGTCATTTTGCATTGATTTATGTATTTAGGATTTGCTCAGGCAAATAGATTTATTCGGTAGTGACATGTAGAGTTTTCAGATACGGCAATATGTCTTGAAAAATATCGGATATTATTTGTATTAACTCAGCTATAAACGAGGCTCAAATATTCCCAAAAATGCGTAGCGACATCTAGAGTTTCAAAGCATTTCCTATCTCCTTGGTTTTTGCTGGATCTTAAAGCTAATACATTTAATTACGAGTATAAAGTAAAAGCTCTTTAAAAAGTTTTGAAATTAAATTTTCAACAAAGTCAAATAGAAGAGGCACACGACGGAAGTCTGCAGATGTAATATTATGTCCCGAAACTCCAGATACCAATTTGATGTATATAGGATATGAGTGTTGCATTCACGGAAAAACTGCAGTCGCCCTCTGTTGAAAAAATCTGCATCTAGCTTAAGGCGTCTCAAAGGTCATAGGTATAAAAGAGATCCCTTCAGTTTTTTACTGGTTCTTATAGCAGATACATTTAATTATTTAAGAAAAGTCCATTAAAAAGCTGTGAAATTAAATTTTTAACAAAGACAATCAGAAAAGGCCTGACGACCGAAGACTGCAGAAGTATTAGTATGTCTCGAAACTCCAGATGTCACTTTAAAGTACATTGGATAGAAGAAACAACAGTCGCCCTCTGTTGGACAAAACTGCATCTAGGTAACTTTGAACGCTACGGATGTGCGAGCTCGGTATGTTTTTGTGTTTAATATTAACATTCTCTCCAAACCATTTCTTTTAAATAGATTTTGCTTTACAAAAAATACCCCTCTAATCTAAAACCGAGCCAGCAAAACCAAAAAAAGAACTTTCGAAGTTAAAGGAATCTCTTTTAATAATCCCGTCCTTCTAAAACCAAGCAAGCAAAACCGATAAAAAAACTTTTGATGTTAAGGGAATCTGTTTTGATAATAATCCATACTCTTCCGAGATCTGTCCCTTCAGGTTGTCTTTGAAATCGAGATATAGTCTATTAAAAAACTCCGATCTTTAGGTCTGGGACATAAAAAACAATTAGTTTGCCAAGGCGATTCCTATAAAGGACCAACGCCATTTTGAGGAACTTCTCTCTATAATTAAATTTTCAGCTAAAGAGGAAAATCACTCTTGAAATTATATGTGATATTTGGGAGACCATTAAAAAGCTCTGAGCTTTTGGCGTTGTCCAAAGGAAAGCTTTGAGGCGCTCAAGGCGCAGTGCATATTCACGTTAGTGTCTAGTTTTTTTTAACATAACCTCCCAATAATTGATAAAGCTTATGCGAGCTTTTGCTTTGTATTTGGTGCGATTAGTGCGTTATTGTCTAAAAAGCTTTAGACTTTAATTTACCTTACCACATACAAATTTATTATTGTTTATTGTTTCGAATTAAATGATATAAAAACAGACGTCAGATTTCACGTTGCGTTTTGTATCTTAAGGCCGGAAGTATCAAAACAACAATCAGTCAATCAATCAACAAAAATAAACTTATTGACAAAGCATTTAAGTTCACTAGTTTTTAGTTTAAAAAATTAATTTCATTTATCCCAACTAAAGACATTTTTTGACGGTGTTTTTTTTGAATTTTTGGTAGTCAAAAAGTAACTAAAAATTGGTTCAACATTTACGAAAAAATGCACTAATATGTAACGCTTGTTGTCCTCATACTTCACGCCTGAATATGATTAGAGTTTTTTAAAAAAGTTTTGGTCTCACGAGTGAAATATGTAGGCAAAAGTCAAATATTTTAATTGGATTATTATAAATAAAATAAAGCTTTTTGTCTTTTATTTCACGCCAGCATAACATCAGAGCTTTTTAAAGTGCTTTTTCTGGGTTGGCACATTTTTGAAATGGCAAAAACTTAAATTTTTTGTAATCTTTTCGATTACTTAACGATTTCGAAAAGCTTAATTTTTTTGCTGTTTAAATCCAAAGACGATAAATTGTACATAGTAGATGATATGCTTCTTCTTTGTAAGCTTTTCGTTTAGCCAACTATTTCGAAAAGCTTAAATATTTGCTGATTAAATTCAAAGACGATAAATTGTACAAGATGGATGATATGCTTCTTCTATGTAAGCTTTGCGTTTACCCAACTATTTCAAAAAGCTTAATTTTTTGCTGATAAAATCCAAAGACTATAATTTTACTAGATTGGCGATATGCTTCTTCTTAGCAATAATGTAGAAAAACAGCTCTCAGCTCAAAATCTAGGTTTAATTATGCGCTTTTGTTTGATCAAAATCACAAGAGCAAGTCTAAATTCGCACCCTTTACATGCAAAACAGCTTTCCCAAAATGATTGTTGTGTTTCTCAAATTCTTGTAAAAGCTAAATTCTTGTAAAAATCGAAATAAAAGAAAATCTAGGATTTTTAATAAATGTTCCCAAACTTCCGTCAAGTACTCCTTTTTGCTCTAGAAATTTTTTTAAAGCTTTCTTAAAATAATTCTTGTTTGGGGGAATCTATGTTTTTTTTTTATTGCAAATTGGGAGCCCAGCTTTATTGTTCTACGAAACAAAGAAAAAAATAATAAAATAAATCTCTACTCACATTTAACACTCATTTCTACTTCTTATATACGTTAGTGCTTAAAATATTGCAACAATGACTTGTCCATCTACTTTCAACCGCTTGTTTTTCACTTAAGTCTAAGTCTCTTACGTTTCTTTTGTTTTCTTTATCTCACTTTCTAGTTTAGATTGACAAAGATTAGGAGCTTTCAAATTATACGTTTTCTCTCTCTTACTCTCACACACACCCACACTTGCTCTCATAATTAAAACTTTAAAATGCAGTCTCTATAAAAATAAAAATGAAAATTAAATAATATATTCTAAAATAATTTGTTGCTTACAATTTCGTTTTTTGTTTCGTTTCCATAAATCTCTCAGTATTTACATTTGCTTTAATTTTGTGTTTGTAGTTGGTTTAAATATTAAATGGAATTAAAAAATACTTTCAGAAAAGCTTTTCTCTCTCTCTATCTCTCTCTCTCGCTGTCTGTTTGGCTATCTCAAACTAAATCGTCGTAAAAAGCTTTTTCCTGTTGTGCCGTTTGCACTTTCACCGATAAAATATTGCCCTTTGGCGATTTGTCGGAATTGGCCGCAGTCTCTGCTTGAGTCTCGTCAAACTTTAAGCTTTCCGCATCTTCTTTGGGATCATCCTGGGTGCCATTGCCCGACGACGAGTCTTGTATATCGTCAATATCCACACTGGAGGCTCCCTTGTAGGGACGCGGTGTGGTGGGTTCCCGTTCTTTGTGCTGTTTGATCTCACCCGCACCCGAACCGAATTCGGCGGACATAACAAAATCTAGCGGTTTGAGAACTTCCGTTGATTCCAGTGAAGAATCTTCTGCTGTTTTCTTGGTCTCCACTTGGAAATCACTTGAATTGGTTATTTTGGTCTCCTCCGAGGAATCTTCACCCGAATACATAAATTGTATAATTTCGGGAGTCTTCATTTTCTTCTCGTAGCTGGAGCCTAAATCCATGCCGCCACTACCTTCGGTTGAAGAAGGCATAACTACCAGCTCCTCAATCATCATGCCCATGCCACTACCACTGCCGCTGCCATAGCTGGCATCTTCCAAATGTTTGCTATTCTTGACGATTTCATGTCCACCATGACCACCTATGCTTCTAGGCTCTTCGCCGATTTCATCGTTGTCCGACAATTGATAGTTATTGTCGCCTCTTATGCTGAAATCATCTGCCGGCAACGAGGGATAGGCTGGATTAATTTCCACAGGTATTTCTTCTTCATCCAAGTGCTGATGCATACTCGACTCTGTCGAAGACTTTATATAATAATCATCTTTGGTAGGCTCTGGTCCTTCGGTGGTGGATGGCATCGAGGAGACATTGTCAGCTGGAGCCTCGGGTACCAAACCACTTGGTGATAAATCCTCAAAGGGAGAACCTACAGGGAAAATTGATATTATTTAAATTCTCTCCTTTGTTCTCCTCCTAGTCCTTGACTTACCCTCTGTACTGGATGCTCCCTTTAGGGCCAAATAATTTTCCGAAGTTGTCGTTAATCGCGGCCCATCGGTTGTCAGTATTATGTGATATATATTATCACTACCCGCTGTCTCCGGATCCAATTCTGCCGATGTTTGTTGCAAACCTCCCAGAGACTGTTGTGTCGGCGATGAGGAGGGAACACTGTAGATCAATTCCGTGTTTGAATATTCGCCACTGCCCGAACCGTCGTAGACCTGAGGAGCTACTCCCTCAGTTGTTATGAAATATTCCCTTTTTATATTTACTTTGCTTGGATCTTCGGGCAAACCTTGGGTGCTGAATATCGATAATGCCGGCACAGGATCATCCACTAGAAAGAAATAGGTAAAATAAATCTTGACTGTTTAAATGCGATAAATTTAATGAATATTAAGAAGTCAGAATTATATGAATATATATTTATCGCAGAGTGATAACACTAGTTTACAGCCATTTTGGTCCAGAGTTTTTTCCCTAAAGATTAGTTTTCAAGATAGAATTTTCGGAATTTTTTGGACCATAACTCCCAAATGTAGCTCTACCATTTCTTTACCAATTTCAACAAACCATGGATTGTTTTGCTCGAAAAAGTCCAAACATTATGCCTAATTTATTTATATATTTTTCTGTTAATGTTTATATATATTTTTTTCAATTTAAAATCGTGGTTTTTGCACAAAACATTTTTATTTTAAATTCCTCTAACGTCAAAGCTGTTGAACTGATTTTAATGATGATTTAATGACTGATTTTTTTTTATGAAAAAGTTATAAAAAACCTAACTTCCTTTCATTTGAGACTACTATTGATTTAATCGGTGATAGCGTTTGGGGGTTAGAGTCCAAAAAGATGAGACATCTCATAAAAAAGTCGTAAAAAAATCCAAAAATTTTGTCTTGAAAACTAATCAGAGGAAAACTTTTTAAAATTCATTTTCGTGTTTAGGAGTCCAAAATCTATAGGAAAAAAATATTAAGAACTCTGGACCAGAAAAAAAGCATAATTTGTAAACTAGTGTAATCAGGACAACCCGGTTTGTAATGAAAATCGATCGAAATCGATTTGAGAGTTCAAACGATTTTTATTTTTAATATATCCTGACAAACCACCTAAATACACTAGCAACAATCAATCGATAATCGAGATTAAAATTTCTTCTGGAAACAAAGCATAAGCTAGAACGCCCAATCAAATAGGCTTTTTGTGTAATAAAATCTTTCTCCGGACCAAAGCTTATACTTATATAAGTTAGGATGGATATAAGGTTTGTGGGGGATTAAAATGGTTTGTGGTGGATTAAAATGGTTATGGTGGATATGGTAGTGGGTCCATGTCTGACAGGACTTCATTTGCGGGGCCCTATAGATCATTAGCCTATAGGTCAGGGCCTTTAGGGACCGCTTCGGGTCCCAAATTGCTCCAAATCTATACCTAGGCACGTATTTGAATTTTCGAAAAAATTCGCTATTTCTGAATACCCCAATGTTTCTGAACTTTGGAAGACAGCCAAAGCCCAATGACCACGCCCTTTGATCAAGATCTCAAATAAATGAATGTCATATTCAGAGTCGTAAGGAAATTTGTTAGTTTTTGGGTACCCATATGTCTTTTGTTCAAGGGGGCCGATATTTTGGACCCTATTTCACGTAGATCATGACGCTTAAGTTTGAAAAATCATATATAGATTAGTGAGCAAATTCCACTGTTTCTGATATTCGAAAGGACTTTTGTTTTCGGCGCCCTAAAGATCTGGACCCATGGGTCATCCCTCCCACTTTTTCGAATCATAGAATAAACATTTTATACAGGTGCGTGATGAAGTTGTATTGTTTATGGGGGTCAATGTTTAGGACTAATAGGGACCATATAAGCCCCGCCGAGTACCAAATTGACCCAAACCCTTAAATTAGGTACATACTTGGATTTTTAAGAGAATTTCTGTGGTTCTGGATATCCATATATCTCGGAATATTATTGAATACATTCAGAATCCCATAAATGTTAGTGGTCATTGAGCCCCGAAATTGTTGTCGAATGTTTGTCTCCTAATTTTTGATTTAATTTCTTGAATTATATAGTGGAAATGTCCAAAAAATTGTCTTTTAGACCCACAAACGGGATTGATTGAATTTTAAAACCAACCGATCTACAAAGTAGCGGACTGACGAAAGTAGCGAGATCATCGTAGCATTATACGACGATCAAAAACAAACGAGGGTTGCTATATATATTTCTGGCCTAGGCAACACTTAGTGTTGTATGGCGATAAAGCACCATCCAGGACGGTCAATTCTGAGTGGTACACCACAATTCGTTCGCCTGAAGTCTTCGGAGAAATTCGTAAATCGAACAAGAGAAGAATCATTGTGCACTATGACAATGCGAGCTATCACACATCGGCTCAAACCAGCACCTTTTAGACCGGCCAAAACGGCGAATTGATGTGTCATCAGCCGTACAGCCTTATCTTGGCACCCAATGACCTATTTTTATTCCCTTACATCAAGAAAAAATGCGTGGTCAACGATTTTCGTCGTCAGAAGAAGCTGTTGAAGCGTTCAAAAACCATGTTTTGGAGGTGTCTCAATCGGAGTGGAAAAAGTGCTTCGACAATCGGTTTGAGCGCATGCAAAAGTGTATAAGTGTATGCTGGAGAATACTTGGAAAAACAATAAAACCATTTTTGATGATAAATATTCGCATTTTAATTATTAAGCCAGAAATATATGCAGCAGCCCTCGTATATTTATACAGTCACGTACAAAAAAATAGGGTCGCTAACAATCTACACGCAATTATCTAAATTTATGAGAAATTTGTTATATGCTTTTGCCTGCCATTATTGTGAATGAAGAGTTTTTAAAAATTATGATCTGGCAACGCTTTTCAAATTATGACCATATGGTACATCGTTCAAATTAGAAATGAGGACAAAAAATAGGGCAACGGCAAATGTCATTAATAAACAATTCTAAATTTCAAGAATGACAACTTTTAGCAGCGGTTATTGCTTTGTAAGTGTTAATACCTATATATCTAGTAAGTAAGAAGACTCTAGCCCAAACGGACCGACGGTCAGTCGAAAGTAGAGAGATACTCCTAGCATTATACAACGATCAGTATTGTACATATATACAGTTACGGACGAAAAAATAGGGTATCTAAAAATCTATACACAATTTTGTAATTATATTTTATATATTTTTGCCTGGAATTATTGTGAATGGAAAGAGTTTCAACAAATTATAAGCTGGCAACGCCCTTCCATTTAAGACAACATGGCATCTTCAAAAATAAGAAAAGTAGGTGCGGACAAAAAAATAGGGTCAACGGCAAATTTCATCAATAACCAATTATTAATAACAAGAATGAAAACTTTTAACCGCGAAAAGTGCTTTGTACTTATAAGTGCTAATATAAAACTGTAAAAGCAAATTTAAACAAAATTGACTCTAAATATGTAGCACCAAAAGTGAGTGTTTCCACATTCAAAATTTAAATAAAGAGGTCAAATGAAACTTCAGGTTGCCAAAAAAATAAAATTTTTTGTGAAATGCTTTAAAAGACAAAAATAATTTATTTTGAAAGTTAGACCGCGAATATATGCAGTTAAAGAGCAGCTAATCACATGAAGCTATTGTCAGCTTGGAACCCCTTTAAGTCTTCTGGCGCGTTTAAAACTGAGCGAGAAGTTAAAATTTTTACTATAACTAGCCGATTAGTAGAAAACATTAAATTCTGTAATTCTAAAATAATCCAAAAAAGTTCCAGAGCTTAAAAAACGATAGCGGCAAAACTGCATATTTTTTTAACAATTCATATAAAAATTGGGATCGCTCTATTTGGAGCGATTCCGTGGCTAATATAATATAAATTTAGACGAATTTAAAATAAATTGAAGTTCCAGAGCTTAAAAAATAATAACGGCAAAACTGCATTTTTTTTAAAAATACATATAAAAATTGGGATCGCTCTACACTTGGAGCGCTCCCGTGGCTAATCTAAAATAAATTTAGACAAATCTTAAATAAATTGATGCCAGTAGGCGAATGGATCACGGGAGACCGGACATCCCGCCACCAAAGCATCCTGGAAAAATTAACGGTCCTCGCATCACTAGAGCGACTTACAGACCGAATTCGGGAAAAAGCTGCCTTCCCCAAACAGAAATCCCAAACAGAGAAGCCTGGTCAGATGTTACCCTTAAATCGGACATTCACTGTTACACTGACGGCTCGAAATTGGACAACACAGGATTTGGGTTCTACAGTATTGGTGTTTTTCTTTAAACGTGAATTTCTGAACGCCTCCTATTTAGATCAGACAGTATCCCTGCATGCGATATTACATCAAGCTCTTAAAGGAATTTTTTCCTCAGAGGGATTTTTGTGGGGTTTGTCTAATTAATCTGGAGGATTCCGACATGATTTTGCTATATCTTTGTAAATATAAATGTTTAATTTTTTAAATTTTAGTATTAGGAGCGTTGTAAGATTTTTTAACGAATTTTCGTATAAACGAGTGAAAATCTGCACTTAAAAATCAATGGCATTTTATTACAAAATGCTTTTCGCAAAGATATTAACGTTCAAAGTTCCTCTTAGACCGACGACAACAAATGCTCGTATGCCTTTGCATAGAATTCCGATCCCTAGTTGTAACACTACTCTAGTCGACATACCTGATTCAATGGATGTCAGTGTTGAACTCAACACAGTTGACGCCGCCGATGGTTGTGCAGCAGCTGGTTGTGGTGGATATGCCACCGAAGCCGTTAATTTCAAAGTGGTGTCTCCGCTATTAAGGCCCCCTTTAGCATTGGCGGCGTTGCCACCATTGCCGGGATTCGTGTCCGCACTAAACTTTTCAACACCTTCCTCGTTTAGCTTCTCTTGCACGGCCTGCTTTATAGCATCCACCAGTTGTGGTGTGGTGGATATTGCGGTAGCTGCTGCTGCTGACGCCGCCGGTGGTGGCTGTGGTGTTGAGGGTGGCGACGACGCCAGTATGGTTGTTGTCGATGTACTGCTGACGGTGGTTGTTGTTGTCGTTGTTGTAGTTGTACTGGTGGTCGTTGTTGAGGGCTTCAACATCTGGTGTATCGGTATGGCTTTGTTGTCATCGGTTATGCGTATCTCAATCGGTTTGGTGATCTCTTTGATGGTTATTTTCGGATTATTTTCGGCGGCGGGCATTTCCGGTTTCGTTGTGGTTGGTGTCGTTGTTAGCGTTTTATTGACCGACGATTCAGAGGTGGCAACTGGAAAAAAAGAGATAGAACATTTAGTAAGGCAGACAGACAGAAAGGGGGACATTTAGGCAATAAGTTTCTGAACGAAATTAATTAATTTAACTATTGTTTATGTGTGAAATTTCTTATTCAAAATACAATTGTAGAACTTTGTCTAGTCGTGTCATTAAATACCATGCAAAATTTCAAATTAAGCCCATTTCGTTCTGAAGGTTCTATACAATTTGTTATAGATTGTCTGACATAATGACAAAAACTGTCATTTCAGTGACATGAAATCAATGGACACTTTTCTGTGGGACGCTGCGTAGTCTGACATATTTTTATGTAGCCTAACTCTTGTGGCTTGCTGGTTCTACGACTTATCAATTCAATAATTCAAAAAAAAATATCAATTTAAGTTAAGAAATTCTATGGGAAATCCAGAATATTCCATTTCAATATATTTCATCTAAAATTCATGATATTCCATTTGAAATTCAAGTTTTCTAATAGAAGTTACTGGGGGCTGGAGTCATTAAATATATTATTCAGATATCCCACCTTAACTAGGGTATTATTTTAGAACACGCTACTCTTAAAAAGTGTTTGTTATGCAAAATTGTTTTGGGCCGAAACTTTTATGCGCTCCACCATGGGGTACGTTTCAGTATGCCATTCGGAGTATTGTCAAATATACTGGTGGTGGATCCATTTTTAACAGCACCTACACGCAGAAAAAAAGTATGGTTGGGATGACAATATTCGAAGAGGATAATACTATTGTTGGGTATATGGTTGTGGTACAACAATATTATGATCCTCACAACAATAGTATGATTTAAATACAACCATACAATGATCCTAACAACAATACTATGATCCCCACAACCATAGTATGACTCACACTCAACCATACAATGATCTCCACAACCATAGTATGATCCTCACAACCATAGTATGTTTCAGATACAACCATAGCAGCTTGTTTAAAAAAAATTTAATTTCGATAAAAAGTACTATTATTGCATTAGATCCTTACCAATAACATTTGTTCTTAAAAGTATATTTAAATGAAAAAAAAATTACAATCATACAGTATGATTGCCGTAATCATATTATTGTTAACAAAAAACGCAAAACACAATACTTTTGTTGCACCAACCATATTTATATTGTTGCTATAACCATATTTTCATTTTTAAATTGGCAATAATACTATTGTTACATTTCTACAATATTAATGTTGCAGCAATTATACTATTGTCAAAACTAAATTCAGTTAAGAATGCTATGGTTGCGACGAACATACTTTTATTGCGGAGACAATACTTTTATTGCCGTGACTATGCAGTAACCATGTTTTTTCTCTGCGTGTACTAGTTTGCGACCTATGGACATTTGATGCAGGGGTCAATACCTCCATTTAAGCCGTGTCATAAAATTATTGACATATTCTATTTCGTACGGAAATTTCATAGGTTTTGATGAATGGTTGGAATGATTTTTTTTGCTCCATGGCCCATGGTCCAATTTAGCCAAGTCGTAAAATTCAGATTCATATTCAGATTCGTGAGAAAATTTCATTGTTTAAGGCAGCCGATTTTTGGGTCCCACAGAGCCCGAAATTTAGACACATTTTAGGACTTTGCGTTTATTTTTATTCGTAAGGAAATTCCACTGTGTCTGAGTATCCAAATAACCATGCTCAAAAAGATTTATTTTTTTGGAGCCCTAGGTAGATTAAATCCATTAAAAAAGGCCTCAAATTTAGTCGAATCGTACAATTTATGCTATATTCTATAAACTCATTCCCCCAAATTGGCCAAAATCCTAATTAAAGGTACATACTTTGTTTTTAAAAAAATTCACTATTTCTGATTTCTCAAGATTTTGGAACCCTAGGGCCTTAGAACCTAAACATCACTTAAAATATAAAAAAGCAATAAATTAAACAACATTATTTTTTTCCATATATTATAATAGCATTATTAATAAGATCAAACATTCCCATTAATAATGGAATAAAACTTCGTTTAAGTAGCTGCCTCTGCTGCCTTCGCAGTAGCGCATTCTGTCACTCCAATTTTCCAAGTCCTATTGATGGTTTCGGGTTGTAGCTCACGGATTACTTTGAAATCGTTTTTAAATAGGTCCTTCAGTGTTTCCTGTTAAAAAATCCAGACGGGTCAAATCGCAGCTCCGCGGCAGCCAATTGACATCGCCAAGACAACTGATAAAACCATTTTGGATTTTGGTGTTCAATAGATAAATTGTGACATTGGCTGGTTGGCATGGCGAGCCATCCTGCTTGAACCAGAGGTCCATGTCTTTAATTTCAGTAAAAAAATTGTCGAATAACATGGTTGTGTAATGCTCACCATTAACCGAAACGATGTTCTCAGCAGTCCAACGATGCCACTACTCCACAATCCACTTCTCGACTATCTGTGTTAACATAACCTATGATTTAAAAAGAAACTTTTCTCTTAGAGATACTTTCACCCTTTTCTTCGATTTGATCCATTTTTAATACCAACCGATCTACAACTTCAAAAAAAGCTTCTCAGAACGTTATCACAGCAGTTTTTCAGCACTTATGCTTAAAAATACCTCAAACCCATTATTGATATCAAGGATCTAAACCGACTGCAACGACATTGATCGAAATTGTTTCAGAGATGGCGATTCTATGAAGCAACGACTCAGTATAGTAGAGATATCGTCCTTAGATTGATTAATCCCTCAAAGGGATTTTTCCCCCTTTTCACCGATTTGTTCCATCTTTAATACCATCCGATCAACAACTATAAAAAATGAAGCTTCTCTGAATGTTATACCTGAACCGAGTGCTACGGCATTGATCGAAGTTTTTCAGAGATGGCGCTACTGTTAAACAACGAGGTACTTTAGTAGATATTTCGTTCTTAGATTTTTAAATCCCTTAAAGGAAACTTTTCCCCAATTTTACTTCGATGTTATCCATATTCAATACCAATTCAATATTAAGCTTGTCCGCACTTTTGCTTGAAAATATCTCAAACCCACCATTGATATCCAGGATCTAAACCGACTGCAACGGCAAAGATCGAAGTTTCTTGGAGATGGCGCCACTGCGAAACAACGAGGTTGAACTGTAGCAGTGGTCAAAAGAGCGCCCATGGGCGGTTCTATCACGCCCCCTTAAGCTAACACATTGAACAAAAACAAAGGAATATTTGGCTTGACTCTGAACGAAATGTTTGATTTAGATTTTAGCAAAGAAATTACATCTCTTGTGTGGATTCTTGATGATAACATTTTTATCAGTGTATTGAGAGTGGACGAGCTGCATTTCACCTATACAAGCACAAAGATAGGCTGTGTGAGTGTGCCGATACCTGTTTAAGACCAGCAAACTAAAAAAAATCGCCTATGAAAGGTTATTTCACACTCACATTAGCTCAGACATTGAACGAAATCAAACGAATGCATTCAGTCTCGTGTCACCATTCGTTTGATGAGGTGGTGTCGACGCTTGATATTTGGATTTACACTGAACGAAATGTTTGATCTAAGTTCTAGCAAAGAAATTAGATTTTTTATGTGGTTTCTTGATGAGATCACTTCCGAAACATTTCTATCAGTGAATTGAGAGAGAGTGAGAGCTGCAGTTCACCTAAACAAGCACAAAGTAAGGCCTTATGAGTGTGCCGATAACTAAACTATAGACCGATATCAGATATATATCTGGTACGTTAAAACAGTAGTTCTTTTTGTATGGGCTGAATTGTGCTTTCAATATTAGAATATTACAACGATCAATAACAAATATACTAAATAGGGTGTTACAAAAGCTATGACAAATTTATATATACTCGACAGTGAATTAAAAAAAATCAATTTGGCAAAAAAAATGGAATTAACTCGTGAACATTTTTGTGCGATCATTTTTCACTAATTACGAAGTGGATTATCACGACAAGAGTGCATCGATGAACTTAAATCTTTGTATGGCGATGAAGCACCATCCTATAGTACTGTGAAAAACTGGTTTATTGAATTCAATCGTGGCCGACGCTCGCTCAAAGACGAAGGTCGTGAAGGTCGTCCAAAAACCAGAACATTGATGCTGTGCATGAACTGATAATGCAAGCTCGCCATGTGACATACCGTGAGATAGAGGCAACCTTGGTTATTCTTCCTTCACCATATATTCGATATTGCATGAACACATGGCCGTAAAAAAAGGTTTGTTCTCGTTGGATCCCGCTTAATTTGGCAATCGCTCAAAAAAAGGCTCGTGTCGATTAGTGCAAAGAAATTTTTGAAAAAATACGATAGCGGTGCTTCAAAAGACGTTTTTAAGATCGTCATAGGTGACGAATCATGAATCTATGCGTATGAGCCCGAAACAAACCCGCAATTGACCGTATGGGTCTTCGAAGACGAGCCAAATCCAACGAAAGTTGTTCGTGGAAGAAGCACTTCGATGCAAATGGTTGCCAGTTTCTTCGGCAAAACTGGTCATGTGGCGACTGTTCCGCTTGAGCAACGAAGGACGGCCAATTCTGAGTGGTACACCACAATTTGTTGGCCTGAATACTTCGGAGAAATTCGAAAAACGAAGAAGAGAAGACGAATCATTGTGCACCATGACAATGCAAGCTCTCACACATCGGCTGAAACCAGCGCCTTTTTGACCGGCCAAAACGTCGAATTGATGGGTCATCCGCCGTACAGCCCTGACTTTGCACCCAATGACTTCTTTTTATTCCGCACATCAAGAAAAAAATGATTTTCGCCGCCAGAAGATGCTGTTGAAGCGTTCAAAAACCATGTTTTGGAGGTGTCTCAATCGGAGTGAAAAATGGCTTTGACAATTGGTTTGAGCGCATGCAAAAGTTTATAAATCATGCTGGAGAATACTTTGAAAAACAATAAAAACATTTTTGATGATAAATATTGGAATTTTCATTATTAGGCCTGAAATATATATAGCAGCTCTCGTAAACAACATAAATGATGGTCGTACGTCAAAACGTTGTGAGTACGTTTATGATAAAAAATGTTAAACTTTCCAATGGAAATGTCAGAGGGCGCCAGGCAACACTTAGTGTTGCCTAGGCCAGAAATATATGTAGCAACCACGTACACTAAATCCTCGGGTACAGAGTATAAAAACAATTTAAATACCCTTTCAACATCTAAAAAATTACCAAATCTTCTGCATCCACACTTCTATTGTTGCGAAACAACCTTAATCAGCATCACAAACCTCAACTTGCAACATCTGAAAACCGCAAATTTGTTCTCTTTCTGTATGGATGTTTCCCTCCTCCCAAAAATATGTAGTTCTTCTTAGTTTAACTCAACTTTAGATTATAAATAAAATTAACTTACCGGGGCAATTATCATATTCTGGACAACAGACACCTGGTATATATTTGGGAGTGCAATCATCTCGATGGAAGCAGGTAACCGAGCTGCACAGTATTTCACCACCTACACCAGCAGAAAGAAAGGACAAAAAAGGAAGAAAATATTAGTAAAACAAACAACATTTGCTAGCTCTCCGGCAGGAGAATGTGTGACCAACACTAAAGGTCATATGTTGTGTCTACACCAAAAAAGACAACAACCACAAGAAGAGAATCGGCCCATCGACAACAGCAACAGCAGCAATAAAACTTCATTGTTCCTCGTTCTCTCTGCTGTTCTTGTTGTTGCTGCTGGTGTGGCCGACTGGCTGAGTGTAAGTGAAACTTTCACACTTTACCTTGACAGTAGCAAACGGTGCATGGTGTCTCCGGATCTACCAACTTATCACCATTTAAATAAGTTTTACCATCCTTTTGGCAATCTACAACAGTAGCAGGAGCAGCAGCAGCAGCAACATCAGCATCAATGGGTAGCGCAGCGTCATCGCCCACAACGGAAGTTCAGGCAATGTAGTTGGCGCGTTGGTGGTGGGGTAAGAGGCAATATAGAATGGGAAGAACAACAAAAAAATGTTAGCATATTTTAAAATACTTAAATCATTTTGCATACTAACTAAAATTCAACAAAAAGCAAAAAAACGCAACACTAGGAAAGGACTTCAGCTACAACAGCCACCACACGTTGCCGGTGTACTGGGTGGTACACGTCCTAAACTGTTGGTGCTATCATAACACACCGTCTACCTGTACCTCCCGAGCACATCTCTTCTACTGCTACAGACCGACGAGCCAACAATTCATTCATCATAGTTTGCCCCGAGGCTGCGGTGGGGGTGGTATGAAAAAGTTAGACAAAATAACTTTAGGATTACATTCCATGTCCTGAATTTCGCTTGGTTTTGTTGAAAACCTCTCGCTGGTATCACTTAAAGGGACTAAGAAAGGATTTTTTCCAAAAGCTTTGCCAAATAAAGGGACTAAAATACGATTTTTTCCAAAAGCTTTGCCAAATCTATTCTCCCTTGCTTAATTTTGCTATGTAACAAAATTTAATCTTTATACTAGCACTGCCATCTATATGTGGGATTACGTTTACCTGTAGATATTATTCATTTAGGGGCGATAAAAGTGTTTATAATGCATGTGAGAAACGGCTCGAAGGACCATTATTTTAGTAGAATTTTTTAAAGATTCCATAGATTTCAAATAAATATTGGCATTTAGATTAGACAACTGATAAATAACAGGTAATCAATCTAGAGGTGTTTTTTCAATTAGGGTTTTTTCTCTGATTGCGCTTGAGTTGTGTTAAAATTTGACTTTTTTTCCTATTCTGTATTGTTAGCCATTTCATTATGGAATAACTTACGAGGGTTGCTATTTGTATTTCGGATCCTGGCAATACTAGTGATTCCAGATGCAAACTGGAAACTTTGACATTTTTTTTAGCATAACTTCACTCAGAACGTTTTGTCATTTTAAGGCGAATTGTTTTGTTTTCAGTGTGTTGAAAAATTCACCTCAGTCAAAAAAAGGAATTATCCCGTGAACATTTTCGTGTGATGATTTTTTCCGATTTTCGGCGTGGGTTATCGAGACAAGAGTGTTTTAATCAACTTGTTTCGACTTTTGGCGGTTAAGAACCATCAAAAACCACTGTTAATCGCTGGTACCAAGAGTTCAGTCTCGGACGCCGTTCGTTCCAGGATGAATTTCGTGAAAGACGTCCAACTTTGTTTACTTTGCCAGAAACCATCGATGCTGTGCGTGAAGTGATTACGAAAGACCGACATGTGCCATACGAATACCGTAAGATTGGGACATCCTTGGGCATTATTAGGCCGTGAAAAAAAATTTTTCTCGTTGGATCCCACATAATTTGACGAATGCTCAAAAAAAGGCTCGTATGGATTGGTGCCAAAAGATGTTGAAAAAGTATAACTGCGGTAGCTCAAAGGCAGCGTATAACATTGTCACAGGTGGCGAATCATGGATCTATGCATATGAACCCGAAACAAAACAGCAAGCGACCGTCTGGGTCTTTCAAGAGGAGCCAAATCCAACAAAAGTTGTTCGTGAAAGAAGTACTTAGAATCAAATTATTGCGATTTTTTCGGTATAACCGGTCATGTTGCCATAGTGCCTTTAGTGGAACGTAACGCGGTCAATTCTGAGTGGTATACAACCATCTGTTTGCCAACAGTGTTCGAAGAAATGTGGAAAGATAATAAGAGATGACGGATCATTTTGCATCACGACAATGCGAGCTGTCACACAACAGCTGAAACGATGAGCCATTTGACCACTCATGATGTCGAACTGATGGGTCATCTACCGTACAGCCATGAAGAAGTCATTGGATGCCAATGACTTCTTCTTATTCCCTAGCATCAAGAAAATAATGCGTGGTTAACCTTTTTCATAGCCCAAAGCAGTTGTTGAAACGTTCAAAAATCATGTTTTGGAGGTGTCTCAATCGTAGTGGAAAAATTGGTTTGTGCGCATGCAAAAGTGTATTGATCTTAAAGGAGAATATTATGAAATACAATAAAACCATTTCCAATGAAAAATTATTTGTTTTATTTTGCCGGACTCGAAACCGGGTTCTTCGTACACCGTGGTGAGGTTTATGGGCTGGTGAAATCATCGGTGTATATCGGACTTTTTTCTACCTTAAATTTAAGCCCAAAATCTTGACGACATTAGGTTTCAACAGGACCTTTTTACTTGCCATACAACTGCTCAAACAATGGATCTATGTAGAGGTCATTTCGAAGCCCAGCTAATTTCACGTTTTGGACGGTTGAGTTGACCGCCTAGAACGAGTGATATCACACCTTTAGACTTTTTTCTCTAAGGCTACTTAAAGTCCAAAGTCTGTGCTGACAAACCAGCGACAATTCAGGTTTTGAAGGCCAACATTACACGCGTCATTTACGCCATACCGGTCGAAGTGCTCGAACGAGTCATCCAAAATTGAACCCTCAGAATGGACACCCTTAGGTGAAGTTGCGGATAACAGTTGAAGGAAATTATATACAAAAATATATGGCATTAAATGTCCTTTCAAAGGAACAATACGATTCCACACTTGATATGCATTTTTGTATTTTATTTTTAAAAAAATACCTCTCGATTGATTACCCGTTATGTGTCTTGATTTAGATAAGATAACTGCCATCGATGTGTCGGCCTCAACCACTCATCTAAAAGACTCTCACTTAAGATCCATCGAATGATTGGTCTAATATAATGACATCACTTCCAATGGAATCAATTGCCATTTTTCGATAATTATACCTTCGACTTTCTGGATCCACTCCACTTGCGTGATTCATATTATTATTTGTTGGCTCTACGCGCCAGTCTAATCCCGTGAATGTGTCTAGGCTTCTTATATTGGTCTAGTTTCCTCGTCTTTGTCGAGGCTACGTTAGTTCGGTAAAACTTATTCTCTATGACTTAGTTGTGTCTAAAAGTTCGTCTGGGTTGTTTTTCGTCGCCTGACCTTCCCGAAGCTCATCATGTCTAAACAGAATGTTTAGGTTCATCCATGGAGTTTTTTTTAGCTTGTCCAAGCTTAAAGTCCCATAGTCCTTTACCCTAGTTCGCCTAAACTTCCTTTGTTCATAAAGAATCGTTTATTTTGTAGGGGATCCTATTGTCTATAGTTTCTTTTCGTTCATCCAGTGTTTTCTATTTCATTTGACTGATGTTCTTTACCAAAAGCTTTCCATTGAACTTTGTAGTCTGGACTTTTTTAATTTTAACTTCAATTATTCAAAGCTTAAATAATTCGTCTCAACTTCCCTTTGGGTTCCAATTTCTGCCAATTGCCTAGCCTACGATGAGTATTCTCTTTCCTCCATGTTTAGACTTCCTTGGTTCCTGTGTAGCCGTACGTAAACGGCACCGATTGGTTAAGCTGTTAAACGAAAACTTCAATTCGTTTCATTGAGGTAAGATTCGAAAGGCTCAGGAAGGGTGCAAAAAATGCAGCCAATGGAAGCTCATTTCATTTGTTTGTTCCTTTTTTTAGACAGTTTCGTTTAACAAGAACATTATAACCTTTCCCAAAAATTATCTAAGAAGAATTCAATTTTTTCCCCTTTTCTTTTACGATAGATGTCTCTGCTCACACAGTCACAGGACACAGTCAACTATAGCAGACTTCATTCATTCCAATTGCCTTCCAAAACTCTTAGTAATTGGAACCTAACTTTATATGCTAAAGATATCTTTTTCTCACAATTAAATGGTATTATTTTAACCAAAACTTTTTACACCACCCTCGCTATTTTACCAGCGGCGATGTATGATTTCATGTGCGTAAGTGTAGGAAGGTATGCCAGTAGGAGGAAACGTAGACGTAGGTTCGTTTGCTTTTCACTAAAAAAAAGTGGAACAAGAAGTAGAACTTACCACATTTATAATCAGGACAACAGTGTCCTGTCTTTTGTATGGCACGACAGCCGACTTGTTTCTCACAGAATACCGTTGTCTCAGGCACATATTCACCATCTAATAGACATTGGCCTACATACAGCATCCAGCAACAACAGCAGCAAGACCAACATCATCCAGCCATCAGCAGCACCCAGCATACATGTGGTGTGTGCCACAGAAACCCAGGCGAAGGACACAAGGACGACCATACGAACAGCAGCAACAGCACGGGCAGTAAAAGTAACATCAGCCGCAACAACAGCAATCATCCAGTTAGTAATGAAAATTAAAACAATAGAGAGAGACATAAAATAAAAATATTTCTACTCGTACACTGTCCTTGTGAATTGTTCTGAGCGATAAGAAAACAACAATAATTTCTTTCGTATGCCTTTTTATTTGGCTTTTGCATTATTTTTGCTGCTTTTGTGTTAGTACATACGACCTACCTCGACCCAACGGAAACGGATGGGGCATATATACGTAGTAGTTATTATCTAAGAATTTCCGCTTTTCTTTACAGTAAGTAGACCTACGGTATTACGTACAAATTTGTAAAACTATATTAGAGTTAGAGGAATGTAGAACACATTGCAAAGAAACACAAGCTATGATAAGCATAAGTCGTAGAATGTAAAATAAATGTCCACCTTTTCCAAACAATCTTTATAATGTATTTTGGTTTCACTTCGCTCCTCTGATTCAAAAGGATCCAACAAATAACTACTTGTTTGCTTTGCTGTAGAGATTAATTTTATCATCATTTTATCCATGACTTATTTTAATTTAAACTTCTAAGTGTACCAAGAGATAGATTCCACAAACTCCTATCAATATCTTTTCTTCTCTCTCGTTTAACTCAACTCTCTCTTAGCCCTGATTTCTTATGTTCTGTAAAATACACTACTCTCATATTGATCGTCTAGGATAGGTATCGGCTCTCATACTCATACAGCCTTACTTTGTGCTGGTAGCTCTCTCTCTCTCTCTCAAAGCACCGTTAGAAATGTGTCTGAAATGTTCTTATCAAGAAACACCACAAGAGATCTTATTTCTATGCTAGAATCTATATCAAACTTTTCGTTAAGTGTAACACCAAATAATTGACATGACAACCTCATGAAACGAATGCTTAAACGAGACAAAACGCATTCGCATCTTTTCGTTCAGTGTGTGAGCTTATGAACGTGTGAGAGAACCGTCCATGGACGCCCTTTTATTCTAGACCAGAGATCAGCACACTCATACAGCCATATTTTGAACTTGTATCGGTGAAATGCAACTCTTCTTTGTCGATGCACTGGTAGAAATGTCCTGATCCAGAAACCCCAAAAGAGATCTAATTTCTATGCTAGAATCTAGATCAAACATTTCGTTCAGTGTAAAGCCAAGAATCAGCCGACAACACCACCGCTCATCGAACGAAAGCTGAAGCGAGACAGAATGCATTTGTTTGACTTCGTTTAATGTGTGAACCTATTTACGTGTGAGAAAACCGCCCATGGGACGCCCTTTTGTCGATCGTGTGTCAAGAACAGCGATCGTCACACTCATTCAGCCTTACTTTGAGCTCGCATGGGTAAATGCAGATCTGAAATGTTCTTATCCAGAAACCACACAAGAGATCTAATTTCTTTGCTAGCATATAGATCAATCATTAATTTCAGTGTAAAGCCACCCATCACCAACTCATCGAACGAATGCTCAAGCGAAACTGAATACATTCGAAAGATTTCGTTGAATGTGGGATTTTATGTACCTGAGTGAAAACCGCCCATGTTAAGAACTATATGATCATCTAATTGATTTCCACAAGTCTCTTCTCACTTTTTAACACTCGAGATTTCTTCGGTCAGCTGTGATTTCGCGTTCTCTCCTGATGAAGTTGCATACATTGTGCATCACTCTTAAGTCTCTATTCCCCAAACCTTTTTCTCCTACAAACTAAGAGTTGCGGCAAGTAAAGTTGCCTACTGTGAATTGAAGGTTATACTTTAGGTGCATTGGCAGATGGTGTACACAATCTCCGGTATGTCTTCTTTATAATTTCTCGCATAAATATGCGCTCTCTTCTGGAAATTTATATGATTTGTATGGACCTTTAATATGATTACTACATAGTTTGATCGTCTAAGAGATTATGATTATCGCCATTATGTCTTCTTCTTCTTCTTCTTTAAAGCACTGTAGGTTTTCTCAGGTCAGTTGTACTAAAGCGCGCTCTCCCTTTCTCTATAAACTAGTTTCTTTTGCTCTGTACAGTGTTGCCGCTGGACAATATTTTTTCTGACCAAAATTTTTTATCCTAAACGTAATCAGAACATTTTGACGTACGACCATAATTTGTGTTGTTTACAGTGATTAGAAAAAATCAATTTGGCAAAAAAATGGAATTAACTCGTGAACATTTTCGTACGATCATTTTTCACAACTTTCTACGTGGATTATCACGACAAGAGTGCACCGATGATCTTAAATCTTTGTTCGGCGATGAAGCACCATCCTATAGCACTGTGAAAAACTGGTTTAATGAATTCAATCGTGACTGACGCTCGCTCAAAGACGAAGGTCATCCAAAAACGGCCGTTGTGCCAGAGAACATTGATGCCGTGCCTGAACTGATAATGCAAAAACGTCATGTGACATACCGTGAGATAGAGGCATCCTTGGGCATTTCTTCCACCAGCATTCATTCGATATTACAGAACACCTGGCCGTAAAAAAGGTCGATTGGTGCAAAGACATTTTGAAAATATACAATTTCGGTGCTTCAAAAGACGTTTATAAGATCGCCACAGGTGATGAATCATGGATCTATGCGTATGAGCCTGAAACAAAACAGCAATCGTCCGTGTGGGTCTTCCGAGACGAGCCAAATCCAACGAAAGTTGTTCGTGGAAGAAGCACTTCGAAGCAAATGGTCGCCTGTTTCTTCGGCAAAACTGGTCATGTGGCGCTTGAGTAATGTAGGACTTGTCATTTCTGAGTGGTACACCACAACTTGTTTGCCAGAAGTCTTCGAGAAATTAAAAAAACGAACAAGAGAAAACGAATCATTGAGCACCATGACAATGTGAGCTCTCACACATCGGCTCAAACCAGCGCCTTTTTGATCGGCCAAAACGTCGAATTAATGGGTCATCCGTCGTACAGCCCTGACTTGTTCATGGACCGAAACACATCCTGGAGGAAAAGAATTTTGTCTATGGCAAAAGTAATGGACCGATATATCATATTATGATTAAACATCTAAAAATGTTTTTCTCAATAATACAATTTGTTTAATTTAGTTAAACTACAACAAACGACTTCTAGGCCTGCTTTGATTGAAGAAATTTCTTATCGCTGTATTTTTCAATTTTTTTTTGAATATGTTTTTTTTTAATTGAATATGCAAATTTTTAATTCAAATTCTTCAAATTTTTTTTTATTTAATAAATTTCTTTTTTTAAGTTGTTCAATTAAAATTGTTTGAACGTTTAACCTCGTTAAGAATTATCTCCAAAGCCTATATTCTATAGAACTGCCTTAGCCAACTTTTAAAGATTCATGGGCATTGGAAGTTTTTCCTGAAGCAAAAATACCCTTCTCTTTGTAAATAGGGAAATCAAACACTATCGCTGTCATACTTAAGATATTCTCGTTTTTAAATAATAAATTTCTGATAAAAGACCTACGAAATTTTTAGTCAATACTACAATTTGTTTAATTAAGTAAAAACAATTTAAACGACTAATAAAGCTGCTTCGTTTGTAGAAATTGTAGAAATCGTTATCACAGTATTTTTGTGAATTTTTTTAATTGAATAATGCACATTTTTTAATCAAAATCTGCAACTTTTTTTCTGTAAACAAAATTCTTCCTTTCCATAAAAAATATTTATGACAGGTTTTCAAATATTTTAGTCAATACTACAATTATTTTATTAAGTAAAAATACAATAAACGACTGCTTTGATTTTAAAAATTTCTTTTAATTTTTGAAATTTGTTTTTATTGAATATACAAAATGTTTAATTGAATATGAAAATTTTTCAATCAAAATCTTCAATTTCTTTTCTGTAAGCAAATTGTTTTTCTACTTCTTGTTTTGATTATTTAAATCTTTCACCTCGCTAAGAATTCACTCTGTAGCCCATAATCTATCAAACTGCACTAAACAACTTTTAAAGATTCTCATGAATTCTAAATTCTTTGTGAAATAAAAAAATACTTCCTTTCTTTGTAAATATGGCTACTAATGACTACTTCTGCCAGCTAAGTCGTTTACGTATATTTATATGCCCATATCCATTTTCCGTCCTGGTAAAAGTTTTATTCTTGACGATTTTTAAACGCTCAAACTTACCTTGTGGCTGATCCACGGTTATTTCTGTAGAGGAACCTTGCATCAGAGCTTCTTTTGTATTGTCCTTCTGCTGCTGCTGTAGACTGGCCGATTGGCTGGCCTGGGCAACATCTCGGGCCACCCGACGTTGATGCCACAAATGTAGACCGTCGCCAAAGCCGGCGGCCACTGTATTGTGTATCCTCATAAAACCACTGTCCATGGGTACTGCAAAGACAAAGACAAAACAGAGACAAAGATAAATATTCCGAAGTGAATGCTGTGACCAAACAAAGTGAATTCTTTTAGTGGGTGCAAGCCCCATAGTCGTAGTATTTGAGACATTTTTCATAAAGCCGGCCGAGCGACCGACCGGCCACATGAGGGCGTGTGTATGGTCACACACCCTACCTTCCTGTTCTTTTTCTTTTCTCGAAACTTTAAATGAGTTCCAGTTTTTTTCTGTTCTTGCAACAAAAAAATCTAAAACTGTTTTTTGCATTAGCTACAGTTAGTTCAAGTAGTTTTTGTTTTTGTTCGTTTCATTGTGTTTTTGTTAATTTTATTTTATTATATTTTGTGGTTTTTATTATTGTCATTTTAGTGCTACGCCAGCGTTGGGTTGTGCAAGTTTGCCCGGCTGTAACCTGACTGACATGCTGACAAAGTTCTTGGCCACCGTTGTCGTTTGGCTTGCTTTGGTGGGTAAGTAAAATGTCTAAATAGTTTACTTTGTTTCAGCTCCTCCTCCCCCCATGAAATTGTCTTGTTTTGCTCTCGTTTCGGTGCCTTTTTTTCTGGGTGTCTTTTGTTAGTTTTACTTTAGTTTTCAGTTACAAATTACCCAATAGCATTTTTCCCCCGAAATGGTTGTAAAAGTTTCAAATTATAAATCAGCGTGATTGTTTGCGGCGGTCTATGAGCGTCCGTAAGCGAGGAAGCTAAAGGTAATGGACATCAAATTAGAATTTTTGCAGAGTTTCAGATAAATAAAATAGGGTCACAGTGTCTTTTTTCCATTTCTACGGCACTTTGTTTATAGTTACTTTGTGGTAAAAAAGTAAAGGTATTCCCAGCATTTGTTTAATTATATAGGGTGATCTATTTTAAGGTACTTTTTCAGAACAAGAAAAAAATATAAAAATTCAAATCAAGTGTGGAAGCTTTATTGGTAATTTGAAAGGGAATTGTATGGTATTTTTCGAATATAATTTCCTTCAAACGTTGGCAACTGTATTACGGAAATGAGCGTTCGGTGAGAAACGGGAAGATCCGCTGTTTTCGACCAAAAATTTGTTCAGTGATGAGGCCCATTTCTGGCTTAACGGCAAAGTCAATAAACAAAATTGCCGCATTTGGGCTGTAGAGCTAAAAGAAGAGGTTCAAGAGGTGCCATTATACCCAGAGAAAACCACGGTTTGGTGTGGTTTAATAGCTAGTGGAATCATCGGTGCATATTTTTTCAAAAATGATGATGGCCGGAACGTAACCGTGAATGGTGCTCGTGAAGAGGTGCCCTTATACCCAGAGAAAAAGACGGTTTGGTGCGGTTTAAAAGCTGGTGGAATCATCAGTGCATATTTTTTCAAAAATTAAGATGGCCGGAACGTAACCTTGAATGGTGCTCGCTATCGCGCCATGATATCGATCTTTATTCTACCTAAAATTGAAGACCGTAATCTTGACGACACTTGGTTTCAACAGGACGGTGCCACTTGCGCCATACAACTGCTCAAGCAATGGATGTATTGAGAGGTCATTTCGAAAAGCAGCTAATTATACGTTTTGGACAGTAGAGTTGGCCGCCTAGATCGTGTGATATCACATCTTTAGACATTTTTCTTTGGGGTTACGTAAAGTCCAAAATCTATGCTGACAAACCAGCTACGATTCAGGTTTTGGAAGCCAACATTAAGCGTAACATTAAAGCCATACCGGTCAAAATGCTCGAACGAGTCATCCAAAATTGGACCCTCAGGATGGAAACACTGAGGCGTAGTTGCGGCCAACATTTGAAGGAAATTATATTCAAAAAATAACTGCCATAAAATGACCTTTCAAATTACCAATAAAGATTCCTTAGTTGATTTGAATTTTTATATTTTTTTTTGTTCTGAAAAAAACACCTCTAGATGGATCACCCAATATAAAAGTTAAAAATATGTTTAGCTCGTTTGTTTTATTTCGGTCTGTTGCTTTTACACATTGAACAGGGATTAAACCGGCTCAAGACCTCTTGCTTCTATATTTAAATAGAAGACAAGTTTTTAACAGAATGGCAAAGTGGCATTGATTTTCGTGACTGCACACTATTTTTATCATGATTTCGGGTCCGTGACAACCCTCTTCAGAAAGCCTTGCTGCAATTGTTGAAAGTAAAACCGAACTCTATAAGGCCAGGCTCTCCCCAAACAAATGAGAACTACTGTTGTAAACCTTACTTTTCAAGTTCTCTTCACACAATTGCCCACGAAAGTACAACTCACTCTTGCCACCTCTAAACCTCTTTAGAGGGTATTAGCCAAATTTAAAGTAAAACATTGGCACTGTTCCAATTCCTTTTCTATTGTCTATGGTTCTTAAATTAAATACTCTTTGATCTATCAGAGTTTGAAGCTGCAAAGCAGTTATTAAAGCTACAGGGTTAGGCGGTTGAAGTGTTACCCATACAAACGACTTTGGTGTGAAATATGCGGACTTTTTAATCCAAATCTGTAGTTTTTTCTTCTTTAATTACATTTTTTCTTTTTACTTGTTATATTGGTTGTTTGAACCTTAAACCTCGCTGAAAACTCTGTTAGTCAACTTTTAAAGATTCTTGAGCATTCGAAGTTCTTTCTGAAGTTAAAAAAATGCTCCCTCTGTTTGTAAATATGGAAAGGAAACCATCCTTTTTCCGACTTTTCGTTTTCATACATAATATATTCTTGTTTTTAATTAATATATTTCTGATAAAAAAGATCTACAAAATGTTAAGTCAATACTGCAATTTGTTTAATTGAGTATAAGTACGATAAACGACCTCTAAAAATGTTTTGATTGTAGAAATTTCGCAGCATTTTTGACATTTTTAATTGAATTGCAAATTTTTTAATCACAATCTGCGAACATTTTTTTCTTTTTACTCGTTAGTTTGATTGTTTGAACCTTTAATCACGCTATAAATTCTGTCCGATTTTTTATCGAACTGTATTAGCCAAATTTTAAGTAAAACATTGGCACTGTTCCAATTCCTTTTCTATTGGCTATGGTTCTGATAAATTAAATACTCTTTAATCTATTAGAGTTTAAAGCTGGAAAGCAGTTATTAAAGCTACAGGGTTAGGCGGTTGAAGTGTTACCCATGCAAACGACTTTGGTGTGAAATATGCGAACTTTCTAATCAAAAACTGCAGTTTTTACTTCTTTAATTACATTTTGTCTTTTTTCTTTTTACTTGTTATATTGGTTGTTTGAACCTTAAACCCCGCTGAAAACGCTATTAGTCAACTTTTAAAATTCTTGAGCATTCTAAGTTCTTCCTGAAGTAAAGAAATGCTTCTTCACTTTGTAAAAGGAATCTATCCTTTTTACGACTTTTCGTGTTCATACTTACGAGCCGACTGAATTGCTTTTGCCTTCTTTGGGGTACTTCCTCCAGCTTCAGTCCATTGTTTGGATTGTTCTTTTGTCTCTGGATTATAGTGGTGGATCCATGTCTCATCAACAGTTATGAAACGACGCTTAAAATCCATTGAGAAATGTTCATATTTATGCGTTTTTGGTCGACTGTTAACAAGTCCGGCACCCATCTTGCAGAAAGCTTTTTCATCTGTAGTTCTTCATGCAAAATTAAATGGACTCGATCATTTGAGATGCCCATGATATTAGCTATTTCACGCACTTTTATTCGTCGATCATTTAATACCATATCATGCACTTTGGCTACAATTTCTGTTGTTGTTGCTGTTGAAGGAGCATACTGTTGCGTATGAAGGAGCTGTTGCATATGAAGGAGCACTTTCACCTAACACATTCACCATATCATTATGAATTTCTTGTCCCGATAAACCTTTTTTATGTAAATATTTAATGACACCACGCATTTCTAATTTTTCCATTGTAAAAAAATCGCCGATGCGTCTTTTGTGAACACCTGTTTCTATATGAAGGAGTTGCCAGATCGAAACAAAATTTAACATGTGTTCATAGCAGAGATGGAAGTTTCCAAAACACTTAACTTTTTTCTGTTTATACCGCGCTTTTTGTGCTAGGCTAAGAAGTTTCCGAACCGCCCTCGTAATATAATCTTTGTTTTAATATATTTCTGATTAATGATTTAAAAAATGTTTAGTCAATACTACAATTTGTTTAATTGAGTAAAAATACATAAAGCTGTTTTGATTGTAGAAATTTCTTGACAATTTTTTTTATTGAATTGCAAATTTTTTATTCAAAATCTGCGAGCAATTTTTTTTCTTTTTACTTGTTACGAGGCTTGCTATTTATATTTCAGGTCCGGTAATAAAAACACAATAACTTATCATTGGAAATGGTTTTATTGTTTTTCAAAATATTCTCCTTTAAGATCAATACACTTTTGCATTCGCACAAACCAATTTTCGAAGCACTTTTTCCACCCTAATTAAGACTCCTCCAAAACATGATTTTTGAACGCTTCAACAACTGCTTCGAGTGATGAAAAACGTCGACCACGCATTTTTTCTTGTCATTGGGTGCCAAATCAGGGCTGTACGGTGGATGGCCCATCAATTCGACATCTTGAGTGGTCAATTGCTCTCACACATTTTGAGTGGTCAATTGCTCTCACACATTTTGAGTGGTCAATTGCTCCCACACATCGTTTCAGCTAATGTGTGAGAGCTCTCATTGTCGTGATGCAAAATGATCCGTCTTCTCTTATTGTCCTTCCTCATTTCTTCGAACACTGTTGACATATGGATGGTTGTATACCACTCAGAATTGACCGCCCTACGTTCCACTGAAGGCACTGTGGCAACATGGTCGGTTATACCGAAAAAACGCAATCATTTGCTTCGATGTACTTCTTCCACGAACAACTTTTGTTGGATTTGGCTCGTCTTGAAAGACCCATACGGTCGCTTGCTGTTTTGTTTCGGGTTCATATGCATAGATCCATGATTCATCACCTGCGACAATGTTATACACTGCCTTTGAGCTAACGCAGTTATACTTTTTCAACATCTCTCTGCTCCAATCCATACGAGCCTTTTTTTCAGTTTGCATCTGGGAACTCTAGTATTCTCACGACCCGAAATATAAATAGCAACCCTCGTATAGGCATTTAATGCAGACTGCTGTAGAAGTAGCCAGAATGCAGAAGATGAAAAGTCAGCGGAGCATTTGCTATGCACATGCACGCTTCTTAAAGAATGTAGACCTAGGTAGTAAATACTTTGATGATATGGCCGAATTAGCGGTTGTACTACCCAAATCACTCGAACTAGTTGATGAACCATAACGGATATCAAACATGAAAACTTGGATCAAACATCTCTTTCATAAATATACACTCCGTTTCCATCCTATTACTTTTGAGGGTTCCACAATGGGCCTTTAGGCCTCCGGGTGATCTCGCCATTTCTTCCTTATGAGCTACCTAGGCAACCTAACCTAAGTACTGAAACATGCTGATGCCTGCCAATCAATCGATAATTCTATAGTACAAAATTGATTTTCATTTGTAATTATTCGTTAATTAAAAATAAATGGAAAGCCAAGGCCTCTAATTGTTTGCAAAAGTTCGGCTAACATATTAGGCTTCAGTTAATAATATAGAAGTAGAAGTAAGTGCTGCTTGACATCGATCACAAACTGATTTTGAAAATAAACCCGGGTTTTTAGAAAACCGGCATTTCGGATTTTTTTAAACCGGTTTTAGCCGTTTTTGTCTAAGATTTTTTTAAAACCTTATTTGGTAATATGAGAGATGTGTGTACAACTTTCAAAGTACAATTCCTTCTAAATTTTATGAAAAAGTCCCACTGTGCGGTGGCTCCTACATTGCCAGAGAATAAAACTTAAAACGTTCCATCACATTCACCTTCGACGAGGGAGGCGTTTAGTGGAGACATAGAACGGGTGCCTATATAAGAGATACTTAACCGCCGCCACCACAGCCGCTTGTAGAGGCACTCGTACTACCTCGCCCGTTTGGATGAATGTAATTTAAGATGTTCTATTTTTAAGTTACGCTCATTGTTGGGAAAAGCCACTTCCTCGTCGTCATCGTTTCGTATTGTCTTACAGCTCATTAAAGTATTCACAGACAATTGCTGGCTAGCTGGCTGGCTGGCAATTTAAATAAAAAGCGTTTTAAATTTGCTTTGCGCTGTCTCTCTATCTATGCCATAATTTAAATAGACTTTATTTACGATTATTATAAAGAATGATACGAGCGATTATGTGTGACACTGAAATGTACATGTGCGAAGAATAGTCAGGCACGCCAGTCAAGTCAGTCAGCGCTGATGTCTGTAGTACATCCTGGCCATAAGTACTGGACGGTGCACAGGGTAATTTCAGAAAAATATTAAAATTGAAAACCGTGGAAAAATCAAAAATAAACTAGAAATTAAAATGTACACCACCGTTAAGAGGACAGTGGGCCAGCAGAACACAACAAGAGAATATTTTCCTTGTTTACACATCCAAAATAAACACGTTTTTCACCCCACCCTAATACACAAGAGCCCATTGTAAATACGACAATTGTCAGAGAAGAAAGAAATATGGGAACAGGGCTTAGCCCTCAGGTAGCTACACGTACACGTTCACAATACCGGGGTTTCGAATTTATTTTTCTAATCCTTTGTTCTATAAATAGAACTTCTTGCTGCACTCATCGTTGCCGCTGCTTATCGTTGAAAGCGGGTGTTTTTGAGATCTTGCTGTGCGTGCGTGTGAGTGCGCGCACAATTAAATGTACCCCTTTAGCATCGAAGCGAATACGAAGCAGAGTGGCGCAGTGGAAGCGTGCTGGGCCCATAACCCAGAGGTCCGAGGATCGAAACCTTGCTCTGCTATGCGTCTTATTACATTTGGTATGTTTTTAAATTTGTTTTTTTTTTTTTGAAAAGGATATTTCAGTAAAAATAAACAATAGAAATATAAGTATAACATTGTCACAGGTGACGAATCATGTATCTATGCATACGAACCCGAAACAAAACAGCAATAGACCGCATGGGTCTTTCAAGACAAGCCAAATCCAACAAAAGTTGTTCGTGGAAGAAATACATCGAAGCAAATGATTGCGTGTTTTTCGGTATAACCGGCCATGTTGCCATAGGGTCTTCAGTGGAACGTAGGGCGGTCAATTCTGAGTGGTATTCAACCATCTCTTTGCCAACAGTGTTAGAAGAAATGAGGAAAGATAATAAGAGAAGACGGATCATATTGCATTACGACAATGCGAGCTCTCACACATCAGCTGGAACGATGAGCTATTTGACCACTCAAGAAGTTGAATTGATGGGCCATCCACCGTACAGCCCTGATTTGGCGCACAATGACTTCTTCTTAATCCTTAGCATCAAGAGAAAAATGCGTGGTCAACGTTTATCATCGCCCGAAGCAGCTGTTGAAGCGTTCAAAAATCATGTTTTGTAGGTGTCTCAATCGGAGTGGAAAAAAGTGCTTCGAAAATTGGTTTGTGCGTGTATTGATCTTAAAGGAGAATATTTTGAAAAACAATAAAACCATTTTCAATGATAAATTATTGTGTTTTTATTGCCGGACCTGAAATATAAATAGCAACCCTTGTACGCGCCGCCATAGTTCCGATTAAGCAGTGTCCCGTAAGGACTCCTATGAGGATTGACATTGATCGTTTTCCTAATGTTAGCAATACTCTTGTCCCTTGTCGGTCTATTTACGGCCGGAGAGATCTGGTTATTCTGCAGTCCTGAATTGAGTTTTACCTTGCCTAGGTTAA
This sequence comes from Hydrotaea diabolus, assembly GCA_963513945.1. NCBI lineage: Eukaryota > Metazoa > Arthropoda > Insecta > Diptera > Muscidae > Hydrotaea > Hydrotaea diabolus. Next base: position 169,039,203 of record OY740717.1, on the reverse strand, counting down.
GAGTCTTGTCTGCGGCTATGTTGATTGCAAAAATGTCTACCTGAAAGACCTTGCATTTGTCCCGGAGTCGTCGTTATATTTTTAGGTTGAGGGACTCTAAATAAACCTCTGATCCCGTGCCTGCTTCTATTTTCGAACCATCCGTGGAGAATCATGTTTCATTTTCCGATATTACAGCGTCTGATGCCCAGTATTCTCTCGTTGGAAAATGCGTCCTAAAGAATTTCTCGGTATCAGATATTCTGACTACATCAAGCCTGGCCATCCTACCTGCTAATCTCTGCTAATCGCGCTATGTCCGTGCGTGCTGTGTTTCAACATACAAGTTTCCCCTACAACGTTGGGCCACCCTTGCTGCACATCTCTTCATGAATAAGTGTTTGGTTAGAATGTTTAGTATGTTAGTTATGCTATGCACTAGCCAGTCTCTGGATCGTGGTGAGGTTATTGAGGTTTGTCTGTCATTAGGTTTGTCGACTCCAGTCCACCATACCATTTCTCCATGTGTAAGAATTGGTCTCAAGATTACAGTGATCATTCAGTATATCAGCCATGATTGAATACCCTAATTTCTGCCGAACATTCTACTGTAAATATAAAAGGCACACAGAACCTTCTTTCCTTGCTCCTCCACATTTCGCTTTCCGGAAAGTTTGGAGTCCCTGATTACGCCATGGTATTTTTCTTCTTTCGTTCGTTGCAGCGTTTCCCCGTTTTTTGTTGGGATTTTAAAATCCGAGATCTTGTATTTCCTTGTGAACACAACTAGTTCTGTCTTACTTGGATGGACTCCACTCCGCTGTTATTCGCCCACCGTGAGAGTTTCCTCTGTGACCTTTTCATAATCTTAGGAATCGTTGGCAGAAATTTTCCTCGGATCAGCAGCATCACATTGTGGGCATATGCTGTCAGTTTGGTGCCTTCTCTGTTGAGTTCATGAAGGATTTCGTTTGTCAACAGATTCCATAGCATGACTCCTCCTTGTGGCTTTTCCCTCATAATTCTTTTCCTTACAGCTCCTTCTCCCAGAGACGAGTTTATGATTTTGCCGCTTAGCATATTGCCCGTCCTTAGAATTATGCCTGGTGCGCTTAAAAGCTTAATGAATCGAGTTTTTTTCTACGTTGTTAAAGGCTCCCTCAACGTCCAGAAAGACTGTCATCTACGAAGCTGCTTTCACTGATCTGCCTTTATGATTGGCGTGTTGTGCCCAACCGAAATTTTTCGATGTTAGAAGATTTCTAATAGTGCATACTTTTAGGGATATTTTATATATACCAATGTTTGATATCATTGGAAGCACTAAAACACATGAAACTTTGTTAAACATCAGCAAATCATAACACAAAATTATGGACGAACAAAAATCATATATTGTTGAGGTGAGGAAAACATATATTGTTGAGGAATCTCAATGCTGATGTTTAAGCACTTGGATACCCCGGGAGTAGGGTACATGACCAAAGTGCTCAATCTGTCGCTAGCCACTCACTTAGTTCTCGATGCCTGGAGAATGGGCAGAGTGGTCCCGCTACTGAATCCAGGCAAAGACGCAAGTAAAGGAGATTCGTACAGGCCGATCTCCTTGCTTTCTCCAGTAGCAAAGACGCTTGAAGCACTGCTCCTCCCCAGCCTGATCGAACACTTTCCTAGTGCTGATCATCAGCATGGATTCCGCAAGCAGCACAGCACAACAACTGCTTTACACGCCATCACCACACGTATAAGTCGCGGCCTTAACCAGAACAAGCCTAACGACAGGACGACGGTCCTCGGGGCTCTTGACCTTTCAAAAGCCTTCGACACGGTCAATCATGCCACTCTGTTCGAGGACTTTGAAGAAACGTTCCTTCCGCCCAGTTTGAAACGTTGGGTCGTAAACTATATGTGTGGGCGCCAGTCATATGTAGAATTTAGAGACAGAAAGTCGAAGCCCCGTAGAGTTAAACAAGGAGTTACCCAGGGTGGAGTTTATCCCCGGCTCTGTTTAACCTCTACCTCTCTAAACTTCCTGCACCACCAGACGGCTTTGAAATTGTGTCGTACGCTGACGATTGCACAATTCTGGCGTCAGGACCAATTCTGACGTCAGGATGAAAATATCCGTCTCCAAATCATCAGCCACACTGTTTACTGCATGGACCGCAGAGGTGCGGTTGTCACTCAATGTGAAAGTCGATGACGTCAACATCTTGACCACCAACTACCCCAAAATCCTTGGGGTCACATTGGACAGCCTTTTTAGATCCTCTGCACATGCTACAGCTATCTGCGATAAACTCAAAAGTAGGAACAAGCTCCTCAAGTCACTTGCCGGCAGTGCTTGGGGAGCCGACAAAGAAACCCTGCTAACTTCTTACAAAGCGATAGGTCGGTCTGGAGCGAACTACGCAGCACCTGTATGGTCGGCGAACGTGAGTACGACGCAGTGGAAGAAAATTCAGACTTGCCAGAATGCCGCCCTTAAAACATCAACAGGGTGTCTTCTGAGGACCATCTACATGAGGAGACGAAGGTCCTTACCGTGCGCATACACAGTTTCCTGTTGTCTAAGCAATACTTGCTAGGGTGTTTTCGCGGCAGTCATCCTAACCACCATCTCTTGAACAGGATGCCTCCACCCAGGCAGATCAGGTACGATCTTCATGATCTAGAGAGAGAGGTCCAGCGGTATAAGAGAGAACCTTTAGATCATCGAAACTATCAGGCAGGTTTGAACAACATTCACGCCAATGATGTCGCAGCAGCAGTATCCAGCTACCGTGTGAATGTAGTGCTAGGGGAACATCCCCCGGAGATTTCACCTGAGGAGAAGGTACTACCTCGGCAGACGCGCGTGGTTCTGGCGCAGCTGAGATCTGGATGGTGCAGCCGCCTCAATTCTTACTGGGCACGAATTGATGCTACATGATGTACTGCACCTCTTCAATTGTCCGGCCAAGCCCACTCAGCTGACCCCAAGGTCTCTGTGGACGCATCCAGTTCAAATGGCGCGTTTCCTCCACCTGTATATCGATGCAGATCCCCCGTAGACGAACAAGACTTCAAAATAAATATATTGTTGTTACAACAACAACAACAAAATTATATTTTAAATCAAAAGAATACACTTCCACCTTAAATTCTTTTGCAACCAGAACACCGAAGTCGACCGAGCTCATTTGTTTTGACCAAATAAAACAAGAAACACTGACTTTTTGAGCTCCATCACAAAAATCTGATTTATTTTAACTTTTATTGTTATGCAATTATTTTTTTTTTTAAATTAATGATGATTTTCCTACCCATTAAAATGCATAAAAATCTAAGGCAGTTATTCCTGCAGAGTTTCGTTAGATGACTTTAGAAAATAAAATATAATTAAGTATTTTTCTTACACAATTCTCTTCAAAACTTTTTCATGACATTTTTCATATCTCACACCCGAAAACAGTATTTTTGCCGGCATAATCCCACTGTGCGCCGCGCCGCCTTATATTCTATGGGTGTGTTCTAGCACTCTGTTAAAAACAATAACAATCAAATTAAAATAATAATAATAATAAGTTTAACATTTTACATTTTTTATTTTATACATTTTCTGTGTTTGGATCGGCTTTCGTTTAACAGCAACTCTTGTTGCGTGTTTTTTAAAACGCAAATAGCGAATGAGAATCAAAAAACGTACACGAACCCCCCTTCACAGAAGCCGTCGATCTGTTCACAAGTAAATTTAGAGAAACACTTGATTTACTTCTGGAAATTTTTAAAGCGCTTAAGAACGCTTTAAAGCAGCTCCGCAAATGAGAAAATATGTTTTTATGATTTTGTGTGGAGGAAGGAGCAAAAAACATAATCATAATTTTAGTTGTGATTAATGTAATATCATCTTTCATTCTTGTTGTTCATTAGGGTGGAGTGAAATTCAAAAAAAAAAAATTAATCTCGGAAAGAGATGTAGTCTGGGGTCCTAATGAGGGGAAAAATAAAGAAAAAAATTTAAAAAAATTTTTAGGGGTCGCGCCACTCCCTAGAAATTTGGAAATTATCGCTATTTTGGCGTTGATTTTAGAAAAATCCTAAAAAGTTTTATGTCAATAAATGTTTGCAATAGCGTAAACAATGAAATAAGGGCATGAAAAAATTTAAAAAAATTTTTCTCATTGTTCAAAAATTTCAAAAAGTAAAATAAGTCTAATAGTCCCTTCTTCAGAAAATTGACTGAACAATGAAATCGCCACCAAAGCTACAAATATTAGTCGATTATCCTCATATTTGCCTCAAATACTTTTGTTTAGGCACTGAACAAGCTCAAACTTTTAAATTTCGAATAAGTTAAGTCGTTAATTTTTAGAATTTTTCTAAAATCAACGCCAAAATAGCGATAATTTCCAAATTTCTAGGGAGTGGCGCGACCCCTAAAATTTTTTTTAAATTTTTTTCTTTATTTTTCCCCTCTTTAGGACCCCAGACTACATCTCTTTTCGAGGTTAACTTTTTCAAATTATAAAAAAAGCATGTTTTCACTCCACCCTATTGTTCATGTCTTTCGTATTTCTTTTTTTGTCTCTGTTTTATTAAAAAAAAATTGGAAAAGCAATTGCAAAAGAAGAAGCAATTCTGTTGTTGAGTAAGGCCGCAACGAATTTTGTTTACCCTCTATTATTGTATATTCCAGAGTATTACGAGGGTTGCTATTTATATTTTGGGCCCGGCAATAAAAAACACAATAATTTGTCATTGGAAATGGTTTTATTGTTTTTCAAAATATTCTCCTTTAAGATCAATACACGTTTGCATGCGCACAAACCAATTTTCAAAGCACTTTTTCCACTCCGATTGAGACAACTCCAAAACACGATTTTTGAACGCTTCAACAGCTGCATTGGGCGATAAAAAACGTTGAACACGCATTTTTTTCTTGATGCTAGGGATAAAGAAGAAGTCATTGGGTGCCAAATCAGGGCTGTACGGTGGATGGCCCATCAAATCGACATCTTGAGTGGTCAAATAGCTCATCGTTTCAGCTTATGTCTGAGAGCTCGCATTGTAGTGATGCAAACTGATCCGTCTTCTCTTAATATCTTTCCTCAGTTCTTCGAACACTGTTGGCAAACAGATGGTTGTACACCACTCAGAATTGACCGTCCTACGTTCCACTAAAGGCACTGTGGCAACATGGCCGGTTATACCGAAAAAAACGCAATCATTTGCTTCGATGTTCTTCTTCCACGAACAACTTTTGTTGGATTTGGCTCGTCTTGAACGCCCTCATACGGTCGATTGCTGATTTGTTTCGGGTTCATATGCATAGATCCATGATTCGTCACCTGTGACTATGTTATACACTGCCTTAGAGCTACCGCAGTTATACTTTTTCAACATCTCTTTGCACCAATCCATACGAGCCTTTTTTTGAGCATTCGTCAAATTATGTGGGATCCAACGAGAACAATTTTTTTCACGGCCAAATGAACATGCAATATCTTATTGACGCTTGTCATACTAATGCCCAAGGATGCCTCAATCTTACTCTGAACTATGTTAATCAGTTCACGCACAGCATCGATGGTTTCAGTCAAAGTGACCGAAGTTGGACGTCCTTCACGAAATTCATCCTGGAGCGAACGGCGTCCGAGACTGAACTCTTGGTACCAGCGACTAACAGTTTTTTTGATGGTGCTTCATCGCCAAAAGTCTAAACAAATTGATTATACTCTCTTGTCTATCCCCACACGCAGAGAAAAGATATGGTTACTATATGGTCACGGCAACAATTATATTTTCTCTGCAATAAAAGTATGGTCGTCGCAACCATAGTATTGTTTTTTGAATTTCATTTTGGCAATAGTATGATTGCGGCAATATTAAGATTGTTGAAATGTAACAATAGTATTGTTGCCAAATTTCAAAATGAAAATATGGTTGTAGCAACAATATAAATATGGTTGATGGGACAAAAGTATTGTTTTCATGGGTTTATTGTTAACAATAATATGATTACGGCAATTACACCGACAAAATGGTATTTTTTGTTTAATTTGACAATGTTATTTTTACGAATCTTACGTAATAATAGTACTTTTTATGAGTATATGTAAATTATATTTTTTCAAAACATACTTAATAAAAATCTCTATTGTTAAACAACTTAACCCAATCTTTACAAAATTTTTTGGCGGTCATAGTATGGTTGTGTGTAAGTCATACTATGGTGTTGAGGATCATACTATGGTTGCACGTTAAACATACTATGGTTATGCGGATCATAATATGGTTGTGGGGATCATATTATGGTTGGATGTGCATAATAATATTGTTGTGGGGATCATAGTATGGTTGAGTGTGAATAATAATATTGTTGTAGGATCATAGTGAATAATTTTATTGTTGTAAGGACCATACTAATGTTATGGGGATCATAGTATGGTTGTGTGTGAACGATACTATTATTGTGATGATCGTAATATTGTTGTGCTACAAGCATATAATCAACAATACTATGATGCTCTTTGAATATTGTAACCACAACCATACTTTTTTCTGCGTGCACGCCAAAAATCGCAAAAAATCATCGCACGAAAATGTTTACGGGATAATTCCTTTTTTTGACTGAGGTGAATCTTTTAACACACTGTAAACAAAACAATTCGCCCTTAAAATGACAAAACGTCCTGAGTTAAAATGTCAAAGTTTCCAATGAAAGTTCCAGTTTGCACCTGGGAACACTAGTATTGTCAGGACCCGAAATATAGATAGCAACCCTCGTATCAGCGGTATCGGTCCGCCTCGTATAGCTAGAGGTGTCAAACTATCGATGACAGTTTAATTACTCTTTGTAGCTATCAATGGTTTTTTTTCTAACATCATCGTTAAAAGATGATATCGATATATTTCACTCACTATAAATTGTACAAAACTCATTCGAAATATCGAAAAACATAGTTGAATAAAAATCATTTTTTAATGTTTTTTTGTGTTTAGAGAGTACGAATTCTAAAAAAAGTCCTTTGAGAAAAATTTTACAACTTTTTTTTTGGTAAATATAAGAATTTTTTCTTCGCCTGATACACAATTATTTTCCATAAATGGCTTGCAACTTCTTTTGTAAATAAATATGTGAATTTTTTCATCACATCATAAGGAAAATATTTATTTTTACGATATTTTTGTAAACAGGAAATATTTTTGGTAAACAACTGACGAATATTTTAGTTAATATGTTTTTTTTTTATCACAGGGTTCCTTATTATTTTTTTTTGAATATATGCATTTTTTAATTGAACCGACAAAAGTTTTTTTTTCTGTGAAGTAAGAACTAATTTTTGATAACAAAATAATGCAAAAGGTAATAAGAGGTCATTACCTAGTAATGTAAATGGTTATTATATCAGAATATAAATTCTGAGTTTTTTTTAGCGTTTTGCTTAAGCCAACTTAGTTTTATATATTTTCTAATAAACCAATCTTTGACTGTGCAGTTCTACAGAGTAGTGTAGGGTATATAAAGTAGACTCTACTATCTGCGACAACACCATTAGATTTCCCGCACTGCTAGTGATGTGAGGAAAGCGAATAAAAGTTATTCGTTAAGCAAATATTTTTCCAAATCTTACAAATGTTAATTGGCATAATTTAAAAATCAAGGGCCATTTAATTGGCATGTGATCAATTTCCCATGGACAATTAAAAACATTTTTGTTTTAAAGAAAAAAATTTAATTCGTTAGAACACCCTCCCCTAGGGTATTTCTACTAAGGTGTACCCTTAGCAGGATTTTCATGGATTTTAAAAGGTTCACCGGTTTTAATAAATATCCTGGTCACGAATATTTTAAAAGGTTTGCCATTAATCGTTAATTCGGTTATTTGCATCGAATTGAGCTCTCCCAAAAGAAAATGTCATCTCATTATGGTGACTAAAGATTAAAGCCGACTGATTCCATTTTGCTTGTCCTTTTTTTACTTCCTTTTCTTTTTTCTTTGATGGGGGGATTAAACTTAAACTTAAAAGAAATATGCTCTGGTATGGAATGGACAGGGGTAGTGGTTTTGGGAGGAAGTGGCGGTATGGTCGGCATTGTATGTTTGTTTTATTTATCTTGAGATGAAGTGGATGCTTAAGATAAATTGTTGTTAATGTTTTTTTCATTAGTGGGCCACTCATACAGGCCGGGAGAACATTAAATACGGAAAAGATCTTGCAGAGGAAGTTGGCATTTGGAAGTGTTTATTTTAGTTGTGGCCGGGAGGCAGAGTGGGCACAGTAGTGAAAGTCCATGGGAATGGGAGTCATATCATCATCGGAAATGTCGGCTGTGAGAGCGTTGGTAGTAGTGGAGTGTTGGCCTACTTATTATCCACCGATGATTCCATGTACAAATGTTATCATTATATTTGTACGACCATAAGTGTTGGCTATCAAAATGTTCAAGAGCACAATTAGATTTAATGACACTTGCTAAAGGAGGGTGGTGAGAAAAGCTTGGGTAATTAGGTCTACGGAAATTAGCCAAAGGAAATTGTCACAGTTATTCGTACTCTGCTAGGATGTATTGTGCAATTTGCAGGCAAAAACGGAATTTTTGAAATTGTTTCTTCTGCAAGTGTCTTTAGGGATTTAAGATTTATTTGGCATTAAATATTCGTACTTTATAAAAATTGCTAAGGCCTAATCTTTTTGTATGAAAATGTACCGTCTCGGATGCAAGCGTCCAAATTAGAAAACTGCTTGCCTGAATCAGATCAAATTTGGAAAAAATGTTGACATATTAGCTCGGAAGGTTTATCTTGATTTAAGTCCTGATTCGTGGCGTTGTCATCTCAACAAGTAATTTTTTTTCGTATTTTTGATACGATTTAGATCAAATTTACAAAAAAAAAATATTTCTCATAATAAATTATTGACCAATTGAAACAAAATTTCGACTATACGAGAGCGACCGCAAAACTAACTGGCCTGGCACATTTTCTGTTTTACTAGCAACTTTTTTTTTTTGTTTTTTAAAAGCAATCTTTTATAAGGCATCTGTCATAATTTCCGAAACAAGTTTTAAAGTAAACAAGTTTTATAATTTTTGATAAATGGAAAATAAAGAGTTTCGTGCGGTAATTAAACACTTTTATATGAAAGGTTATACGCCACAATTAATCAAAGATGAATTGGATTCTGTTCATGGTGATAATGCACCATCATACTCCACCGTGAAATCCTGGGTTCAACAATTTAAAATGGGTCGTTATAGTACGGAAGAAGAACAACGCTCTGGAAGACCGAAAACTGCTACTACTATTGAAAACATTAGAAAAATATTTAATAAAGTGACTAAAGATAGACGAATAAAGCTCAGAGAACTTGCTGATATTGTTAAAATACACGAAAAACAAGTTTGGAGTATTTTACATGATGAACGCCACATGAAAAAGCTATCCGCAAGATGGGTGCCGCGTTTGTTGACTTTGCCCCAAAAAATCGTCCGTTGGACCAATTCCGAGGAACTTTTAGGGATTTATCAGCGTAATCCAATAGTTCTTGCGCCGATTAATTACTATAGATGAATCATGGACCCATCACTACATCCCAGAATGCAAAGAACAGTCAAAACAATGGATAGAAGCTGGTAATAGTTGTCCTAAGAAGGCGAAAAATTTTTCGTCCAATAGCGAGGTTATTGCTGAAACTGAGGCATATTTTGAAGGTCTTGAAAAATCTTATTTTTCGGATGGAATTAAAAAACCTGAAAAACGTTTGATGAAGTGTATTGAGTTGGAAGGAGATTATGTTGAAAAATAAATAATAATAATTCCAAAAAACGGTTCTTTTTATGTTAGGCCAGTTACTTTTGCGGTCGCCCTCGTATATACTTGGTAGGGGCATAAATGCTGTTACACACGTTTTAAGCTGTAAAATAAAAGGTATGTTTTTGGACCAAATATTTTTTAATATATTTATTGATGTATATTGTATCCAAAAAGAATCTACTTATTCGAAATGTCGCCTTAAGTCGCACTAGCCAATCGTCAATAGCTGCACGAACCTCGTCCATTGATAAATTGGCCACAGCTCGAACCAAAGCAGTCTTAAGAGATTCAATGTTGGGGTATCTTTTGTGACAAACCTTGTCCTCTAAAACCGTCCACAATTTGTAATCCAATGGGTTCAAATCTGGACTGCCTGAGAGTCATTCTTCAGAGGAAATGAACGCTGGCAAATTGTTTCGAAGCCAGGCCTGGGACGTTTTAGCCTTATGGGTCGGCGCAGAATCCTTCTGGAAAGTCCATGGTTGGTTTTGGAACAGGGAATTGTTAAGAGGCTTTACAACAGCTTCCAAAACGGTTTCTTGGTAAGCTTTGGCCGATGTTTTGACTCCTTGTTCGCAGAAATGCAGGTCAGTGACCCCATCGTAAGAGACACCCCACCAAACCATGACTGAAGCTGGGTGATGACCCTTTTCCACCCTTAAATAACCTCGCATACACTCTATCATTTTGCATGTTAATTTTTTCCTGAACGATAAAAATTCTGTGCAAGTTATCAGCGTGCTTCACCAAAAGACGTTTACCTTTTTCAATTCTATTTTTTTTAAAGCTGCAGTCAATAAATGTCCGGTACGTCGTTTGAAAGCCCCAAGTCCCAAGTCTTTTTTAATGATTCGACTCATGGACTTTTGCGTGATATTCATCTTACGGGCCATGATTTTCTGTTTTCGGAGCGGATTTCTGTGAATTCTTGATTTAACGGCTTTGGGCTGCCCGACCATTGGCATTCTTTTACATCACCAGTCTTCTCAGTTTTATGCATCGGTCGAGCGTTTTGAAAATATCGCTATTTTTCATTTCACACTTGAAAAGCGTTATTACAGCGATACGGTTCTCATTATCTGACCACTCCATGATGAAAGTTGAAACAATTTTGAAATCCCTTTACAAACTAACGCTATTGAGGTTAGCTTTCAAAACCCATATGACATTTACGGGGTATGTTCAGTTCTAGTATTGAAGTGGGTGTGTTCAATGTTGTAACAGTGTTTATGACCCTACTAGGTACTATTTAAGACAACTAATACCGATATATTCCACTCGTTGGCGGAATGTAATAAAATTCTACTTAAAACTTTGTATTTAAAATAAAACAGTAATACAAGTTTCGTTATTGTAGAATTGTTATACAGGGTGGAGCGCGGTAATTTGCTTATTTTGGAATTAAATAAAACAAAATACTTACATTAGAAAAGTTTATTTTATATTTAATTTATATTGAACAGTAAGGGAATTTTTAAATTACATGGTTTTAAATAGTGTATCTGGCAAATGTCGATCTTCGCTAGACACACACTGCTGCATATGTTTTCTGAAGTTTTCATGAACTCTGACAAGCATGTCGACTGGTATTCTGCCAATTTCAACCTCAATATTGTGAATTAGGTCTTCCAAGTTGTTGGGACGGTTGATATACACCTTTGACTTCAGGTAACCCCAAAGGAACAAATTCCATCGGGCTAAGTCTGGTAAGCGTGCCGGCCAGTTCACATCACCCCTTAAAGAGATAAGCCGTCCAGGAAACAATTGCCTCAAACAATTCATGGTAACCCACGCTGACTGTGCAGTGGCACCATTCTGTTGGAACCATGTATCCTCTGTTGCCTTGCCCTAGAACCGGCTGAAAAAAAATCCTGTATCATAGTCAAGTACCATTCGGAGTTCACAGTTACGGCAAGATGGTTATACTGGAAAAAGTAAGGGCCATCGATGCCTACTCGTGATATGGCGCACCACACAGTGATGCGGTCCGAATGCAGAGGTCTCTGGTGAAGGTCTCTGGTGTTTGTTTCATTCCAGTACCGCATATTTTGTTTGTTTATACACCCACTGAGGTGAAAATTTGCCTCATGCAATGATCGAGTGCTCATTTAAAAAATATGCTTCAACACAAAATGACCTCTCCTCACGTGTCCAATGCATAATGGCAACTGAAAGGCAGACGAATACAAATCTGCCGTCAGCCACTATAAGCCACGCACAATCTCCACTCTCTTCGAAAAACAGTGCCGCCACAACCTGCTGTCCAAAAAAAAACAAATTTCCGCGCTTCACCCTGTACTTTGACAATTAAAAAAGAAGAACTAAACAAATGGACAAATTAAATTCGACCAGATCACAACTACTTACGTGTCAGTAAATACACATCATACTATTTATGGGTATATGGTTGTGGCGCAACAATTTTATGATCCTCACAACAGTAGTATGATTTACATACAACCATACTGTCCCCGATCCCCACAACCATAGTATAATTCACACTGTATTTAACACTAGAGAAAATTTCAGAAATATTAAGTTAACCGGTTAACCATTTGGTTAACCGGTTAACTGAAACACACATAATTTGTCGAATGCTCAAAAAAAGGCTCGTATGGATTGGTGCAAAGAGATGTTGAAAAAGTATAACTGCGCTAGCTCAAGGGCAGTGTATAACATTGTCACAGGTGACGAATCATGCATCTATGCATATGAACCCGAAACAAAACAGCAATCGACCCTATGGGTCTTTCAAGACGATCTAAATCTAACAAAAATTATTCGTGGAAGAAATACATCGAAGCAAATGATTACGTTTTGTTTCGGTATAACCGAAATGTTGCCTCAGTGCCTTAGTGGAATGTAGGAGGGTCAATTCTGAGTGGTATACAACCATCTGCCAACTGTGTTCGAAGGAATGAGAAGAGATAATAAGAGAAGACGGATCATTTTGCATTACGACAATGCGAGCTCTCACACATCAGCTGAAACGATCAGTTATTTGACCACTCAAGATGTCGAATTGATGGGCCATCCACCGTACAGCCCTGATTTGGCCCCTAATGACTTCTTTTTCCGGCACATTTCCAACAAAGCGTGGTTGGTTCCATACTATTATTATACGTTTCAAGTCTCATTGTCATATCATCGGATCTTATAGTTTATGAGATATAGTTCCTCTAATTCGAAGCTATATTGGCTGTGCCACGCCCTCTTGTTTAATAATGACCTTGTATGCACTCGATACGAGTATATATCCTGGCTTAACTTACGATAATGTAAAAACTTCGTAACGATCGGAGTTGTTAGTGGTAATGTATAAGCGAAAAACGTAGTGATTTTTATAGGGGTTGAGTCAGTTCTTGAGTGGGGTAAATTTTTACCGCTTGACCGATCCGGTTCGTTTTCAATACTAACCCTAACACATATTTCTGCAAAATTTCAACCACCTAGCTTCAATGGTGAGACTTTCCATTTTCATTTTACAGACAGATGGCCATTGTCAGATCGTCTTGAATTTTCCATCGATTTAAATTATAAATATTTGCTTCGATCAATATTTGTGTCGTTCATTGTAATAGTGAATTATCTCCTTGTTATTAAATTTCGAGAAAATGAGCCTTTTAAAAAGCATTGTGTAGGAAAAAAACCAATATTTTTTTTCAGTGTTTCTTTATTATTTCTTGTTTAATACAAATCAAAGTTATAATAATTTGTAGTAACTGATAGTAATCAACTTAAACAAATTTAATAAACGAACTTAAAGTTTTTTTTCTGGAGTTACTTCACTGTTAAAGTGATAAGTTGCTTTTCAGTCATATGTAATTTCGTCATCAGATGAACGTTCTTCGGCATTACGTGTACTTGAACGAGTTGGTATATCTATGGGAAGATTTTTGTAATAATGGTGGTAAACCGGTGGGATGTAGGGTAGAAGGTCAATCATATCTTTCTTTTTTGCGTTAGTGACTGGTCTCCTTGACGAATAGAGTGGGTCTTGTTGAATATTGTAGAAGTGAGCAGGTCGTCCCTGTTTTTTTTTACATAAATCTACTATGTAAAAGGATGTGTCTGGATTTAATGTTTCTTTAAATTGAAATTTTAAAGGACGATTTCTTTCAAATCTAAGCCATCTAATATTCAACCAGTTGAAGTCGTAACCGCAAGTGGTTTTTTTTCTATTTGTAATAGAAGTTTCCAAGGCCGCTGTACTTAAAAATTCGGCAGTTTTCATTTCATTAACAACAACAAAAAGGTTCTTTGCGTTTGGCTGTTTTTATAATTTCAACCCATTGGTCTTTGTTGTAAATTTGATGATGACGGCGACTAGCACTCTCAATTATTCCGAATTCCCCGTCATTGGGAAGATAAGAATGTCCCGATACCAGGAACTTGTGATCTATGGTGTCAATACGAGTCTCAGGATCTTGTACAAGCTTCAAAAGAGAAAGGGTTGTCTTTATATTACGATTTTGTCCAGTGCAAGAATCGGAATATAAAATGACATGCTTCTGCAATGCCGCATACGTTTTTAAATGCTTAACAAGACATGCTGCTATGTCTTGAGAACCTCTTCCACCTTCAGTTTCGTCCCAGACATTCATGTAGCCTGTATTATTATTGAAGCAATGTATACCTAGATTATACAAATAAAGATTTCTTTTATAATATGCCACAGACGTTGTTAATTTTGGGAAAGCTAAAGCTTTCTGCAAATCAAAAGTTAGTATGTATGCTTCACCAGTTTTTTTCGAATCAGTCTGTAGCATTTCTCTTGCTGAATCTGCTTTTTGTTGGTGAAGTTCTCTTTGGAACTCATAATCTTTCTTGGCATTTTCATCATCGGCTCCTTGTATTTTTAAATTCAAATCATCACAAGTCTTGCATGTGTCTTGCCGTGGTGCCTTAAAATGGAGATTAAATTTAGTGTTGAATATTTTGTAATAATACTTTAATTTCTTAGGTTCAGTCATTTCAATTTCACATTTTTCTTTATAAAGGTCGTACATCTTACGAATGGTAAGCCCAGGATTTAAATATTTTCTATTAGGATTACTCTTTCGAGTATAATGGCTTTGATATGCAGGAAAACTTTGGATATGTCTAATAATGTCCGAATCATCAAGTTTTCGGGAGCTAGTTGTGCCTCGTTTATCCATGAATTGAGAGACATCATTTTTTGAGAGGCACCGATATAATCTTCCATCACTTATTTGAAATGTTTTCAGAAAATATTTCTTACATACTGATTCTGTCTTGATACTAGACTTGATGAAATATTTAAACGACACCTTTTTTTCCACACGAGACCCATCTTTAGGGCGTTTCCGACTAACTCTTGTTTTTTGCACTAATGCAAACAGATAAGAATTTTGCAAATTAAAGTCTTTTAAATTCCAGAATGACTCAAATATTTTTCTTCTTTCATTTTCTGTAAATAAAGTACCACATTTTTTAGGACATCCACAGTCAAAATTTTCAATTTTTTTGCCAGCTTTCCTCACTCCCGTTTTAGTAAAATATTCTTTTCCACTGTTACGCAATAACTTCCTTTTATTAATTAGCCAATTTTCCATGTGAAGGGAACGTTTTTTAGATGTAGACGGTCCAGGTTCAATTTGAAGATTTGGCTGGTTATTATCTACATTAATAATTTCATCATTGTCTTTATCTGTTAAAAATGAATATACGATAATACAAAAAAAATGTAAAAAACAAAAAACCTCATGCTACATTTTGAGGTTAGAAAAACAACAAATTCATACAAACTTACCAGAATCTGATTCAGAACAGTTTTCTTCGGAAGACGGCTCATATTCCGATCCGGAATCACTAAAATCCTCCATATTTATGGAAACAAGCTTTTCAACACTTATTTAGGATATTTTTTATAAATATTACTGCACAATAGATGACCACCTGTCAAACATTAGTCACAATAAAAGTGAATCAACTACGGACTTACTTCACTATTAAACAGACATGCGACTTACTTCACTCTTATTGTGAATATTTTGCAGTTTTACTTCCGCAAGTAAACTAGTAACGCCATCTATGGGGTTTTGGTGCAAATATTGCAGTTTCTTCACTGTTGCTACGAAAGATATGACTGAATGTGATACTATTCTACAAAAATATGCATTTATCAAAAATATGGAGTTACACCACTTTTACAATAAGCGACACATTTGTTGGTATTGCAAACTGAATGACTCCATACATTGTATTATCACTAGGTTTTCTCTAGAGGGCACATTTTTCTGAACATTCTCCCTTTAACCTAAATTATCATACCGTTTATGATTAATCTTATTATGCTTATGTGTGTGTGTTTGAGAGGCCAATTTTTGTCTATTGTCCTGGACTGAATTGTATATCCTTTGTTTCATATCATTTTTATCAATTATGTTGTTTTTGTGTATGTAAGTGGGTGTGAGTGTGTTCGTATGTGTGTGTGTGTGATGTTAAATTATTTTTATTAATTGTTCTTTAATTTGTAGACAAGTTTGAGTATTTATTTGAGCACCAACACTGACACTTGTATTGATGACTTCCTCCTCCTCCTCCTTCACCTCCCAGCAATGATTGAAACCTTCCCTACCACAAAAATTCTCACCAAACCACACACATACTTGCTGAGGACAGACGAACACATGCTAAGTCCTCAAAGGAAACTTAATTGAATTCAATTTTAGTTTTGATGTTGATGACTTACATGTGCTTAAAAGGAATTTCACTTCATTTATTGCACAATAAATAATATTTACTTTTGCCTAATCTTTTGTGTGGCACAAACTTTCCATATTTATTTGTCAAATATTTAATTTATGGTCTACCGAAAGAATGTTTCGCAAGAATTGAAGAAAATTGTAAATATCTTAAAGTAGTTGACAAGGAAATTGAAAGGTATCACGATTGTAGTCATGCTGGGAGAAGATGAAATATGTTTGCACTTTCAGAGGACTTTTGAAACTATGGGAATTTAAATAAAGGACAGGAATGATTGAGACACCTACAATACATACAGGTTGCTATATATATTTCTGGCCTAGGCAACACTAAGTGTTGTCTGGCGCCATCTGTCATTTCCATTGGAAAGTTTGACATTTTTTTAGCATAAACTTACTTGGAAAGTGATGGTCGTGCGGCAAACCATCATTTGTGTTGTTTACAGTGACTTGAAAAACTTAATTTGGCACAAAAAATGGAATAACCTAGTGAAGATTTTCGTGCGATTATTTTTCACAACTTTCGACGTGGATTATCGCGACAAGAGTGCATCGATGAACTTAAATCTTTGTATGGCGATGTAGCACCTTTCTACAGCACTGTGAAAAACAGGTTTAATGAATTCAATCGTGACCGACGCTCGCTCAAAGACGAAGGTCGTCCAAAAACGGCCGTTGTGCCAGAGAACATTACTTATAATGCCATGCCTGAACTGATAATGCAAGATCGTCATGTGACATACCGTGAGATAAAGGCATCCTTGGCCATTTCTTCCACCAACACACATTCGACATTGCATGAACACCTGGCCGTAAAATAGGTTTGTTCTCGTTGGATCTCGCACAATTTGACAATCGCTTAAAAAAAGGCTCGTGTTGATTGGTGCAAAGAAATTTTGAAAAAATACAATCGCGGTGCTTCTAAAGACGCTTATAAGATCGTCACAGGTGACGAATCATGGATCTATGCGTATGAGACTGAAACAAAACAGCAATCGACCGCGTGGGTCTTCGAAAATGAGCCAAATCCAACGAATGGTGTTCGTGGAAGAAGCACTTCGAAGTAAAGAGTCGCCTGTTTCTTTGACAAAACTGATCATGTGGCGACTGTTCCGCTTGAGCAACGTAGGGCGGTCAATTCTGAGTGGTCAAACACAATTTGTTTGCCTCAAGTCTTCGGAGAAATTCAAAAAACGAACGTGGCCGTAAAAAAGGTTTGTTCTCGTTGGATCCCGCACAATTTGCAAAGAAATTTTGAAAAAATACAATCGTGGTGCTTTTAAAGACGTTTATAAGATCGTCATAGGTGACGAATCGTGGATCTATGCGTATGAGCGTGAAACAAAACAGCAATCGACCGCGTGGGTCTTCGAAAACGAGCCAAATCCAAGAAGTAAAGAGTCGCCTGTTTCTTCGACAACACTGATCATGTGGCAACTATTCCGCTTGAGCAGCGTAGGAGGTCAACTCTGAGTGGTACACCACAATATGAGAATCATTGTGCACCAAGAGAATCAGTGTGCACCATGACAATGCGAGCCCTCACACATCGGTTCAAACCAGCGCCTTTTTGACCGACCAAAACGTCGAATTGATGGACCATCCGCCGTTCAGCCCTGACCCTGAATGGCACTCAATGACTTCTTTTTATTCCTGCACATCAAGAAAAAAATGCGTGGTCAACGATGTTCGTCGCCAGAAAATGCTGTTGAAGCGTTCAAAACCCATGTTGTGGAGGTACCTCAATCGGAGTGGAAAACGTTTTTTGACAATTGGTTTGAGCGCATCAAAAGTGTATAAATCATGCTGGACAGTTCGGAAAGTTCTTAGCCTATCAATGAAAGAGAATAGTTAGTTTTTCAAAAATATTTTTATCTTTCAATATAATCTCCTGATACTTCAATACACTTAGTCCAACGCTTATCTAGCAATTCTATCCCTTGATTAAAATAGTTTTCCTCAAGGTCTTCAAATAGTGGTTTACAAGTGTAATTGCAACTTCATTTGAGGTAAAACGCTTGCCAGCAAGGATTTTTTTTAGATTTGAGAACAGGTAAAAGCCACTGGGAGCTAAAACAGGAGAATAAGGTGGGTGGTCAAGCAACTCGTACTTTAATTCGTTGTTTTTAGCCGTTGTTAAAACACTCTTGTGCGCTGGTGCGTTGTCTTGATGAAAAATTATTTTTTTTGTGTTGTAAGCCAGCAAGTTTTTCTCGATTTGTACATTTAATTGATCTAAAAGGTTGCAATAGTACTCTGAATTTATTGTTTTACCCTATTGCAGATAGTCAATCAATAAAATTCCTTAAGGCCATAACCTTACCAGCCGATTGAATTGTTTTTGCCTTCTTTGGGGCACTTCCTCCAGCTTCAGTCCATTGTTTGGATTGTTCTTTTGTCTCTGGATTATAGTGGTGGATCCATGTCTCATCAACAGTTATGAAACGATGCTTAAAATCTATTTTATTTCGCTGAAAACGATCCAAACAAGCTTGAGAAATGTTCATTCTTATGCGTTTTTGGTCGACTGTTAACAAGTCCGGCACCCATCTTGCAGAAAGCTTTTTCATCTGTAGTTCTTCATGCAAAATTAAATGGACTCGATCATTTGAGATGCCCATGATATTAGCTATTTCACGCACTTTTATTCGTCGATCATTTAATACCATATCATGCACTTTGGCTACAATTTCTGTTGTTGTTGCTGTTTTTGGACGTCCACTACGTGGTTCATCTTCAAAGCTTGTACGACCACGTTTAAATTCAGCAACCCAATTATTTACTGTTGCATATGAAGGAGCACTTTCACCTAACACATTCACCATATCATGATGAATTTCTTGTCCCGATAAACCTTTTTTATGTAAATATTTAATGACACCACGCATTTCTATTTTTTCCATTGTAAAAAAATCGCGGATGCGTCTTTTGTGAACACCTGTTTCTATATGAAGGAGTTGCCAGATCGAAACAAAATTTAACATGTGTTCATTAGAGCGTACCAGGTTACAAGTAAAAAAAAAAGTTCGCCGTACACCTTCGAATATGAAGTATTATTGAAAGGTAGTTTCAAAAAATTTTTTTTTATTTTTTTATGCCGAACGTAGGGGTCGCGCTTTTACATTTTTTTATATAACTTCTGCATTTATCAACGGATTTTAAAGTGTGATACATCGATGTTTTTGTCTCAAGCACCCCGCGCGAGCTTTAATTTTCTGATATTAGAGTGGTACATTAGGGTGGTAGCAACTGAGATATGATGGGTAAGTACCAGAAGGGGGTGCTTGAGCTCAATGACTTCAAAGACAAAAAAATCGGCCTCGTCGAGACAAAAACATCGATGTATCACACTTAAAAATCCGTTTATAAATGCAGAAGTTATATAGAAAAATGTAAAAGCGCGACCCCTACGTTCGGCATAAAAAAAAAATTTTTTTTTTTGAAACTACCTTTCAATAATACTTCATATTCGAAGGTGTACGGCGAACTTTTTTTTTGAGGTACGCCCTAGTGTTCATAGCAGAGATGGAAGTTTCCAACACTTAACTTTTTTCTGTTTATACCGAGCTTTTTGTGCTAGGCTATGAAGTTTCCGAACCGCCCTTACTTTGAAAAACAATAAAACCATTTTTGATGATGAATGCACGCATTTTCATTATAAGGCCAGAAATATATATAGCAGCCCGTATGAACAGCATATTAGTGGAGACAATTTGTGATAATAAATATAACTCAGAACTGATTTTGTTTTTTCAAAGGTACCTTCAAAATTGTTTGTGAAATTTGAAATACTTGTGATTTAATCTGTCTGTCCGTCTCTTAGTTGAGACAATCTGCAGGACCTTAAACTAAGTATGTATTAAACTTTAAACATATTTTTCACCACTTAAACTCGTCTTTATTTCCCAACATCTCGTTAACCTCCTACCCCCCTCTGTGGGGTCCTGCCATTCTCCAAGAAATCGCCACAACTTCTCCCTCACCTAACGAGTTACAAAGCAATGGGTTTAAACTGCTTTTAATGGCAATTTAAACCATTTTAGATTTTTTCTTCATCTCTATTTCAAAACAATTGATAACGATGACTCCGTGTAGTGAATTCTTGTGTTTCTGCCATTGTCTGTGGAGCTTTGGGCGCTGGTTAATGCCGGTGGCTAGCCACTGTTTACCGCCATTCCGCTTAAGGGTTTGTGCTGCAGTATTCGTTTCAATTGATAACAGGGGGAAAAATAAACAACAAATGGAAATTGGAAAAGGAATACAAGATAAGAGTTACATTTTAAATCCAACTCTAGGGAATTTATTATTTATGCATTTATTTGTATTATTTTTGCATAATTTGTGTTTGCTTATAAATTTTAATGGTGAGCATTTAACACCTTCAAGTGGAATATCTATTGGCTTAAGAATGAGGCACACTGGGTTCGAGTAAAAATTAATTATTTCTATAGTGATTGAAAAAAAAACTGATTTAAAGATGAGGCGATACTCTTCGTTTAATTTTCGTCTGATTGGAATGCAATTAGAGAGGCTAAAAATCTGGGGTTTTCAAAAAAACAACTTTTGGGATTTTTTTAAAGGAAAAAAACCGTCATTAACCGTCATTTCGGGTTTAGTCTCTCTCTAACCGTCCTTTCGGGTTTAGTCTTTTTTCTAAAAATGGAAAATAAAGGGTGGTTTTTCAGACGTGTGGTGTTCATGGAGAAATAAAACGCTTATAACTTAATGTTGTGGCCTAGAATTTAGCTTCATTATAAAGATAAGGGTTTGCCTTATGTTTTAAAAACGATTTCGGGCAAGTGGCTACCGCGGTTGGCTCGAATAAATTCCAGCCAATTTTCGACCACTTTTTACAGTACAGCATTTGCACGCAGAGAAAAAATATGGTCACGGCAACAATAATATGTTCTCTGCAATAAAAGTATGTTCGTCGCAACAATAGTATTGTTTTTTGAATTTCATGTTGACAATAGAATGTTTGCTGCAATATTAATACTGTTGTAATGTGACAATAGTATTATTGCCAAATTTAAAAATTATATTATTGCCAATTTTAAAAATTGGTTCTTGTACAAAATCAGGATCGGTGGCCATCTCGCGTTTTTCCGGACTAAGTCTAATCATTTTTAAATGCCAAACCAAACTGAGCATAAACCAAGTGACAGCTTTAAAAAATACCAAATCCGAAAAAAGTGTGGCCAGAAAACCACACGTCTAAAAAACTCCCTATATATTTACCCAATCAGAAGTGAAGTAATTGTCCTGATTTTTGACTCTATGAATGCAATAAGTTAAAAAAGCTACGAACAAAGGTTTTTAATTGTTTAAATATAAACTAGTAACATAGCTAAATTCGGGCGTGGCCGACTATATTTTACTCCTTTTTCTTAAAATAAGGCCACAAAGAGTATTTTTAGTGAAAGTTTTATTGTGTTTGGTACCCATATGCCCATGTTAAAATAAGTCAGATTTTTGAACATTGGGTCCGTCACCCAAATTTAGCTAAAAATAATTTTATTTTCGGCCTTGTAAGAACATTTTAAAGTTGTTTTGAACCATTTGCGCAAGTGTATTTTTTTAACCCCCGAGCAATGATCCAAATCGGCCCAAGATTGGTTATTGGTCTATCGTAATATGCTATACTATAGTTGACCGAATTCGGAATTATTATGGTTTTATGTAAAATCGGGAGGGAACTTGGTACTGGGGCTATATTAAAACCTGCACCGGTATGAACCTTTATGATCTAAGCTTATTTCTGATCGAACTTAATAAACTGTGCCAAATTTTAATAATATTGGAAATATGTTTGGCTCGTTTGTTTTATTTCGCTCTGTTGCTTTTACACATTGAACAGGGATTAAACCGGCTCAAGACCTCTTGCTTCTATATTTAAATAGAAGAAAAGTTTTTAACAAAATGGCAAAGTGACAATGATTTTCATGGCTGCACACTATTTTTATCATGATTTCGGGTCCGTGAAAACCCTCTTCAGAAAGCCTTGCTGCAATTGTTGAAAGTAAAACCGAACTCTATAAGGCCAGGCTCTCCCCAAACGAATGAGAACTACTGTTGTAAACCTTACTTTTCAAGTTTTCTTCACACAATTGCCCACGAAAATACAACTCACTTTTGTCACCTCTAAAGAGACTCCACATCGAGAGCCATCAATAGATTTCTTTTACAACGTGTGTGTGTGTTTTAAAAAGAGTTTAGTTGACTATTTTTTAGTTGACTTTTTTTTTATCAGTATTGTTTGCCATTTCATCATGGACGGACTTACAATGAAATGAGCGTTTGGTGAGAAACTGTTTTCGACCAAAATTTTGTTAAGTAATGAGGCACATTTTTGGCTCAACGACAACGTCAATAAACATAATTGCCGCATTTTGACTGCAGAGCAACCATAGATGTTCAAGAGGTGCCATTATACCCAGAGAAAACCACGGTCTGGTGCGTTTTATGGGCTGGTGGAGTAATCGGTCTATATTTTTTCAAAATTGAACGTAACCGTGAATGGAGCTCGCTGTCGCGCCTTGAGCCCGTAATCTCCATACAGCTGCTTAAACAATGGATCTATTAAGAGGTCATTTCGAAGAGCAGCAAAATTCACGTTTCGGACCGGTGAGTTGGCCGCCTAGATCGTGTGATATCACACCTTTAGACATTTTTCTTTGGAGCTACGTAAAGTCTAAAGTCTACGTGACAGACCAGCTACGATTCAGGATTTGGAAGTCAACATTACGCTTGTCATTAAAGCCATACCGGTCAAAATGTTCGAACAAGTCATCCAAAATTGGACCCCCAGAATGGACACCCTGAAGCGTAGTTGCGGCCAACATTGAAAGGAAATTATAATTAAAAAATAAATGGCATAAAATGTAATTTTGAAAGAACCACAAATAGTCCACATTTGATTTGATTTTTTTTTATTTATTTTTATTTTAAAAAAATACCTTTAGATTAATCACCTGATACATACAACCACCCAAAACCGAAACCCGGAAAACCGACCGCAAAAAAACGATCAAACCGACATGTCGGGTATGAGCTCTTTTCGCGAAACCAATGGTCATGTATGGGCATAATTCCTGGAATGTCGGTATTCGGTTTTACTTTGGATAACAAAAATTGCAGTCTTAGCTGCCAAGTGCCGGAGTTACCCACCTTTTTCATGGTGGATAAGAGTAGCTTAAAACAGGTAAAAAAAGACACCAGTAAGCAATATTTCAAAAGGTCTAATTCTAATATTTCAAAAGGTCTAATTCTCTTTACATTATTTTGAAACTAAGACGTACGGTAAGACGTACCATATATATAGAACTACGGTAAGACGTACCATAGAAAAATGATAGAAATACGGTAAGACGTACCATAAGATGACTGTCATACCATTGTTGTGGTACATACAACATGCTTTTCGGTCACATTAACCGAAGGAAGTGTAAACTATTGGTTGCCAGAAACGACTGTTGTGGCATCTATTAGTTTTAAATAAACCAGTTCGAAGCAACCAACAATTAGATATGACAACAAATTATTTAGCTTTGATTATCAAAAATGGTAACAAATTTATTGGTAAAGAAATATAAAGTTATTACGGCCGTTTTTCAGAGCCTCATTTCAAAATCAGTTTGTCGGAAATATAAATTAAAGTATTTCTTCCTTCGACTGCCAGGCAGACTCGAAAAAGTATATCAATGTGCCCCGAAATTGGACAACTTAATTTAATTTTTGCTTTGATTATTTTTTTTTTAAATTATACTTTTAAGTCTTTAATTAAATCTTCATCTCCTGATGGCCTTATTTATTTTAAAACTGAAATTCAAATATCATTTGAGAATAATAAAGCTTTTGCAATAAAAAACAAAGATTGACCGTCTGGAGCCTTTCAATAATTAATTCGTTCAGTGTAGAACCGAAATTCCCTACTACACGCAGAGAAAAAACATGGTTACTACATGGTCACGAAAATAATAATATGTTCTCCGCAATAAAAGTATGTTCGTCGCAACCATAGCATTGTTAACTGAATTTATTTTTGACAATAGTATAATTGCTGCAATATTAATATTGTTGAAATGTAGCAATAGCCAAATTTAAAAATGAAAATATGGTGATAGCAATAATATAAATATGGTTGGTGCGACAAAAGTATTGTGTTTTGCGTTTTATGTTAACAATATGATTACGGCAATCATACTGTATGACTGTAATTTTTCTTCATTTAAATATGCTTTTTGGAACAAATGTTATTGGTACGGATCCAATGCAATAATAGTACTTTTTTTTTATCGAAATTAAAATTTTTCAAACATGCTGCTATGGCTTTGTTTGACTGAAATATTTTTAACAAAAACGCTTACGTTTATTTAAACTTATTTTTTTCTACTTTGAAATAAATCACTCCTACTAATTTGAATTTAATGTATTTTTGAATAATTTTCATAATTCATATCTCTTGTTAAGTTGTCAACCAATTCTACAAAATAATATTGGGGATCATACTATGGTTGTAGGGATCATAACATGGTTGAGTGTGAATCATACTATGGTTGTGGGGATCATAGTATGGTTATGCGTGAATCATACTATTATTGTGACGATCCTACTATGGTTGTATTTGAATCATACTATTGTTGTATCATAACCATATACCCAACAATAGTATTATCCTCTTCGAATATTCTGCGTGTACTCATTTTTAAAAAGTTTAAAGATTTTATAAATTTATACCCCACTGAGTTGATCATTAACATATTTTGCTGCTACCTAAATGATCTTATTAAAACTTTCGATACATTCTTTGGCAATTCGTTGATATTTATAGCCGTAAGTGTTTTTTTTTATTGGAACCACTGTTTCGCTCCTCCTACCTACTTAAAATGTTTAAATATTCAAATTAAACCACTTTGCGGCGCTTAACACTTAGAATTTTATTGAATATTCAAATCAAATGAAACAACAAACCACCTTATCTCAGTTGCGTGTACGAGTTAGCGCCACCTGATGATGGATGTCTTTTTTGAAATCAGTGGACTTTGATTGAACGAAAGCATAATGAGGCAGGCACCCTCCCATGTCATATTCAATACGATTAATCCAAGTGGGAATTAACATCGGCCTCTGAAGACACATTTCAAAAAAATAAAATGTTTTGTTTGGTGACAAATTAAATAAAAGCGAACTTTGAGAAACAAAGTAAAGAGATAAATAAAAATAAAACCTTTGCATTTCATAAAAGAAATCTTTCTTTAATGATTCCGTAAGCGTGGTCGAAATAATTTTAAAGTAATGGACATTTTTTTCAAGAGTTGTATTTGGGTTAGATTTTTACGCAGTCATGTAATTTTTTCCTTCTGCATGAATGAAGAAAACATGTGCAACTTCGAGTAAGAACATCTAAAAATTTATTAGCGGCTGGTTTTTACCTCATAACTGCCGGCGACAGTATGAGTCAGAAATTAATCTATAAACCATGACAATCTTTTCTGCATTTGTGATCCACTCCAAACTCTATAAAGTATATAACGGGTAATCAACCTAGAGGTATTTTTTCAATAGGGTACGCGTGAGTTATGTGAATCTTTATTTTATTTAAATTGCCGCATTTGGGCTGAAGCACAACCAGAAGAGGTGTCATTATACCCAGAGCAAACCACGGTTTTGAGAGGTCTATGCGCTGGTCAAATCATCGGGCCATATTTTTCAAAAATGATGATGGCCAGAAAGTAACTGCTAATAGTTCTCGCTAAAGCGCCATGATATCGGACTTTTTCCTACCTGCAATTGAAGCCCGTAATATTGCCGACATTTGGTTTCAACAGGACTGCTGAAACAATGGATCTTTTGCGAGGTCATTTCGAAGAGCAGCTAATTTCACGTTTTGCACCGCTGAGTTGGCCGCCTAGATCATGTGATATAACACCTTTGGACTCTTTTTTCAGGGCTACGTAAAGTCCAAAGTCTATGCTGACAAACCAGCTACGATTCAGGTTTTGGAAGTTAGCATTACGCGTGCCATTCATTAACGCCATACCGGTTAAAACGCTCAAACGAGTCATCCAAAGTTGGACCCTCGAATGGACACCCTGAGGCGTAGTTGCGGCCAACATTTCCAGGAAATTATACTAAAAAAATAAATGGCATAAAATGACCTTTCGAATGAACAATAAAGATTCCACAATTATTTTGAATTTTATTTAATTTTAAAAAAATACCTCTAGATTGAATACCCGATATTTGCACGCGATGACTTAATTGGATATTTTAGATTTTTTCATGTTACTAAACTAGAATTTTTATTGAAGTGACTGGGTTAGCAAGCTGGTTGGCCAGTAGGTCGGTCAAGAAACAAGTTAGAGTTGCCACACTTATTGCAGCTACAAAAAAGCAAGCATGACATCCGAGGTTACAGAATCATATGTTTTCTGTCATGCATACTCACTCTTCGACCATAGTACTTCGCATATGTGACGCACATAATAGAAAGGGACCTAAGGGTAAAAACCAGTTTTGTTCAGGAGAGCCATTTTAAAGATTTAAATTTGTGTATCTTTGGTGTAGAATCGTCGATTTCACTTTTATAAAACGCGCATATCTCTGAGAGGGAACTCCTTTGGGGCATGGATCGGTCTCATTCGATGCTCAGATATTGTCCACATCAAAAAAATAAAAAAAAGGAAAATTGATTTTTTTACCCTTAGGTCCCTTTTTCTATGCGCTGTCACATATGCAAAATCAATACATGCTTCGTATATTTAGATCGTTAAACGAGCAGAGGCCATATCGGCAGCACACATAATGGTAATAAAATTCGCCAACGACGAAACACCGCGTTTACCAGGCGGTGATGTGCTTGCTTTAACTTCTCAGACTTACTTTTCCTTCCCTCCATAACGAATATTCGTAACAACAAACCTGATCTTTTTAGCCTGTGGAGTAAAATTCCCCTTTTAAAAGTTATAACAACAAATCACAAGAAATCAAAGAAGAAAAGGGGTATCATTGGCGAATTCGTACTGGGTTCTTCTGCAAGAGATAGGATAAGTGAACCTATAAATCATCTCAAACTAATAGTTCTTTTTCAAAGTAAAACTATAACAATTAGTTAATTTGTTATACCCGTATTACACTAATTATTTTATTACAATTTATAGTTTTTTATTGTCCGATGAACCCTCTTGTTGTTCAATTCACTTTAGTGTATACAAGTAGAAATAATGATGCCATATTCCTCTTATTTTTAATTAATGTTGCCAGATTACCATATTACAATATTGCCAGATTGCAAACTAACTAGGTAAATATGCTAGTTACCCAAAAATAACGCGGCTATTGTACGAGGGCGACCGCAAAACTAACTGGCCTGGCACATTTTCTGTTTTACTAGCAACTTTTTTTGTTTTTGTTTTTTAAAAGCAATCTTTTATAAGGCATCTGTCAAAATTTCCGAAATATTTAATGATTATTTTGTTTGTTACAGGTGATTGAAGTAAACAAGTTTTATAATTTTTGAAAAATGGAAAATAAAGAGTTTCGTGCGGTAATTAAACACTTTTATATGAAAGGTTATACGCCACAATTAATCAAAGATGAATTGGATTCTGTTCATGGTGATAATGCACCACATACTCCACAGTGAAATCCTGGGTTCAACAATTTAAAATGGGTGGTTAAAGTACGGAAGATGAACAACGCTCTGGAAGACCGAAAACTGCTACTACTATTGAAAACATTAGAAAAATATTTAATGAAGTGACTAAAGATAGACGAATAAAGCTCAGAGAACTTGCTGATATTGTTGAAATACACGAAAAACAAGTTTGGAGTATTTTACATGATGAACTCCACATGAAAAAGCTATCCGCAAAATGGGTGCCGCGTTTGTTGACTTTGCCCCAAAAAATCATCCGTTGGACCAATTCCGAGGAGATTTTAGCGATTTATCAGCGTAATCCAATAAAGTTCTTGCTCCGATTCATAACTGTTGATGAAACATGGATCCATCACTACATCCCAGAATGCAAAGAACAGTCAAAACAATGGATAGAAGCTGGTAAAAGTGGTCCCAAGAAGGCGAAAACTGTTAAGCCAGCAGGAAAAGTAATGGCCACAGTATTTTGGGATGCAAGGGGTATAATATTTATTGATTATCTTGAGAAAGGAAAAACTATAAATAGTGAATATTATTGTGCATTATTGGATCGGTTGAGTGAAGAAATCAAGATAAAACGACCGCATTTAGAAAAAAAAATCTTTTTCATCAAGATAATGCTCCTTCACACACTGCATTTTTAACTCAACCAAAACTGGCCGAATTACGATTTGAAATTGCTCCGCATCCACCATATAGTCCAGATTTAGCTCCTTCTGATTATTTCTTGTTTCCAAATTTAAAAATTTCTCTTATTTCTTGATTCCAAATTTAAAAAAATTTCTCGGTGGCAAAAAATTTTCGGCCAATAGCGAGGTTATTGCTGAAACTGAGGCATATTTTGAAGGTCTTGAAAAATCTTATTTTTCGGCTGGAATTAAAAAACTTGAAAACGTTTGATGAAGTGTAATGAGTTGGAAGGAGATTATGTTGAAAAATAAATAATAATAATTCCAAAAAACGGTTCTTTTTATGTTAGGCCAGTTACTTTTGCGGTCGCCCTCGTATATCCTAGAAGAGTTTCTTTAAAAAAAACACTTAAGAGGTACACATTGAACAGTGATTAAGGGGAAGATAGGTCAGTTACTTTTGCGGTCGCCCTCGTATATCCTAGAAGAGTTTCTTAAAAAAACACTTAAGAGGTACACATTGAACGGTGATTAAGGGGAAGATAAGCACACCACCGGGGGCAGCTAGTTTGGCATACAATTTGGAACTTTTTTGCGGCGTAATCTTTGTAGCCACAATTGTTATATAGAAAATTTTGATCATACATTTCTTTGATATAGAAATGTTCACAATAAAGTTCACTTGTCCACAAATTTCTTTGGAAATTTTCACTCACTCCTTTTGGCCTTGGCATGTCAGGGGATTCGCCTAGCTCTGATATAATTTTTTTTTATTATTTAACAACTTCCATATGAAAAAAAACGTTCTGTTAATGTCCACTTTGAAATGTATCGGGTGAGCTATAATTTATTTGCAAATTGTTCGCTGCTGTAGCTATTGTATTTTATTTGCAGTTTTTGTTTTACGGCTGGTTAACAGATTTATTAAAAATGTCATTTTCGCAAATAACAATAATTAAATCACAAACAAAGCGAATAAAAAAAAACAGCAAACAATTCTATGAGAATTTCAAATAAAAAAACAAAAAAATGCAAATACGAAATTGGATGCTTGAATTGAAAGCTGACAACTTAATTAAACTTTAATAGACCAGAGTCTCTGGGAGTTGTTCAAAAAACAAATGAATTTAATTGACTGAATATTAAGGACTTTCTGCCTCTTTCCTACTCCTAAATTGGATTTATGGTGTCATTTAATATAAATCCACCCTCCCTAAGGATTTTGCTCTTTAGTGGCCATCTTCAGTTTGGTTTCCATTTAAAGGAAATCATCTTTAGTTCATCATAATAGGAATGAGATATAACCATCCTTCAATGTAAGTAGCAACAATAAAGGTGTATTACAAGTCCCCCTTTTTTGCATGGTTCCCTTTGCCCGCCGTATGGGGTGCTAGCTGTGGTGGTATTTTGTTAACTGATGTTCGGACTCAATATTTAACACTTGTCTTACCACACCGCCCGAACAAAAGACTTCCGCAGCTGGGGCGGCTGCTTCTTGCTACTCTGTCTTTACTCCCGGTGAATCCATGCGAACGCTGTGCCTGACTCCTTAACATGTAATTCGTTTAACAGAGTCTTAACGCTGCACAGCTATTAATAAGGATTAGCTAACCACTGTTTGGTGGCCCCAGAACGTACGGGGAGAGGAAGGAGGGAGCCTCTGAAATATGTTCTTAGTCTTTAAGTGTTACGCGTTAAAGGTTAAATGCTAAGGCATTTTGTTCTCCTTGTGAACTGATTTTGCAGCCTGGAGAGTATTGGGTTTGTTCGGCCAAACTCCTCCTTCTCATCCGTCCCTCTTTCCTTCCGTCTTTGTTGCTGGCTTTTTTTGTTCCTTTACTTTATTGTTTGAATTATTTGCTGACAATATTTTTCGCATTCAATTTTTTTTGTTGTTGTCAAACGAAATTAATGCTTTCTTCTTATTTGGTGGCTACGATTAAATGACCATAAAGTCATGACCATCAATTACGCTTAGCGAAAATCCGCAAAGTCAAGATATTGCATTGCGCCTTGCGTGTAAAATACTTAAAGAAGATTGACAAGTGTACGCCGTGGTAATCTCCACAGGGAATAGGGAA
The DNA here is from genome assembly GCA_963513945.1 of Hydrotaea diabolus. Classification (NCBI taxonomy): domain Eukaryota; kingdom Metazoa; phylum Arthropoda; class Insecta; order Diptera; family Muscidae; genus Hydrotaea; species Hydrotaea diabolus. The sequence goes on along the minus strand of OY740717.1, from coordinate 169,008,330 downwards.
TGTAGGAAAATGATTAGGAAAACAAAAACACAATTTAAATTTCGATGCAAAAACATTTAGATTTCCATGTAATTAGAAAATCTATCACGAGGATAGTAACAAGGCGATGAAAAACATGTTACCCTCACTCAGAACTTACACACAGAGAAAAAATTTAGTTGGATATCGGTTGGAACTGCTAAAATTTCGGTTGCAGAAAAAAATCGATTGCAATCACCAAATGTTTATAATTGTAATACGGTGAGACACATCACAAGTAGATAAATATGATTGCAGACGCAACTAACTTATCGTTCATACCAATGAAACGCATAAAATGTATTTAGTTTCCTTTACAGTTTTGCCAACATTTTGCTGTTGTAACCGAATGTTGGTGATGATATCAAAACTTTTATCATAACCAAAAGCGAAAATAATCCTTTTACTGCTTTGAGCAAATCGTTTAATCTAATTTATTCAGTAAAAGTCGTTTACTCTTTTTCCTCGACATGACCATCCCTATGCTTAAGAGTACTTCTAATGGGTGATCCATTTAGAGGTATTTTTTCAGAACAAAAAAAATATAAAAATTCAAATTAAGTGTGGAATCTTTATTGGTAATTTGAAAGGACATTTTATGGCATTTATTTTTTGAAAATAACTACCTTCAAATGTTGGCAACTGGAAGATCCGCTGTTTTCGACCAAAATTTTGTTCAGTGACAAAGTCAATAAACAAAATTGCCGCATTTGGGCAGCAAGAGCAACAAGAAGAGGTTCAAGAGATGCCATTATACCCAGAGAAAACCACGGTTTGTTGCGGTTTATAAGCTTCTGGAATCATCGGTGCATTTTTTTTTTTTTCAAAAATGATGATGGCCGGAACGTAACCGTGAATGGTGCTCGCTATCACGCCATGGTATCGATCTTTATGCTACCTGAAATTGAAGCCCGCAATCTTGACGACACTTGGTTTCAACAGGACGGTGCAACTTGCCATACAACTGCTCAAGCAATGGACCTATTGAGAGGTCATTTCGAAAAGCAGCTAATTTCACGTTTTGGACAAGTGAGTTGGCCGCCTAGATCGATTGATATCACACCTTTAGACATTTTTCTTTGGGGTTACGTAATGTCCAAAGTCTATGCTGACAAACCAGCTACGCGTGTCGTTAATGCCATACAGGTCGAAATGCTCGAACGAGTCATCCAAAGTTGGACCCTCAGAATGGACACCCTGAAGCGTAGTAGCGGCCAACATTTAAAGGATATTATATTATGCCATAAAATGTCTTTTCAATTTACAAAAAGATTCCACACTTGATTTTTTATGTTTTGTTTTTGTTCTGAAAAAATACCTCTAGATGGATCAGATATATATAGTCTGTAACGGGATTTTAAAACTTTCATCATGGAGTGGTCAGATAATGAAAGCGCTTTTCAAGTGTGAAATGAAAAAATGCGAAATTTTCAAAAAGCTCCGGCCACTAGGGATTAGCCGCATGTTCGTCTACCGATGCATAAAACTGTTTGAGGAGACTGGAGATGTAAAAGACCGCCACCGATCGGGCCGCCGACGCTCTGTTCGAACACCGCATGTCATCAAAGCCGTTGAATCAAAAATTCACAGAAATCTGCTCCGAAAACAGGAAATTATGGCCCGTGAGATCAATATCACGCAAAAGTCCATGAGTCGAATCATTAAAAAAGACTTGGGACTTGGGGCTTTCAAACGACGTACCGGACATTTATTGACTGCAGCTTTAAAAAAATAGGATTGAAAAATGCAAACGTCTTTTGGTGAAGCACGCTGATAACTTGCACAGAAAAATTTTGTTCACCGATGAAAAAATTTTTACCATTCAGGAAAAATTTAACAAGCAAAATTATCGAGTGTATGCGCGGTCATCTAAGGAAGCATCTGAACTGATCCCAAGGGTGGAAAAGGGTCATCAGCCAGCTTTAGTCATGGTTTGGTGGGGTGTCTCGTACGATGGGGTCACTGAACTGCATTTCTGAGAAGAAGGAGTCAAAACATCGGCCAAAGCTTACTGAGAAACCGTTTTGGAAGCTGTTGTGAAGCCTCTTAACAATTCCCTTTTCTAAAACCAGCCATGGACTTTCCAGCATAACTCTGCGCCGGCCCATAAGGCTATAACGTCCCAGGCCTGGTTTCGAAACAATTTGCCAGCGTTCATTTCCTCTGAAGAGCCTGAGGGCCAGTCCAGATTTGAACCCATTGGATTACAAATTGTGGACGGTTTTAGAAGACAAGGTTTGTCACAAAAGATAGCACATCATTGGATCTCTAAGACTGCTTTGATTCGAGCTGTGGCCAATTTTCCAATGGACGAGGTTCGTGCAGCTATTGACGATTGACCAGTGCGACTTAAGGCGTGTGTAAAGGCAAAAGGCGGACATTTTGAATAAGTAGATTCTTTTTGGATACAATTTACATCAATAAATATTTTAAAAAAATATTTGGTCCAAAAACATTCAGTACTTTTTATTTTACAGCATAAAACGTGAGTAACAGTATTTATGTCTCTACTAAGTACAACGTAATGTACAGTACATATCGTAAAGATCGGAGTTGAAAGTGGGGATGTATAGTAAAGAAAACCCAAAAAACTATAAAACTAGTTTTTTCCAGAGGTCGATTCAGTCCTGTGTGGAAATTTGTATTACTTAACTGATCCGGCCCATTTTCAATAGCAGTTGATTCAGGCCATCAACGCAGATATATGCTACTTCTTTAAAATTGTGAGCTGTAGTTTACTTTTTTGCGATATATACTTTTTGGGGACTCCGGCTATTATTTCGCGGTATTGCAAACGGAATGATAAACCCTCTTTCCTCTTATAAAGGGTACAAAAACTATAAAATGGCCGACCGATACATAATTGTTGTAGAGCACATAAAATTGTCGCCGCAACGATTTTTTCAAACTGTATAAAATGATCTCCATGAAACTTTGTTCTTTGTACAGGCTTGACCTAAGGACTAAGACTAAGGGATAATATCGGTTGATGTCGGTTAGAATAGTCCTTTAAAAACATCCCTACCGATTTAAGGCCCTAACACTATTAAAGCCTTAAGTACTTAAAAGCCCCAAAGACCAACTCTGCTAACATTTGTCTTTGTCGCCCCACTTCTTGGAATAGCCTCTAAGCATAAGTTCTTCTTAGACTATTAATTCCGGCCCTTCTTTAATTTAGCAGAGTGGGTTATGAGCCACATGTAGTAACCCCAAATGAAAGTAGGCTGTATTGGTCCATGATTTCATATACCCACCATAGCATAGAACCCACCTTATATCAAGTTCTGCCGTTTCAGCAGCTTTAAAGTGAATCCGATTAATGAGATGTCGAGTTTAGTTTGCTCAAATTTAATTTTTGTTTTATTATCATTTTTTCCTAATTTATTTATTATCCCATTTGAGAATTATTAAATTTGAGAACTTTAAATTGAGTAAATTGAAGAATTTGCATTGAAAAACGCGAATTGAAATAAAGCAAATATGTTAGTGCTGTTCAGTACTGTTTTAAAAAAGACAAAAGACAAATTAAATGTAGATTAACGGAAGATTATATATTTAATAAAATTCTCATCCCTGAAGAAGTTGGAAAAATCCCAACGAAACGTCGGATTGAAAGAATGAAATAATAATCTTTTATTTGCATTGACGTTGAATGTGACCTTGAATGCCCATTTAGGAAATCCTAAGAAAATCCAAAAAAGGTCAATAAATAATCAAACTAAAAAAAAAATCTTAATATTTCTAATAAACGCCTTGTAGGTTTTTCAGACATTACATGATATTTGTATTAAAAATTTTGCTGTAACATATTTGTCAAACCATATTTAAATAATTTTTCAGTTGAATATTACAATATTTTTGTTCACATGGCAATATTTATTTATATTTCTAGGTACAAAAAGCAAAATGCTTGTGAAAACGTACAGGTCAGAAGCGAACATCCTTAAAATTAAATGTAAGTACCTTATAAATAAAGATTTATATAAAGTAATATAAATAAATAGATGATAAGTTGAAGCCCACTGTGCTGAGGGTAACAGCAGCGTTGCTTCAGGTCAGCACAGGGTGACCAACGAAGTGACGACTGCAATGAACTAATTTGTGAGTTGATAGAGAAGATCTACACTTTGAAAAGATAATCTACTTGTGTCCCATTGCAAAATTAATTATTACAATAATTATTAAGTTTTGAGTCAGCACAGCATCAGATGCCTATGTTGTTAGAAACATCAACTGGAGGCCACCCTGTGCCAGGCCACCCTGTGAGTCACTGCATATTTCAGTTGATCTCCTGCGAATGTGAAAAAATCATACTGGACTTTGAGTGAAAAATTTAGGCTTTCTGAGTCTCTAGACCTAGCTGATATTTGAAAAATTAACTTTTTAAGACCTTTACTATACACCCTGTGGCGATGCAAGGTAACCCCAAAGTAACCTTTTCCTCTTTTGAAAACCCGAATCTAAAAAAAACAATGGATTTTGAGAGAAAAATGTAGGCTTTCTGATTCTCTGAATCTAGGTGATATTTGAAAAATTAATTATTTAAGACCTTTACTAGACACCCTGTGGCGATGCAAGGTAACCCCAAAGTAACCCTTTTCATCTTTAAAAACCCGAATGTAAAAAAATCATAGTGGACTTTGAGAAAAATGTAGGCTTTCTAATTCTCTGAACTTAGGTGATATTTAAAAAAATATTTTTTATACTTTTACTAGACACCCTGTAGTGAAGGAAGGTCATCACAAAGTAAGCTTTTCTTGCTTTGCAAACCCGAATACAAAAAATTCATAATGAAAAATCACATGAGAAAAACATCCACGCTTCCTGCTTCTCTGAACCTAGGTGATATATGTGGCGTTGTTAGGTAACCACAAAGTAACCTTTTCCACTTTTGCAAACCTGTAGTAATTTCGCCGATCTTTATTTAATACGACTTTTTAAGGGAAGAGCGTTGATGCTATTTTTTCTTGTTGCAAATATAAAGAGTTAAGTGATGGCCAAAGAAGACACCCTGTATTTTACTCCATACATCGTGTTCACGTACAGAAAACAGATTCGTAGCCACAACCAATTTTTTTGCCAACCGAGTGATTAAAGTTGCATGCACTTTCAACTTTCCATTAGTGCAAACGAATATTAGTTGATGCACTGAAATGTTCAGTAATTTAAACTAAATATATCGGTGGAAATGATAACTTAGAAACCTTTGAATTATATTTGAATTTCAGTTTTAAAATAAATAATGAATCAGGATTTAAAGCTTTAATTGAAGACATAAAAATAAAAACTAATGGACTTATGGGCCCAAAAAACGTCCCATATGGTCAAATATGGCTACCAGTAGTAATTACGTACATGTGGGTACTTAATTCAAAGCATATTTCATTGAGAATCCAACTATAGATTGACTTTTAAGATATGACTCAATTTAGGAGTTGGTCTCAGGTACCCAAGGGACCCTAAAAAAAGTTCCATATGGTCAAACAAGGCGACAAGTATTCAATATGGAAATGTGGGTACTCAATTTAAAGCATATTTAATGGAGAATCCAAACATTAATCTGCTTTCAAGATCGTCACAATTCTGGGTTTGTTTTGATGAACCTAACGGGCCCAAAAAACGTCCCACATGTTCAAAAAAGGGGGCATGTATTATATATGGAGTTGCTGGTACTCATTTTAAAGCATATTTCATTGAGAATTTAAATATGGGTTCAGTTTTAAAATCTATCTCGAATTGTGAGTCGGTCCCATATACTTTTGGGGCCCAAAAAACGTGAACCTAAGAGGCCCAAAAAATGTCCCATAGTGTCAAATAAGGCGACAAGTAGTAATTACGGACATGTAGGTACTAAATTTAAAGCATATGCATTTTTTTTTGTTAAAGTCTGTCTCAATTTGGGATTCAGTCTCATCAACCCTATGGGCCCAAAAAACGTCCCACGTGGTCAAATAAGGCGACAAGTATTAAATATGGACTTTTTGGTACTCATTTTAAAGCATATTTCATTGAGAATTCAAATATGGATTTAGTTTTAAAATCTGTCTCAAATTTTGAGTCGGTTTTTTGAACCCAAGGGGCCCAAAAATCGTCCCATGTGGTCAAATAAGGTGACAAGTATTAAATATGGACATGTGGGCACTTAATTTAAAGCATATTTCACTGAGAATTCAAATATGGATTTCGTTTTAAACTCTGTCTCGAATTGTGAGTCGGTTTTATGAACCCAAGGGGCCCAAAAAACGTCCCATATGGTCAAATAAGGCGACAAGTAGCTATGATATATAATTTTCAGCCTATATGAAATATACATATTTTAAATTAAAAAAGTATGTATTAATAATTAAAATCTGTCTTGAATTGTCACTCAGTCTCGTAAATCCTTCCGGCCCAAAAAACGTCCTATATGCTCAAATAAGGCGACAAGTATTAAATTCGGACATGTGGATACTAAATTTAAAGCAGATTTCATTGAGTATCCAAATATGCATTTTTTTTTAAAATCTATCTCAAATTGTGACTTTGTCTTATGAGCCCTTAGGGCCCAAAAAAACGTTCCATATGGTCAAATAAGGCGACAAGTCTTAAAAATGGCCACATGGGTATTCCATTAAAGAATTTTTTATTTAGAATCCATGAATGAATTAATTTTTTAGATCTGTCTTAATTTAAAGCTAGGTCTCATGAAACTGGAGGTCCAAAAAACGTCCCATATAGTCAAGTAAAGCGTAGTAAACATGTAATGTGGGTACGACTTCGAACGGATTTATTTATTAAATGTGACAATTTAAGGCCCGTTCTCCATAAATGTGCATAATCAAGGGGACTAAAAAAGGTACAATATGATCAAGAAGCGACCGTTAGAAAAAATAAACTTTTAAACGAAAGAAATTTTCATTACGAAATGAATTATGGAACTTTTTTCAAGATTCTGCTCAAACTGGGGCTCTCGCCCCAAGGTGCCCATATCAGGGCCCTTATTGTACAAACGATTTGTTCAATTGGATATTTTGGTACTTAAATTAAAGCCTATTTTAATATGAATTCGATTATGGACTTATTTTCCAGATTTCTAAAACTGGTACTCGGTTCCATGAATCCGGGACGGTGGGCCCAAAAAAGTCCCTCTGTTACAATCAGTTGACAAATAGTAAATATCGACATAGGGTTACTGAAACTAAAGTTTATTTCATTACGAATTAAAATGTGAACTTGGATCCATGGACCGGGGACGGGGGCCCAGAAGACGTCCCTCTGTTACAATCAGTTGACAAATAGTAAATATCGACACAGGGTTACTCAAACTAAAGTTTATTTCATTACGAATTAAAATGTGGAATATATGTCAGGATTCTGCTCAACTGGGGCTCTACCCAAGGGGCCCAAAACACGGCGCTTATTGTACAAACTTCAACGAATAGTTCAATTGTACATCTTCATACTCAGATTAAAGCCCATTTCACTATGAATTCGAATATTAACATACTTTCAATATTTTCTAAAACTAGTACTCAGTTCTATGGACCGAAGACGGGGCCCCAAAAAACGTCCTTCTGTTACAATCAGTTGGCAAGTAGTAAATATGGACACAAGGTTACTCAAAAGGACGCGAACGGGGGGCCCAAAAAACGTTCCTCTGTTACAAGTACGTAAAAAATATAAAATATTGACCCAGGGTAACTCAAGCTAAAGAAAATTTCATTACGAATTGAAGTATGGAAATTTTGTCACGATTCTGCTCAAACTGGGACTTGCTCCCAGGGGCCCAAAACACGGCCCTTATTTAACAAACTTACAACGAATAGTTCAATTGGAGAATTTGGTACTTAAATTAAAGTACATTTCATTATGAATTCGCATATGGACTTATTTTCAAGATTTTCTAAAACTAGTACTGGGTTTCATAGACCGGGAACGAGGGCCCTAAAAAACGTCTCTATTTTAATCAGGTGACAACTAGGCAAATATACAGGGTTACTCAAAATATAATATATAAATTATATTATGATTCCAACTTAGGATTTATTGTTATGCCTCAGCTGAGAACGCATTCTCGTTTCTTGTACCCAAAAAACTGGACTTATTTTTGAGATTTTCTAAATCTGGTACTGGGTTTCATAGACCCGGAACGTGGGGACCAAAAAACGTCCCTCTATTTTAATCAGGTGACAACTAGGCTAATATGGATACAGGGTTACTCAAAATAAAATTAATTTTAAAATGATTTCAACTAAGGATTTATTGTTATGCCTCAGCTGAGAACGCTTTCGTGTTTCTTGAACCCTAGGAGCCCAAAAAACGTCCAATGATAGCTGAAACAAAATATCATTAATACGTAAAATTGCGAGTATTAAGCAAATTCCCATCAATGTCATTTACTCCGCCCTTTCAATGTCAGTGTAGACCGTAGCATATTTCAATACAATTCAAGTTCGCAGCATCAACGACAAAAAGGCGACAAGCGTTTATTAGTTAGACACAAACAATCACTTGAGCGTGATAATTTGGATGTCGCGGACGAGCGAGCGAGCGTGTGCGAGGGCGGGCCAATCAAATACACGTTGTACGTAATACGCTGCTGTTCGACGTGCATTAGACGATAACGCGAAATATTAAATATCATCACGGTGGCACTTGCACAGACAAGCTGTACATTAAAGCGTGCACACATGTTGCTGGAAACGATAATGACAATGTGGAGGAGAGCTTGTCACCAACATCGCAGCAGCAGCAGCAACAACATTAAAATGTAGTACTGACATTGTCATACCCTCTCTCAGACAGCGGGCTCATTTTTAAAACGCCAGTCGTCAGTCATCATTAGGGTCTTTATCATAACGTTGTCGCCGTCGCCTGCGCTGTCATTGTGCTCATCATCAACTACCAAGGAGTCATCATCATCTCACCATTTGCGTCGTGCCGCTACTGTGTTGTTGTACAACCTGTTAGTATTTCAATCACTGAAGCATGCAATCAAATGAAAATTTCCCGAAATGTGGGTGTAACCCAGGAGGGGCTAGTGGGTGTTAGCGTGAGGCCGATAAATCTTCCAGCAGTGCGACAGGCGACACAACGTACGAGCATATCGTATAAGAAATGAGATGCTGTCAACCTCATCTAATCACTTGCCAGAGCAACAATCATGAAGGAAATACTTTAAAAAATAAGCGGACAGATGATTTGGCCCCGGCAGAGAAAGAGTTTCAATTAAACCGAAGGCAACGACAAAAATTATAAGGCTGAACGATTTTCACGGTCCAAGCGTTTAAATGCGGCCACCTCAACTCTTGACGTTTATGTTTCCTCTTCTACATTTGAATTACTATCAAGATTTATTGCTTTTTAAATGCTTCTAATTGACTGTTCCCACATGCGGTTGTGATAAACACGCGTTTATCACACATTGTCATCTCGCCATCACCGTCGTCGTCGTCGTCATCGCCAACCACCCAGCCGGGTGTGTGATGATTTATAAAGTATTGCCGATACTACTCTTAGCTAGATAAGCGAGAGATGCTACCTTAAATTGTGTTGTATCTACGTGTTTAATCGCTTTAAAAAAAATACGGTGTATCTCGTCAAGCTTTTAATCAATCAAAGTGACAGAACGTGTGAAAATTTCGAAAATTCAACACTGATTGTGGGGCGTAGAAATGCACCACAAACAACAGGCACCGCTACTCTGGTGGTGGTATAATCGTTTCGCAAGAATTCAATGTTATTCGAAATGTAATTCAATACCGACAATATCGTAAAATGTGTGTGATTGATATGTGGAAAGATGCTAAACTGCTAAACTGCCATTGGATTGTTATTGAATCGCATTGCGAACACAGTAGCACACACAGGAAATGACCCGTAGCCATCAAGGAGGAAACTTATTCAATATCGATAACAAAAACACAGGGTGCTACAAAATAACACTAAAAACTTTAATCTAATAAGGTAAAGGTTGATCCATCAAGAGGTATTTTTTTCAGAACAAGAAGAATATAAAAATTCAAATCAAGTGTGGAATCTTTATTGGTAATTTGAAAGTACATTTTATGACATTTATTTTTGGAAAATAATTACCTTCAAATTTTGGCAACTGTATTATGGAAATGAGCATTCGGTAAGAAACGGAAAGATCCGCTGTTTTCGACCAAAATTTTGTTCAGTGATGAGGCCTATTTTTGGCTCAACGGCAAAGTCAATAAAGAAAATTGCACCATTTGAGCTAAAGAGCAACAAGAAGAGGTTCAAGAGGTGCCATTATAGCCGGAAAAAACCACGGATTGGTGCGATTTATAGGCTGGTGAAATTAGCGGGCCATATGTTTTCAAAAAAGATGAAGGCCGTAACGTAACCGTGAATGGTGCTCGCTATCACGCCATGATATCGATCTGCTGCCTGCAATTGAAGCCCGTAATCTTGACGACACTTGGTTTTAACAGGACGGTGACACTTGCCATACAGCTGCTCAAACAATAGATCTGTTGAGAGGTCATTTCGAAAAGCAGCTTATTTCACGTTTTGGACAGATGAGTTGGCCGCCTAGCTCAAGTGATATCACACCTTTAGGCATTTTTCTTTGGGATTACGTAAAGTCCAAAGTCTATGCTGGCAAACCAGCTACAATTCAGGCTTTGGAAGCCAACATTACGCGTGTCATTAAAGCCATACCGGTCGATATGCTCGAACGAGTTATCCAAACTTGGACCCTCAGAATGGAAACCCTGAGGCGTAGTTGCGGCCAGCTTTTGAAGAAAATTATATTCAAAAATTAAATGCCATAAAATGTCCTTTCAAATTACCAATAAAGATTTCACACTTGATTTGAATTTTTATATTTTTTTAAAAAATACCTCTAGATGGATCACCCTATACTTACAAAAAAAAAATGTAAAGGGAATCCTATAGTTCAACCGATTACAATAAAATCTCTGGTGGTTTTGACGAGAAGACTCTAAGCTTTGTGAAAAACTGTGATGGCCACCCTGTGCCAGGGTGAGCTACAGGGTGTAAAAGATGAACAGGGTGTAAAAGATTTTGTCAATATGTAAAAGATCACGATTTCAGAAAAAAATGTTTAGGTTTTGTATAGGGTGGCGCACCAATTATGCTACAATAAGAAATAAATAACTCATTTTTAAGCCATGCATTTTTTTTATTTGTATAGAAAATTCAATTTAGCCCTCTAACCGGCAAGACCGTCTCAAGACGGTCTTCGATTTTTGGGTTCTATCGCTGTATTAACATTTTTTCGGCTTAAAATAGTTGAACTGTTTACATTTTTTATTATTTTAAACCGAAAAAATGTTTAATACAGCAATGGAGCCCATAAAATCGAAGACCGTCTTAAGAGGGTCTTGCCGGTTTGAGGGTTAATTTAATTCACAGGGTGCTACAAAATAACACCAAAAAACATAATTTTGAATGCTTTAGTCTGATACTACAAGAGAAAACTGTAGTTTATTTAATTACAATAAAACCTGCAGTGGTTCTGATAAGAAGACTCTAAGCTTTCTGAAAAATCCTTTGATGGTCATCCTGATACTGTGCAGTTGTAGGGTGAGCGACATCTTGAGCATTTACTATTATTTTTCAGTTTTTTTTAGAAAAGAAAATGTGTAGGTTTTGTACTGGGTGGCGCACCAATTGTGCTACAAAAGGAAATACAAATAACTTTTTTTAATCAAGGTATTTTATTTCCATTTATTGTATAGAAAATTTAATTTTATTTTCCATTTAATTGTGTTTGAAGATGATAGACCGTAAATGACCTCCGTGCATATGCGACACCTGATCAGAAAATTATTGATTGCGGCCTGAAAGGTTGAAGATGGTATCGCTTCAATTACTGTTTTAATGGACTGCTTCAATTCAGTCAAATTCCTTGGTTTCGTTTTGTACACCTCCTTGACATAGTCCCATAAAAAAGTCTGGTGCAGTCAGGTCCGGTAAACTTTGGGGACAGCGAAAAAAAACTCCTTCAGCATCTTTAAAAAACGACCCACATTGACAGTAACTGTTCCAGCGTTTTTTTCATCGAAGTGTGGCCCCACAATGTAGCTTGATGAAACTGCGCTCCACACAGTTGCTCGTTCTGTACCTATTCCATCTCATGGAGTGTTTGTGTTCACTCCATAAACGGCAATTTTGTTTTTTTTACATTGCCGTGTTTAGATCAAAATGGGCCTCATCAGCCATAAGCAAGAAATTAAGCTGTTGTCTTCTTCGGTCATTTCAATAATTTTTTTTGGCAAAATTCCATCGAATAGGCAATTCCAGATGGTTTAACTTGGTTGTAATTTGGACTTTGTGCGGAAACAAGTTTAATCATCATGAATGACTGCTAACTGCAGTTTGTACCAATAAGTTTCGAGTCAAAATGCTTGGTGTCTTAAACCCGAACATAGAGATCTCCGTTTAGCAGCCCCCCTATTAACAGTCACTGTTACACCGCTTTTTTCAGAGAAGTATGGGCCCACACATTATGACCCATAAGTTTCAAGTCAAAATGCTTGGACTTGCCTGAATTGAAGATGCTACAGCCGCTATGGTGATGGTACGGTCCTCCTGCGATGCTTTAAGATTCTGTAAACAAGTTAACCAGCCTCATAATGGGTTATATACTCGGGGGAGCTCTGCCAAACGTCCGCCTTGATTCCCTTTGGACGGAAATGTAGAACCATTTGTCCGCTGCACTATCCAAATCCTTTTTTTTTGTATTCCCAAGCATTCATTTTAAAAAATCTGAACACCAACCAATTAAATAAAATATGAATACGCCGCGATTGCTTAGACGGAAAAACGTTATTTCGTTTCGTTTTTGTAGCATGATTCGTGCGCCACCCTGTATATTGCCAAAGCGGCAATTAATGTGGGTTTTCAAAAATGTAGCCGAATTTTTTACTAAAAATCATTTCCATATCATTTCGTAGACAAATTTCCAATTATAAGTGAATCATTACTTTCTAGCTCCCTGAACACCATTTCATGCAATTTCCGTCTTAAAGATTAAATATTTTTATAGAGTCAGTACACACTTTGCTTGCGACGTTAATATTAATTGACATATAGATGGCGCCCTAACTAGATTTAACTAGGATTTTAATTATCCAGTTCAGTCGCCATCTTCATGTTATTGTCATTTTATATATGGATGATTTTCTAACGTGATGTTAAATCACATCTTAATCAACCAGTTTGGACACCATCTCTATGTCATGTTATTGTCGGTTGACATCTAGATGGCGCCCTTTTTTATGATGTTAAATCACATAAAATAATCTGCATATACAAATTAAGAATTTTTTTGTTCCACAATTCTACAAATCTCGAACACTACTGGTCTCGACTGTGCATAGTAACAATTCCTCAATGATCTGGAGAAGCCGGACACATTGACGGCCTGTTTAGATCTTTAACCAGTCTGCATGACATGCCATTATCATTTGCCATATAGATCGCTCTCTAAATTGAAGTTGACTTAGATCTCAATGACATAAAAAGAAATACATTACTATTGGTAAACAAAATAGGGATTTTATGTTCTCAAATTTTACAAATTTTGAACACGACTGAACTAAACAAATCAAGCACATAAATTGATAAAATTAAGATGTCGCTATGGTTGTTACTAGAGATGGGCACAAATCACGTGATTAGCGTGAATCACGAGGGAACATGAGTACAATTTAATTTTACTCAAGTGAGCAAAAAAATCGTCGTGTGTGAGTGGAAAAATTTCGTGATACACGAACTTTTGCCATAAAAAATCGGCTTTACAAAAGAAACTTAATCACCTTAATTTTTTAACCCCAATGAACAAGAGACTGAATTAAATTTTGGTTTTATAATCATTAACTTTAATTATAACTTTAAGTGTTTAATTTAAAAATTATAAACTTTTCTTTATATAAGTACTTATATTTAAAATAATTTAAAAATGTGAGTTTTTCTTTTGCGTTACTCACGTGATTGATTCACGCGTGAGCGTGAGTTCAATTTAATTTTACTCACGTGGGCGTGCGTGATCCAAAATTGTTGCGTCGTGATCGTGCGTGAGCCAAAATTACTCACGTGTCCATCTCAAGTTGTTAACCGGAAATCGTTTACAAATTATTTTTCTTTAAAATTTTACCAATCATGTTTAGATCAAAAGGGTTTTATAAATGCAATTCTGGTTATGCCAGTACGGTCTTCATAGCTTGAGCCTGCATCAAGTTAATTCGTCATCTGCAAGTCATTGTATTATCAAATGACATATAGATGGCGCCTCTTACTTATTGTTAACTAAGATCATCAACTTTAAGTTGAGAAAGCATCTGCATTCCATGATAATATAAATTGGCATAGAGATGGAGCTGTGAGGTCAGATCTTAATCATCCAATTTGCATAAAGATGGATAATTCAGATCTTAGTTAAAATCATATAATATCGCCATCTATATCTCAATTGGTAATACCAGAATACAGATGGTTTCTTAACTGGAAGATGAAGATCCTAAATAACATTAACTAAGGGGTGCTATATATTTTTTCTAAATCAGTCAGTTAATACACCATATGTACGCCATGTTATTATTAGTTGACATATAGATGTCGCCCTAACTTTTCTAACAAGACTCCCATAATCAAAATCACATCGACTGGGCAACTATTGAATCCTCTATTTTGTAGGTAGTTTATTATAAAATTAAAATTTTATGGAAAACTCTTAATGATCGCTCAGCTCAGAGTAGTTCATATCTAACACCTTTACAGAAAATCATCATCTGTTGATGCCAGAGACATCAAATGTTTAACTTGTCTGTCAACTGTTGTTCGAATTTCTCGCATGGAAAATGACTGTCATAAAAGTCAAATGATCAGCCATACGCTTTTCTTTTCTACTCCCTTTTCATAACAACATTTTCATTTGTTTTTTTACACACACACTCCGTCCGTCCGTGTTGTACATTTTCACTTTCAATGAGTTTTGTTTTCATTTCACATGGCAAAAGTGACGTCAAGTGTCAAATTAACTCAAAAAACGAAACGAGAAAAGAAAACATTACAAGACGAACTGTTCAAACGCCTGCTTCTGCTGCTGGGCTATAAAAAAACAAAATCACAAAATAAATTAAATGACAAGAAAAGAAGACAAGTATATTTTGTAAATATTTCGCATTCCCTGTGAAAAGATTCGCTGGTCTGACTTTCGGTACTAAACGTTTTATGCCCTGGCAGTAACGCCAAGCAACAACTCCATGCAAACTATGAGCACTTTCATTTTCATTTTGGCTGGTTTACGTTCCGTTTTCTAAAGCCAAGCCAAAAACGGAAAGACAGACTTTAAAGCCAAGAGAATAAAATGGAAAAAACAGCTTAAACATCAAACGTGACATGGCACTAAGTACGAAATGTAAACATAAAATTAAAACAAAAAAACTAAATGAAATGCTCGAGCACAAAACAAAGTCTTAGCCAGCGAGTCAGCCAGAGTTACTGCGGAAAAAATTGGCAGTCATAAAGACCGAGACCAGAAAACTCTTAACAAATGATTGTCTTGTTTTGGTTCGTTTTTCAAAGCCAAAGCCAACTAAAGCCGTAGAAATAGAACCATAAAAAATAGTACGAACTAGCCCGGTTGCCAACACCACACCTCCCCCCTCTGGCAACAGAGCCAGAGTCACATTCATACAAAGTAACCACATCCAACAAACTCGTCTGACTCGACCGACTTCTAGCATAGAAAGCAAAAGTGTTTGTTACTTAATGTAGAGACAAAAAACAACAAGTCAACAAATATACCAAGTCCAACAGACGTACGGACGGCCTCAGGGAAGGCCGAACAGATGAGCATAGCAACATTTACACAAATTGGAGTAGAATTACACTTTCGTTTGGAATTCAAAAATTCAGCACCGAGCTCGGCTAACTAGGTCCGAGTCGGTCTTCTTAATACACAAACACACACTTGCGGCAGTGGCACGAGCCATACCCCCTATATTCACTTTTGAACGCACGACAAATCGACATTCAGACATTGTCGCCAAACACACACATAATTTGTTTAAAGCAAAAGAAGACAACGACGACTAGGAGGAGAAAAAATGGTCATATGCTTTCCATTCCGCCCGTATTTCGGCTTGTGTGCGGGAGAGTGGGACACAACCTTAACATACTAAATGGTTAGAAATATTTAACAACATACATTCCAAGATGAAGTTCACCTAACAGCCATTTCCCAGTAAAACGTTTAGGAAAAAAACCTTCTAACATAAGGGTTCAACAAAACTGTAGTCAATTACAGCGCAACCTATATGTGATATATTTGAACAGATTTGATCTTTGAAAACCCCATAATTTGTTAAGTAAATGCCGCCCATTCCAAAGGCCCTTTATACATAATTGCTTTATTAGGTTGCTCCAAATAGTGTTGAAACTTTTGGGACACGCTATTTTTTAATGCTGCCATTAATGGCGATAAAATTTAAAATGTTTTTTTCTGTTCAAAAAGTATTTCCTCGCAAAATTTGACCAAACAAAATTGATGGCATATAAGCAGATTAAAGTCTAATCGTCGTGACTGGAAAGCGACAAGCATTATAGGGAAAAGAAAATTACTCCATTTGTAAAATTGTGGTAAGCGCCATCTATATGTCACAATAACTCAGCGCCTAGATGTCAAATATTATTGAGTCAAAAATTGGTTGATGACTAAAGAAACAACAAACATCTATCAAAAAAATATAAAACCCTAAAGAAAAGTAGTCCTTTATCATCTTCAAACTAACGACATCTAGATGTGAAATGAAATTGGCATATAGATGGCAGTGTTGTCATGACATAGATAATCAAAAGATGATCTAGTCTAAATATCTTTGATTGTTGTCGAAAGAAGTACAAACGTCTATTAAAAAGAAATAAAACCTAATGTACAGTAAAGGATAACTTGAACCTAACGACATCTAGATGTCGAAATAAATCAGCACATAGATGGCAGTGTTGTCATGGCTGCTAGATGTCAAATATTATCGAGTCTAAATATCTTTGATGTTGTCGAAAGAAAAAACAAACATCAATCTACAAAATAATAAAACCTACTGTTAAGTAGTCCTTTGGGACAACTTCAACCTAACGACAGCTGGAAGTCGAATTATATTGGCACATAGATGTCAGAATTTTTTTTTTAAACGTAAATTAATTTTTAAAAATAATATTTTTTTAAGAAAAGTTTCAACAAAAAAAAACCAAATTTAACAAAAAAATATAATTTTGTAGTTTTTGATAAAATAAAGGATATTTTTTGTGAAAATATTTATTATTTTTTAAATAAAAAACATTTTTTATAATAAAGTGTTTGTTTATAGAAAAATTGTTTCAAAAAAAAAGAATTCAAGAAAATAAAAAAATATTTTTTTTTAAAACCTAAAGTTTTAAAACCTAAAGTACGATGGTTGCTATTTATGTTTCGGGTCCTGACAATACTAGTGTTCCCAGACGCAAACTGGAACTTCCATTGGAAACTGTGACATTTTTTTAGCATAACTTCACTCTGAACGTTTTGTCATTCGAGGGCGAATGGTTTTGTTTACAGTGTGTTGCAAAATTCATCTCAGTCAAAAATTGCATGTTCATTTGGCCGTGAACAAAATTTGTTCTCGTTGGATCCCACATAATTTTACGAATGCTCAAAAAAAGGCTCGTATGGATTGGTGCAAAGAGATGTTGAAAAAGTATAACTCCGCACGCAGAAAAAAAGTATGGTTGGGGTGACAATATTCGAAGAGGATCATACTATTATTGGGTATATGGTTATGGCACAACAATATTATGATCTTCACAACAATAGTATGATTCACACTCAACCATACTATTATTTCCACAACCATATTATGATCCTCACAACCATATTATTTTTCGTATACAACCATAGTATGATCCTCTCAACCATAGTATGATTCATTCGCAAACATACTATGATCCCCACAACCATAGTATGATTCACACTCAACCATACAATGATCTCCACAACAAAAGTATGATCCTCCCAACCATAGTATTTTTCTTATACAACCATAGTATGATTCACACGCAACCATGCTATTATCCTTACAACCATAGAATGATTCAATCAACCATACTATGATCCCCAACATTATTTATAAGGATTGGGTGTTGTTATTCAAAAATAGAGATTTTTATCACGCAAGTTATTTTTAATTGCATTACAATTAGTTCAAAGCCATATTAGAGGCCATTTTTTTATTGAAAAACAAAATACTTTTAGTTGCCAACAGGGGTGACTGCTACTCCACCATCCGTAGGCACCAAGTAACGAATGTGATTAAACCACGATCAATGGCTATATACTTAAGAGCAGACAGATTTTAAATAAACGAGAACCAGTCGGTAGTCGAGTATTTCACCAAACAAAGTAAACACAATAGAAATCCCTTGAATTACCTTTCCATTGTTGTTGTTTTTTATAATGGACAATAACCGTGCACTGTAACGTGAGTATGATTTTTTTGGTATATCAAAAAATTCATAGTCGCAACCATACTGTATGATTGCCGTAATCATTATTGTTTAAATTTAAATTTAAAACAACAATACTTTTGTTGCATCAACCATGTTTATAAGGTTACTGCAACCATATTTCTATTTCTAAATTTGGCAATAATACTATTGTTACATTTCAACAATATTAATATTGCCGCAATCATACTGTTGTCAAAATGATACTCAAACAACAATACTATGGTTGCGACGAACATGCTTTTATTGTAGAGAACATATTAGTGTTGCCGTGACCATGTAGTAACCATATCTTTTCTCTCCGTGCGGTAGCTCAAAGGCAGTGTATAACATTGTCGCAGGTGAAGAATAATGGATCTATGCATATGAACCCGAAACAAAACAGCAATCGACCGTATGGGTCTTTCAAGACGAGCCAAATCCAACAAAAGTTGTTCGTGGAAGAAGTACATCGAAGCAAATGATTGCGTTTTTTTCGGTTTAACCGGCCATGTTGCCACAGGGCCTTCAGTGGAACGTTGGACGGTCAATTCTGAGTGGTATACAACCATCTGTTTGTCAATAGTGTTCGAAGAAATGAGGAAAGATAATAAGAGAAGACGGATCATATTGCATTACGCAATGCGAGCTCTCACACATCAGCTGGAACGATGAGCTATTTGACCACTCAAGATGTCGAATTGATGGGCCATCCACCGTACAGCCCTGATTTGGCACCCAATGCCTTTTTCATATTCCCTAGCATCAAGAAAAAAATGCGTGGTCAACGTTTTTCATCGTCCGAAGCAGCTGTGAAGCGTTCAAAAATCGTGTTTTGGAGGTGTCTCAATCGGAGTGGAAAAAGTGCTTTGAAAATTGGTTTGGGCGCATGCAAAAGTTTATTGATCTTAAAGGAGAATATTTTAAAAAACAATAAAACCATTTCCAATGATAAATTATTGTGTTTTTATTGCCGGACCCGAAATATAAATTGCAACCCTCGTATAAAAAAAGAATTATCAGGGTTTACTTTATAAACACAGAAATTTCTTACGAAAAATTGACAGAATTTCATATAAAAACTATTTTTTTTATAAAAATTATTTTTGTTATACTTATGTGTGACGCGCAAAATAGAAAGGGATCTAAGGGTAAAAACCAGTTTTGTTCAGGAGAGCCATTTTAAAGATTAAAATACGTGTATCTTTGGTGTACCATCACTTTCATAAAACGCGCATATCTCTGGGAGGGAACACTTTTGGGGCATGGGATCGGTCTCATTCGATGCTCAGATGTTGTTCACATCAAAAAAAAGTGAAAATCGATTTTTTCCCTTAGGTCCCTTTCTCTATGCGCTGTCACATATGTTCTAACCAAAGAAAGCTGCAGTTTCTTAAATAAATGTACAAAATTTTTTATAAAAAAGTAATTTTATAAGAATTTTTTTTAAATAAAATGCACGGCAAAACAGTTGGCAATCCAACCAAACTTATTTTACGACTAACACACGTTGCAAATGAAATCTATTGATGCCTCTCAATGTGGAGTCTCGGTGGAGGTGGTAGGAGTGAATTGAAAAGTGAGATTAACAGCAGCTCTCATTCCTTTGGTAAGAGTCTGTTCTTAAAGAGTTCGGTTTTTCTTTCAACAATTGCTGCGAATCTTTCAGATGAAGGTCGTCACGGACGTATAATCGCGATAAAAGCAGTGTGCAGCCACGAAAATCTTTGTCACTTTGCCATTTTGATCAATCTAGTGGTATTTTTTTCAAATTAAAAAAATACAAAAATTCAAATCATGTGTGGAATCTTTATTGTTCATTTGAAAGGACATTTTGTGGCATTTATTTTTTAAATATAATTTCCTTTAAAAATGTTGGCCCTAACTGATCCTCGGGGTGTCTATTCTGAGGGTCCAATTTAGGACGACTCGTTCGATTATTTCGATCGGTATGGCGTTAATGGCGGCATGGACTTTGGACTTTACGTAGCCCCAAAGAAAAATGTCTAAAGGTGTGATATCACTCGATCTAGGCGGCCAACTCACCTGCCATTGAGCCAGAAATGGGTCTCATCACTGAACAAAATGTCAAAATACCAATAAATTACTAATACAGATTTCGCACTTGATTTAAATTTTTATATTTTTTTTTTGTTCTGAAAAAATACCTCTAGATGGATCTCCCTATATTTAAATATAAATGCAAGAGGTCTCGAGCCGGTTAATATCTGTTTAATAAAGCCATTTTTTTTTAAAAAAAAGTAATTTTTTTTTAAAAAAAACGTATTTTTTTATATTTACGAATAGTTTCAACACCAAATTTAACAAAAAATATTATTTTGTATTTTTTGAAATAAAAAAAATATTTTTTTTGAAGATATTTATTGTTTTTCAAATAAAAAACCATTTTTGTAATAAAGTTATTTTTAATAGAAATATTTCTTTCAAAAAAAAATTCAAGAACATTTTAAATGAAAAAAGAATTATAAAGGATTACTTTATTAACACTGAAAATTCTTACGAAAACTTGACAGAATTTTTTATGAAAACTATTTTTTTTATAAAAATTATATTTTTTATATATACGTTTTCAAGAAATTGCAAATATTTTTTTAAAAAACTATAAATATGTATTTAAAAAAAATATTTTTTACAACAAGTAAAGTAATTTTTATATAAAAATATAATAAAAAAAATTATTTATGTTAAATTATTTATGTGAATTATTTTTTATATACCATTTTTTAAGAAGTTCTCGCCAAATTTTTGCTGTAGCAAATATTGTTGTGCTGTGCGTTTCTTAAAAAACCCCAAAACAGTTGCCAAATTTATTGCTGGTCAGCCTGATGGCACAAAGTTATCAACATTCCATGCCTAAGTTAACAATCTTTGCCTCCACGTGTAGAGTATCACTGGCGTTTCTATGTGTATTTGCCTTCCTACGTGCATGTGTGTATGAGAGTGTTTAGACAACATAAATACACACACATACACATTCACAGTCTTATGGTATGGACTCGTATAAAGCCCCATAGGAGTCTATATAACAGAAAATCATGACTACGAATGTAAATTAACTTTTAAATAGATTGACTTGTGACAGTAGGTCGATTGGACCGACGGACGGACGGTCCTCCTACTTTTTGTCTGTGCTTTCGATCGTTCACTGGCATTTGTTTATGTATGACACCCGACGAGTTGGGGCGCAAAAAATACAATGCCAGCAGCTACAAAAGCTGCAGCAGCTACAACAAAAATATTCGAGCACACCTACAACAAATCACTAGCGATTTGCAGCTACTCTGGCTGGGACGTTTGAAATTACGCTACTTGGCGAATAAAAAGCGCCACCAGTGACGACCAAGTTTGCCAGGCCATGGATTGAATTGTCTTGCCATCCATGGCTGGGTAGAGGGCTGGTCGGTGAGGGTGAATGGTGTGCCGGTGCCAGTGTCATGAGTTTTTTGGTATGAAAAGCGCGTAATTGTATTGTGGTCACGTCCAAAATGGAAGCATCTGTTTTATGAACAACTTTTTGTTGTTGTTGTTGTTGGTTTGTTACCAATTTTGTTGCTGTTGTTGTTGTGTGTTTGGCACACACTCTCGGTCTGTCACTTGCTCGGCGAGTTGATCTATAAATAAATGACGGAATACGAGTCGAGTACACGATGGCGATTATGATGATGAATGAATGAATAACTGGCCGAATGAATGTATGAATGAATGAACATTCAAACACTCAATGTTGTTATTGTAGTTAATACATTACAACAACAACTGCGACAACTTTTGTTGGACTCAAATCACAGAAGCAGCAGCGGTGGCTGCTACTCAAAAGCAAAAGTGGTTCAACAGGTACACTTTTGTCCATGTGAGCCTCAGTATGTTCGTCCGCCCGTCCGCCCTGCCTCGGCATGTGGCGGCGATGTTGTGATGAGGCGGCACAGTGTTCCGATTGTCTTGCCAATTATGCCTTTAAAAGCCAATACACGCATGTACACACTTTTTTGACATTTAATTTGTTGGAGCTGGGGTATTTTCTACCTCTTCTGTCCATTTGAGGTAGTAGTATTAGTTGTTGTTGCTTTTAGATAACTTTGTTATTACACAATTATAGCCCAACAACAACAAATCAATTAATTTTTTTTCTCCTCCGCTTTATCATAAATACGAGTATGTCGCTTTGGCGTTATGTACAGGAGGGCGTATGATTAATCCAATTATCGGATTATTTACGGACGGCGGGTTTTTCAACATAAACCTGAATGTGAGCAAATGTTGTCTGTCCGTACGTCCGTCCGTCTGTCAGTCATTCAATTTCCAACTCACTTTGATTGACATTGGCAATGAAATGGTATTTAGTGTGTTTGTGCGACTTTATGTTTTCAACTAATATTTAATTTAATAATCCTCATGTCATTTGTATAGAAGAGGCCAACTGAGAAATGCATTCAATCGACAGATTGAATTCTGAACGACAAAAAAAAAACAAAATAAATTAAAACAAATATGTGTCAATTTTTCCGGAGGCTAATAACTTTTTGCTATAGCAACAGCCGTGTCATCTAATGAAGAATTTGTCGAAAAAAATACTAAAAAAAAGAAGAGCGCAATTTGTTAGTTTAATTAGTTCAATGGTTATGTATATTAGACCGGGACGTATCTTTTGAGCCAGTACTTCCTATATTGGAAATTAGTTGTTATTTTTGAAGAACATTTCAAATCGCGTAGGCATTATTTAAAACAAAAATCACTTTAGATCAATTTTATTCTATAGGGTGATCCATCTAGAGGTATTTTTTTCAGAACAAAAAAATATATAAAAACTCATAATAAGTGTGGAATGTTTATTGGTAATTTGAAAGGACATTTTATGGCATTTATTTCTTGAATATAATTTCCTTTAAATGCAACTGTACGCCTCAGGGTTTCCATTCTGAGGGTCCAATTTTGGATGACTCGTTCGAGCATTTCGACCGGTATGGCTTTAATTACACTCGTAATGTTGGCTTCCAAAACCTGAATCGTAGCTGGTTTGTCAGCATAGACTTTGGACTTTGCGTAACCTCAACGAAAAATGTCTAAAGGTGTGATATCACACGATTTAGGCGGCCAACTCACCTGCATAGCAATTGGCACCGTCCTGTCAAAATCAAAGGTCGTAAGATTACGGGCTTCAATGTCGATAGCATAAAGATCGATATCATGGCGCGTTAGCGAGCACCATTCACGGTAACGTTCCGGCCATTATCATTTTTAAAAAAAATTGCAACGATGATTCCACCAGCTTATAAACCGCACCAAACCGTGGTCTCCTTTGGGTATAATGGCACTTCTTGAACATCTTCTTGTTGCTTTTCAGCCCAAATGCGGCAATTTTGTTTATTGACTTTGCCGTTGAGCCAGAAATGGGTCTTAGCACTGAACAAAATTTTGGTCGAAAACAGCAGATCTTCCCGTTTCCATAATACAGTTGCCAAGATTTGAAGGTAACTTTAAAAAATAAATGCCATAAACTGTCCTTTCAAATTACCAATAAAGATTCCACAACTGATTTGAAATTTTATATTTTGTTTGTTCTGAAAAAATACCATCACCCTATACTTTTAATTTCTTTTATTGCCTTATCAAGCAAAACCATAACGAGCGATTTTTTTCCGGTAATAATTAATAAAAGAACAACGGTCTTAATCAAGATCTAAAAACCAAATCCTGCTAAAGGTGATAATGACACAAATCGAAGCAGTTTAAGACTAAGCCTGCTACGAGTTCTTCGGAAAATAATCTCACTGGAATGGTTTTTCGAAGAACTTATTTGAAAAAAGGGGCCACAAAATTAATCATCGGTAACATGCATTATCTTCAACCTCCCATTTAACATTTAAACTAGTAAAAAAGGCTTAAGCGTGGAGTGGCCGATTGTATTGTACATAGCACTCCAGAATTTTCAGAAGAGCCAACTGAAAATATGTTTTTGGACCCAATTTACCCAAATTTTAAAAATAATGTCTCGTTTGAATTTGTAAGAAAATACCATTGTTTTTGGTAAAAATCGGAGGAACATATAAAGGGTGTTTTTTAGACTTGTATGTGTTTTCAATCTGACCACACTTTGTTGGAAGTTGGTCTTTTTGTTTGCAGAAAAAAAAGTCATAAAATTTATGTTCTGTAAAAAAATTGGTCGAAATTTCCGTTTATAGAACACTTGGTAAAAAAAAAACATATAAAAGGTGTTTTTTAGACGTGTGTGTGTGTGTTTTCAATCCGGCCACACTTTGTTCGGAGTTGGTCTTTTTGATCAGGTCAGTTTGGTTTGCCATATCATAATAAATAGACTTACTCCAAAACAACGTTTGCAAGTCGTGGTAAATGGTCCCAAAACAAGACGGTCACCGATTCTGATTTTTACAAGAAAATTTTGAAGATCACTTTTGGTTGAATTGGAATGTTAATAATCAAAATTGTTGCATTTGGAGTAATGCGAAAATCCACCAGCCATTTATTGTTGAGACGCCGTTACATCCCTAGAGAGTCACTGATTGGGAATCATTGTTCTATTTTTTTTTCAAAAATGAAGCCGGCCATAATGTAACAGTCAATGGGAAACGCAATAGAACCATGATTAATGACTTTTTCGTGCCTGCATTGGAGGATGTTGATGTGGACAACCTTTGGTTCCAACAAGACGACGCTAAATGCCATACAGTCAGCGAAACAAATAATTTATTGAAGGAAACTTCTGGTGAGCGCATCGCATCGTGTGCCTGTGGCGTGGTCGTGCGGTTCAACACCGCTGGACTATTTTTGGTGGGGTTATGTCAAGTTTGCTTGTCTACGCAGATAAGCCCGACACGATTGACGCCTTGGAATAGAATATTCGGAGCGTTATTGCTGACAGGCGGCAAAAAGTGGTCGAAAATTGGGTCTCTTGGTTGGAATTTCTTCGATTCAGCCGCGGCGGCGATTTGCCCGAAATCATTTTTAAAACAGAATTTCAAAACCGTATCTTTCTAATAAAGCTAAAATCTTGGCCATAACATTAAATTAAATGCGTTTTATTTATTTTTGAGAACCACACGTATGAAAAAACACCCTTTAGAAAGGTCTTTCGAAAATTACTATGTTCAGAAAAAATTATGTTTATAGAAAATTTGGTTCAAAATTTTATTTTTAGATATTATATTCGAAATGTTGTATGTTTTACAAAAATATTCGTGGAAAATTCTATTTTTGTAAAAAATGTTGTAAAGTTCTACGATTCGTTCACTTCGAACTTTTTATATTTTTAAAAAAAATGTCTGTGTTTATAGAAAGTTTTTTAGCAACATCTTCTTTTCTGTATACTTATATATTTCTGGCCTCGGCAACACTAAGTGTTGTCTGGCGCCATCTGACATTTCCATTTGAAAGTTTGACATTTTTTAGCATTAACGTACTTAGAACGTTTTAACGTACGACCATCAGTGACTCGAAAAACTTAATTTGGCAAAAAAATTGGAATAACCTAGTGAACATTTTCGTGCGAACATTTTTCACAACTTTCGACGTGGATTATCACGACAAGAGTACATCGACGAACTTAAATCTTTGTATGGCGATGAAGCATCATCCTATACTCGTTGCACTGTGAAAAACTGGTTTAATGACTTCAATCGTGGCTGACGCTCTGTCAAAGACGAAGGTCGTCCAAAAACGGTCGTTGTGCCAGAGAACATTGATGCCGTGCGTGAACTGATAATGCAAGATCGTCATGTGACATACCGTGAGATAGAGGCATCCTTGGGCATTTCTCCCACCAGCATACATTCGATATTGCATGAACACCTGGCCATAAAAAAGGTTTCTCAAATTGTGTGGGATCCAACAAGACCCGCACAATTTGACACTCGTTCAAAAAAAGGCTTGTGTCGATTGGTGCAAAGAAATTTTGAAAAAATACGATCGCTGTGCTTCAAAGGACGTTTATAAGATCATCGCAGGTGACGAATCATGGATCTATGCGTATCTGACAAACAGCAATCGATCGTGTGGATCTTCGAAGACTAGCCAAATCCAACGAAAGTTGATCGTGGAAGAAGCACTTTGAAGCAAATGTTCGCCTATTTCTGTGGCAAAACTGGTCACGTGGCGACTGTTTCGCTTGATCAACGTAGGACGGACGGTCGGTCAATTCTTAGTGGTACACCACAATTGGTTTGCTTAAAATCTTCAGAGAAATTCGAAAAACGAACAAAAGAAGACGAATCCATGTGCACCATGACAATGCGAGCTCTTACACATCGGCCCAAACCAGCGGCTTTTGGACCGGCCAAAACGTCGAATTGATGGGTCATCCGCCGTACAGCCCTGACTTGGTACCCAATGACTTCTTTTTATTCCCGCACATCAAGAAAAAAATGCGTGGTCAACAATTTTCGTCGCCAGAAGATGCTGTTGAAGCGTTCAAAAACCATGTTTTGGAGGTGTCTCAAACGGAGTGGAAAAAGTGCTTCAACAGTTGAGGGCATACAAGTGTATAAATCATGCTGGAGAATACTTTGAAAAACAATAAAACCATTTTTGTTGATAAATATTCGCAATTTCATTATTAGGCCTGAATATATATATAGCAGATCTCGTATGTTTATTTTTTTTAAAAAAATAAATAAAATATTCCTCTTATTTAAATTGAAATTTTTTTCTATATTACTCAAATCGCTGTAATTTTCTTATTTAAACTGAGCAAACTCTTAAAAATAAACAAGCAAACACTGAGTAAACATTTAAAAAGACATTACACAGTAATTGTGCCAGAGTGTTACATTTCTCAGATACATTGTATCTACAGGAAAGGACCAAGTAGCACTGCCCCTAACTAGCTTCCGCGCACCACCGTTACCGAGCGAGTCGTTAAATTAACGGCCATAGAAGTAATGACACAACTGTGGGCGGGCTTCTGGTGACGATGATGCTCGCTCTAAACTGCTGCTGTCCGCCACCAAACAATTGAGTTTTATGAGATCATTTGCGAGAAAGGCGACAACTGTTTGACGACAGCAATTCAAACAACTTAATAAACGCTTATCATTATTGCCTTGATTGACGCCGTTATCAAAGTTTGTCGGAGCAAACGAACGGGGAAGTGGGTAAAAGAAACGTTGCATGCACCACAGAATCATCTAAAATCACGATAATCACCGGCACCGCCATCAACATAACCCAGAGTGAGCCGCGAGCCACGTCCTCCAGACCGCAGCGCATCGCTGTCATCGCCGATTGTTTGAAGTCATTGTTTCGAACGAGCAGGAGCTGCAAGTGTTTAATACAAAGTTATTATTGCGATTATCCGTTAAAGTGGCTTTTTGTTTTCCGAAGCGTGGGGGGGGGCTGGGTTAAAAAAATCATATTCAAATGTTGCCAACTCATTCACAGACACTCGAAGGCTTACAGGCGGACGACTCGCAGGCGAACTTAGCAAGAGACATAAAATGCCAACCTTTAAACTGTCATTGCTGGCACAGGGTGTGGGCAAAAGTGATGGACAGTAGTCGTTCAAATAGAGGGTGGTCCAATTAAAACGTACGATATAAATTGTAAATAGAAAAAAGTTTTATCATACTAAGTTATCTTTGAATATTTTATTATGATAGAAGAATATATGGCAATTATGTGTAAAACAAAAAATCGGCCTAAAGTTCGCGACGGCTTCGGTTCCATACGTCTATCCGATGGTCTCTATTTTCAAAGACTCTGAGGCATAATGGAGACACAATGTCGTTAATGTGCCGAATTATCTCATTCTATAGCTTTTGAATTGTTCTTTTCTTATTGACGTATACTCTTTCGTTTGAATAACCCCAAAGAAAGAAGTCGATCGGTGTCAAATCTCATGATAGTGGCGTTCTATTAACATCGCCACGACGTGAAATAACACGGCCATTGAATCCTGTTAGAACCATGTATCGTCCAGGTCCATATTCTCTATTTCTGGCCACAGGAAGCCCGTTATCATCTCGCAAACACCATTCACAGTAACTGCTTGTTCGATCTTATTTTCAAAGAAGTACGGCCCGATGAAGGCGCCAGCCCATAAACCGCACCAAACAGTCACTTTTTGTGGATGCATCGGTTTTTCAACAATCACTCGTGGATTCTCATTTGCCCAAATGAGCCAATTCTGCTTGTTAACAACTTAGGTAAAGGGTGCCTCGTCGCTGAAGATGATTTTCTTTGTAAGGAAACCAATCACTACTGTCTGTCCAGCTTCAGATCTTAAGTCAATTGAACCTTGTAGGCGTGTAATTTCAAATCTTTATTCAAAATTCGCATCAGTGATGTTCGTGAGATGTTCAATTGTTGAGGGCACGGCGGCGAGTCGAGTATGACGGCACTTCTGCTCCACTATCGCGAAAGAAATCAATGTATTCCATAGAACAAACTAGGCGAGCCCGGTTCGCTGTAACTTGCGCACAATTCTGCAGATTGTGGACTCATTTGGTCGATTGTGCAGACTGAAAAAATCACGAAGTACACGAAATGAATATTGATTTGAACGCCCATCTTCGTAAAAGACTTCAACAATCTTAACGAGCTGCTCCATTGTTAGTTAAATTTGTTAAACACTAAAACAAAGAAATGTCAATATAATTTGGGCAAAAAACTTGACGTTAAGGTGTAACACATAATTTACATCGTGCGTTATGGTTGGACAACCCTATATAACGCAATAACTCTATTGAATCTTAGATGCAACTGCATGTGGTAGCTTGTAAACAAACAAAAAACAAATGTCATTGGTATGAATTTGACATAGCTGGCATTATAGGTTTTCCAACACTTCAATCATATGAACCACTTCAATCGCCAAGCCCTGTATGATATTGGTACGGAAAGAAAACATTTTGACAGAAAAGAGGCTGGTGCCACGCTTTCTTGACAACATTTATAAAGGGTGTCCCAAGAAGAACGCAATTTTTAAATCCGGCAACATTCGAAGTGTCATTGTTTGACATTTGAACAATTGTTATTGTTTGTTAGTAGAAGGTACGAGGTTAGTAAAAATGGAGCGCTACACGAATGAACAACGCATTCTCATTGTGAAATTGAGACAACATGAAAATGCTGATTTTGCCGATAAAATCATCTTCAGTGACGAGGCCCATTTTCATCTTGATGGCTTCGTCAATAGGCAGAATTGTCGCATTTGGGGTGCGGAAAATCCTCGAGTGATTCACGAGAAGCAAATGCATCCTCAACGTGTCACTGCGTGGTGTGGTTTTTGGGCTGGAGGAATCATTGGAACTTTTTTTTATGAAAATGAGGCAGGTCAAGCGCAAACAGTCAATGGTGTTTGGTATCGTGAAATGATAACCAGTTTTTTCTTGCCTAGAATTGAAGAAATGAATGTGGAGGGCATGTGGTTCCAACAAGACGGCGCCACATGTCATACAGCCAGAGAAACAATTCAATTGCTGCATCAGTCATTTCCCGGTCGTGTTATTTCGCGTTTTGGAGATCAGAATTGGCCGCCTAGATCGTGCGATTTAACACCATTAGATTTTTTTCTTTGGGGTTTTTTAAAGTCGATGGTTTACGCGAATAAGCCGACGACGACTCAAGCCTTAAAAGACGAAATTGGACGCTGCATTAATGAAATACCGCAGCATTCATGCAAAACGGTCATTGAAAATTTCATTAAAAGATCACGTGCATGCCAGCAAAGCCGCGGCGGCCATCTGCACGATATATTGTTCCATACATAACCTCATTCTGTCTACTTTACGATATAATAAAGTTTCACGATTTTTTCTTAAATATCTGTGTTTTATTTAAAATTTAAAAATTGCGCTCTTCTTTGGACACCCTTTATATTGAACCGTAATCCATAATGGAGGGTATATAAGCTTCGGCCCGCCCGAGCTTAATTTGCCCACTTGTTGAACTATCGGTTTGGGTTGATTAATATATACACTTATCCCATCTCGTGCACATTAAACCGAAACAAATTCGGCGATAAAACCTCTTCATGTTTGAATCTTTTTTAATCATAGGTATGAAATATCACATGTTTTTAGATAGCAGGGTGTATCATGTAAGATAGTTTCATGAAAAAATAAGTCTGGTAACTCTTTTTCGTTTCTTAAGCGACTTGAAACCAACTTGACCTACCTACTTGCCCTCTGGACACAATTTTTATAATTTTTTTGTAAAGTCGTGGGGATGGGAAGAAACTGGATGAAAATTCCCGAATAATAGAGGGTATCCAGAAATTCCCAAATTTCGTTATCCACTATTTGTGTTACCCAGTGCATCATGGTTGACTTAAATATTCATTTATCACATCTCCACCGCAATAAACCGAAACAAATTCAGCAGAAAATAAATTAATAAAAAAAATCACATGTTTTTAGATAGCAGGGTGGGTCATGTAAGACTGTTTAATGGAAAAAAAAGTCTGGTAACTCTTCATTGTTTCTTTAGCGACTTGGAACCAACTTGACCTATCTATTTGCTCTCCGTACACAATTTTTATATTTTTATATCCGGGAAGGACAAAAACTAGATAATTCCGGAATAATGGAGGGTATCCAGAGATTTCCAAATTTTGTACATCACTATTTGTGTTACCCTGTGTATCAACCATGCATTCAAGAACAACTGCAACATACAGTAGTTGTCATAGTTGCGGATAATCACCGTCATCTACACGAGATATTCTGCTGTCGATGCTACTTCAGCTGATGCCATCAGCAACTTCGCGTAGTGAACGCTTTTTAACTGCTTCTTTAACACAGCAGACTAAATGTTAATCCCAAGAGCACTCGCACGGGTGTTAAAATAAAATAAGAC
Organism: Hydrotaea diabolus; assembly: GCA_963513945.1. Taxonomy (NCBI): domain Eukaryota; kingdom Metazoa; phylum Arthropoda; class Insecta; order Diptera; family Muscidae; genus Hydrotaea; species Hydrotaea diabolus. Next base: position 168,976,992 of record OY740717.1, on the reverse strand, counting down.
CATAAAAAATGGAAGCATTTAAATAGACAGTGAAAAACTACCATGAATAGTTATAAATATGATGCGGTCTTTAGACTTAAGCTCGGATGATGATGAAACTGTTGAGGAGGGTCATTAAAAGAAAAACTTTATTAGCTGGACAAAACGAACATCAACAACATGTGATCCTCAACCGCAGGACAATAAATTAAATTAACCACCAGTTTAAGTTAAGCAATGTTCAAGTGTGGAACTTGAACAATAAGAAGACACCAAAAATGGGAGTTTTTTTTTTTAACGGAAAAAGAAAACTTACGTACGCGGAAAAATACTACACAAAAATTTGAACCAAAAAAATGGTAGGTGAATTTATTCAACACTCAATAACAAATTTCGTAAAGTCCAGCGGTACAACAGAGAACCTGTAGATTATTGAAACTATCAGACTGGTCTGAACAACATTTACGCTGATGAAGTCGCAGCAGCAGTATCCAGCTACAGTGTGCATGTAGTGCTAGGGGAGCATCCCCCGAAGATTTCACCTGAGAAGCAGGTACTACCGTGGCAGACGCGCGTGGTTCTGGCCCAGCGGAGATCTTATTGGGCACGAATTGATGCTGCCATCAGGACACATGACGTGCTGCACCTCTTCAATTGTCCGGCCAAGCTCACTCAGCTGACACCCAGGTCTGTGGACGCATCCAGTTCAAATGTCGCATTTCCTCCACCTAGATATCGAAGCAGATCCCCCATAGACGAACAAAACTTTAAAATAAAATATATTGTTGTTACAACAACAACAGCACATTCGTTGCTTGGGGTCTTACGATGGTGAATTGGCGCTAACCGAACCTGCAATCACTCCTGCATTTTAAAGTCTTTCCGACAGTTTTTTTGAAAAAACTTACAAGTTTTTTTCTACATATGGGATTTCTGCAATGCGTCAAAACAAAAATATTTTCAATAAACGGCAACAACTTTTTTTTGTGAATATGTAAAGTTTTACATCGCCAGATACCAAATTATTTTCGAAAAACGGCTTCTAACTATTTTTTTGTAATTCTGTGCATTTCTTCTTCACCCTGTAGTAAAAATATTTTCGATAAACGGCACACAGAACAGATTTGTTGTCACAACCTAATTTTTTGCCAACCAAGTAATTGTGGTTACATGCACTTCGAGTATTTCATCAGTACAACCGAATGTTAGTTCTCTGTAATTTTCAGTTATTGGAAATGGGAAAAAATTTGGTAAATCGCTTGGCACTAAGTCAGTAATAATCGAATAATTTTATTGAAAAAAAATATTACCACGTTTTTGGCTAGGATAAAGTTTTTCTCTATTCCGCGTGCATACCAAAAAACAGTTGCCATCACCTTATTGGCCGACAAAATCACCTCGACCTTCTGCAGAGCCGGTTCTCCCGGAGCAAACCCATTGTTTAGACTGCTCCGGAGTGTTGTAATGAATTCATGTTTCATCCACAGTTAGAAAACGCAGCAAAAACTCATTCGAACTCTAAAGAATCCTTTGAAATTGTCACAGGATTACGTTTAGAGTTAATTGAGAGCAAACGCGGCACCCATCTTGCAGGCAGCTTTCTTAAACCCAACTGATCATGTAAAATCGAAACCACACTGCCATATGAAATGCGTATGGCCTCAATAATCTCACGCACTTTTACTCTTCGATCGGCCAACGCGATATCGTGGATTTTTTTGACATTTTCGGATGTATTGACCTCAATATGCCGTCCAGAACATTCAGCGTCTTTAATACTAGTGCGACCAAAACGAAAGTCAGTAAACCACATTTTTACCATTGAAATCGATGGTGCAGAGTCCCCATAGTATTTAGTATTTATCAAGCTTTTCTAGAGGATGGTATGGATACACGACTTTCTAGGAATTCACACCCATTTGTTAGCGATTGGCCGGTTGACCGCACTATTTATGACAGAATTCGTTTTTCGCCCGTACTGTCCTTGTGTGGTGTCGACTTCCAGTAAATGTATTTGCCTCCAATTGCTACATGCAGAAATTCAAGACAAATGTCAATAAACATTACTGCCTCTTTCTCCCCTCCGCTCCCCTTACTTTCCACCCACGAACTCAATTCTTCGCATGAAAACCCCTGAGTGTTGATCAATTAAAAAAAAAATCCACAAGGTTGTATGTTTTGAACAGCTGTTAAACTCAAACTAAATGACGGAACTCTCTCAAAATTTGACAGAAGTCTATTAACAGATTGTACTTGTTGGGAGCAGTGTTGCATTTCATATAACTACGAGGAAATTTGAAAAAGCCACGGAATTATTGATATGCCCTTATTTCGAATCGAATGTTAACTACGGTGAGTGCAACCAAAATTTCTCTTAAGCAACCGAATCATTGTAGTTTCAACCGATTTGCAACTAATTTTGTTTCTGAATGCATACAATTTTTTGTAACTATTCGCTTGAAATCGGAAATATTTTTTATAAACAATGTACGAATATTTTAGTTAATATGTGAAAGTTTTTATCACAACATTTCTAATTAATTTTTTGTTTGAATAATTGAATTTTTTAATTGAACTAAAAAAAATTGTTCTGTGTACGGATGTGGAAAGTCTTTTTTAAATCTGCAAAATATGCTCTTTATTATTCTTACGCAAGTGAAGGAAAAGGAATTCAACTGGGGCATTATTAGCTCATTACAAGGCAAACTCATATTTTTTTAAAAAAATTTAAAATTTTTAGCTTCTTGTACTGATCCCTCAGCTTTGTTTTTTAAACATTTCCAAACTTATTTTGCAAAACTCCACAAGGCAAAGTAACTAAACACTTTATCCCTTGTCTATGCCGAAATAAACTTTGTTGAATTCTTGTGATGTGATCTGTGCAAAGTTTTTACACATGCTCAACTCTATTTATTTTTTTTTGCTGGCCATAAACAACATTAAGTCAGTTTCAGTTTTGGCCGGAAACTCTAAGGCCATCAGTCTTATTAAATTTTCTGCAAAAGGCTTTCTTTGTTTGGAACATTGTGTTGTGATTATGTTTTGTTTGGGGGGAGATTTATTTTCTATTCTTTGTTTTAGCTCTCACGCTATTTAAAAATAAAATGATTCTCCGAGGGTAGGGAAAATAGATGTGGCGTAATATTCGGCCACTTTGTATGAGGTAACTGGTCTGAATGAATGTCAAGTTGAACCAGTGACATAACATCTTATTTAACAAGATATACGAGGTTCCCATGCGGAAGTGTTGTTCATAGGCGATCAGCATAGATCATGCAAGAAAATTTAGTATGATCTGTGTCAAGCAGCCCGAGACTATTTCACAGCTGAAGAACGAATGAAACTAAACGCATTATAATTGATTTACAGTCCGCGTTACGCCAAGAGATAAGTTTGCTACGTGCGAGGACACTTTGTTCTTTCGCCTGCAAACAATTCGATTGCAAACGAATAGTTGACATTGCCGACGTGTAGTGCCATCCGCCAGACGACACCATACTTAGGTTTAGACTGATTCATAGGGGACCTATTACCACACATGACAACCGTAAGGTATTGGTTTAACGAATTGAACATGTTCATGAAGTTTTCTATAGAAAACCTTCTTGAAGTTTTCTATAGAAAATCTTCTTGAAGTTTTCTATAGAAAATCTTCTTGAAGTTTCAAGAAGATTTTCATAGAAAACTTCAAACTTGAGGAAAATTAAAAAAACTTTAAGATTTTCTATAGAAAACTTCAAGAAGATTTTCTAAAGAAAACTTCAAGAAGATTTTCTATAGAAAACTTCAAGAAGATTTTCTATAGAAAACTTCAAGAAGATTTTCTATAGAAAACTTCAAGAAGATTTTCTATAGAAAACTTCAAGAAGATTTTCTATAAAAAACTTCAAGAAGATTTTCTATAGAAAACTTCAAGAAGATTTTCTATAGAAAACTTCAAGAAGATTTTCTAAAGAAAACTTCAAGAAGATTTTCTATAGAAAACTTGAAGAAGATTTTCTAAAGAAAACTTCAAGAAGATTTTCTATAGAAAACTTCAAGAAGATTTTCTATAGAAAACTTCAAGAAGATTTTCTATAGAAAACTTCAAGAAGATTTTCTATAGAAAACTTCAAGAAGATTTTCTATAGAAAACTTCAAGAAGATTTTCTATAAAAAACTTCACGAAGATTTTCTATAGAAAACTTCAAGAAGATTTTCTATAGAAAACTTCAAGAAGATTTTCTATAGAAAACTTCAAGAAGATTTTCTAAAGAAAACTTCAAGAAGATTTTCTAAAGAAAACTTCAAGAAGATTTTCTATAGAAAACTTGAAGAAGATTTTCTAAAGAAAACTTCAAGAAGATTTTCTATAGAAAACTTCAAGAAGATTTTCTATAGAAAACTTCAAGAAGATTTTCTATAGAAAACTTCAAGAAGATTTTCTATAGAAAACTTCAAGAAGATTTTCTATAGAAAACTTCAAGAAGATTTTCTATAGAAAACTTCAAGAAGATTTTCTATAGAAAACTTCAAGAAGATTTTCTATAGAAAACTTCAAGAAGATTGTCTATAGAAAACTTCAAGAAGATTTTCAATAGAAAACTTCAAGATTTTCTATAGAAAAATTCAAGAAGATTTTTTATAGAAAACTTCAAGAAGATTTTTTATAGAAAACTTCAAGAAGATTTTCTATAGAAAACTTCAAGAAGATTTTCTACAGAAAACTTCAAGAAGATGTTCTATAGAAAATGTAGAAAAGTTTTGTATTTTTGTTATAAGCAGCATTTTTTTCTAGTTTTCTTCTGTCTTTCACTTATAATTTCTTTTGAAAATCGTATGTTTTTGCAATCAAAAATTATGTCAGCTATAAGAAAATGTATCAAAGTGTTCCTTCAATCAAAAACTATTCCGCTGCTCTAATCTACTCTTTGTCGCTCAACTATGTCTTTTGTCTTCCTAACAAATTGGATTTTGTATGTTAAGCGTCTTCGTTTCTTGTCTCCGGTTAACCATTGAAGCGTTCACTCATCCATCTCAACTATCCCATCTATGTCGTCCGTCCGTCCGTCCGTCCAACCATCCATCCCGCGTCCATCCATCCATCCATCCATCTGCCTGAAGTTGTTTAACACAATATTTATGACACAGATTTATGTGTCCTTAAAGCGAAAGAAATAAGTTTGTCGTCGTCGTCGTTTTTGCTGCTGATGCTGCTGTTGTTTAGGTTTCACTTTATGACAAAATCGACCAGTCATAATTTTTAACAACAACAACAAAAACTGAATAAACCAGAAAACCCCATCGATGCAGAAGAAAAAAAAAGTTATATCACACGATCCATAAATATTATTAAGTGTTATTATTATGAGCGATTTATAAGACAATTTAGCACTAGGCGAGCACATAAAACGGGCGATTTATGGTCAAATTAACAGAAAATTTCAAAATGATGGTTTGGGGAGGAATTTTTCATTGTTAAGAGAGGAGCAGCGGTGTGTGGAATGGCGGATTAGGACTGGGGGGTTATTAACGGGGTCATTGAATAATTTTTACGCTTATGGTCGTTAGACAATGTGTTAATAATCGTGGGACACTAGGAAGACTTTATTTTTTTCCAGCTAATGAAGTATGAAAAATTGAAAAAGTTTTTCTGTAGAAAACTTTCAGAAGATGGTTAATATGTACAGTTTTTAAAATTTTTTGTATAGAAAACTTCCGGAAGTTTTTCTTTAGAAAACTTCCAGAATTTCCTCTTTAGAAAACTTCCAGAAGTTCTTTTTTAAGAAAATATCCAGAAGTTTTTCTTTGAAAACTTCCAGAAGTTTTTCTTTAGAAAACTTCCAGAAGTTTTTCTTTAGAAAACTTGCAAAAGTTTTTCTTTAGTTTTCTAAAGAAAAACTTCTGCAAGTTTTCTTCCAGAAGTTCTTCTTTAGAAAACTTCCAAAAGCTCTTTTTTAGAAAACTTCCAGAAGTTTTTCTTTAGAAAACTTCCAGAAGTTTTTCTTTAGAAAACCTCCAGAAGATTTTTCTTTAGAAAACTTCCAGAAGTTTTTCTTTAGAAAACTTCCAGAAGTTTTTCTTTAGAAAACTTCAAGAAGTTTTTCTAAAGAAGTTCTTCTTTAGAAAACTTCCAGAAGTTCTTCTTTAGAAAACTTCCAGGAGTTCTTCTTTAGAAAACTTCCAGAAGTTTTTCTTTAGAAAACTTCCAGAAGTTTTTCTTTAGAAAACTTCCAGAAGTTTTTCTTTAGAAAACTTCCAGAAGTTTTTCTTTAGAAAACTTCAAGAAGTTTTTTTATACAAAATTTTTGAAGTGATTCCAAAAGTTTTTCTATAAAAACGCTTCTAGAAGTCTTTTTTTTATAAAAATCTTTCAGAATTTTTCTATAAAATATTTCCGGTTTTCGTGTAAAACATTTTTAGAAGTTTTTCTATAGAAAAAACTTCCAGAAGTTTTTCTATAGTAAAAACTTCCAGAAGTTTGTCAATAATAACAAATTTCAGCAGTTTTTCTTTAATATAAACTTCCGGAAGTTTTTCTTTAATATAAACTTCCGGAAGTTTTTCTATAACAAAAACTTCCAGAAGTTTTTCCACAATAAAAACTTTCAGAAGTTTTTCTTTAATAGAAACTTCCGGAAGTTTTTCTTTAATAGAAACTTCCGGAAGTTTTTCTATAATAGAAACTTCCGGAAGGTTTTCTATAACAAAAACTTCCGGAAGGTTTTCTATAACAAAAACTTCCAGAACTTTTTCTATAACAAAAACTTCCAGAAGTTTTTCAATAACCAAAACTTCCAGAAGTTTTTCTATAATAAAAACTTCCAGAAAACAACTTCTATAATAAAAACTTCCAGAAATTTTTCTATAATAAAAACATCCACAAGTTTTTCTACAATAAAAACTTCCAGAAGTTTTTCTACAATTAAACCTTCGAGAATATTTCCTATAATAAAAATTCGAAAATTTTTCTATAAAAAGTTTATTAGAAAAAAACTTCCGGGCTTTCTATAAAAAAAAACTTCCTAAAGTTGTTCTAAGGAAAACAAAGAATTTTTCTAAAGAAAAAAATTTATAGAGACTTCAAGTGTTGTTGTTTTTTAAAATGTCAAACTTTTTAGTTATTCAAAAGAAAAATACATCCTTGTGAAGTATTTCTATAGAAAACATCTTAATTTTATGATTTTCTATAGAAAACTTCAACCTTTTTAAAGATTTTATATAGAAAACCTTTTAAAGTTTTGCAATAGAAAACTTTAACCCTTTCAAGGATTTGAATAGAAAATTGCATCCCGTTGAAGTTACTCCATAGAGAACTTACACCTGTTGAAGTTTTTGAATAGAAAATTTCAACCTTTTACAGTTTTTCTATAGAACAAACACTTTTGGGGTTATGATTACAAGTTTTTCTATAGAAAACTTGATTCTTTGAAAGTTTTTGTAAACAAAATTTCGTTAAGTTGTACTTTTTCTATAGAAAACTTTATTTTGTTTAAGTATTCTATAAAAAACTTCGCCTTGCTCAAGTTTTTGTTAAAGAAAATTTTATTTAATTGATGTTTTTTTTTTATAAAAACCTTCGTCGTGTTGAAGTTTTTTAATAGAAACCTTTAACGTTTTGTAGTTTTTCAATAGAAAACTTTAACTTTTTGTAGTTTTTCAATAGAAACTTTAACCTTTTAAAGGTTTTCTATAGAATACATCACCTTTTTGAAGTATTTCTGTAAAAAACATCATCATTTGCAGTTTTTTTTTTTGTTGAAAACTTGATACTTTGGAAGTTTTGAATAGAAAACATCATCGTGAAGGAGTTTTTCTATAGAAAACTTCATTCTGTTTAAGTTTTTTGTATAGGAAACTTTATTTTGTTTAAGTATTCTGAAGAAAACTTCGTTTTCAGAAGTTTTTAAATCGAAAACTTTTTCCTATGGATGTTTCTTTTATAGAAACCTTCGTCCAGCTAAAATTTTTCAATGGAAGACTTCAATGTTTTAAAGTTTTATAGACAACATCACCCTTTTGAAGTTGTAATATCGAAACTTCACCCTTTTTAAGTATTTCTGTCGAATACCTCATTTGAAGTTTTTCAGTAGAAAACTGGATTTTTTGTTAGTTTTTCCATAGAAAACTTCATTGTGTTATAATTTTTCTAGTGAAAACTTAATTCTGTTCAAGTTTCTTTTATAGAAAACTTTAATTTGTTTAAGGTGTTCTATAGAAAACTTCGTCTTGCTTAAGTTTTTTTTATAGAAAATTTAATCTTATTGATGTTTTTTATAGAAACCTGTTGAAGTTTTACAATAGAAAACTTCAACCTTTCAAAGTATTTCTGTAGACATCATGACCCTTTTGAAGATTTTCTATAGAAAACATCAACCTGTTGAAGTATTTCTATCTCAAAATCAGTTTTTCTTTAAAGAACTTGATTCTTTGAAATTCTGTTGGAGTTGCTTCATAGAAAACTTGATTCTGTTCAAGTTTTTTTTTATAGAAAACTTTATTCTTTTTAAGTAAGAGTAGTTCTATATAAGTATTCTATAGAAAACTTCGTCTTGTTGAAATATTTTTATTGAAAACCTTTTCTTATGGAAGTTTTTTTTATAGAAACCTTTGTGCAGTTAAATTTTGTCAATAGAAAACTTCAACCTTTTAAAGTTTTTCTATAGACATCATGACCCTTTTGAGGATTTTCTTTAGAAAATATCACACTGTATTTCTATCGAAAACCTTATTCTATCATTTTCTTTAGAAAACTTGATTGTTTAAAAGTTGTTCTATAGAAAACTTCATTCTGTTGGAGTTCTATAAAAAACTTTATACTGTCACAGTTTTTTTTTTATCGAAAACTTCATTCTGTTGCAGTAAGAGTATTTTTATTTAAGTATTCTATAGAAAACTTCGTCTCGTTAAAGTTTTAGTATAGAAAACGTACTTCTGTTGAGAGTTTTTTTTTAAGAAAACTTCATTCTGTTTAAGATTTTTTTATGAAAACTTCATTCTGTTTAAGTTTCTTTTTAAAACTTCATTCTGTTAAAGTTTTTCTATAAAATAAAACTTCATTCTGTTAAAGTTTTTCTATAAAAAACTTTATGCTATTAATGTCTCTTATAGAAAACTTCAAAGTTTTAAAGTTTTGCAATAGAAAACATCCAACTTTTTAAGTTTTGCAATAGAAAACATCCAACTTTTAAAGTTTTCCAAAAAAATCTTCAAACGTTTAAAGCTTTTCAATAAAAAATAAATATAAAAATATAATAAATATAAAAATATATAATAAAAATAAAATAAGTTTTCAATAGAAAACTTCAAAATGTTTAAGTTTTTCTATAGAAAACTTCAACCTGCTGAATATTTTCTAAAAACTACTACATTTCCTTAAAGCTTTCCAATTCTCATTTGTCCTAACTATGTGGGTGACTATCGCATTTCGTTTACTTCAATTTCCAATTATCCTATTAAAGGACTCCTCAGGTCCGAGAGCAAAGAGGACAACAACTAAAAAACTCCAAAGTCATAAGGAAAAACCTCTCCAAAGAACAATAAATACTATTTTCTTAAGAATAAACTACTACAAAGAAAAGGACATGATGCAGGCTAGTGTAGAAGCAAAGAGGGGTTCCATTCCGCACAATGTTAAGAAAGCGGATCCTTTAAGGACCGACTATGACAGTGTAACAAAGAGCAAAAGTGTTGCAGCATTCACCCAAAAAAAGGAACAGTAAAAAGAAAACCCAAGCTCAAAATGAAACTCTAAATGACAATTCTGTTTTTTTCGCCTTGTGGCCCAAACACGTACTTTATCCTTTTTTCAGTTGCTCAGAATGTCTGTGTCTGTGTGCTTGTGGCATTGTTATTTTAAGGAGGCAAAAGGACATCAACAGTCATGGCATAGCGTCAACAACAATGAATGTGTTTTTGTTGTTCTCCACCCAGAACGGAGTCATACGCTACACATAAAACATGATGACATGACTCTCTTCGGGGTCTTTGGGTGGGAAGCATGTGGATCAGTGTGTGAGTGTATCGTGTATATGTGCGAGTGTGTGTATTGTTTAACAATCACTGTGGGAATTAAGGACTTGTCCCGAAGACTCCTTCGGAGACCGCCAGGATAATGAAAAGCACAAATAAATACAAAACGTAAACAAAAGTACGAGCACACAGACACTCTTAATGCCAGAGAAGAGGTAATGAATGTCAGCCAACTACCAGGATGCAGGACTTGTACACATGTGTTGGCGGTTAAAAGTTTTTACACCCGAAAAACGCGGTTAGTTAAAACCTAAAGCGGGGTGGTGGCAATTGTCTAGGGATTCATTTAATGTTAATTATTTGTAGGACATTGTTTTGTTTTTAAATGTGTTTGTGGTTGGTGAGGATGGCATCTTTAAATTTCTTAGAAGATGAGAAATTTTGGTGGGTTCTTACCAATAAATTGGAGTTAAATCATCTCAGATATGCAATGCGAGTTAAATTTGATTAGATTTATCTTAAGTAAATGTATTTTGTACTTACATAAAGTATTAACAATTGAACAGTCAAATGCTTACCTGCAAATAAACAAAGCGGAATTAAAGAAAATTAGAGTTATTTCCAAAGTAAAGATAGAAGTCAAATTTATTAAAACTGAAACGGAAAAAAGTACAAAACGGTCCCTTTAGTCCTAAGAAATTTGTTTACCAATAAACATGGATGCTTATGGTCACCCACAATTTTTTTTAAATTTGGGCCTAGAACAATTTCCTTTTTTAATAAAACAAGTGGACAAACTAAGTTCAGCCGTACCGATGCTTATACACAGTGGACCAAATAAAAGTTTTTCTTTAAAAGTGCAATAAAATGAACAAAATTATTTTTGTATCCAGATTGATTATGATTACTCCAATCTTTCAAAACCTTGTTAATATAGGGTGATCCATCTAGGGGTATTTTTTCAGAACAAACAAAAATTTTAAAAATTCAAATCAAGTGTGAAATCTTTATTGGTAATTTGAAAGGACATTTTATGGCATTTATTTTTTGAAAATAATTACTTTCAAATGTTGGCAACTGTATAATGGAAATGATATAGCGGGAAGATCCGCTGTTTTCGACCAAAATTTTGTTCAGTGATGAGGCCCGTTTCTGGCTCAACGGCAACGCCAATAAACAAAATTGCCGCATTTGGGCTGAAGAGCAACAAGAAGAGGTTCAAGAGGTGCCATTATACCCAGAGAAAACCACGGTTTGGTGCTGTTTATAAGCTGGTGGAATCATCGGCGCATATTTTTTCAAAAATGATGAAGGCCGGCCCTTAACTGTGAATGGTGTTTGCTATCGCGCCATGATATCGATCTTTGTGCTACCTGAAATTGAAGCCCGTAATCTTGACGACACCTGGTTTCAACAGGTCAGTGCCACTTGCCATACAGCTGCTCAAACAATTGATCTATTGAGAGGTCATTTCGAAAAGCAGCTAAATTCACGTTGTGCGTGGACAGGTGAGTTGGCCGCCTAGATCGAGTGATATCACATCTTTAGACATATTTCTTTGAGGTTACGTAAAGTGCAAAGTCTATGCTGACAAACCAGCTACGATTCAGGTTTTGGAAGCCAACATTACGCGTGTCATTAAAGCCATACCGGTCGAAATGCTCGAACAAGTCATCCAAAATTGGACCCTCAGAACGGAAACGCTAAGGCGTAGTTACGGCCAACATTGGAAGGTAATTATTTTCAAAAAATAAATGCCATAAAATGTCCTTTCAAATTACCCATAACTATTCCTTACTTGATTTGAATTATTATATTTTTTTTGTTCTGAAAAAATACCTCTAGATGGATCACCCTATAGTTTTAAGCGGTCGCTTATGGATTACTTGGATGATATTGGCCTGAGGTGCTTGAGCAATTTCTAAATTGTTGGTGCAACATCAGTCTCTCACGGTTCCCTACAGAAAAAGGTCAATGGGGTTAACTCGCTAGGCGGCCAATTGACATTACCATTATAGCTGATAAGACGATTTCGAAATTTGGTGCGCAAAATATCGATTGTGGCATAGGATGTGTGACATGGGGCGCCATCTTGCATTAGATGTCCTCCAAATCTATGTCTTCAATTTCTGTAAAAAAAAAGTCGTATAAACATGGCTCTGCAATGCCCACCGTCGACCGAAACGTTGTGTCCAGCCTCATTTTAGAAGAAAAATTGTCCAATGATGCAACCACTACATAATCCGCCTCAAACTTTCACTGTATGTGAATGCACTGGCTTCTCGACAATAACGGGAGGGATTTTGGCCGCCAAAAAAAAAATTTCGAAGAGATGACTTTTCGACCGAAATCGTTGTCCAATTCAAGCTGCTCTAAGCCCAATATTTTCTAGCATTTGTCATGCGTAATGCTACTCATTTCGTTTCGCAAAGGTATGCTACTAACGTTTGTCAAGACTTCGAGCGGGAAGCAGCAGTCATTGCCAACATTTAGTTTTAGTCTACCTAGCTTCAATAGTGCGGCCTGCAGTTTACTTTTCACTCACAGACAGAAGGACATGACTAGACCATCTTAGAATTTTAGGACGATTCGGAATATGCATAATATGGGTCCCGAACATTAATTCAGGGCTTTGCAAACGGTATGAGAAAATAAATTTACCCTATATACTATGACGAAAGGTAAAAACACTATTCCATATCCCCCTAGACGTAACTAACTTTCTAGGTCTGACTGGACCCAAGGACACTCGGAAAAAACAACACCATTTGAAAATTAAAACCTTAGACAAACGACCTGACGGCCAAAAAACGGGAAGCAATAAAATGGATTAACACATCTAGCTTTGACTAGCAACATCTTGAACAATGATGCTAGTTTTCACATATAGATGGCGTCATTGGAACTCTTTCAAACCAGTAAGTACAACCTTTATCCTATTACGTAATATACTGCGAGTATGTTCCCTACTATTTTCTTCAAGACTTAACAAATTTCTATGTTTGGCTACGAGTATATTTGATACTATTTTATACAAGACTTAACAAATTCCTATGTTTGGCTGGACTCAAGGAACTCGGAACAAAACTCCGCCATCTGTAAATAGTGTTGCTTAAAAACTTCGATTTACTACTCATGTCCAGAAAACCGGTTACACAGAAGCAATGCAATGGATCAAACATCAAACCATGACTAGCAACAACTCGAACAATGAAGCATTGTTTCACATATAGATGTCACTATTAGAACTTATTAAAGCCAGTTATCCCTTTATCCAATAACGAAAGGACACCATACCATTTTCCTCGAGACTTACCTAACTTCCTAAGTTTGGCTGAAGCCAAGGACACTCAAGATAAAACCCGCCATCTGTAAATATATTTGCTAAAAACCTGACACAAACGACTCAAGGGCCGAAAACCGGGTACGCAAAGGCAATGCACTAAATCAAAACATCTAGCGTTGACTAGTGACAACTAGAACAATAATGCGTCGTTTTACATATAGATGGCGCCACTGGATTGCTTCAAAGCCAAACCCCAGTGTGTTGATTTATAAAAGTAATACCACTGCAAAGATCCCGACCAGAGCCCAGCTAAGATTAGAAATATCAGGATTAGACTGTTTTTTCCAATATAAGAGATAAAATTCTTTTTTTGCTCGAGTGTTTCAATACTATACCAATACTTTTTTGTTTGCGAAAGAACACCATACCATTTCCCTCAGGACCTAGCCAATTTCCTAAGTATGGCTGGACCCAAGGACACGCGAGACAAAACCCGCCATCTGTAATTATATTTGCTAAAAACCTGACGACTCAAGGGCCGACACCCGTGCCGAAACCCAAACGGCTCAAGGTCCGAAAACCGGGTACGCAAAGGCAATGCACTGGTTGAAGACATCTAGCGTTGACTAGTGACAACTAGAACAATGATGCGTCTTTTCACATATAGATGGCGCCACTGGATTTATTAAGGGAACTGCAAAGATCCCGATTAGGACCCACCTAAGATTTAGAAATATCAGGATTAGACGGTTTTTTCCAATATAAGAGATAAAATTCTTTTTTTGCTCGAGTGTTTCAATAATATACCAATACTTTTTTGTTTAATGAAAATTTGGTTGATTGCAATTAAGAAAACATTGAGTAAATGTTTCCTTCAGGGGCACCTTGAGATCAATTACTGGCCCCCTTTTTTATGCAGGACATGATCGTCTACAATTAGTCTTTCAATTAAGAAGAAGCAAAGGAAAGTTGTAGGCCGCCATGGCGGGATGGAAGTGCGCGAGACTATCATGCTGGGAAAGCCGGGTTCAACCCCGAGTAGGAACATTTAACCACTTTTTAGCACCGGGTTTTTTACCTTGTTAATGCAGGCGACTAAACGAGTACGAGATTTATCTCTTAGCCAAAGTATATAAAAACTTCTAGAATTAGTTAAAAGGATGGTAAATTGGAGAAGTTTGGATTGTAAATAGGCGGAATTAGGATTGTAAATTGGCGAAATTGGGAATGTAAAGAGGTGAAATTGGCCCAGAGGATCCAAAAAAACATGAGTAAATAGTAAAAGGCGGCCTCTTAAGTCCTAAGAAATGTTTTCTTATAAACATGGATGCATATGTGACAGTGCATAGAGAAAGGGACCTAAGGGTAAAAAAAATCAATTTTAATTTTTTTCTTTTTTTGATGTGGACTGATGTCTGAGCATCGAATGAGACCGATCCCATGCCCCAAAAGTGTTCCCTCTCTGAGATATGCGCGTTTTATGAAAGTGAAGTCGACGATTCTAAGCGCAAATAGAAAGGGACCTTTATCTATCTTTAAAATGGCTCTCCTGAACAAAACTGGTTTTAACCTTAGGTGCCTTTCTATTTTGTGCGACACATATGGTCACTTACAATGTGACCTTAAACGTAGGACCCGAAAACAAATTTTTTAAGTAAAAAAATGGGCATATTCAGTTCGGTTACAGGGTGGGTCAAATAAGGTATATTTTTAGAAGTGCAACAAAATAAATTATTGTTTTACGTTTAATGGGTTCGTTAGTTTGAATAAAGATATTGATTATGGAATACAGCTTCGTTTAAGTGACTTCCCCGGCTGGCTTCGCATTAGCCCATTCGGTAGCTCCAATCTTCCAAGACCCAAGACCTTGTGGAGCTGTAGCTTACGGATAACTTGGAGAATTTTCCGCCCGTAAACGCCAGCGACTTTACGAGTACGTGATTTTACTCCAAGCCACGTACAAACTTCTCTATGAAATGCATTAGCCGCTCGGAACCGGCGTTTAGCCGTAGGTCCTGATTAGTGATTATACTCACTCTCACTGATTTGAGAGAAGTTTCCCCTTTTTCCCGAATGGGATGTTATGGGCCGTAATTAAGCAAAGTAAAGCTCGCAAAAAAATAAAAAAAAATAATTTTTAACAGCAAAAATCTGAATAACATAAATTTTCGTCAATGTCCCATTACTGTTGTTACAACATTTCATGGTCGTGTTGTTTTTGTTGTAATGCCATTTATATTAACAAACCGGAAATGTTTTAATTTCCCGTTTCATTTAATTGTTTTAACGCCAATTTCATTTTCAACATTTTGACCTTTCTCCGGACGGTGTTTATGTTTATGGGCCAATTTGTATTTGGATTTTTTTCCAAAGGGAGTTTTTCGGTTGTTTTCTCTCACTCTCGAATAAATGAGTGGAGACCACACAACCTTTCCCCAATTAAGGATAAAAAAGACAAGACACTCCAGTCCAACAACCCCACAAAAATTAAGTCGGCACCAGAGCAACAGAATAAAAGTCGAGGAAGGACATCAGATGGTACCCCCACCACCACCACCACCAACTGCAACAGGAAAACACCGAAATTGAAATCATAAAACGACACTAACACCATGACAGACAGACGGAAAAACTCTTGGGTGTTTGGTCAAAGTAATGCCACTAGAGTCTATATCGAGCCGAGGACGATGGCACTTGGGCTGTGGAATGGTTGGAGACAATTTTAATAAGGAGCTGGGCTGGTTTCAAGTTTTTTTTGGGGGGGTTTTATCTCCTGCTTGTTTTTTCCAAACGCATCTCATTTACTTTTGCTTCCGTTTTACGCCAGCCATTGCTTTTTTCGCGTGTGACAAAGACCCGTCGACCAGATGGAAGCCGATGCAGGATGGGCAAATGTTAAAGTCTCCTTGGCTAGCTGGAGCAAATGAATTAAGCAAACAGCCCTTGGGTAATATCAACAATGTGGCAAGCATTTAAACTTAAGTTTTCACAAAGAAAAAATCAAAAACAAAAAACAGGCGACTGCAACATCTGAGCATCCGCTGCTTCAACAGCACCGTGTCCCTGATTTTTTTTTGCTTTTTCTCTTTTCAGAATAGCCAAGCAAACTTTTCCTTCAATTTACATAAAATTGTCAGCGTTTGTAATTCTTGTGTTTCCGGTCTCTGTCTTGTTTCTTCTTCTGCTCCTTCATCGTTGGTTCCTTTGTCATTAAGTCAAACACTAAAGAAGTTAAGTGGCCAAGGACGCGCCCAATGACGAAGAGGCGTAAGATGCTGGTGGGGGGACTTAAACACGGAAGGATTCTTAAGCTTTAGTTTTCTTTTTGCTGCTGCTGCTTTCCCTTTCGTGTAAGTTTGTTTGCCATCATCATCAAAAAGCAGATGGACTGTTAAAAGCTTAAGTAAAGTAAAAATTTCAAGAGGCGTAGTTGGAATTTTTCTTCCAGTGAAACCCGTTGAAGTTCGGTTAGTTCGACTGGGATGGTTCATAAATTTCGGTAATAAGTTGTATTAGTCTTTATAGGTGGGAAATTCCACGTAGCTCTAGTTGGTACATGAAGCAATGATCAAAAAAAAATAAAATTTACAAATTTATGAACTATAAACACCAAGAAATTAGTTGGAAACCGATTGGAAATGCAATAATTCGGTTGCAAAAGAGAAATTTCGATTGCAATTACTAGAAGTTGATATTCGGTTTGAAATACCACAAGATAATAAATATAATCATCGTACTGTACTCACAACTTGTTGATCGGCCATCCCAATGAAACACTAAAAAGGTATTTAGTTGCTGCAACTTTTGGTTGTGGCTACCAATATTTTGCAAACATTTGGTTGTTTTAACCAATTATTAGTGATGATAACTAAAACTTCATCATAACAAAAAAGGGGTTGTTTAATGGTATTTTTATAAATATCAAATAATTCGATTATTACTGACTTTAAGGCAATCTATTAACCAACTTTTTTTCTAGTAAAATCATCCATTATCTTTCGTCATGACCCTTCCTATGAATTGTGTAAGCAAAAAGTTTTTTGCCTCTGACTAAAGTTTGTCTTTATTTTCGTTGCAAAAAAATGATGCACCGATACTACAGATGCCAACTAACATTCGGTTGTACTGATGGAATGCTTGAGGTGCATGTAACCTTAATCACACGGTTGGAAATAAAAATCGGTTGTGGCCAAGCATGTGTTCTCTGTGTGTAGGGCACACTGACATAATAAAAATCTGCCACAAATATCTTCATAATATTCCTTTCTGTCCTGCAAGACCAATATGTAGAAATTGTTACCGTTTCGCCTTTGTAACGTTCACACACACAAACAGAGAACAGCTTCGTTGCCACAGCCGAATTTTTTCCTCAACCGAATGTTGGCGGTTGCACAAACTATCCATGTATTACATTGCTACAACCGAATGTTGGGTTGACGGCAATTAAGTAGTAGGAACTGACAGTATCGGTTGAAGAAACAAAGTATCGGTAACCTTAACTTTTTAGAATGATTATTGAACTAAATTTATACATGTCTTGGGTTTCGTTAAAGACTATGGGCTTTAAGTGCTCCTTGAATTCGGCTGTCATTACCACGATCATTTGTTAACTGGACCCACTAATGGTTAAACGTATGTATTCGCTTATCTAACCGAAATATAAAAGTTTTTATTTATTTTGTATACCCTACACCACACTGCGGTACAGGGTTCGAGTGTTGCTTTATATATTTCTGGCCTAGACAACACTAAGTGTTGCCTGGCGCCATCTGACATTTTTATTGGAAAGTTTGACATATTTTAGCATAAACGTACTCAGAACGCTTAGACGTACGCCCATGTTGTTTACAGTGACTTGAAAAAATCAATTTGGCAAAAAAATGGAATTAACTCGTGAACATTTTCGTGCGATAATTTTTCACAACTTTCGACGTGGACTATCATGACAAGAGCGCATCGATGAACTTAAATCTTTGTATGGCGATGAAGCACCATCCTATGGCACTCTGAAAAACTGGTTTAATGAATTCAATCGTTGCCGACGCTCGCTCAAAGACGAAGGTCGTCCATAAACGGCCGTTGTGCCAGAAAACATTGATGCCGTGCGTGAACTGATAATGCATGATCGTCATGTAACATACCGTGAGATAGAGGCATCCGTGGGCATTTCTTCCACCAATATATTGCATGAACACCTGGCCGAAAAAATGGTTTGTTCTCGTTGGATCCCGCACAATTTGACAATCGCTCAAAAAAAGGCTCGTGTCGATTGGTGCAAAGAAATTTCGAAAAAATACGATCACGGAAGTTGTTCGTGGAAGAAACACTTCGAAGCAAATGGCAAAACTGGTCATGTGGCGACTGTTCCGCTTGAGCAACCAACGTAGGACGGTCAATTCTGAGTGGTACACCACAATTTGTTTGCCTGAAGTCTTCGGAGAAATTCGAAAACGAACAAGAGAAGACGAATCATTGTGCATCATGACAATGCGAGCTCTCACACATCGGCTCAAACAAGCGCCTTTTTGACCGGCCAAAGCGTCGAACTGATGGGTCATTCGCCGTACAGCCCTGACTTGGCACCCAATGACATCAAGAACAAAATGCGTGATCAACGATTTTCGTCGCCAGAAGATGTTGTTGAAGCGTTCAAAAACCATGTTTGGGAGGTGTCTCATTCGAAGTGGAAAAAGTGTTCCGACAATTGGTTTGAGCGCATGCAAAAGTGTATAAATCATGCTGGAGAATAAAACCATTTTTTGATGATAAATATTCGCATTTTCATTAGTAGGCCTGAAATATATATGTAGCAGCCCTCTTAATTGCGGCTCGGATAAATGTGTTGATAAGCATTGCAATGATGTCCCAATCTAAAAAGAAATTTTTAAATACTCGTATATAACAGTATTTATTGACAAGCTTTTGTGGGCGCAAACTGGGAAAAATGAGTCGGCACCAAACAAAATTTAGTTGTTGTTTTGAATAATAAGGACGTCTATTAATGGCGAAAATTCTGATCAAGTCTTAATTATGTCGACAAATTACACTTAAGCCTGTTGCTATATTCTAGCAAATATTTTTTTTTGTTTGTAGTTCGTTAACCGTCTAACCCAAGAAACTTAAACTACATGGAATTTTTTTTTATACATTTTTTGCGGATTGCGAAATATGTTTTCGTCGCTAACAAAGATGTGGTTGTGATTAGAACCGATAAAATATTATGGGGTTTTTATGTTGATGTTCGAATGACCAGTGTTATACCAGTTTGGTCACTACAAATAACTAATCTGTTGCCACCACCAATTATTGGTACCAAAGTAACATATACATCACAATTGGTTGGTTGCCATAACCGCCAGTTGTCGCAACTACCAGTTAAACTGAATTCGGTTGGTTTAACTGTGTTATTGGCTATGAATATCGTGATATGGTTGTATCAACCATCATATGATATCTCGAACCATGTTACCATTGACGCTATGGAATCTTGGTCGGCTTATCCAATCGAATTTTTGTAGTTCGGACAGATTTCCAACTGATGTTTTCTCTGTGTGCAGTATAAAATAAGTCTTAAAACACTGCCTTGTGGTACGCCTGCAAAAGTATTATATATTTGGTAGTATCGTCATTAACTTTTAACTATTCATATTTTTAGTTTTTTCACACTTTCAGATATTTCCGCAATTTTTGGCCCCTTTTAAATTTTTTCTTCTCCCCGCTTCTTTTTTATATGCCATCCTGGTGATTTGGTATTGTTTTTCCCACGTTTCTGTATTTTTCCTGTTCCGCTGCCATTTTATCCCATTTTTTAATTGTCCACAATTTGTAGTAACAAATTACCGATTTCTTTTAAATGTTTCGCAACTGAAGAACGTTTTTTAAATGTTCGTCTTTTGGGATTACCAAGAAGAACCAA
Organism: Hydrotaea diabolus; assembly: GCA_963513945.1. Classification (NCBI taxonomy): domain Eukaryota; kingdom Metazoa; phylum Arthropoda; class Insecta; order Diptera; family Muscidae; genus Hydrotaea; species Hydrotaea diabolus. The sequence goes on along the minus strand of OY740717.1, from coordinate 168,956,860 downwards.
AACCAGTGTATCTTACATATATTCCCTCAACATCGAATTAGGGAGCAAATCAAGATCTTATCTAAAGCAGGTGAGCCGTTTCCGAAGAAGTGATCCATTTTATAGAGAAGACTTTAACATGGCTGAAAAATTAATCTCTTAGTCGTGAAGTTGCTGGCATCTATGAGGTGGAGGCTGGGTGAAGTAACCGATGTCCCAGTGAACAATAGCTGTTTCAAATGGCCTCTAGTCCTTAACAAAGAAATATGTCCACAAAGGTGTACCACATGCCTCTGACTACTCTCAGTCTTCTTTTTGTTTCATTCTGTTTATAAATCCTATCTATTACTTCGTAGATGATATCAGCACCTGTAAATCAAACGCCCCAATAATATCAATTTGGCGTTGGGGCACCTTTAAAAATGTTAACATATTTAAACTGAAATAAATGAAATAATAATAAAAAAAATATTAAACGAGGACCCCTTGCTACGAGTAGGGTGTCGGGTTGGTGTTTTGAGTTTTTAGCAAATTTTTAAAAAAAAAAACTCAAAACAAAAATACTTCGTATCATTTAGGTTTCTCTTTCAAACAAACTGCTGCCAAAAAAAGAAATTGAATTGAAATTAACAAAATTTTTGTGAAGTCACGTAACCGGGAACGCTTTTAAGTCTCATTTCGATAATTTATGTTATAAATCAATGTAAAAGCTATACAGTCCGCTCTTGTAATTACAGCCAAAACATTTCAGCAATTATTTCCAGAACAAAATCAATTCAAATCATAAAAATTATTTTTTTTCACTGATGAGGCCAATTTCTGACTCAATCGCAAAGTCAATAAACAAAATTTCCGCATTTGGGCTGAAGAGCAACAAGAAGAAGTTTACAGGGTGCCTTTATACCCAGAGAAAACCACGGTTTGGTGCGGTTTATGGGCTGGTGGAATCATCGTTCCATATTTTTTCAAAAATGATGATGGCCGGAACGTAACCGTGAATGGTGCTCGCTATCGTGCCATGATATCGATTTTTATGCTACCTGAAATTGAAGCCCGTAATCTTGACAATACATGGCTTCGTCCTCTTGTGCCACTTTCCATACAGCTGCTCAAACAATGGATCTATTGAGAGTTCGATTCGAAGATCAGCTAATTTCACGTTTTGGACATGTGAATTGGCCGCCTAGATGGAGTGATATCACACCTTTAGACATTTATCTTTGGGGTTACGTAAAGTCCATCGTCTATGCTGACAAACCAGCTACGATTCAGATTTTGGAAGCCAACATTACGCGTGTCATTAAAGCCATACCGGTCCAAATGCTAGAACGAGTCATCCAAAATTGGACCCTCAGAATGGAAACCCTAAGGCGAAGTTGCGGCCAACATTTGAAGGAAATTACTCGTATAATTAAAAAATAAATGCCATAAAATGTCCTTTCAAATTACCAATAAAGATTCCACACTTGATTTGAAGTTTTATATTTTATTGTTCTGAAAAAATGCCTCTAAATGGATCTCCCTATATTTGGCAGATATCTGCCAGCCTATGAATCAACGACCCTCCTTTGAATTTTCCAAGCTACGGCCTTGTAACAATCTTCCTCTAGCCGGTACTCCTACACCGTTTGCAGGTTTCGATTGATTAAACACTTCTGTCGATGCTTTAGGGTCATCAAATGAAAGTGTGAATGTTTAAGTGTTTGACCAAAGAGGGTCACTCTGTTTTCAACGGACAAGTATTGGTTTTAAAATGTCGCTTAAAAAACAACAAAAAAACCCGAAATTGTTTATTTTTCCATTTTTTTCAACAAGATTGAAAAAGAAGTAGAAGAAAAAAAGGAAGGAAAACACTGAGGTCCCTTTAATTTTCCACTACTTGGCACCCACCGACCGAATCCACAGACGACCCCCCAAACCCTTTAAAAGGGTGGCGTGATGGCTGCAACCAAAGGAAAAGCCCCTTTCGAAGGTGGTGCCCATTTAATTGAATTGTTTATTGAAGATTAACACTTTTTAGGGGAAAAAGACCGGGTGACTGTGGGGTTTTTTCTTTCGTTTTTTCTTAAGTATCGAATACAAAACGAAATTAAATCTCCGTTAAATGAACTTAGATAAGGGTCAATATGTTCACATTTTCCAAAGGATTATTCAATGCTTTCTTTCGCTCCATTCATTCTTTAAGCACTTCCAAGGCGTTTTTGGTATTAACAAAAAAGGGGCCTGGGTGGGAAGGAGCGCATTTTGCCCATTTCCCCGTTTGGCTTTTCTTTGTTGGGTGTTTAACCTTGCTGAGGATTGTTAACATTTTGGGTGATTTCGGCATTTTTCCGCCTGAGGTAACAATAGTGACAGGACGCCGAAAAAGGTCGTGGCAAAGAAAAGGGCGGGAGGACGGGCGCCATGGTAGGCTGGTTGAGTTCATAAAAAATAAATCTGCGATTATATTTAAAACATGGCTTATGCATTTTATTACATTTCACCAAAACGCCTGCCGCTTTTGTTTGTCTTTTATTGAGGGAGTTGAGATTTGTTTAGGCCATTTTCGTTGAAGAGGGGTTAAGGTTTTTAGAGACTTTCGTTAGGGGCTGCTTTTACCTTTAACGGGATTTGTTTTTGACAGAACTGCAATATTGTACATTTTTCCTTTTGACCGACAAGTTGACAGTAGCTGAAAAAAAAGCTTTGCGAACGAGGGCCAAACTTTTATTATTTTTTCAGAGGCTATCCTGCTTGTCAGCTCACATTATTGGGTGAGACTTTTGTAATCGTCCTGTTCATTTCGTTTAGCTCAGTATATTATTTAGGGTCAAATGTATCATAATGTAGAGGACTGAAGAGAAATATATCGGTTTAATATAAATTCTCTTATGTAAAATAATGTAGAATCATTTGGTCATTCCCTTAAATACTTATTTAAGTCCCTCAACATCCCATATAGGGGCAAGGGGAAAAATCTCTCAAATCAGTGAGATGTGAGCCATACATTTCTTCGACTCACTGACCGGGACCTACTGCTTAATGGAGTCAACAAAAGGCCAATGTATTTTAGATATAATAGTTTCATAACTTAGAGAAAATTCTCTTTCTCGTAAAGTCACCGGCATTTGAGAGGTGGAAAACCCGCCAACTAATCCGTAACCTACAACCCAAAACCATCAAAGTCTTGGAACGTTGGAGTGAGCGAATACTCTACTGGGAAAGCACAAAAAAAAAATATTTTGTTCATTTTATTGCACTTTTAAAAATATACTTGGATTTGGCCCACCCTACACGTCAAGTCCACGGTATTTACGAAAAAAATTGTGAAAAAATAGATGATCCTACCCTTTTAATATAACGAGATCCATGTAAAGGTATTTTTTCAAAACATAAAAAAAATATAAAAATTCAAATCAAGTGTGAAATCTTTCTTGGTAATTTGAAAGGACATTTTATGGCATTTATTTTTGAATATACTTTCCTTCAAATGTTGGCCGCAACTACGCCTCAGGGTTCCATTCTGAGGGTCCACTTTTGAATGACTTGTTCGAGCATTTCGACCGGTATGGCTTTAATGACACGCGTAATGTTGGCTTTTAAAACCTGAATCGAATCATATACAACCATAGTATGGTCCTCACAACCATAGTATGATTCACACGCAACTATGTTATGATCCCTACAACCATAGTATAATCACACATAATTAAACTACGATCCCCAATATTATTTAATAGAATTTGTTTGAGTTGTCGACAATAGATAGGGGATCAACCCCAATATTATTTATTAACATTGGTTTTTGTTGTCAACAATAGATTTGAATTATGAAAATTATTGAAAAATACATTAAAGTCAAAATAATAAGAGTGATTTATTTCACAGTAGAAAAAATAAGTTTAAATAAACGTAAGCGTTTTTATTAAAAATATTTTAGACAAACAAAGCCAAAGCAGTTTGTTTCAAAAATTTTAGTTCGATAAAAAAGTACTATTATTGCATTTGAACCAATAAAATTTGTTCTAAAAGCACATTTAAATGAAGAAAAATTACAATCATACAGTATGATTGCCGTAATCATATCATTGTTACCATAGAATGCAAGACTATTGTCGCACTAATCATATTTATATTGTAGCTATAACCATATTTTCATTTTTAAATTTGGCAATAATACTATTGTTACATTTCAACAATGTTAATATTGCAGCAATTATACTATTGTCAAAAATAAATTCAGTTAACAATGCTATGGTTGCGTCGAACATACTTTTGTTTTGGAGAACATATTATTATTGCCGTGACCATGTAGTAACCATGTTTTTTCTCTGCGTGCACAGCTTCGGTGACATGCCTCTATCCGATGGTCCATGTTTTCAATGACTCTAAGATATAATAACAGTTCAATGTCGTAAATATGCCGAAATATCTCATCCTTTACCTCTTGAATTGTGCTTCGCTTATTGACGAACACCTTTTCTTTAAAAAATCCCCAAAGAAAAAAACTACGTTGTCAACTCACATGATCGTGGCGGCCAATTAACATCGCTGTAACTTTACCCCCCACCTTCTGGGCCGATTAAGCCCATTTATAGACCCAAACATCGTATGATCATAGACCAAAATCGTGAGAAATATCAGGATCCTACGACCTCCTCTATCGGGCTCTCAAGACACACGGGCGTGCTAAAAGTAATTTCGATTTCTCTCAGAGTCTAGGCTATTTCTTTATCAAGTGGGATAAGAGGAGATGATGGAGAGGTCTGATCTAAGTTTCCCCTTTCCCTGGACAAAAAAAAGTTATATTCAGCTTTATAGGGTCTGACAGAAAACGCTTCCCTGTTTCTAAGATTCAATTTTAAACTTCTATTTTTTTTTTTAAAAAACATTTCAGCAAAGATGAATTACTTTCAGCCCTGACGAAACCTGGAGATTAGCGAAATTGGTTCCTGCTGTTGTAATAAGAACCCCTTCAAATCCCATCATCCTAACTGAAAACTGTAAGTGACAAGACAGAGCATGAGGAGAACCTAAACATTTTCAAAAACACTTCAACTACCCAGAGTTTTGTTACCTTCTAATTGAGCTGTCACTTTTGTAAATCAAGGCAAAGCTTTCCCAGTATTGGAAAACTTTTGACAGTTGCTTTTTTTAATATAATTTTTTGCACCACCCTCTGTGTGAACATTAAATAACCATTTAAAGGAGCGAAAGCCATAATTTCCAATATCCCTGCTCGCATGTGCTATGGTCCATATCCTTAGCATAAATTTGAACTCTTCGGAAAGCAAACCAAAACAAAAAAGAAACAACAACGTTTAAGTACACAATTTATCCCGTTTCGAGTTACATTGCTCCGCCACCCCACTATTTTTGCACCTAAGTACTCGTACTTGTATCAAAACTCCAATGGATGTGTAGTGGTGGCACCCCTTTTTGGTTGCTTAAACCCTAAAATATTGCCATTTAGATACATTTTTAACCTTCGAATCTTTCAAATATTTATTTACAATAGAAAAGTTTTATTACAAAAGCTGTAGAAGAAATATTGTGAGTGTGTGTCAATGGCATACGAGTACTCGTTTAGGGATAGAATTCCAAGCGTATCCATGGAATGTGCTCAGCTGGAGACCACCTAATCCTTGTGACAGGCAGAAGGACCGACACTTTGTTGAGCTGCTTGCTCTTTCTCTCTCTGAGTCTCTAAGCTCCTTTAATGAAAAACGAAACGTTGGGAAAACTAAACTTTATGTTGTGCAGCTCATGGAGTTTTTCCAAATGAAATGGCACAGAAAAAGTATCATTTACAAATGAACAAACTTTTGCTGCTTTTCCCAGAAAACTATTTAAGTTGTTGGAAACAACAGCAACAGCCACAGCATAAATATGATAGCTACACAGAGAAAAACATTTCCGGTTTAAATAAGAAAAAATTCTTATAGTCAGACAAAAAATTAATCATAAATCATGTGATAACAAATTTCACATATTTACTAACATATTCGTAAGTTGTTTATCGAAAATATTTCTGATTTTAAGCGATGAACAAACTTTTGCTTCTTTTCCCAGAAAACTATTCAAGTTGTTGGAAACAACTTCAAGCCCTATCACACAGAAAAAAACATTTTCGTTTCAATCAAAGAATTCAAATTTTCAAACAAAAACTTTATCAAAAATCATGTGATAAAAACTTTTACATATTAACTAAAATATTCGTTAGTTGTTTTAAGCGACAAACAAATTCACATTTTTCCAACATAAAAAATTGCATGCCATTTATTGAAAATATTTTCGTTATAAGGTGATGAAGAAATTCGCATATTTACAAAAAAGTTGTAAGCCGTTTATCGAAAATAATATCGTAGCAGGCTACAGTGGTGCCAGAAGTGACGATTTTTCGTCATTTTAATTTTTTTTTTTTTGTAACTTTGAAGATGTTTTGCCATTTTGACGATTTTTCGTCATTTTAAAGATTTTTCGTCATTTCGACGATTTTTTGTCATTTTGGCCATTTTTCGTCATGTAAACGATTTTTCGTTTTTTTGACGATTTTTTGTGACAATTTACCCAACTGAAGATTGAGGATTTTTGGATTAATCGCGCTTTTACTTCGACGATTTTCATTAAAACTTTAAATATAAAAAAACTCAGTACTCAGGAACTAAAAAAAATAAAATCGAGGTTAATACTAGAATAAAATTGTGTTAATTAAGGACTAAATTTTAAACTTTAAGAGTGATGCTTATGACGAAGTTCGGATAAATGACACTGGGTATCAAAAGTCGCAATAGATATGTCACCCGTAAACAAAGAGTGCCGATCCCTTTCATGCGGGCGAGAAACGTTTTACAGTACTTTCCTCTCCGAAATATAATTTGGTGCCCGTCTGTCAATACGTATACTTGATAAAGGGTGGTTCACCTAAACGCACGATATTAATTGTAAATAAAACAAAAAGTTTTCAGACAATTATCCAAAAAGTTGTATATAGTAGGATCTATGACAATTATGAGGGAAACAATATATGTGACGCGCCAAATAGAAAGGGACCTAAGGCTAAAAACCAGTTTTGTTCAGGAGAGCCATTTTAACGATTAGGTCCCTTTCTATTTGCGCTTAGAATCGTCGACTTCACTTTCACAAAACGCGCATATCTCTGGGAGGGAACACTTTTGGGGCATGGGATCGGTCTCAATCGATGCTCATATGTTGTTCACATCAAAAAATGAAAATTGATTTTTTTACCCTTAGGTCCCTAAATCTATGCGCTGTCACATATCGACCAAAAGCTCGCCACGGCTTTGGGGCCACCAGTCACGAGCCGATGTTGATAGCTCTTTTGCTATACTATCGGAAACAACATCAATGTTTTCCGCAGAACGAACTGAATCAGCATTTATAGGTTTTTCACATTTCCTACACACCTGCCTGCTTTGGGCACAATACTCCCGATTGTAGAAACATTTGGTCTTTTGTGGTGACCAAAAAAAAAAATCACGCAACAGCCGCACACTATATTCCTGTTGGTCTAATAACCGAGATGCGACCGAATTTTCCAGCAATGAGCGTCGCTCGCAGATGAGCATGATGACATTCGTCGCTCCAACCCTGCTGACCCTAGAATTAGGAATCTCAACTCTGAGATCAGTAGGTTTAACAAGGAATATTAGCGGAACAAATGGGTAGATCACTTGTGCAACTTAAGTTCCGGAATTGAAAAACTGTGGACAACAGTTAAATCGGTCTCAAACCCCAGAACAAAGAAGGATCGGACAGCCATCATGTTCAGTGACCGAACAGTGACAGATCCGAAGCGGTGCGCGATTTATTTTAACTGACTTTTTATTGAGCATTTAGAGAGCGGTAAGGCGAAAAGGAGAGTATTGCGTCGTATCCGCGCTTTCGAAGAGGCATCACCACAATTTACCTTTGTCGAAGTTGTCTACATCATCTGTAGCGCAAAGTCATCAAAGACAGCATAGCACACCTGCTTTACACGCCCTCACCAAACGCGACCTTAATCAGGACAAACCCAATGACGGGGCGGTCCGGTAAACTATACTCGTATGTGTAGGCGCTAGTCATACGTATGTGGAATTTGAGTCATATGTAGAAAAAGAGATTTCACCAGAGGAGAAAGAGAGAGAAGGCTCCTCGGCGTATATATTCGTATTGGGCGCAAATTGATGCTAACGTTCCGGACGATTGTCCCGCCTGTCATCAGGGTCCACATGACGTGCTGCAGCTCTTCAATTGTCCGCCCAGGCCCACTCGGCTGACCCCCAGGTTTCTTTGGACGCATCCAGTGGATATCGATCCTGTTTAGACGAACATGACTTCAAAACATAATATTTTGTTCTTACAACAACAACAACAACAACAAAGTGCACGAAATGCGTTTTGATTCATACGCCCCTTTTCGTATAAGGCTTCAGCAATCTTAACGCGCTGCGGCAAACTCTGAAACAATGAAATGTCAAATCAAGTTGGGCAAAAAACTTGACGTTAAGGTGTAACTAACAATTAACATTGTGCATTACGGTTAGACCACCCTCTGGCTGTGGCGCCTAAGTATAAAGTTTTCTTATGAATTACTAACCAGAGTTAACAATGTAGTTGGAGTCTTAAGCTAATGTTTAGCTCGATAGTTTTATTTAAGTCTTTTGCTTTTACACATTGAACAAGAATTAACCGGCTGGAGACCTCTTGCATCTACATTTTCATAGAAGACAAGCTTTTAACCAAATGGCAAAGTGACATTAATTTTCGTGGCTACACACTGTTTTTATCGCGACTGCAGGCCCGTGACGACCTTCATCAGAAAGCTTCGCAATAATTGTTGAAAGGAAAAGTGAACTCTTTAAGACCAGGTGCTCACCAAACGTATGAGAACTACTGTTGTAGTTCGAACTGTCTTATCTCTGTCTAATGGGTTAATGATTTATTTTTATACAAGGATCTTGACAATTATGTGTGAAACAAAATATCGGCCAAATGCTCGCCACAGCTTTGGTGGCAAACCTCTATCCGATGATCCATATTTTCAATGACTCGGAGGCATTATGGAGGTTCAATGTCAATGTAATTCTTTAGCCCTTGAACAACGAAAACATTGTTTTGTTGGCTGTGTGGCAAGTGGCACCATTTTGATGAACCCGAGCCCATATCTTCAATTTCTGGCAAGAAGAAGTCTGTTGTCATCTCGCGATAGCGACCACCATTTAAGAGTCTAGGTTGACGGCTCTTTTGTCACTCGAAATAAAATTTTTAAAAGTTCGCTTTTTTTTCTTTTTATTGCATATTGATTATTTGACGATTTCTTTTTAAAGGTCCAATTAGTCTTGACGGTTGACGGTGGACGGTTGATTCTGCAACCTGCACAAGTCTACCGTCGTCAACCGTCAAACTGTAGTTATCTCCCTCTAACACATGCAAAATGCAACCTCCAACTGAAATAGCTGATTGCCTACCGTCAACCGTCAAGACTAAATGGACCTTAAACATTTAATGATTTTTGTTCTCAAGTTCGACATTTGATCTTAGAAAAATGTACATAAAATTTCAAAAAATGTTTTCAAAAAATGTTTTCCTAAAGCAGTCGGGAAGAGGTGACTGCAGTTTCGATGCCGCCACTTTACCATTATAAGAACCCAAACAAAGAATGTTCTGTAATTATGTTTAGAGGCTATGCACTTAAAGGCAGGCAGTTTCGCATTTAACGAGAACTATCGGCTGTAGAGTATTCCCATCGAACACAATAAAAATCCCTCGCACTGCATACACACTAAAACATATACACCCAAACACATACAATACAGTGCATGAATTTTACTATTTTTTGTCGTTACTTTTCATTAAATTTCATTGCGGTAACTGATAAATAGTTGAGCTTATTTACGAAATTTTTAATTGAGTAGTGATTTAATTCACCTGCCAATTTTTTGGTTGAAATTTAAGAGTTGTCTTTTTTCCGTGTACGCTTGCCGAGATCCTGACGGACACACACACTTACGCACGTACGTTCTCTTAACTCCTTGTACATGTGTAATTAAGTTTTTATGTGTGTGTGTGTGTGTGTGTGTGTGTGCAATTTTTGACTCATTCAAAAACATTTACAAAAGGTTAAATACGTGCGTAATTGAACGAGGTTAACATGGGCAGGTTTTTGATAACACCAAAAAAGAAACGTCCACCTCTAGCGGCAAAATAAAGACCATTTTAAAGTAACAAGTGAAATACTCAGACAATCCCTTGGGTTAAAATTTCATAGTGTATCCTACGAAACGAACATTAACATTTGATCCATAAAAGCAAATGGGGGGCGTCATACGTGATTTAATATCATTTACAAAGGTATGACGCCTACATTACCTATCGGCCCTCTTCTGGCCCGATAAATTCTTTCAAGAATGTTCACAGAACATAAAGGTTACATTGAAGATTAAACCCAGAAACAGGAACTGACTGAAATTGTCAAGGCCCAAACTAAGGTAAGTAAAAAGCCATTTTGTTACATGCCGTGGGATCTCTAGAGGAGTCTAGGCTAGCTATCTCCAAAGGTGTCGGTGGGTGGTGTGTGTTTTTCTCCCATTCTCTAGCCTAACGACCGTCACAATCATAAAAAAATACACATAAACCAAAACACACTCAGACAGATAGGCAGGAAGATGTAGCCTCCAGTCGCCCCGTCCCAACCATGGTCACTAAAAATCCCTTTCCCTGTATTATGACCTCTTATACCCGCCCACTTTTCCGACCAAAAGAGTTCAACAAGCGTCTGTGCTTGGTCCTATGCTGTGGAACATCATGTACGATGATCTACTAACTCTGTCAATACCCCAAGGAGTGAGTTTGCAGATTGATAATGTTGTCGTTATGAGGCGATGAAAAAATGCACATATTTACAAAAAAGTTGCAAAAATTTTTTTTAGAAAGCAGTAGGAAAGACTCTTTGTTACAGGCAGGGGTGCCTGCAGGTTTGGTTAGTGCGACTTCACCACCATAGGACCCTATGCAACGAGTGGACTGAAACTATGTTTAGCGGCTATACACTTAAAGCAGACAGTTTTGCATTTACCGAGAACTGCCGGGAGTAGTTCTCCACCGAACACAACCAAAATCCCTTAGTTATATACTTTCTGCTGGATCTGAATAATTATATTTCTTTAAAACATTGAACAGGGATTAAACCGGCTCAAGACCTCTTGCTTCTATATTTAAATAGAAGACACGTTTTTAACAAAATGGCAAAATGACATTGATTTTCGTGGCTGCACACTACTTGTATCATGATTCCGCGTCCGTGACAACCCTCTTCAGAAAGCCTTGCTGCAATTGTTGAAAGTAAAACCAAACTCTATAAGGCCAGGCTCTCCACAAACGAATGAGAACTACTGTTGTAAATCTTACTTTTTAAGTTTTCTTCACACAATTGCCCACGAAAATACAACTCACTCTTGCCAGCTCTAAAGAGACTCCACATCGAGAGCCATCAATAGATTTCTTTTACAACAACGTGTGTGTGTGTTGTAAAAAGAGTTTAGTTGACTATTAGGGTGGAGTGAAAACATGCTTTTTTTAATTTGAAAAAGTTAACCTCGGAAAGAGATGTAGTCCGGGGTCCTAAAGAGGGGAAAAATAATGAAAAAAATTTAAAAAAATTTTTAGGGGTCGCGCCAAAATAAACAAATACACATGTTTGAAGGCGTGAATTTTCCTAACCCCTGAACCGATTTTAAAGTTTTATGTCAATAAATGTTTGCAATAGCGTAAACAATGAAATAAAGGCATGAAAAAATTTAAATAAATTTTTCTCATTGTTCAAAAATTTCAAAAAGTAAAATAAGTCAAATCGTCCCTTCTTCAGAAAATTGACTGAACAATGAAATCGCCACCAAAGCTACAAATATTAGTCGATTATCCTCATATTTGCCTCAAATACTTTTGTTTAGGCACTGAACAAGCTCAAACTTTTAAATTTCGAATAAGTTAAGTCGTTAATTTTTAGGATTTTTCTAAATTCAAAGCCAAAATAGCGATAATTTAAAGATTTCTAGGGAGTGGCGTGACCCCTAAAATTTTTTTTTAAATTTTTTTCTTTATTTTTCCCCTCTTTAGGACCCCAGACTACATCTCTTTCCGAGGTTAACTTTTTTTTTGAATTTCACTCCACCCTATTGACTATGTCAACTTGTGTGCCGAGCCGTGCATGTACGTGTGTTTAGCTCGTTTGTTTTATTTCGGTCTGTTGCTTTTACACATTGAACAGGGATTAAACCGGCTCAAGACCTCTTGCTTCTATATTTAAATAGAAGACAAGTTTTTAACAACTAAAACTTCCACTGAAAAGTAATGCGATCATAAATTTGCATTTTTTTTGTAAAACCACAAAATATTGAAAGGAAATAGTATTTATTTATCTATCGTCGTAAAATTCTTAGACAATCTACAGTTGGGGGCATGTCCGTCCGTCCATCTTTCCGCGAGTACGTTGAAAGCATTATAGCGGTTCCAAAGTTTTGCATAATGTATAAACTCTTATGACCATAAGCTATTTGGAATTGTAAATTGGCGAAATCGACCCAGGGGGAAAAAATTCCTTTGAAGGCACTAAAGGTACCTCGGAAAAAACTTTACTTTTGTATTTTTTGGAGAAATCATAATTTTTTGACCACGAACGAAGCTTAATATGGGTGCTTTAAGTTGGAACACACTTAATACCTTAAAAAGAGCGTAATTGCTGGACGTTTTGGTTTAGGTGGACGGACTACATGGTTTGAACGTGTTATTAAAAAAATGGTACTATTTTACATTTCGCCTTAGACGCGAAGTGGTCAAGGGTATATAAGATTAGCCCAGCTTAACGACGTTTTTACGTGTCCACTTTAGTGTATTGGTATACATTTTGTCCCTTTTAATATTATTCTATTCTAGTTTTTTAGTCCCCTTAATTTGCCAGCTTTTATTACTTATCTCCCTTTTTAAAAGTTCGACGTATGGACCATTTTGTACTTTTCTTTTTATTAATTTATTTTAATAAGCCTTCTTTAACCTTCTTCTTATAAATATTTGTACTTTTTTACCTTTTTCAGATTTTGATGATTACTTTAAACGGTGATGACAAAGTCTGTCTCATTTTTAAAAGGTAAGCTTTAAACACCCCCATTCATTATATTCTTTAAATTAAATTCATTCACTACTTGTTGATCTACAAATCCCATAGTATTTTTCTCCGCTATAAAATATCGAACTCGCAACTAAACTTTTTACACGGCCGCCCTTTCACGCTTGATTTGATTTACGTAAAATCACAATGAAACTTTAACAAAATAGACCAAACGACAACAAAAAAAATCAAGGAGAAGAACACAATACGAAACCGACCGACTGACAATTGTTGCAAAACCACATTGATTTTTGTTCATCTCAATTTTGCTGTTGTTGTTGCTGTTGCTTGGTTTTGGCACCAACATTTTTAAAGACCAGTTAACACATTTGTCCGGACACAGACTCCAGTACACATGCCTACAACAGCAGCCAGCAATTGCAAGCGTGCTGACACACAGAAGCCTATACGGAATTCTTTCCCTCCCAAAAAAAACAAATTCCGTAGCAGCAAAAATAACATCTGCCAGGTCTGCTTGTCGGTCTGTCTAAACATTTTATATCCTCTTGTCTGTACTCGTATGCCAGTTACGAACAAATTCAAAAGTGTTTCGGAAAGCAAAATGCTTCTCTACTATCCTTTCAGACAAACGCACACTCAGTTAGCAAAGGATACTGATGATGGTGGAGCTCCCACTATTAGTGTGCCAGTCCTTCGAATTTTGATGAGAAGGCCAATATTGGATACAAATTGTGCGTGTTGCTTGCTGTCTCTGCGTGAGTGTGTCTGTGTACGCACCAATTGGCAAATTGTTCCCTTAAGAGTTACAAATGGCAAATTACTTGTGTTTTCGGTGTCCCTTCTGTGTTGTGATCCTCCCCACCTCCTATTGTGCCTCAATGTATGACAATTTTAACTAGAAAAGTACGTACAAATGCTGTTGTCATTATTGCGGAAATATGCCTGTGTGCGTGTGTATTGCTAGGTGTGCGATTGTATGTGTATCCGTATTTGGAACGGATACGGAAACATTTATGCAGTCTTGTTTGGGACTCTTTGAGCTGGAGCCACGTTTGAAGTTCAAATACCTTTTATTGGGGTTGCATAGCTTTGTTAACACATGATGTTGTTGCTTTTGTTTTTTTTTTCTGGCCAATTGGTCTTAAAAGGTTTAATGGTTTGTGGTGTCCTTAGGCAAAGACCCAAGGAATTTGCTGATATTCGGCAGAAAGCACAACTGATTTTTTGTTCCGTCAGTCAAGTTATCAAAGGATCAATTGAACAATTGATTAATCAATTAAAAATTAATTAATTAGTTAAAGATTATTAAGTCTATTAATCATTTAATTGTTTAATCTTTTAATCATTAAATCATTAAATTATTAAATCATTAAATCATTACATCATTAAATCATTAAATCATTAAATCATTAAATCATTAAATCATTAAATCATTAAATCATTAAATCATTAAATCATTAAATCATTAAATCATTATAGCATTAAATCATTAAATCATTAAATCATTAAATCATTAAATCATTAAATCATTAAATCATTAAATCATTACATCATTAAATCATTAAATCATTATAGCATTAAATCATTAAATCATTAAATCATTATAGCATTAAATCATTAAATCATTATAGCATTAAATCATTAAATCATTAAATCATTAAATCATTAAATCATTAAATCATTAAATCATTAAATCATTACATCATTAAATCATTAAATCATTAAATCATTAAATCATTATAGCATTAAATCATTATAGCATTAAATCATTAAATCATTATATCATTAAATCATTAAATCATTAAATCATTATAGCATTAAATCATTAAATCATTAAATCATTAAATCATTAAATCATTAAATCATTAAATCATTAAATCATTAAATCATTATATCATTATAGCATTAAATCATTAAATCATTATATCATTAAATCATTAAATCATTAAATCGTTAAATCATTAAATCATTAAATCATTCAATAATTCAATAATTCAATAATTCATTAAATCATTAAATCATTAAATCATTAAATCATTATAGCATTAAATCATTCAATAATTCAATAATTCAATAATTCAATAATTCAATAATTCAATAATTCAATAATTCATTAAATCATTAAATCATTACATCATTACATCATTAAATCATTAAATCATTAAATCATTATAGCATTAAATCATTAAATCATTAAATCATTATAGCATTAAATCATTATATCATTAAATCATTAAATCATTAAATCATTAAATCATTAAATCATTAAATCATTAAATCATTAAATCATTAAATCATTAAATCATTCAATAATTCAATAATTCAATAATTTAATAACTCATTAAATCATTAAATCATTATAGCATTAAATCATTATAGCATTAAATCATTAAATCATTCAATAATTCAATAATTCAATAATTCAATAATTCAATAATTCAATAATTCAATAATTCAATAATTCAATAATTCAATAATTCAATAATTCAATAATTCAATAATTCAATAATTCATTAAATCATTAAATCATTAAATCATTAAATCATTAAATCATTAAATCATTAAATCATTAAATCATTAAATCATTAAATCATTAAATCATTAAATCATTAAATCATTAAATCATTCAATAATTCAATAATTCAATAATTCAATAATTCATTAAATCATTAAATCATTAAATCATTAAATCATTATAGCATTAAATCATTAAATCATTCAATAATTCAATAATTCAATAATTCATTAAATCATTAAATCATTAAATCATTAAATCATTAAATCATTAAATCATTAAATCATTAAATCATTATATCATTATATCATTTAATCATTTAATCATTTAATCATTAAATCATTAAATCATTAAATCATTAAATCATTAAATCATTGAATCATTAAATCATTAAATCATTAAATCATTAAATCATTAAATCAATCAATCATTAAATCATTAAACTTTTTTTAATTGAATTTAAAAAATTCTAAAATTATTGGGTATTTTGAACATTTCTGTTGCTCCAACATTTTCTTTTTACAACTGGAGTGAACTGCTTTGGTTTTTCTATTGACATTCGGCTGGCCTTTCCTCTTCAGATTCGGTCTGTTTTCTTATGTTTTTTTTGCCCGACCATAAGTTAAAGTACTTGCAGATATTAAAGTCCTCTCTGGGATTATTGACCAAATAACATTTTGACATGTGTTGGTTGCTGGTTTTACTACTGTTCTGTTGCCCGTGTGGTATTATTGCCGAATTATATGATTTACGAAGGACTTTTCATATTTGGGTCAGTATCATAAGTTTTTCTGGGCATTTTCTTGTTTTGTTACGTGATCTTTTTTTGGCAACACCCCCACCCACCCTGGACAAAACGAGACTAGGCCAGAAAACTATAAGTTATAAGACTTTAACAACACTTGCAAGGTGTTGTAAATCCAAAGATTCCTTGAAGATAAGTACGAATAAATTAGAAGTAACGATGCTGTTAGTCCTGGGAAACCACAAGAATAATCATAGGGGTAAGAGGGTTAAACAAAATGGCTTAAAGGAATTACCATTAAAGGAAATTGAGTGCAGTCTGTGCAAGTGGTAGAGGATGTGTGTACTAGCCGTCGGATCTAAGGCCGGAGCTTAATTTAGTTTTATTAAAATAATCATACACTCTCCAAGGACATTTTTGTTGCTGTTAAACCAAACTTTATTTCTTGTTAGGCAGCCTTGCGGAGAGAATCACTTTTTTCTGGGTTTTTATACCGGAAATCTTTTAACTCTTACAAATGGCATGTCCTTAATCCTTCGAGTTCCTTCCCATGTAATGGCCACTTTTGTTGTTAGTCACGTTTTGGAGTTCCCACACAATTTTCCACATCATTTAAGTTATTATTGCCCACTTCCTGGGGGTGATGACTGTGTTCGTTCCAACAGTCATTGGACATATTACGAGTAGTTTTGCAATTTTAAAATATTCTTTTTTGGAACACGTACTAATCGTGATTGGCAGAATACGATTTGTTTATTAGCACTTAAGGGAGAACACCAGTAGGTTTTTTTTTTACCTTATCCAACATATGTCTTTACGATGTCGTAAAGTAAGCGAGAGTGATGAACTTCGCTGCTAGGACCAAAAAACCTGAGAAAAAGGGTGTTGTTGAAAGGCTGGACAAGTCGGAAGTTACAAGGGTAGGGATAAGGAAAGATTTTTTATAAGCAGTTAGTCCAGCTATGTTCTTATCTATTTTCAGTCCCCCTTTCCTAACCGCAACACCCTTTGCTTCACCCAAGCCCCTCCTTATCTGTATGCTAAATAGTTAATGTGGAAACCACATATAAGTTCATAAATTCCTACCAAAAGTTTTCGTAGCAGTTTTTCGTCTACTCCGTCTTTACACGCGCCTTCAACTTTTGGATCATTTTTCATCATCAACGGGCATAAGCGAGAACTCTTCCCCTGCAGCCGCAGCCAAGGAAGTATTCAACAAACATTCATATACGCCAGTCTGCCGTCACTCATGCAAGAGTGTTCCCTTTCGCCAAAGTTTAGATGTTTCTCAAATGGATGTCGCTGCTGATGATGATGAGGATGTTGTCATCATCATCATTGCTTGGTTGGCCTTTTGCACTCAACTATTGCTTTTTAAGATTTTTGAACATTTCGTACGTGGTGTACGACAAAACATATCATTTTATTACAACACACGCACCATACACCATACTTGTTCCCTGCATGTCCATATCCTTCACTTGCTTGAAATTCCCAAACTCATAATATCGTTGGCAATATGGTTTCAGCGTAAGCTCTAGCATCAACATCAGCAGGAGCATCAAGTACTTGTTAAGTTGTACTAAAAGAAGATTTATCATCACATCATGTTAAGAAGAACGAGGGCCGGTAAGAGCAATTTTGCTGTTGAGCTGCTGCTTTAGGAAAATTTTGATGTTGAGCCGCTCAACATTAATATTTTCTTTAGGAAAATTTTCATGTTGAGCTGCTTAACATTAATATTTTGTTTAGGAAAATTTTCATGTTAAGCCGCTCAACATCAATATTTTCTTTAGGAAAATTTTCATGTTGAGCCGCTCAATATTAATATTTTCTTTAGGAAAATTTTCATGTTGAGCTGCTCAACATTAATATTTTCTTTAGGAAAATTTTCATGTTGAGCTGCTCAACATTAATATTTTCTATAGGAAAATTTTTATGTTGAGCTGCTCAACATTAATATTTTCTATAGGAAAATTTTTATGTTGAGCTGCTCAACATTAATATTTGCTTTAGGAAAATTTTCATGTTGAGCTGCTCAACATTAATATTTGCTTTAGGAAAATTTTCATGTTGAGCTGCTCAACATTAATATTTTCTTTAGGAAAATTTTCATGTTGAGCTGCTCAACATTAATATTTTCTTTAGGAAAATTTTCATGTTGAGCTGCTCAACATTAATATTTTCTTTAGGAAAATTTTCATGTTGAGCTGCTCAACATTAATATTTTCTTTAGGAAAATTTTCATGTTGAGCTGCTCAACATTAATATTTTCTTTAGGAAAATTTTCATGTTGAGCTGCTCAACATTATTATTTTCTTTAGGAAAATTTTCATGTTGAGCTGCTCAACATTAATATTTTCTTTAGGAAAATTTTCATGTTGAGCTGCTCAACATTAATATTTTCTTTAGGAAAATTTTCATGTTGAGCTGCTCAACATTAATATTTTCTTTAGGAAAATTTTCATGTTGAGCTGCTCAACATTAATATTTTCTTTAGGAAAATTTTCATGTTGAGCTGCTCAACATTAATATTTTCTTTAGGAAAATTTTCATGTTGAGCTGCTCAACATTAATATTTTCTTTAGGAAAATTTTCATGTTGAGCTGCTCAACATTAATATTTTCTTTAGGAAAATTTTCATGTTGAGCTGCTCAACATTAATATTTTCTTTAGGAAAATTTTCATGTTGAGCTGCTCAACATTAATATTTTCTTTAGGAAAATTTTCATGTTGAGCTGCTCAACATTAATATTTTCTTTAGGAAAATTTTCATGTTGAGCTGCTCAACATTAATATTTTCTTTAGGAAAATTTTCATGTTGAGCTGCTCAACATTAATATTTTCTTTAGGAAAATTTTCATGTTGAGCTGCTCAACATTAATATTTTCTTTAGGAAAATTTTCATGTTGAGCTGCTCAACATTAATATTTTCTTTAGGAAAATTTTCATGTTGAGCTGCTCAACATTAATATTTTCTTTAGGAAAATTTTCATGTTGAGCTGCTCAACATTAATATTTTCTTTAGGAAAATTTTCATGTTGAGCTGCTCAACATTAATATTTTCTTTAGGAAAATTTTCATGTTGAGCTGCTCAACATTAATATTTTCTTTAGGAAAATTTTCATGTTGAGCTGCTCAACATTAATATTTTCTTTAGGAAAATTTTCATGTTGAGCTGCTCAACATTAATATTTTCTTTAGGAAAATTTTCATGTTGAGCTGCTCAACATTAATATTTTCTTTAGGAAAATTTTCATGTTGAGCTGCTCAACATTAATATTTTCTTTAGGAAAATTTAATATTTTCTTTAATATTTTCTTTAGGAAAATTTTTATGTTGAGCTGCTCAACATTAATATTTGCTTTAGGAAAATTTTGATGTTGAGCTTTTGCCAACTTTTCCTGGCATTGCCATACCTCTTCTTATTAATGTCTATGCCGTGTTTATTTTATGCAAATTCTCATCGTAGATGTTGACGGGGCGGGGATGGGAAATTCTCCGCCACGCATTTTGTGGAAATGTTTGAATGAACAGTTCGGTTACTGCAGTCATACATCATTCTAGAAATACGTTGAATAGAAATTGTAAATGTATGTGTGTGTGGATCGTGTATGTGAGTACGTGCTCCTAGATTTCCTCCCATCATCTCCCCCCAGGAACATGAACAAATCACATGGTGAATCTGGTAAAGCAAAAAAATGTAAAAATACTGAACGTATAAATATGCAATGCGTACGTGATATTCATTCCCCAACAGGAAGATAAAGAATGTTTGTGTGTGTGTGTTGCACATTGGACCGTGAGTGTAGACGTGTTTTCCGCAACACACACACTATAAATGAATAACAACATCAGCCGCAACACCAGCAGCAGCCAGCAACAACAGACGCTTATTCAAGTGAGTGTAGGTGTCAAAATATGCAAATCTGTTTCCGTTTTCCGGTTGTTCAGCCACACCGTAGGCACCCCTTACCCGCAGTCGCTGCGTTCTGTATTCTTTCTGGTATTTGTTCTGAGGAATTTTATTCTTTTTTTAATTTTTTTCTGTATATTCCTCATGGTTGTTATGTTCAACTATGAATAAATATTGTTATATGACAGCGCGCACAGTGTTTTTTTTGGTCCTTTTTAGTTTCCGAGACTCCTTCTGGTTCATTGAGATGCCCGAGGTAAATGCGAGCATATACTCGTATTGGGTACATTTGTGTCGTATTTTGCTTGGATTTTGTTTTCACTTTTTGTTTGGTTTTGCTGCTGCTCGTCGACTACGGAAATACTTTGTAAGCGAGCCAAATAATAAAGAGGAGTAAATCTAAAACTTGTAACAAAGTTAACTTAATGGATATATTTTACGATTGAAGTGTATTTGAACTGACAGCAACAGCATTAAGAAACTATTGTCAGAACTGAGTTATCCTGGCAGAATGGGATTTTGCATGTCAATCATAGAAAATGTTTTCGAACATTTAAAAGAATTATAATTTTCCAAAATGCAAAATAGATTTGGCAAAAGTCTCAAAGGACTTCCATAAAATCGGAGTAAAGTCAGATTCGCTAGTTAAGGTCTTTTTGAAAAGGACCTCTTTTATAAAGAGGACCTCATTATGTAAAGAAGACCTCAGAGGTCCAGTGACCTCGCTGATATCTTGTTCTTGTTTACATAAAGAGGACCTCTGAGGTCGTCTTTACATCAAAAGGACTTCAGAGATCTTCTTTACATTAATACGACCTCAGAAGTCTTCTTTACATAAAGACGACCTCAGAGGTCTTCTTTACATAAAGACGACCTCAGAGGTCTTCTTTAAATAAAGAAGACCTCAGAGGTCTTCTTTAAATAAAGAAGACCTCAGAGGTCTTCTTTACATAAAGATGACCTCAGAGGTCTTCTTTACATAAAGGGAACCTCAGAGGTCTTCTTTACATAAAGAGGACCTCAGAGGTCTTTTTTTACATAAATACTACCTCAGAGGTCTTCTTTACATAAATACGACCTCAGAGGTATTCTTTACATAAATACGATCCAGAGGTCTTCTTTACATAAAGACGACCTCAGAGGTCTTCTTTACATAAAGAGGACCTCTGAGGTCTTCTTTACATAAAGAGGACCTCTGAGGTCTTCTTTACATAAAGAGGACCTCTGAGGTCTTCTTTACATAAAGAGGACCTCTGAGGTCTTCTTTACATAAAGAGGACCTCTGAGGTCTTCTTTACATAAAGAGGACGTCAGAGGTCTTCTTTACATAAAGACGACCTCAGAGGTCTTCTTTACATAAAGACGACCTCAGAGGTCTTCTTTACATAAAGACGACCTCAGAGGTCTTCTTTACATAAAGAGGACCTCTGAGGCCTTCTTTACATAAAGAGGACTTCTGAGGTCTTCTTTACATAAAGAGCACCTCTGAGGTCTTCTTTACATTAAGAGGACCTCAGGTCTTCTTTACATAAAGAGGAGCTCAGAGGTCTGCTTTACATAAAGAGAACATCAGAGGTCTGCTTTACATAAAGAGGACCTGAGAAGTCTGCTTTACATAAAGAGGACCTCAGAGGTCTGCTTTACATAAAGAGGACCTCAGAGGTTGTCTTTACATAAAGAGAACCTTAGAGGTCGTCTTTACATAAAAAGGACCTCAGAGGTCTTCTTTACATTAAGAGGACCTCAGAGATCTTCTTTACATAAAGAGGACCTCAGATGTCTTCTTCACATTAAAAGGACCTCAGAGGTCTCGAAGGTCCTTTTCATATTAAAATATCTCATTTAGAATACATTTTCAGCTTTTTTCCTTTAAACTCTCAAAAACTGCATGATTTACTTTCAAACAACCTTTATTTCAATTCAAAATTAACACATTTACATAAATTGTAGCCTAATTGCATTTTGCCGAAACAAAATATTTACTGGCCCGAAACGGCAACAATAATTAAGAGCGGCATTTTACGCTGTTGTTTGGTTGGCAAAGTTTCGTAAAACAAAAAAACGGCGGCCATAACTTTACGCGATTTACCAACTTCCGTTTATGAAACGGAAGTAATGATGGTCACAACAACAACCAGAACCGCAACGGAACTCCACTGCTTTGTGCGAGTGTGTGTTTTTGGATGGGTGTTTGCCGGCAGGCAAGTGTGTGTGTGTGGACATTAGGGAGGCTTTACTCGGTAACGAAATTAAAAAACGCTGGAGATGGAATACAATTTGCAAAGGATATCCTTTAATTTTCTGGAGTGTCCTTCAATTTTATGGTGGGACTAGGGCGTGAACTTCAAAAAGAAAAATTTTTGTACTTCATTTTCAAAATTAAGTGCAAAAAATGTTGCTTTGATCGGGTTTTCTAATTTCGTGTTGCTTTGAAGTCAAAGGTAGTATATCTCTCAAACTTACTAAAGTCCCTGAACATTTCATTGGAGAACGAGAGAAAAGCTTTTCTCTTTTTACCAAATAAAAAGAAAGTTTTACACAGATTTTAATGAATGGTGCAGATCTGATTCCACATCTATAAAATAGATCCTAAAACTCTGCAGGATTTTCAACATTTCGAAGCTCTGCTTGAGTGCTTTTAAAGTCAATCTATCCATTAAGGAGTTTTCACATAACTTCCCCCCTAATGTACCTCCACTCGGCTTGTTGCATTTGGGGTTTATGTGCGCTTGTGGTTTTCCGCTTTTAGCACCAAAATCTGGCAGAAATCTCACTTAGTTTCCCCTCCCTCCCACCAACACCAGAATGTGGTATGATTTACTTTTAAAGCCGGGCGCACAAAGTCCTGCCGCTGCCATCAGCCCAGCCAGACCGGCCCAGTCGACCCATTTTCTACAGCTTATAAAATATTCATGGGCAGGTTATGCGAAGGCATTCGAAATTTGCATCCGCATTTAACTGTTTGGCATACAAACATTCCCACATGCCTCACCCGCCTTCCCGGGCAACAATGGCGGCATAAAAACAAACAGAAGCTCCAGAACTGCACTCCTGTCCACTTTGCTCCGATGCAGTTCATCCATTTGTTTTTATTTTGGGCTATACCATGAACTGTTTGCTGCTCGGCAACTAAAGTGGCAAGTAGTTGGTGGCCGCAACATATTTGCCATCAAAGTTTTTGGGTGGAGGATGGTGGCCCACATTTGCCTTGGCCTATAGACTGAAACTTGCAACACAAATAGAGACTGCGCTAATTTTGTGTTATGGTCTGCCATTACAGGCGGACCGACAGACAGAGGAACCGAAATTAACATAGAGATCGCTGGCAATCCAAATGAATGTTAAGTCGTTGGAGTTTATAGTGCAGTTCCATATCGGATGTCATTGAGTCGGTGGGGGAATGAATAAGGGAGTAGGTCATAGGTTACCATGTGGGCTCATGGTAGTATTAATGTAGACTGAGACGAATGTATTCACTATATGTGACCCGGCCTATGAAAAGGTGGCTTATGACTCAAAAAAGAAATTGCGAGAAACAGCTGTTAAAGATGATAAGTCAAAGTCAAAGATGAGTCAAGTTTGTATAGATCAAGAAAGAGGTAGTGATCCTCTGGGCAAAAAGGAAGTTCTGAGCTCATCGTTCTTTAAAGAGGACCTCAAAGGGTCTGGTGGAGTACTAAACTTCTGACCAGAACGTCGTATTAAAGGTTTTTATGGAAATAATGTTAATGAGAGGTCCTCACGCAGAGAAAAATATGGTTACTATATGGTCACGGTAACAATAATATGTTTGTCGTAACTAAAGTTTTTTTTTTTAATTTCATTTTGACAATAGTGTGATTGTGGCCATATTAATATAAGTACTGTTGAAATGTAACAATAGTATAATTGCCAAATTTTAAAATTTAATATATGGTTATAGCAACAGTATAAATATGATTGGTGGGATCATACTATGGTTGTAGGGATCATAACATGGTTGTGCGTGACTTATGATTGCCGGGATTATACTATTGTTGTATGTGAAACATACTATAGTTATGGGGATCATAATATGGTTGAGGGGATCATTGTATGGTTTAGAGTGAATCATATCATGGTTGAAGGGATCATAATATGGTTGTGTGGTTTACTGTACAAGCTTTTGTTGTAAGGATCATAATATGGTTGTAGGGATCGTAGTATGGTTGTATGTGCATCATACTATTGTTGTGAGGATCATAATATTGTTGTGCCTTATTAATTATATACCCAACAATATGTTGGGAATATGTATGATGCTTCTCGAATATTGTTACCCCAACCACACTTTTTTTCTTCGTGCTGTTGTGGACAAAAAAACGTCTGAGGTCCACTGAGGTAGGAAGAAGAACTCTATGGGGCCGCTTTACAAAAGAACGACACCTGAGAGACGAACTAGAGAAAGAAGACCTTAGAAGTTATCGTTATTGCCGAAAGACTTCTGAGGACTTTGAACGAGGACATCTCTGATGTTGGTTCTTAAAAATGAGGAGACCCCTGGTATCTCTCTCAAAAAATAACGTTTGAGATTCTTTATAGAGAGAATAAAACTGTAGACAGAAGATCCATGCAGTTCTGCCTCTGTACATACAAAAAGATCTCTGAGGCCCCTTTCTGTAAAGAATGCCTGTGATGTCGCCTAAACCGGTTAATGAACTCCCAATCTATAAATTACCTTCGAGATATTTTTGTTAAAAGAAGACTTTTGATGTTCCTCTTAATGGAAAGAAAGACTCCATTATAGATAGAAGCCTTGTGAGGTCATGATATCCTTTTTATTAAAGAAATACCTTTGAGGTCCTCTAAATAGAAAATACTTACGAGGCCCTTTTAAAGTAAGAGGAACACAAAACTAGGGCCACATTTGATAATTGGAAGACTTCCGAGTTCTCTTTAAAGAAAGAAGACCTTTAGGGAAGTCTTTCTAAAAGGAAGTCCCCTGATGTCCCCTATACAAAAAGTATGATAAGATCCTTGATTGACAGAATGAATGATAAGACCATTGAGTTACTTTTTAAAGAATACTAAGACCCTTGCGTTACCTTTTAAAGAATGATAAGACCCTGAGGTTCCTCTTAATGAAATGATAGTCAAACTGTAAACTATGATATCCTTTTTTATAAAAGAAAGTCGTGTCAGGTGTTTATAATACTGACGAGGTCATTTTTGAAGAAGAACACAAAACACGGATCACCTTTGATTAATTGAAGACATCTGAGATCTCGTAAAAGAAAGACTTAAGAAAGTGTTGCTAAAAGAAAGTCCTCTGATGTTCTCTGTACAGAAAGAATGATAAGAACCTTGATTAAAAAAACCTTTGATAAAAAGACCATTGAGTTACCCTTTAAACAATGATAAGACCCTTGAGTTACCCTTTATAAAAAATTTTTTCAGATCCCATCTCTATAGAAAAGAGACCTCCGACTATTGTTATACAAGAACACATCTGCAGTTTCCGCCATAAAAAATAAACGTATATGGGTTCTCTCCTAGGATAGAAGATCTGTAAGGCCCACTTTAGTGGTCTTCTTTCTATAAGAAGAGAGGGCAATAGAGGTCGTTTTTTGAAAGAAGTTCAGAAGTTTTTTTCAAAAAAAAACTGGGATTCTCTTTAAAAAAAATGTGTACGGTCCTCTTTTTAGAAAGATGATCTCTGACGTCCATTTTAATGGTCTTCTTTTTGTAAAAAAAGGTCTGAAGTTTCCTCCATAAATATAAAACATCTGAGCTACTTTTTATGTAAAGACCAATACGGTCGACTTTTCACAAAGAAAATCCTTGAGGACCACTTAAATGGTCTTCTATTTGCAAGTAAAGGCGATAACAGAGGTCGTGTTATTAAAGAAGTTCTGAAGTTTCCTCCATAAAAATAAAACAAGCACCTCTTTAAAAGAAGACGTATATGGGCCTATTTTTAGAAAAAAGATCGCTGATGCTCCCTTTAATGGTCTTCATTCTATAAGAACTGAGGACAATAGAGGTCGTTTAAAAAAAAAGACTTCAAAGACCTTCTAACTAAAATCATGTCGTGAAAGACCTTTTTTCTCTAAAAGGGCATCTAAATACTCCTTTTTATAGAAGACTCAAATATCATTTTAAAAAAGAACTTTAGGGGATTTTTTCTGTAAAGAGGACATTCGAGGTCAACTTAAAAAACCTACGAAATTTCCTTTACGGAAAGCCCGGAGTTCTGTCTTAATAGGACCACAGATGTGTTCTTTATTAAATGAGGAACTCAGAGCTGCTCGTTCTGTAAAGAAAAATTTAAAGTTTTTGTTTTACGAAAGACGACCTAAAAAGTATTTTTTCTTTTAAGAGGGCCTTATAAGTCGGCCTTTTTATAATAAGGACCCTAGAGGATTCTTCTAAAATAGGGCAAGAGACATTGTCTTTCTCTAAAAAGGACCCAAGGCCGTGGTGTAAAGGTAAGTGTGCGCGACTATCATACATGTAATCCCAGGTTCAAATCCGCAAAAGAACATCTAAACATTTTCAGCTGCGTTTTTTTACCTCGTCAATGCCGGCGACTTTACGAGTTGGATATTTATCTCTAAGCAATATAAAATCTTCTCGATAAAATGCATTAGCCGTTCGCAGTCGACCTTAAACAGTAGGCCCCGGTCAGAGGATATGCTATTTTTGTGGTGAACAGCTCACTGGTTCGAGAGAAGCTTTCCCTTGTTTGTAATATGGTTGTTGTGCGTATAAATTAAGTTTTTTGTTAGGATTTCTTTACCTTTCCTATATGACAACCTATTACTAACCTGATTTTATTAGCATGTGGAGTAATTCACTCTCTTTTAAAAATAAATACCTTTGTAATTGTTTATTTAAGAAGCCATTAAAGTTACCATTTCCTGTCAACCTTTAAAATACTTTGAAACGCGTTGAAATGAGCAAAAATTATTTGCGAAAGCTGTAGAGAATAGAACTAAGTTCCCGTCTTCAGATGCAAACTTAATTATAGATAAAAAACTTTAAGACAAGCAAAAGAAACTTATGCCATCATTTATTTCCTAGATCCCCAGGCAAATCTGGCATTCCATTAAAATCGCTTACATTCCATAATGATAGCAATTTCTGGGGTCGATATTGCCATGTTAGCAGCGGTGACTGATAGGCAGGCATGCAGCCAAACTGAGAGTACCATCTGATATCCGCTGAAGAAGCTATCGGGACGAGGTGGAGAATAAACGTTTTGAACACCATTGATGTATGCTGTTTTAGATAAAAAACTTAACTCGGACCTTTCTGATATTCAGAATAGAAAAATTAAAACTAAAAATTTGAGCATTACGGCTGCATTTGATAGAAACTAATCGAAGAGAGTGCAAAAGTTTCAAAATAAAAATATTTTGAGCTCCCTAACCTAAAAAGTCTGCTAAGGTTGTACAGTGGGGTGCAACGCTGCAACCCTTGGCATCAGAATAGTCGTCAACGGTCACTATGGTCACTACGGGCTATGTCTAACAATTGACAACGTCTTCTACTATATCTGAGATAACATAGCTTCGAGTGTTTCTCTGGGGTCTGCATAGGCTGTACAGTGGATTGCAACTTAGCTACTCGTATCCACAATGATTCTCAACGAACTATGTTAAATAATTGATAGCCTTAGCTACCTTACCTTAGGTTTAAATATCCTTTACCGTAGGATGGATATACAAACTAAAATTGTCATTCTGTTTGCAACAGCTCAAAATATAAATCTGAGACCTGTAAAATCGTAAGAATCTGAGACGTTCTAGACATGTCTGTCTGTCCATTTATGTGTCCGTTAAAAGCACGATAGTGTTTAAACGACTTAAGGTAGGATCCAGAGATTTTTCTCTATGATGGTCAGAAACTGCTGGGGCTTGCAAATGGGTGAAGTGCCTGCCCAAAGGAAAAATAGATTCCCTTTGAAGGACTTAAGGTACCGTGGAAAAAGTATTTTTTGTGACTATTTGCTTGACAAATAAGCTGCTGCACTAGACTTTACAAATGGTACATTTTGACTCGAACGTCCCTAGGCATCCTAAAAACGGTCCGTGGGGTCAATATGATTATGAATATGCTCAAATTAAAGCAAATTTCGCTAAGAATCCAAATACAATTTTTTTATGAAGCTTAGGCTCAGATTAGTGTTGGTCTCATGCGCCCGAGTCGTTCATTTGAATTTTGTTATATTCCACTAATAATGGCTTTAGTTAAGCTTTAAAATAAAACCAAATTCAATTTGATATCCCTTACCCTTACTGCTCAATTTTAAATTTCCTTTCCTATCGTTCGTATCTGATCAGCCTTTTTTACTCTTCAAATCGATAATAATTCAATTTTTCATCCTCAAAAAAATAAACAAACGAGCTTTAAAATAATTACAAAACACAAACAAATCGTTGTCATGTCTCTTAAATCACTTAACCAAAGAATTCAATCGAATGATTAATGGCGTTTTTCCTCCTTTGCCACTGCTCAGCATCCGGCTGCCTTTGCTCTCTCAAACGTTTTGCATACAATAAATCTTCCTGGCGCGTAGAGGTTTTCGTTTGTGCAGCTCTTGCCTCTTCCGAATTCTCAAGTATTTAACACACCGACTGATGTGGTGGAACACAAAGCAAAAAAGGAAAGAAAAATTGCCACAAACAAAAAAAGAAAAGAAAACGTCTCCTAAAAATAGAAACTGAAACAATTTTGCCAAGAAACATGATGACAACAACACCCACCGCAGAGGAGAAGCCCTAGAAAAAAACGGAAAAAAACCCAGAATCAACCGATGAACAGATGCAATCACAACATGCAGCTGGAATTCTAAATTCTCCTTATCCTCGGGAGGATTTGAAAACAATACTCATAAGATTTTTCTTCCAACTCGGAGAGGGGGGTTTTCATTCAAGCAGCTTTTTTCTCGTGATGATATTTTCCTCAATTTACACAAAAACCAATGTTTTGCTTGCATTTGACTTTGTATGTGTGTGTGTGTCTCTTGACGGAAAGGACAAAATGTCGAGTGTATTCTGCAACTTGTCTCTTCGCCGTTGGAATATGGACCCCATACATTGACAGTCACATGTGAAATGCTACAATTGCATGTGTCGCTGTATCGAAAGCGTTTTCAAATGTTTTCCTTTTCTCGTTTGTGTAGCAAACCGTTTAGTTTTGTGGAATATTGGATTTGTTGAACGAGAGAGAGAGAGAGAGGATCGTATGAAAAGTATGGTAAAATCCTAAGGTTATTCCATGTTGCTATTTAAGGTCGCAAGTAGTCCTTAGGAAAACATCATGAGTCAGGAAGACTTCAAAGATTTTCCATTTTGGGAATATTGGATTTGTTGAACGAGAGAGAGAAAGAGGATCGTATGAAAAGTGTGGTAAAATCCTAAGGTTATTCCATATTGCGATTTAAGGTCGCAAGTAGTCCTTAGGAAAACATCATGAGTCGGGAAGACCTTGAAGATTTTCTATAAGTCAACTATTTATTTAATTACCCTCTCTCATAGGATTCAGGCAGATAAAAAATATTGTTACTATATGGTCACATCAACAATAATATGTTCGCTAAAATAAAGGTATGTTCGTCGCAACCATAGTATTGTTTTTTGAATTTAATTTTGACAATAGTATGACTATGGCAATATTAATATTGTTGAAATGTGACAATAGTGTTATTGTCACATTTAAAAATGGATATATGGTTGCAGCAATAATATAATAATGGTTGTTGCGACAAAGGTATGGTTTTTGAGTTTTATGTTAATAACAATATGATTAAAGCAATTATGCCGTATGTTTGTAATTTTATTAATTTGAATATGGTTGTTCGAACAATGTTATTGTTACGAACTTTATGCAGTAATGGTACAGTTTATCTGTAAATTGAAATTTTCAAAACAGCCTACTTTGGATCTGTAGAACAGAAATATTTTTAATAATTGAAATAAACACACAGTATTTTTAAACGAATTTTTTCTTTTGTTAAAAAAACACTCCTAATATTTTGAATTTTTTTTTTTCTTAATAAAAATCTATTTTTCATAACCAACATAGCCCAATTCCAATATATAATTTTGGGGATCATAGTATAGTTGAATGAGATCATACTATGGTTGTGGGAATCATACTATGGTTTTTGGAATCATACTATGGTTGTGGGAATCATACTATGGTTGTATGTGAAACATACTATGGTAGAGTGTTAATTTTATGTTTGTGGGGTCCACAGTATGGTTGTGTGTGAATCATACTTTGGTTGAGTGTAAAACATAATTTTCTCAAGAATTTTAGAATTTTCTCAAGTAAAAAATAAATAATCAAATTTAATTGAAATTTTCTCAACTTAAAACAAAATGTTCTCAATTTTATATGAACATTTTTAATTTCATTCGATATTTTCTCAATTTTAAGGGGAATTTTATTTTATTTTTTAATAACGTTAAATACAAATTCTCAGATTCAAATACATTTTTTTAATTTTTAAAAAAGTTAGATTTTTCATTTTATACCAAAACAAAATTTCATTTCATTAACAATTGCTTATTTCCATTTCTTATTTAAGGCTTTCTATTTTTAATTAGGAAATTCTAGTTAAAATTAAAAATGCTTTTAATAATTTTAGACTGAACTCTTCATACAAACCTCGTATGTTCTACACCATTTCCAATATTTAGAATTTTCATTTAAAATTTTAATGCTAATTTCTCTTTGAAATTGAATAAATAACGCATTGAGTTTGAGAATTTCTACTTGAAGTAGATAAAATCCAATTGAAGTCTATAATTTCCATTTTAAATTTATTATTGCAAAATTGCAATCAAAAAATTCAGAAAATGTTTTGTACATTTGGGAAATACAATTAATTATTTCCATTTTTTAATAAGATTTTGTACTGTAAATTGAAGAAATTCTAATTAAAATTTTATATTTTTTTTTACTAAGCAAATAAATTGTTTAAAATTTAAAAAAATCACAATCAATAGAAATCGGCGAAGATTTCGTTTTTTTCCAATAGACGAAAATCAAAACTTAGTTATTGTGCAAAAAACTGTGCATGTTTTTTTTTATTTTACCATTAAAAATATTTTTTTTTTCACTATTCATCTAAAAAAAATAATTAAAAATAAAATATAAAAGATTTCAAAAAAATTAAAAAAACCAAATTCGTACCACTCCTTAACTATTTAAAAATTATAAGTCAATTCGATTCCGTCTAAAAATGCGTCTTAGAAAAATATTTTTGTTCAATCCCGTAGGAACGAACCTAAAATATTAATCAATTTGCTCACTTTGAATGGCCCTGGAGCCAAAAAAAAAATATTTTTATAAAAAAATATTTGCGGATATTTTTAGTTAGACTATTAACTTTAAAATGATACCAAAAAATTTAAATTCGAAACAGGCCAGTTTTCTGATTTTTGTCGATGAAACTGAGCACTGTGCGACAATTCAGACCAACAGAAATATATACCAACAACATGAAAACATATTAATTAACACGAAACAAGTTAATTAAAACATGAAAACAAATTAATTAAAATTGGTATTTATTGAATTTCCATCAAAAATCTCAGAAAATTTCAAATAAAATGGAGAATTACTGTTTCATGTTAAGAAAACTTAAATTGCTAATTTTTATTTCAAGTCGATTGGGAACCAATTGGGAACTTGTATTTTATATTGAAAAAATTCCAATTAAAATAAAGAATTTTTTTTCCAAGTATAAAAAATTTCAATCAAATTGGAATTTCTATTTAAGTTGAAAAATTCCAAATTTAAAACTTGCAATTGAATTTAAGCATTTTCAATTTTAACTGAAGTTGATCAAATTCCATTTCTACTTGGAATTCCGAAAATTTATTTCAATTGCATGTAAATGCTTCGAATTGAGAAATTTCGAATTTAAATTCAAAATTACCAATTTAAATGAAGAAAATTTCATCTCAAATTGAGATAAATCGAGCAAAAAGTTGAGAAAATTCCCGTTGAAATTATGATTTTTGTCAAATTGAGAATTTTAAATTAAGATTTTCATCAATTAAAATTTTTGTCAAATTGAGAAATTTCAAAATAAGATTTTTGTCAAATTGAGAATTTTCAATAAAGATTTTGTTCCAATTGTTATTAAGAAATTGTATTTGTTATTGAGAAAATTCCAATTTAAATGGAGAAGTTGTAGTTCAAGCGAAGAGTTAAAAAACTTTTATAAAAATTAAGTAATTCAATTTCTAATTAAGAACATTCCATTTCATATTGAGTATTTTTATTTCAAATATAAAAATTGCAAATTGAATTAAGAATTTTTTATTTCTAGTTGAAATTGAGAAAATTAAATTTCGACTTAGAATAGAGAAAACTTCATTAAATCAACTGTATATGTTTTGAATTGAGAAATTTCCATTTTAAATTGAGAAAATTTCATTTAAAATTAAAAAAAAATATTTTAAGTCGAGAAAAATTTGGTTGATATTATTTTTTTTTTGTCAAAATAAGAATTTTCAAATGAAGATTTATGTCAAATTGAGAAATTTATAATTTAGATTTTTGTCAAATTGAGAAAATTTAAAATAAGGATTTTTGTAGTTGTAGTTCAAGCGAAGAGCTAAAAAAACTTTTATTAAAATTAAGTAATTCAATTTCAAATTAAGAAAATTCCATTTCAAATTGATTATTTTAATTGCAAATTGAATTAAGAATTTTGTATTTCTAGTTGAAATTGAGAACATTAAATTTCGACTTAGAATAGAGAAAACTTTATTAAATCAACTGTATATGTTTTGAATTGATAAATTTCCATTTTAAATTGAGAAAATTGTATTTAAAATTAAAAAAAATATTTTAAGTCGAGAAAATTCCTGTTAAAATTACGATTTTTGTCAAATTGAGAAATTTCAAATTAAGATTTTTGTCAAATAGTGAAATTTTAAATTAAGATTTTTGTCAAATTAAGGAAGTTCTAAATATGATTTTTATTAAATTGAAAATTTTTAAATTAAGATTTTTGTAAAACGGAGAAATTTC
The DNA here is from genome assembly GCA_963513945.1 of Hydrotaea diabolus. NCBI lineage: Eukaryota > Metazoa > Arthropoda > Insecta > Diptera > Muscidae > Hydrotaea > Hydrotaea diabolus. The sequence continues at coordinate 168,923,583 of OY740717.1, read as the reverse complement.
AAATTAAGATGTCAAATATAGAAATTTAAAATTAAGAATTTTGTTTTTGAATTTTTAAAATTTTAGTTCCAAAGCAAAATTGAGGATTTTAAAATTGAGAAAATTCCAATTGAAATTAGGAACTACCGTTTTAAATTGAGAAGTTGAAAATCCTAATTGAAAATTTCTCAATTCCAATTGGAATTGGTGTAGAGTTGTATTTATTGAATAACTGTGTAATCTCATATGACTCTCGAGTCTGTATTTCTGAGTCATCAGCATCGGAGTCATCATCGTCAACATCAGCGTTTTTGTCGTCGCCAGCGGCACACAGGCAAACGCACATAGAACCCACTTACAACTACCCTTACATACCTGCACACACACACACACACAACACACACATAGACAGAGTTTCATAGTCAGTTTTAGCTGGCAGCAGCTGTTAACTGCTGCTAATTGATGTGATTTTAATTGAGGTTGCAATTTGCAATTTGTCTCGAATATTGACATTATTGACATATTTGACAGATATGTTTGAATGTATGTACGTTTGTATGTATGTCTTCTCCGTAGCAATGGCAATACTGGCAACCAAACGACAGCAACAACAACTGATTGTTGTACAACATCCATTGTTGGTGCCTGTTCTTTAGCGTTAAATGTTGAGACTTCGTTTTAAGTTTCCTTTTGTTTCAGTTTTCCTTTTGTTTTGCTGTTTTTTTCGAATCTTTGTTCTTCTTCGTTTTTTTTTTGCCTGGGGTCATTTTCTGGCCGGACTTTGTCCTTTTTTCCTAAGCGAGCAAAATAAAAAGGGTTTCTCTAGTTGTAGTCAAATCTAAAATTAATCACCTTAAATTGATATTTAATACAAGTTGTTTGGAACAGCGCCTTTGAAGTAGCAGATTTTGAGAGGGCGCAGGAAAAAGTTGAACATTTGCAAAAGATTGTTTGGATCGTATGTCCTTAGTTGCAGGGACTTTTAAAAAGAATAAATTAAATTGTTACATTTTTTGCGAATGGAAGGTGTGATTTTTTTTTGCTAAAAAAAGTTTAAGATGTATGAAAAGGAAAAATGGTTTTCTTTGGAGAAATATTTTATTTTTACGAGACGAGAAGTGTCTAAGAATTGTCGCCTAATCCTAAATTTTATCTGAGTTTGTAACAAAGCGTCACCTTCTGAATGAGCTGAGTGACAGAGTTCAGAGACGTATGGACAGACAGATGAAAAGGCGAATTGAAAAGATATATATTTATAAAATCGGAAGGAAGATCCAATAACGAGCGAAAGGACTAATGAATGCGTTAGCTTTCCAAAGGGGTACATCTGTTCCTTAACAAATGTCAACTAATAACAGCAAAATTTATGAAGGTACAGAATCGATAGACGGTTAGTCAGACGGCTGATAAGATGGATTGACGAATACTTGGATAGATGGAAGAAAGAACAAGCGGCTAGACAGCTAGATCTTGAACCGTTTTTAACTAATACCAACTGAATGCATTTACGGATCATTACACAGACAGATGGTTTAAAAACCGAAAGGTTTGTCAATTTGTTTTTTCGCGTGGAAGGACAAGTGGGCAGACGTATGGTCCAACGTACGCGTTTACTTTCAAAAGAGTGACATCTAGTCTTTAACAAATTTCAACTAATAGCAGCTAAACGCATGAACAGAATAGACAGATGGAAAGGCTTATACGAGGGCCACCGCAAAACTAACTGGCCTGGTACATTTTCTGTTTTACTAGCAACTTTTTTTTGTTTTGTTTTTTAAAAGCAATCTTTTATAAGCCATCTGTCAAAATTTCCGAAATATTTAAGGATTATTTTCTTTGTTACAGGTGATTGAAGTAAACAAGTTTTATAATTTTTGAAAAATGGAAAATAAAGAGTTTCGTGCGGTAATTAAACACTTTTATATGAAAGGTTATGCGCCACAATTTATCAAAGATGAATTGGATTCTGTTCATGGTGATAATGCACCATCATACTCCACCGTGAAATCCTGGGTTCAACAATTTAAAATGGGTCGTTCAAGTACGGAAGATGAACGAACAACGCTCTGGAAGACCGAAAACTGCTACTACTATTGAAAACATTCGAAAAATATTTAATGAAGTGACTAAAGATAGACGAATAAAGCTCAGAGAACTTGCTGATATTGTTAAAACACACGAAAAACAAGTTTGGAGTATTTTACATGATGAACTCCACATGAAAAAGCTATCCGCAAGATGGGTGCCGCATTTGTTGACTTTGACCCAAAAAATCGTCCGTTGGACCAATTCCGAGGAGCTTCTAGCGATTTATCAGCGTAATCCAATAGAGTTCTTGCGCCGATTCATAACTGTTGATGAAACATGGATCCATCACTACATCCCAGAATGCAAAGAACAGTCAAAACAATGGATAGAAGCTGGTAAAAGTGGTCCCAAGAAGGCGAAAACTGTTAAGTCAGCAGGAAAAGTAATGGCCATAGTATTTTGGGATGCAAGGGGTATAATATTTATTGATTATCTTGAGATAGGAAAAACTATAAATAGTGAATATTATTGTGCATTATTGGATCGGTTGAGTGAAGAAATCAACATAAAACGACCGCATTTAGAGAAAAAAGTTCTTTTTCATCAAGATAATGCTCCTTCACACACTGCATTTTTAACTCAACAAAAACTGAACGAATTACGATTTGAAATTGCTCCGCATCCACCATATAGTCCAGATTTAGCTCCTTCTGATTATTTCTTGTTTCCAAATTTAAAAAAAATTCTCGGTGGCAAAACATTTTCGTCCAATAGCGAGGTTATTGCTGAAACTGAGGCATATTTTGAAGGTCTTGAAAAATCTTATTTTTCGGATGGAATTAAAAAACTTGAAAAACGTTTAATGAAGTGTATTGAGTTGGAAGGAGATTATGTTGAAAAATAAATAATAATAATTCCAAAAAACGGTTCTTTTTTACTTTTGCGGTCGCCCTCGTGTATGAAAGAAACTCGATGAATATACTACTAAGATTTTAAGTAGCCAGGGATGTCCGCTGTGGACTACCCTACAAAAGAATGTTGGCCCCATCATCATCTCCTAACAAACATTGCAGCCTGGCAGCGAAGAGATGCGACCATGGAAATCTAACGCAGTTCTTAACTGATCAAGGTTATTTTCGAAAGTATTTACACTGAAATACAGGAAGCACGATAGCTCGCCTATGGGCCCAAGGTTTGTTCTTTCTGTAACAGACTGTCTGCAGGTGATGGAGTTTTTGCTCCAATGCAAGCAGAACTAGGAAGATGTGAACTGGCGGGTTTACACCTATGCCGGAGCTTAAGCGTTTGGAATGAAGACGTTTTGGGATAAACACTTTCGGGTCATCCCTGAAGAACAGGGGTTCTTTCTGCACCAGACTCTCAGCATGTAATGCAGTTTTTGCTCCAATGCAAGCAGAACTAGAAAGATGTCAACTCGCGAGCCTTCACTTATGCCGGAGCTGAAACGTTTGAAACAAAAACGTTCTGAAGTAAACATTTTCGTGTCACAGGCTTCTATAAAATTCCACACCGCAAATAAAAATAAAATAATCCAATGACGGACGGATAAACCAATAGGTTGATCGATACCCAGTAAACCAAATTTGCCGACAATGTCGGATATCAGACAATTCTGAACAATATCTGAGCTCTATCGAGAATTCTTACAGAAATTGTAACGAATTCTGTTCGATTTGTCTGAGGATTTTTATTTATTATGTTCCGAAATATCTGAACGAATTCGGCCCGAATTCTGTAAGGCTTGCCTGTGGGATTTTTATTAATTATTTAGTCAGACTTCTCTTAATGAACTCGCAGCAAATTCTAAACGATTTATCTAAGGTAGTCTGTTCGTTTAAAAGTGTTGTTATTTCCCAGTAAACCAAATTTGCCGACAATGTCTGATATCAGACAATTCTGAACAATATCTGAACTTGACCGAGAATTCTTACCGAAATCGTTACAAGTTCTGATCGATTTGTCTGAGGATTTTTTATTTATTAAGTTAAGAAATATCTGAACAAATTCGGCCCGAATTCTTTTATTTTTTATAATTTTTTTTGTTCAGACTTCTCTTATCGAACTCGCAACGATTTCTAAACTATTTATCTGAGGTAGTCTATTCGTTTAAAATTTTTGTTATTTGCTTCATAGTTTACAGTTGTTGTTCTTGTGTTCAGACGTGTCGGAACTAATTCTGAACGAATTCTTAACTGTTTGTCTGAGGTATTTTTATATTTCAAATTCTAATTCTGAACGCTTGGTTAGCTCGCTGTGCGAGGGATTGCTATTGTGTTCGGAGGAAAACTCTACTGCCGACAGTTCTCGTTAAATGCAAACCTGGTTGCCCTTAAGTGTATAGCCACTAAACATAGTTACAGCACAATTATTGCTTGCGAAACTGCAGGCACCCCTGCTTGTAACTAAAAGTCTTTCCGAACGCTTTTTGAAAATGTTTTACAACTTTTTTTTTGTAGAACAAAAATATTTTCTTTTTTTTGATTGTTTACATTCAGAATTTACCATGACATAAGCTCAGAATTCGTTCAGAATTCAGTTCGTCATGTTGGTAAAAACATCAGAGTTTAATAAGACTTAATGCCAGAATTCTGGCCGAAGTCGTTCAGAATTAGTTCAGAATTCGATACGACAAATCAAAATTTCCTTTCGAATTTCCCAAGACTACAGTTCAAAATTCGGTCAGAAATCGGTTCGAAATGTCGGCAAAAACATCTGAATTCCCTCAGAGAAGTAGTTCTGTAGTGCCAACCCTCTCATATGTTTTTCGTTACGAACTCGCTAAGAATTCTGATCCGAAATCGGAACATTTTGCCGATTGTCGTACAGAGTTCTGACCGAATTCTGAAGGTTTGGTTTGCTGGCTATTTACTTGAAAAAAACACATCTAATATAGCAGGTCAGGTGGAAAACATTCTACAAGTTTACTCCTGTTAATAACATTTTCTAGCTTTTAAGTCATCCTGGGTATACCACATACTTCAATTTACGCTCCGAGGTATCCCTTTTAATATACGGGGCAATTTTCCCCAGATATAAACCTAGATAAGCACACATCTGATAAATCAGGCCATGTAGAATATATTCTACACTTTTACTTCTCATATGCTTTACATTTTCAATTTTTTTAATCAGCCTGGGGATATCAATTACTTCGATTTTCATTCTAAGGTAACCCTTTTTTATATGTTGGGCAATTTTCCCCGATTTTCATAAATAGATTTTCATAAATAGCTTAGCAAAATCTACGTACTTACCTGCTTCTGTTTCGGCAACATTCTGTAGCAGCACACAAATCAACGCCACACCGATCCAGCAGCCGATGGCCTCCAGGCGCCTTCTCTTGAAGCTGCGTCGTCTATTTGTGGAATTCTTCTGGAACATTTTATTGGCGCCCGATGGATAATTGAGATTGCTATAGAGTGGTGTTACGCCCATTGCAATTGCAGCGACGAAATGTTCAGACTTTTTCCCAATTAAAGCTGAGAAATCGGAAATAAACAAAGGAGAGAAAAAGAAAATTAAAACTTCAGAAATGAAAATGGAAAATATCAAAAATATTCAAAATGTTTAAAAGCAAGCAAACCAAATGACATTGAAACAAACATAAATTTCAAAAAAGTGTAGTAAAAAAATGTAAAAATTGAGGACATGCCAGAGTTTATGGCTTTTTTGGTTGTTCGTTGCCTAAAGGTATGATAAATCAGACGCTGTGAAGTGATTCACTGAATAGTCTGAAATATGCGTTTAACTAAAGAGTCTTTAATGCGAGTCATTAAAGTGAGACCGTTAAAACATTATCTTACTTTAATAATGCTCGGCAATGGAAGGGGTAAGGTCTGTAATGATATTTGGCTTCACTTTAAAATTTAACCGTTTTAACCTCTTTGTGACGATGGTTTCGTACCCAAAAAGTCTATTTATAACACTTAAGTCATAATTAAATCAAGCGTTTTTGTGAACACAAGTTCAACAGACTCGTTTCTGATGTTATCCAAAATGAAGTCTCATTTCAGAGTTTCTAGTGAATTGTCCGTCGTTTGTTTCATTACAACTTAATTTCATTCCAACACCATCGTCAACGGCATGGTCAGAGTCATCGTTGTCAGCCCCACCTACCAAGAGGCGGCCAAACTAAACTTGCGATGATGACCGCGACGACGACGACGACCATATCAACCTGCCAACATAACCATTAACAGCCTTCGTTAAAACATTCATGCCGCTCTTTACTGAAATATGCGGGTATTTCTGGTGGTTGTCGTTGTCAATTATTTTTACATATTTGCAAACAAGTATTTACTACTGTTTTAGGAACACAAAACAAAAAAAACCTACAGAGGAAAGTAAGGGTCAAGTCGAATATATAGGCCTCTACACTCAAATCTATGAAATGGTGAAGTAATAATACGGCTCTGTTTAAAAGTCACAGTTATTAGTAAAAAACACACAAAATACAATTTTTGAATGCAACTCCATATCTGGAGGTGTTTTATAATGGGTTTAAAATGCAAACTGTAAGAGTAAAAAACATAAAATCGTAGTTTTTAATACAACTCCTTACCTGTAGGTGTAATGTAATGGGTTTAGAAAGCAAAAGGAGGACCCTATCGTTCTGAAGAGTCACACGACGTTCAGTAGTCATTAGTCAAAAACACATAAAATCGAAGTTTTGAATACAACTCCTTACCTGGAGGTATAATGTAATGGGTTTAGAAAGCAAAGGAACATTTACATTTTAATGAGTCACTCAAAGTTCAGTAGTTATTAGTCAAAAAACCATAAAATACAAACTTTGAATACAACTCCTTACCTGGAAGTGTAATGTAATGGGTTTAGAAAGCAAACTGTAAGAGGGCCTTATCCTTCTGAGGACTTTCTATGCTCAATTTGAATGACAACATTATTATCAACAGCATTGAGATGTATCCTAGTACAGACTTTACGAGGGCATATCAATAATTCCGTGACTTTTCGAATAAAGCAGTATTTAAAAACAAATATTTTTTACCATAGTCTCATTTAAGCTCAATACGCTTAGTGCATCGTTTCTGTAATTTTTGCATCCCTTCCAAAAAATAGGATCTTTCGAGGTCCATATAGTAGGCATTTGTTTGATCAATAATTTCATCGTTGGAGCTGAATCTCTTTCCACCGAGCCATTACTTTTGGTTTGGAAATAGAAAATAGTCACTGGGGCTAAATCCGGAGAATATGGCAGATGAGGTACCGATACGTAACCAAATTCATGCAATTTTGCACTGAGACTTGACACGTGTGCACCCGTGCATTATCTTGATGAAAAAAAAACTTTATTCTTGGCCATATGAGGTCGTTTTTTTTAAATCCTCGTTATACGGGTCCAATAAGTTGGCATAATATTCACCGTTTATTGTTTTTCCCTTTTAAAGGTAATCGATGTGGATTATCCCGCGTACATCCCAAAAAACTATTATCATCACCTTATTGGCCGACAAAGTCACCTTGGCCATATTCGGAGTCGGTTTACTCGGATAAACCCATTGTTAAGACTGCTGATTGGTCTCCGCAGTGTTGTAATGGATCCATGATTCACCTACAGTTACAAAGCGCCGCAAAAACTCATTAAGAACGGTTAAACAACTCCAAACAATCCTTTGAAGTTTCACACGATTACATTTATGGTCAAGTGAGAGCAAACGCGGCAGACATCTTGCAGACAGCTTACTCAAACCCTACTCATCATGTTGAGTCGAAACCACAATGCCATATGAAATGCGTATGGCATCAACATTCTCACGCACTTTTACTAGTCGATCGGCCAACATCATAAGGTGGATATTTTCGAATTACGGTTAAACAACTCCAAACAATCCTTTTAAGTTGTCACACGATTACGCATATGGTCAATTGAGAGCAAACTCGGCACGCATCTTGCAGACAGCTTTCTTAAACCCAATTGATCATGTAAATTCGAAACCACAATGCCATATGAAATGCGTATGGCATCAGCAATTTTACGCACTTTTGCTCTTCGAGCGGCCAACACCTTAACGTCGATTTTTTCGACATTTTCGGGCCTACCAGAACGTTCAATGGGCCTACTTGAACATTCAGCGTCATTTGTACTTGTGCGACCACAGCGAAAGTCTGTAAACCACTTGTTTGCCATTGAAATCGATGGTGCAAAGTGCCCATAGTATTTATCAAGCTTTTCCTTGGTTTGATTGACGGTTGTTTTCCGCAAAAAATAATGTTTAACGAGTCCTCGAAATTCACATTATTCCATTTTTAACAAAATTCACGAGGTTGTATGTTTTGAACAGCTGTTAAACACAAACTAAATGACGGAACTCTCTCAAAATCTGACAGTAGTCTACTAACAGATGGTACTTGATGGAAGCAGTATTGCATTTTGTATAACTACGAGGGAAGTTGGAATAGTCACGTAATTATTGATCTGCCCTCGTAGCTAAAATCGCACAACCGTATTGTGATCCCTCTTAAACCATACTCACACGATATTATGATACATAACAACCATGTTATGATCACACACAACCACAGTATGATACACACAACAATACTAGGTGTCTGACTACTTAATCTATAGTTCTACAACCACAGTTTAATCCACAAACAAATTTTGATGACAGGATCAAGTAAAGGAACATTATAATCACACACATAACCTGATAAGCATATGTGACAGCGCATAGAGAAAGGGACCTAAGGGTAACAAAAATCAATTTTCACTTTTTTTTTGATGTGGACAACATCTGAGTATCGAATGAGACCGATCCCATGCCCCAAAAGTGTTCCCTCCCAGTGATATGCGCGTTTTATGAAAGTGATGGTACACCAAAGATAGACGTATTTAAATCTTTAAACTGGCTCTTCTGAACAAAACTGGTTTAACCCTTAGGTCCCTTTCTATTTTGCGCGTCTCATATTATGATTACCGCAATTACATTACGGTGTTCACAACCATACTACTATAAACATGACCACATTATGATTCCTATAAGCATATAACTATCCCATACAACCATATAATCTTCTCGCAAACAAGCTGATAACACACAACCATATTAAGATTTTCACAAACACATTGTGGTATTTTATAATAAGACACAGGCATACTCGTATTCAGATGATCATAAACATATTATGGTAGTTTAACGATACTTTTGGAAGTTCAACCATAATTTAATCTCACACATTGTTATGATTCCTTACAACTATGCTATGATCACACACAACTACAGTATGATCTCCACAACAATATGGGGGGTCTCACAACCACATAAAGAGACCAACAACTACATTTTTGATCACACCAACAAATTTTGACCACAGTATCAAGTTAACAAACATTGTAACCACACACATAACCTGATAATCATATAATGATTACCGCAACTACATTACGATGTTCACAGCCATATTACAATTCCCATGAACACATTACAATTCGCACTTCATTAAGTCTCTCACAACCATATTAGGGTACGTTTGCGGTAGCTATAAAAACTTTGATTCTCAGCAACCATATAAGGATGCCGCAAAAAAACATATTATAATCACATACAACTATATTATGATTATCACAGCCGTATTCAGATTATAACAAGCATATTACGATTCCTATAACTACATTACGATTCCCACAATCATATTACGGAGTTGATACATTTGGCTTGTGAAATGTAACAAGAAGTGTTTGTTATATAACGTTGAACTTTGGAGTGTAGTTTTTGTAATTTCTTTGCATTCTATAAGTATGCGAAGGCAGTATCTCAAAGTTAGAGAATCCTAAATCTAGGTCCATGTGGGTTCGATCAATTTTTTATAAACAAGTATTTTTTTAAGATCTGGGGCAAACGATTGGAATTTCATATACTATAGCTTGAGCTGAGTTACATTGAAGTCAATATGACATGAACCTGTCAGACGACAGTCAAAATGATTTCCAAGATAGTTTACACTGGCCCCTTGCGAAATATTAGCAGAGTTTATGGCAATTGGTGGACCAGTGTCGCTTTTTAGGGTGAAAGAATCGCAGAGAATCGAATCAGTCGTATTTCTATTCTCACTCGTTCAAATGTGATATTGTATTGTATGTGGGAAAGTATATTAGTATGTATTGTTTGTCAACATTGGAAAGGTAATATTTAAAAGAAAATATTTTTTTATACCTCGTACCTCGAGTATACTCGTACTAAAAAACCTTTAGAATACGAGGGCGACCGCAAAAGTAACTGGCCTAACATAAAAAGAACCGTTTTTTTTGAAATTATTATTATTTATTTTTCAACAGAATCTCCTTCCAACTCAATAGACATCATCAAACGTTTTTCAGGTTTTTTAATTCCAACCGAAAAATAAGATTTTTCAAGACCTTCAATATATGCCTCAGTTTCAGCAATAACCTCGCTATTGGACGAAAATGTTTTGCCACCGAGAATTTTTTTTAAATTTGGAAACAAAAAATAATCAGAAGGTGCTAAATCTGGACTTTAAGGTGGATGCGGAGCAATTTCAAATCGTAATTCGGCCAGTTTTTGTTGAGTTAAAAATGCAGTGTGTGAAGGAGCATTATCTTGATGAAAAATAACTTTTTTTTTCTAAATGCGGTCGTTTTATCTTGATTTCTTCACTCAACCGATCCAATAATGCACAATAATATTCACTATTTATAGTTTTTCCTTTCTCAAGATAATCAATAAATATTATACCACTTCCATCCCAAAACACTGTGGCCATTACTTTTCCTGCTGACTTAACAGTTATCGCCTTCTTGGGACCACTTTTACCAGCTTCTATCCATTGTTTTGGCTGTTCTTTGCATTCTGGGATGTAGTGATGGATCCATGTTTCATCAACAGTTATGAATCGGCGCAAGAACTCTATTGGGTTAGGCTGATAAATCGCTAAAAGCTCATCGGAATTGGTCCAACAGACGATTTTTGGGGCAAAGTCAACAAACGCGGCACCCATCATGCGGATAGCTTTTTCATGTGGAGTTCATCATGTAAAATACTCCAAACTTGTTTTTCGTGTATTTTAACAATATCAGCAAGTTCTCTGAGCTTTATTCGTCTATCTTTAGTCACTTCATTAAATATTTTTCTAATGTTTTCAATAGTAGTAGCAGTTTTCGGTCTTCCAGAGCGTTGTTCATCTTCCGTACTTGAACGACCCATTTTAAATTGTTGAACCCAGGATTTCACGGTGGAGTATGATGGTGCATTATCACCATGAACAGAATCCAATTAATCGTTGATTAATTGTGGCGTATAACCTTTCATATTAAAGTGTTTAATTGCCGCACGAAACTCGTTATTTTCCATTTTTCAAAAATTATAATACTTGTTTACTTCAATCACCTGTAACAAAGAAAATAATCATTAAATATTTCGAAAATTTTGGCAGATAGCTTATAAAAGATTGCGTTTAAAAAACAAAAACAAAAGCAAAAAGTTGCAAGTAAAACAGAAAATGTGCCAGGCCAGTCAGTTTTGCGGTCGCCCTCGTAAGAGTTGAAAAAGGTCAAAAAATTTAAAATTTGAAGCCTCGAATACGATTACGATTTGATATGTCGTAGTAAAACTTTTTTCCTCATGCCAAAAGCTATTGAAAAATCGATGCCACAATATCGACACATTTGTGTCCTTACAAATCGGCCCACCCTAATAGACATAACTGTTATTATGACAACAGTTGACTTCTGCCATAGATCTTTGGAAAATATCCCATAACCCATATAAATAATATGGCTTTTAGAGCAGGAAAAGGCAATTTTCTTAAACATTATTGTACTAATTCTTTTATACCAAAAGATTATTTCGTATCAAGGCCTTTTGAAGATTCCTCGATAGTTTTAAATCTGATTGGATATGGGACAACATCGTCTATGTCGATTTGAAAGAATGTAGGTTATTTAATATTTGAAGTGATTTTTGTTGGAGTAATCCTTTCCTTTTGAAGCTTTTTGTATACTCAGAGGCTGTAATCTGTCCCCTGAGTCAAATCCAGCTTTTGCCAATAATTTTTACGAAATGATTCCTTTTTTACCTTAAGCATAGCATAAGTAAATTGAGCACGTCTCTTTGGTTGCTACGATTACTCCTTCCTGCTCTTTAATACTTTTTTGATTATTAATCGATTAGCCATTTCTTTGGAAAACCTCTTATAGGGTGTACGCCAAAGTATCCAACGTTGCCTATTAAATACCTATGGAGACCACAACAGTTGGCATTAATGTTTTGTTGAATGCCTATTTATGCGTTTGAAAAACATTTACCGCGCGGCTACAAAAATAAAAATGTTCGTTATTATGTAAAAATTATAATGGGAAAATATGTGAGTCTGTCCGAACGGCAAAATAGAAACGACGCTACCAGAATACATTAAAGCAATCAGCAGCACAATCAGCAAATGATTCATAAAATTTTATTAAATTTTTCAGAATTATTTAAAAAAAAGTAAAAAAAAAATATGAATTTTGCTTTAAACCGCCAGAAGAGAGAAAGAAGCTAGAGGAGGAATTGTAGGCAGTTTAAGGTCAAATTAACATTAGCTGTTTCAAATTTCAGTTCAGTTATGGAAGTAACTTGGTTATTAAGCGAGTCGGTCTCAACTCGCTAAGGAATTGAGCGAGAGTTACCATACTTATTTTTATAACAAAAGAGGCCTCATCGGCGAATTCGTATTTGGGTTATTTGCACAAGATGGAAAAATTGAAACTACAGGGTGGCTGATGAAAGCCGCCACCAAAAAAATTGTAATAATTTTTTTTCTATTTAATGAATCGGGCACTTTTTTTTAAGATTGATTTTTATTAGTGTTTTCGTTTTTTTGTTTGTTATTTATTGGGCCTTTTATCATTATTATGACTTGAGCTGTTTTTTTATTCTGGTTCGAGACCTTTTTGTTGTTTCTTTTTCAGAATCAATGTAAAACGAAGAAATTGGTGAAATGTATTTGCTACGGTTGCCAGGCAGACTGTACAGTAGGGCGTACCTCAAAAAAAAAGTTCGCCGTACACCTTCGAATATGAAGTATTATTGAAAGGTAGTTTCAAAAATTTTTTTTTTAATATTTTATGCTGAACGTAGGGGTCGCGCTTTTACATTTTTCTATATAACTTCTGCATTTATAAACGGATTTTAAAGTGTGATACATCGATGTTTTTGTCTCGACGAGGCCGATTTTTTTGTCTTTGAAGTCATTGAGCTCAAGCACCCCCTTCTGGTATTTACCCATCATATCTCAGTTGCTACTACCCTAATGTACCACTCTAATATCAGAAAATTAAAGCTCGCGCGGGGTGCTTGAGCTCAATGACTTCAAAGACAAAAAAATCGGCCTCGTCGAGACAAAAACATCGATGTATCACACTTTAAAATCCGTTTATAAATGCAGAAGTTATATAGAAAAATGTAAAAGCGCGACCCCTACGTTCGGCATAAAAAAATAAAAATTTTTTTTTTGAAACTACCTTTCAATAATACTTCATATTCGAAGGTGTACGGCGAACTTTTTTTTTTACTTGTAACCTGGTACGCTCTACTGTACAGCTGTTTCTTCAGCAGTCTTTGGCAACGATTACTTCGGCCACAAATCAAATGACTTATGAGTCTCCCGTATCGGAATCGTTGCCAAAGACTGCTGAAGAAAAACCTTGGCGGGTTTAGAAACAGCTGTACAGTCTGCCTGGCAACCGTAGCAAATACATTTCACCAATTTCTTCTTTTTACGTTGATTCTGAAAAAGAAACAACATAAAGGTCTCGAACCAGAATAAAAAACTGCTCAAGTCATGATTGATTTTTATATTTAGCAAAAATGGATAATTGCGACACTGAAACAAGAATTTGGATAGTCCGCCACTATCACCGACTGCAGTCCATAGTTTCGGTTCAAAGCAAATTGGCGGCAATCCTCCGAGCAGATGGACCCTAAGGAGACTTGTTTATAATTTTACCAAGCATGGGACAGTCAACAGATGACCTTACCATCGAAACCCTTTTGTTCGAATGAAGGAAACAATCGCTGCAGTAGCTGCTGCCATACAAAACAATCTAAGAGTTTCGACAAGAAGCTTATCTGCTCAAATGGGAAAAGGCAGACAGTGAATGCAGTTAAATATGCACAAAGATTTGGACTAATTCCCATATTAAATTCAAACTGCCAACAAACTGAACGCACCAGACTTCCCGATTCGCCTAGAACTTTGCCAAAAGATGCTTCAAATGGTGGAAGACGAATATTCATCAATCACCTTGTCTGACTCAACTAAAATTAATAGTTCAAAATTTTTTTTAACATTTTTACAAGGTAAAAGAATTATAAAGGGAAATCCAACTAATTTGTTAATAAAACAAAGTTTTCAGAGAACTATCTTAATTATTTTTATTTTGATAGAAGGATCTATGACAATTATATGTGAAACAAAATATCGGCCAAATGCTGGCCACAGCTTTGGTGGCATTCCTCTATCCGATGGTCCTTATTTACCATGACTCTGAGACATAATGGAGGCATAATGTCGTTAATGTGCCGAATTATTTCATCATATGTGACAGCGCATAGAGAAATGGACCTAAGGTTAAAAAAATCAATTTTCATTTTTTTCTTTTTTTGATGTGGACAACATCTGAGCATCGAATGAGACCGATTCCATGCCCCAAAAGTGTTCCCTCCCAGAGATATGCGCGTTTTATGAAAGTGAAGTCGACGATTCTAAGCACAAATAGAAAGGGACCTAATCTTTAAAATGGCTCTCCCGAACAAAACTTTTCATCTCACTTTTTTTTATGTGGACAACATCTGAGCATCGAATGAGACCGATCCCATGCCCCACAAGTGTTCCCTCCCAGAGATATGCGCGTTTTATGAAAGTGAAGTCGACGATTCTAAGCGCAAATAGAAAGGGACCCAATCTTTAAAATGGCTCTCCTGAACAAAACTTAGGTCCCTTTCTACTTTGGGCGTCACATATAGCTCTAGAATTATTCTTGACTTATTAAAGAACGTACACTTTTTTTCTTAATACGAGGGTATATCAATAATTCCGTGGATTTTTCAACATCACTCGCTGTTCTATGAAATGCAACACTACTCCAATCAAGTACCATCTGTTAATAGACTACTGTCAAAGATTGAGAGAGTTCCGTCATTTAGTTTCAGTTTAACAGCTGTTCTAAACATACAACCTCGTGGATTTTCTTAATAATGGAAAAAAGTGAATTTCGAGTGCTCATAAAACTTTAATTTTTATGGCAATGAAACCAAGGAAAAGCTTGATAACTACTATGGGGACTCTACACTATCGATTTCAATAATAAAAAGTGATTTACTGACTTTCGTTGTGGTCGCACAAGTACAAATGACGCTGAACGTTCTAGACGGCCAATTGAGGTCATAACACCCGAAAAAATCCACGTCAAGGTGTTGGCTGATCCAAGAGTAAAACTACGTGAGATTGTTGATGCCATACGCATTTCATATGGCAGTGTGGTTTCGATTTGACATGCTCCGTTGGGTTTAAGAAAGCTGTCTGGAAGATGCGTGCCGCGTTTGCTCTCAATTGACCATAAGCGTAATCGTGTGACAACTTCAAAGGATTGTTTGGAGTTGCTTAACTGTAATTCGAAAATACCCACCTTATGATGTTGGCCGATCGACTAGTAAAAGTGCGTAAAATTGTTGATGCCATACGCATTTCATATGGCATTGTGGTTTCGACTCAACATGATAAGTTGGGTTTAAGAAAGCTGTCTGCAAAATGCGTGCCGCGTTTGCTCTCAATTGTCCATAAACGAATTCTTTAAAGTTGTTTAACCGTAATTCGAATAAGTTATTGCGGCGTTTTGTAACTGTGGATGAAACATGGATCCATTACAACACTCTGAAGACCAAGCAGCAGTCTAAACAATCTGTTTATCCGGGTGAACCGGCTCCGAAGAAGACCGAGGTGACTTTGTCGGCCACTAAGGCCAAAGCAACAGTTTTTTTGTATGCACCCCGGATAATCCACATTGATAATCTTTAAAAGGGAAGAACAATTAACGGCGAATACTATGCCAACTTATTGGACCGATTTAACGAGGATTTAATAAAAACGACCCCATAAGGCGAAAAAAAACGTTCTTTTTCATCAAGATAATTCACGGAATGAATTCGGTCACGAATTGATATCTCATCCGTCATATTCTCCGGATTTAGCCTCCAGTGAATATTTCATATTTCCAAACCTAAAGAAATAAATCGGTGGAAAGAGCTTCCGCTCCAACGATGAAATTATTGATCAAACAAATGTCTATTTTATGGACCTCAAAAGTCCTATTTTTTGGAAGGGATACAAAAATTAGAGAAACGTTGGACTAAGTGTATTGAGCTCAAAGGAGACTATGTTGAAAAATAATTTTTCTTTCGAAAAAAATTCGTTTTAATCAAAAAGTTACAGAATTATTGATAAGCCCTCGTATAACTTAACTAATGGTTCAACAAAATTTTAAACAGTTTTACAAGGTAAAAGTGTAGTAATTAATTAATCAATTTTCTTTCATTTGTTGCCTAGTAGGGTCATAAACACTGTTACAACATTGAACACACACATTTCAAGAGTAGAACTGAACATACCCCGTTAATGTCATATGGGTTTTGAAAGCAAACCTCAATAGCGTTAGTCTGTAACGGTATTATAAAAATGTTCCAACTTCTATCATGGAGTGGTCAGATAATCGATAATCGTATCGCTGTAAAGCGGTTTTCAAGTGTGAAATTAAAAAAAACGCGATATGTTTTAAAACCCTCCGGCCACTAGGGATTCGTCGCATGTTCGCCTACCGATGCATAGAACAGTTTGGGGAGACTGGAGATATAAAAGACCGCCACCAGTCGGGCCGCCCATGCTCTGTTCGAACACCGCATGTCATCAAAGCCGTTAAATCAAGAATTCACCGAAATCCTTTCCGAAAACAGAAAATCACGGCCCGTGAGATGAATATCACGCAAAAGTCCATGAGTCGAATCATTAAAAAAGACTTGGGATTTGGGGCTTTCAAACGACGTACCGGACATTTATTAACTGCAGCTTTAAAAAAAATAGGATTGAAAAATGCAAATGTCTTTTGATGAAGCACGCTGATAACTTGCGCAGAAAAATTTTGTTCACCGATGAACAAATTTTTACCTTTCAGGAAAAATTTAACAAGCAAAATTATCGAGTGTATGCGCGGTCATCTAAGGAAGCATCTGAACTGATCCCAAGGGTGGAAAAGGGTCATCAGCCAGCTTCAGTCATGGTTTGGTGGGGTGTCTCTTACGATGGGGTCACTGACCTGCATTTCTGCGAACAAGGAGTCAAAACGTCGGCCAAAGTTTACCAAGAAACCGTTTTGGAAGCTGTTGTGAAGCCTCTTAACAATTCTCTGTTCCAAAACCAGCCAAGGACTTTCCAGCAGGATTCTGCGCCTGCCCATAAGGCTAAAACGTCCCAGGCCTGGCTTCGAAACAATTTGCCAGCGTTCATTTCCTCTGAAGAATGGCCCTCGGGCAGTCCAGATTTGAACCCATTGGATTACAAATTGTGGACGGTTTTAGTGGACAAGGCTTGTCACAAAAGATACCCCAACATTGGATCTCTTGAGACTGCTTTGGTTCGAGCTGTGGCCAATTTTCCAATGGACGAAGTTCGTGCAGCTTGTGACGATTGGCCAGTGCGACTTAAGGCGTGTGTAAAGGCAAAAGGCGGATATTTCGAATAAGTAGATCCTTTTTGGATACAATATACAGCAATAAATATATTAAAAAATATTTGGTCCAAAAACATTCAGTACTTTTTATTTTACAGCCTAAAACGTGTGTAGCAGCATTTATGCCCCTACCAAGATTATTATTTCAGTTTCTTTTATTATCTTGTTGTTCTATTCTCTTTAATGTTTACAATGAGAAACAATGTGGCCCTATCAGTATTGCTCAGTGTTGCCAGATTACCATATTTTAAACTAACTAGGTATCTAAGCTTGTTACCTCAAATGAATACGGCTACTGACTCTTTGGTTACAAAATTTTAGTCAAAATTTTATTTGAAGTGTAGAAGAAAACTTAAGTGGCTTACATCGGGTGATCAGTCTAGAGGTTTTTTTTTCAAAATAATAAAAAAATACAAATATTCAAATCAAGTGTGTAATCTTTATTCTTCATTCGAAAGTACATTTTTTGGCATTTATTTACTGAATATAATTTCCTTCAAATGTTGGCCGCAACTACGCCTCAGGGTTTCCATTCTGAGGGTCCAATTTTTGATGACTCGTTTGAGCATTTCGACCAGTATGGCTTTAATGACGCGCGCAATGTTGGCTTTCAAAACCTGAATCGTAGCTGTGTTGTCAGCATAGACTTTTTACGAGGGCGACAGCAAAAGTTACTGGCCTAACATAAAAAGAACCGTTTTTTTGGAATTATGATTATTTATTTTTCAACATAATCTCCTTCCAACTCAATAGACTTCATCAAACGTTTTTCAAGTTTTTTAATTCCATCCGAAAAATAAGATTTTTCAAGACCTTCAAAATATGCCTCAGTTTCAGCAATAACCTCGCTATTGGACGAACATTTTTTGCCACCGAGAATTTTTTTTAAATTTGGAAACAAGAAAATGATCAGAAGGAGCTAAATCTGGACTATATGGTGCGGAGCAATTTCAAATCGTAATTCGGCCAGTTTTTGTTGAGTTAAAAATGCAGTGTGTGAAGGAGCATTATCTTGATAAAAAAGAACGTTTTTTTTTCTAAATGCGGTCGTTTTATCTCTTCACTCAACCGATCCAATAATGCACAATAATATTCACTATTTATAGTTTATCCTTTCTGAAGATAATCAATAAATATTATACCCCTTGCATTCCAAAATACTGTGGCCATTACTTTTCCTGCTGACAGTTTTCGCCTTCTTGGGACCACTTTTACCAGCTTCTATCTATTGTTTTGGCTGTTCTTTGCATTCTGGGATGCAACAGTTATGAATCGGCGCAATAACTCTATTGGATTACGCTGATAAATCGCTAGAAGCTCCTCCTTTTTCATGTGGAGTTCATCATGTAAAATACTCCAAACTTGTTTTTCGTGTATTTCAACAATATCAGCAAGTTCTCTGAGCTTTATTCGTCTATATTTAGTCACTTCATTAAATATTTTTCTAATGTTTTCAATAGTAGTAGCAGTTTTCGGTCTTCTAGAGCGTTGTTCATCTTCCGTACTTGAACGACCCATTTTAAATTGTTGAACCCAGGATTTCACGGTAGAGTATGATGGTGCATTATCACCATGAACAGAATTCAATTCATCTTTGATTAATTGTGGCGTAACTCTTTATTTTCCATTCTTCAAAAATTATAAAACTTGTTTACTTCAATCACCTGTAACAAAGAAAATAATCATTAAATATTTCGGAAATTTTGACAGATGGCTTATAAAAGATTGCTTTTAAAAAACAAAAAAAAAACAGTTGCTAGTAAAACAGAAAATGTGTCAGGCCAGTTAGTTTTGCGGTCGCCCTCGTACGTAGCCCCATAGAAAATGAACGATAAAGATTCCACACTTGATTTGAATCTTTGTATTTTTTTATTTTAAAAAATTACCTCTATATTGATTACCCTGTAGCTCGTTGTGTTTAAAAGTTGTATTTACCTCAACTACGTGCTTGTATTAAGGGTTATTTCTATTCCTCTTCATTACTCAGAGGCATTATCCCTAATTTCTACAATGATGTTTAATGATCCTCATGACCTCTCAAGCCTTCTTGCTCCTTTCAAATTAATGTTTTGTTCTCAACTCAATGGCATCCTTCCCCGCACGCTTATAATATTTACAAATATTTACACATTTACGCTTAATTAGATTTGGTTTAAAAATAGTTATTTGTATTGTTGCCAGTTGACTACTTTAGTCGCCTACAATGTTGTTGTGCTGTTTGTATCGGCTGTAATTACACACAATAATCCTCTAATAAGTATCACCGTATCATATTTACAAATTTAATTATCGGCATGTTCGATGCGTGGGCGTGGGCGTGCCCTCGCCTACCACTATCAACACCAGCAACAACAACAACAATAATGTTGCTATTTAACATTGGTTTATAATTACAAATATGTTTATTTAAATTAAAATGAACTTAATATTGTCAGTACTAAAAAAATAGGTGGGAGTTGGGAAAGAGAAAACTTTACGGACTTTAATTTGATGTGTTGATGAACTTTGCCGTAATTTTTTAGAAAAAGTTAAACGATTTTCAAGTGATGTATCATTTTTTTGAAATCGACAAACTTAAGGTATATCTACACATAGCGACATAAATCGCAGGATCAAATCTGCTGCAAATCAGTTCCTAAAAGTCTGTTTTTTCCAAAATAAATTTTTTCTGTTATCATTTTTAATATTTGATAAAAAAGCGAATATTTCAGAAAAAGTAAATCCTCGCGTACCCCAGATAAAGTTGGCTCCATTCTCCTATTCTGTGTAAAATTTTAAAATTGCCTTTTAAGTTGTCCGTGGCCGACGAAGTTTATGTCATTATAAGAGAAAATACTTCAAAATATTAAGCCAACACAGCACCGTCTGGTAGACGCACGTTTCGCCGTTGGTGTTGGCGGCTTATCAATACCATTATGTGTGCCGCTGACAAGGTCTCAGCTCGTTTAACGATTTATATACAAAGCATTGCATTGATTTCGCATATGCGAAGTATTTATGTCGAAGTGTGAGGACTCAGTGAAACAATTCCTACCATATTGACAGGCTGAGTCAAAAAATAAAGACAGATTTTTCCTTAGGCTCAAAATCTTAAAACACACATATTTATTGACAAGTTTTTTAAGGCATCAAAATTTATTACCAGTCAATCAAAAAGAAAGAAATCAAATATTTGATTTTACTTGATTTTTTGTCTGCCGAATGTTTATTTCCGCTAGAAAATTATTTTTCCTTAAAAAGTGCGACTAAGAATTTTTATTTGTTATTAGAAAACAAATGATCGAAACTTCCTTTTGAAAATCCAATTTAAAATTATTTAAACTTCAATTTCTTTTTCGTCACACATTTTTTTAATCAAAATCATTGTTTTGTTTTGCTAAAACCCGGCAAAAAAAAAAGTTATTTATCAAAATTGGTTCAAGATTCTGTTTCTCATAAATTCATTTTTTCTATTCAATTTTATTTTATTGCGAAATAATTTTTTTTGTTTTTATATAAATTTCAATAATAAAAAAAATATATTTGTTCATTTCGCATAAATTTTGTTTTGTTGTTATATAAGTACACTACACGACAATGTGGAACAGGTTATTATAAGTTAGTTTCATGGCAAATGCTTGTAACTACCAAAAATATTTAAGCTTGACCCACCTTTAAGTGTAACGATTGACTCAGTAGCACTAGATGACTCGATTTAAAGATAACTGTCTGTCTGTCCATCTGAAGCTTGTTATCAAACTACGCAAGTCGGAATTGTTGTGAGATTTTAATTAAATTTAGCAGAAGTAAGTTTGTTTGGACCAAACAGGGACGATATTAAAATTGAAAAATGGTCAGATTTAAATAAAATCCCACACATTTGCTCATCCGATTTTATGTGTTTTAGCTCTAGGTACCACATATAACATGAAAGTCCAAGAGCATCATACTATTGTTGGTTACATGGTTGTGGCACAATAATACTATGATCCTCACAACAATAGTATGATTTATATACAACAATGCTATGATCCCCAACACAATATTAAGATTACCACAACCATAGTATGATTCACACTCAACCATTCTAAGATCCCCAACACCATATTATGATCCTTACAACAATAGTACGATTTACTCATAACCATACTATGAGCTCCACAACCATACTATGAGTCACATTCCACCATACAATGATCCTCGCAACCATATTATGATCCTTACAACCATAGTGTGTGTCACATACCATCATATGATCATCACAACCATTGTATGATTCACACGCAACCATGTGATGATTACTACAATCATAGTATATTTCAACTCAACCACACTGTGATCCCCAAAGTTATTTATTGTCCAGAGACAATTAAAGCGTCAAAACATGAAATCGAAGTTGCCTAAACTATCGAAAATGTACTGAAAAATTGAATTGATCGAATGAGGTACCGAGCCAGTTGTGGTAGTCATATAAATGATATTGTGAAAAATTTTAAAAAATTACACTGTGGAACATTTTTTGGGTTATTGTCTGGGCCAGTGCCAGTTTTTTTTATGACCTTTTACATTTTTTCCTTATCTTGATGTTTTTTCGCTTAGTTGTAAAATGTTGGCAAAAACGTAGTTTGACATAACTCGAGAACGACTAGTTCGATTTTGCTGAAATAAATTGAGAAAAATTAATAATTACATTTTCTTTAATCCATTAATATACTGTTTCTCTACCAAATCAACATTTTTGCAATTAGAAATAAATTTATGAAGAAAATTTTGCCAAAATTTTTTTTTTTTTAAAACATATAAATCCCAAACGGAAAAACGTGTAGAGTCTTATAACTTTCACGTAAAGTCACATAACCTATAAACAAAATGCGACATAGATCATAGAAATCGATTAACGCGTTCTGCTTTTATTTACAATTAAGTGAAGTTACTTAATTGTAAATAAAAGCAGAACGCGTTAATCGATTTCTATGATCTATGTCGCATTTTGTTTATAGTTTATGTGACTTTACGTGAAAGTTAATATACTGACCTAGTACCATCACCCTGACTTGGAATTTCTCACCCCCCAGATTGGCTGTTGTACTGTGTTATCAGTACTATTTTTTTACAGCCGATTCGAAATATTAAGTCGCCCTCCCTATAGTTTATTATTGAAAACATATTTTTCCTTTATCCACGTATTTTGCGCCGAAAAAGAATATTATTTTCTAACAAGTAAAAAGGTCCTAAGATTTATCCACATCAGCGTTGGTGGGATATATTTGTCCTTCTGCGAAATTATTGTATTTTTGAAGTCGTATCCTTTTCAATTCATTACAATGGAAATGAATACTCGTATATTCAACAGAAATACATCTGTATTGTGCTGAATCCCTTTTGATCATCACCGATTGTCCCATACTGACCCAGACTGTCTGCATGTCGTTATCCTTAGGTATCCTCTTTCTTGCGATGCCATTCCTCCATGCAGTTGGTATAACAGCTCAATTACATTTGGTACAACGACAGAGGGATTTTTGTGGTGAAGCGAAAACATTTAAAATTGAAAGATAATTTATGCAGCAAATACAATTAAAAGCTGGCGGAAATTAAAAAAGTTAAAAGCACTTGCAATAAACGGTTAAATGCAATTAATCAAAATGTCTAAAGCGATTTGGAGGGCGTACTACCTGCAGGGATGTGGTATTTTAAATTTGCCAAAAAAATCTAAAATAGGAATATATTGAAAGTCTTTAATGTATAACACTAGTTCACAAATTATGATTTTTTTTCTGTTTCAGAGTTCTAAATATTTTTTTCCTATAGATTATGGCCTCCTAAACACGAAAATTAATTTTAATTTGAATTCAAATTTTCCTCTGATTAATTTTCAATAAAGAATTTTTTGAATTTTTTTTAAATATTTTTTTCTATATTTTTTATAATATTTGGACAATAACTCCCAAACGCTATTACCGATTTGATCACGAGAGTTTTCAAATAAAAGGAAAATTGCTTTAAAAAATTTAAGTTTTTGTTCAAAAATAGATTCTGCCCTTCTAAAAACGAAAACGAAAATGAATTTTAATTTAAATTTTCTCTGATTAGATCTCAATAAAGAATTTTTTTGATTTTTTTTAAAGATTTTTATATGATATGGCTCAGATTTTTGGACAATAACTCCCAAACGATATTACCGATTTGATCAAGAGAGAGAGAGAGGTCTCAAATGAAGGGAAATTAGCTTTAAAAAATTGATGTTTTTGTGCAAAAACCACGATTTTATATTGAAAAAAATATATAGACATTTATAACGGGTGATCAATCTAGAGGTATTTTTTTCAAAAGGGTTTTTTTACCGAAAACGCGTGAGTTGTGTTAAACTTTTTTTTTTGTTTCTTTTCAGTATTGTTTGTCATTTCATCATGGAAAGACTTACACCGCAACAACGTCTCCAAATTGCGCAACAGTATTATGGAAATGAACGTTTGGTTAGCAACGTTTTTCGACCAAAATTTTGTTCAGTAATGAGGCTCATTTCTGGCTTTTGGCCGTTCACAATAAACAAAATTGCCGCATTTGGGCTGAAGAGCAACAAGGAGAGGTTCAAGAGGTGTCATTAAACTCAGACAAAACCACGGTTTGGTGCTGCTTATAAGCTGGTGGGATCATCGGTGTATATTTTTTTAAAAATGATGATGGCCGGAATGTAACCGTGAATGGTGCTCGCTATCGCGCCATGATATCAATCTTTATGCTACCTGAAATTGAACCCCGTAATCTTGACGACACTTGGTTTTAACAGGACGGTGCCACTTGCCATACAACTGCTCAAACAATGGATCTAATAAGAGGTCATTTCGAAAAGCAGCTAATTTCACTTTTTGGACAGGTGAGTTGTCCGCCAAGATCAAGTGATGTCACACCTTCTCTGGGGTTACGTAAAGTCCAAAGACTATGCTGACAAGCCAGCTGCGATTCAGGTTTTGGAAGCCAACATTATGAGTGTCATTAAAGCTATACCGGTCGAAATGCTCAAACGAGTTTTCCAAAATTGGAGCCTCAGAATGGAAACCCTGAGGCGTAGTTGCGGCCAACATTTGAAGGAAATTATATTCAAAAAATAAATGCCATAAAATGTCCTTTCAAATTACCAATAAAGATTCCACACTTGATTTGAATTTTTATATTTTTTTTGTGTCTCTAAATGGATCACCCTATATAAAAATATATAAATAAATTGAGCATAAAGTTTCGACTTTCTCGAGCAAAACAAGACATGGTTTTTTTAATGATCCAAAAAGCTGAGACATCTCATTAAATAATCTTAAAATAATTCCAAAAGTTCTATCTTGAAAAGTAATCAGAGAAACATTTTTTTTAAAATTCATTTTCGTGGTTAGGAGGACAAAATCAACGGGAGAAAATATTTAGAATTCTGGACCAAAATGGCTGTAAACTAGTGTAATTAAACTTTACATTTTAAACCCATCAGCCATAGGATATTGGCGTCCCAATCAGTGAGAGGAAAAATGTCTTCACTGTAAAGGAACAATATTGTCATTCTCAGTAATTTTTACGTTATCCTTCCGTTCAGTGATAGAACGATATTGATAGAAGGATATCGTCCTTTTTCAGTACACAGAAATAAAATGATTCAGTCCTCTCTGATAAAGAAATTGTTCGCTTCTCTTAATTATGGAGCTATCAAAAAATTAAGTTGAAACAAAAGCTTATTCCCTAAAGTTTTCTATCTCTACACTTAAAAATATAAATTTTAATATTGTTTCTTCCATGGGGCCGTTAAAGGGTTAAACATAGATTTCACCTTTAATAGAAACTGCCATACGTCATCATAATCATTTTTTAATTCAGAGTAGCCGAATGGATGACACACAAATTGAGTGAAATATATTTTTTTATATTAAAAAAAATTGAAGATTAAACAATCTGTTTTGCCATAAATTATTTAGTAATTGAGTTGCAATAATTAAAGACAATGAATCGACCAGTGTACGCTTGTATATTTTAGTACATACAGATATACGTACATCTGTCTGTATGTGTATTAATTATTAATATCAATCATACGCCATTGTGGCCAAATTAACTCAAGCAAGCCATACACACACACTCATATGCCGTCTGTCTGCCATTGATCCATATCAGATAAACCGACAGACAGACCGACGGACGGACACCAAATGAGCTGTGAGGCTATTAAGTGAATTGCGGAAAAGCTTTTCTTTCCACTGTCCGCCAATAAGTTTCGCACAATGCGCGACTAAGTACTCGCGTTTGATTGTAATTAAATCCAAAAGATTTAAGATGCGATCTTTTTGGGGTGATAGATTTTAATTAATATGGTCGGTGCGTATACACATAGAAAAAATTAGTGGAAAATTGGTTGGAACTACAATGACTTGGTTAAAAAAGAGGAATTTTGGTTGCAATTACCAAATATTTTAATATTACTGGATATTCGGTTCGAAATACCACAAGATGAAAAAAATGATCGTACTGTACTCACAACTTATTGACAGGTTATACCAATGAAACGCGAAAAAGGCATTTAGTAGGTCCCTTTCTATTTTGCGCGTCACATATGTTATAAAGGCACTGACAAACTTAATATTCTTCCCAATTCCTGATTAAGGATACACAATTAAAACTAATTGACCGTGGTATTGTTAAAAGCAGGCCAAAAACACAAAACGAAGAAGAGTCATGACTCCAAACGCCACGAGGCCAATAATGCTGATACCCTGCGATATGAATCGATTCAATACCATACGCTCGAAATTGAATGAAATCGATTGCTGGCAATGTCAGATGATTTATTGTTTTTACGATATCTTTATTGTTTTATTGATGGGCTGCAATCAATGAAAGCGATGCAGTCAGTGGTTCTGCTCCTGCTCCGGCGTCTATTTGTTCAACGCCACCGAGCTTTTAATTAATTAATATTTAAGTAATATCATTTATATTGTTTTTTTAATTGGCCAGAGGAAAACAAAACACAACAATAATAAACAAAAGCAGTAACAACAGCAACAGCTGAGTAAACCGAGAATGTAATTTGTTTATTAACAAAATACTGAGAAGGTAGCAAAACTGGCTGTTGTTCTTCTTAAAACCCCAGAGTCGAGAGTCTCCCCGCTTTGTAATTGTATTACAACACAAAAATATTATGCACTTTTGTTTTGTTTTTTTTTTATTAACAAATCGTGTTTAATTAATTAAACCGGGAAAGTGAAAATAAAATTGTACAAGCTTAGCAATAACTATTTAAAGCCAGCACCGTAGCCAAACCTAAACAAACAACCCATCACATTGGCGTGGGAATTTTAAAAATGTCATAACTCTCAATACGTTCGGGCACGGAATGGAAAAACTCTTGACCCTCATGGCAAATCAACAGGTTGTCATCATAACGCTGCTCTTTATTCCTAGTATTTGTTCAAATTTCTAGAAATTACACATTGTATTTAATTATTTTTGTCACACATTAGAAGTTTTGAGATTAGAATCAGAATGCGGTAATTCTCAATGCGATCAATTACGAAGAATCATTGAAACGGCAATTTTTTGTTTCGCAAATTTCCTATTAGGTTTTGAAAAACACATTTCATGTGAGGTAATTAACTTGATATAGATTTCATATGTATTTGTTATTTAATAATAAAAAAACTTTTATTATATTTATTAACAAAGTCATGCGTTATTAGAAAACTTGACATGGCTTTAAAAACAGGGCGGAAAAATTTGGAAAATATTGACCGATACCGACTAAAGTCAGCTTAAAAAAAAATCCTTTAACATAAATCTATATATTGAACAGGAATTAACCGGCTCAAGACCTCTTGCTTCTATATTTAAATAGAAGACAAGTTTTTAGCAAAATGGCAAAGTGACATTGATTTTCGTGGTTGCACACTGCTTTTATCATGATTTCGGGTCCGTGACAACCCTCTTGAGAAAGCTTTGCTGCAATTGTTGAAAGTAAAACCAAACTCTATAAGGCCTGGCTCTCCCCAAACGAATGAGAACTACTGTTGTAAACCTTACTTTTCAAGCTTTCTACACACAATTGCCCACGAAAATACAACTCACTCTTGCCACCTCTTTAGATTTATTTATTTTTTTATTTCTTTTTTTATTATCTGCAAATCACTAAAATCATTCTATCTTTTTTTTTAGAATTTTTAGAATATCAAGTGATTATGGAAAATGAAAAAAAAGTTCAAAGGGTTATTGAAAACCAGCTGGCAGTCCTGGCATTAACCACTGCGGTAAGTCAACTATTAAAGACATTATAAGAATTTACCTAAACATACACTGGTGATCAAAGCCGTTAGAAAAATAGACTCATCATATTGAACATTTCATGTAATATTATTTATTATATAGGGTGGAGCGCTATATTTTGATTATTTCGAAATGAAATAAAAAATATTATGAGCCTTAGAAAAATTTATTTTATATTTTAATTACATTGAACAGTAAGGGAATTTTTAAATTACATGGTTTTAAATAGTGTATCTGACAAATGTCGACCTTCGCTATCCACAAAGAGCTGCATACGTTTTCTGAAGTTTTCAAGAAGTCTAACAAGCATGTCGACTGGTATTTCGCCAATTTCAGCATCAGTATTGTTAATTAAGGTCTTCCAAGGTGTCGGGACGGTTGATATACACCTTCGACTTCAGTTCACATCACCCCTCAAAGAGATAACCCGTCCGGGCAACATTTGCCTTAAACAATTCATGGTAACCGTCGCTGTGTATGCAGTGGCAACATGCTGTTGAAAAAAAGTCTAGAAGTACCAAGAGCAAGTGATTGCTTCCGTGCATAGCGTTTCGGCGATTGCAGTACTGCTGCTCTAACTCTCTCTCTATGTTTTGTGGTATTGTAATCTTTTTCTCAGGTCTCCTTCGTACACATGACACATTCCCTGATGTTCTTAATGAAGTAACACGTCGGCGTGGGGGAACAGCGAATCGCAAACGAAAAGCACGCTGCACTGCAGTGATCGAGTGCTCATTTGAAAAATTTGCTTCACCACAAAATGACCTCTCCGCACGAGTGCAATGCATGATGGTTACTGTAAGGCAGACGAATAGAAATCTCCCGTCAGCCACTATAAGCTACGCACACTCTACACTCGAGTGCGCATTTGAAAAATACGCTTCAACACAAAATGAACTCTCCCTCCTCACGTGTCCAATGCATGATGGCGTCAGAAAGGCAGACAAATACAAATCTGCCGCCAGCCGCTATAACACACTCTCGACTCTCTTCGACGAACAGTGCGGCCACAGCCTGCAGTGCAAAAAGCAAATTACCGCGCTCCACTCTGTATTAGCAGTAAAATTTAGTAAACAGAAAAAATAAACTTAGCGAGACTTAACAAATTTACAGAAAAACAAGACTGCTGCCTTGTCACTCTGTTTTGAACTAATTAGTAGTAAGGCAAAACATGTTTTGTACGGTATCCGCAATTCCTTCCCTAAGGAGCATTGGACCGGGACAGAACTAGTCACGTGATAGCTTTCTTATGGATGGGTACCGGTCCTAGTACTGACCCATCTATATGAAAAAACTGGTAACTTCTTCATATCTTTGTCGTTGGAGGAAGTCAATAACCTCTACTCAGATACCATGTGATTTATTACGGGACTAATCAAAAAGGACAGGTACGGAACATGTCATGTTTTCCATCATTGATTATCCATTACAGAACCCATCTTATCCACCTCATCACATCAGTTCAATTTAACGATTAGTTTGGAAAATTTCATATGAATGTAAACTATCATACAACTCTGAATAGATTTCTAGAAGATAGCCCACATCTGCGGATTCATAAAATCTTTTGTGTGTGGTTTTATGTGCGATGGTATATTGCAAATTTGACGACTTTAAAATTTCAGATATTGACGCCATTGTATCCAAACCGAACCAGCTCTGTGAGAGGTTCTTCTCTCACCCATTCTCGATTCGGTACATTCAAGGTAATTGACTCGGCATTTTCCGTAGGGTTGTTTTTACGAGTAATACATTTTTTCTTACGTCTAGGTATACTTTCAACTAAATTTTGTAGGATTTCACTTGGAGAATTTTGCCACTTAAATTGCACTCCGCTTCATAGTTCGTCCATGTCACTTGAAGCTCGATCATAATATGCCAATCGCCTCTTGACCACAGCCCATAAGTTTTCGACATGGCTGCGGTCTGGACTTTGTACTGGCCACTGCATTACCTCAAAGTTTTGTTCCAAGAGCCAGCGTTTTAAAATTTCTGCTGTATGCTTTGGGTCTCTGTCTTGCTGGAAAACCATTTCCTTTTCAGGGTATTCACTTTAAACCAGTTGTCCCAAATTCCACCACGTGAAACACTTCCAACCCATTAAGCTGCCACCAGCATGTTTGTTTGTTTTACATGGTGTTTTTCAAGTCGTTTATGAGGTCTATGCCAAAAATTTTATTTTCCATCACTCGTGAAACGTTTAATTTTTGTTTCGTAGGATGCAACTACCCGTTTTTAATCGTCCTCCGTCCAATTGTTGTACTTTTGTTCTTATCAGTTAGAGCTGGTTTTTTCTTCTTATTTGCTGAAACGTATCCAAGTCTGTGAATCGCTCTATGAGCTGCTGGTGCACTTACATTCTTTCTTATTGCTAAATTAGCCAGTTTAGGTGTTTTGGAGCTTTTGCTTCGCATTTGTTCAATAAACCGATGAGAAAAATCCCTATTCAGACATCTTTTAAAAGCAACCCTACATCTTTATATACACAGATAAAAACAATTTACGGTTCAATTAACAATTTTTATATACAAACAAAAAATTAATTCGAAATACTGTGATAAAAAATTTTACACATTAACTAAAATATTCGTATGTTGTTTATCAAAAATATTTCCAATTTGAGGCGATAAACAAATTTAACAACAACATACTTACAACTTTTATTGTAAGTATTTAAATTTGTTTATCGCCTCAAATCGGAAATATTTTTGATAAACATCATCATAAGACCCCAAACAACCAATGTGCTCTAAGTATGGTTATCTGCTGTACACTTAAGCGGAGGCATTTTCGCATTTAATGAGAACTGCCGGCAGTAGACTTTTCATCCGAACGCACAAAACGCACAATACAGTGAATGTATTTTGCTGTTGTTTTCATTCATTAAATATCATTTCCTTATGAGTTAATTACTTTAGCTTATTTAGGAAACTTTTAATTGTGTGGTGTTAAAATTCACAAAAAGGGTGATCAATCTAGAGGTATCATTTTCAATACGGTTTTTTCACAGATTACGCGTGAGTTGTTTTAAGCATTATCATTTTTTTCAGTATTGTTTGCCATTTCATCATGGAACGACTTACTGGTGGAATTTTCGGTCCATATTTTTTCATAAATGATAATGGCCGGAACGTAACCGTGAATAGTGCTCGCTATCGCGCCATGATATCGGATTTTTTGCTACCTGAAATTGAAGCCCTTAATCTCGACGACATTTTGATTCAACAGGTTGCTGTCACTTGCCATACAGCTGCTCAAACAATGAATCTATTGAAAGGTCATTTTGGAGAGCAGTTAATTTCAAAATATCTCGTTTTGGACCGGTGAGTTGGCTGCCTAGGTCGTGTGATATCAACCCTATAGACTTTTTTTGAGGCTACGTAAAGTCCAATGTCTATGCTGACGATCCAGCTGCGATTCAGGTTTTGGAAGTCACCCGTTAGCAATATTTTGGTTGAAACTTTCAATGAATTCACCTCAACTTCTTAAAAGCTTTCGGAAAAGACTTTTAAAAACATAACAAGTTATCGGTCCTTTTTTTACAGCCGATTCAAATTAAACAATTTTCAATGGCCCACCCTGTGTGTTTAACCGATTTTTTGACTAATTTAAATATGACATTTTTTATAAAATCTATGTAAATTAGGAGCCTATTGGAGGGTGTCCAGAAACCTTTTTTGAACATCCAGAAGTGCAGGGTATGATATAGTAGGCCTCAACAGATATAGCTTTTTTTATGAATTATCCTTGAGAACATTTAATATGATAAATATTCTGATCTCCATAAATCCTTTCAGAAAATATATAAAACAAATTTCTGTTAAAATATTTCAAAAGCCAAAGACTCCAATAATTAACATAATTTCTCACCAAGTGTACGTCTATCTTTTTTTTAATGACTTATTGGCCATTAAATGGGGAAATGTGCACTCTGAACATGACTTTTTACATGTGTCGTTTTGCCACTATTGACATTTGCCTTCGTTGATAAAAGTGTCACATTTATCGTTGAAATTTTGTAAATGCGGAATTATCACATTTATCATTAACAACGGATGTGAGTGTGAGTGTTAATGTATGTGTGCCTACCCATCCTTACACATTTAGCTGAACACTTTATCATCCGTCATGTGCCTATGGAATTGTTGTGTTCACAATCATGGTCAAAATGTATGCATTTGTGGCTGAAATCGTTCATGTCTACAGCTTATAAAGGCTAGGCTGTGTTGGTAGTGGTGGTGTTGTCAATATCACACTCACATCCACATACACACTCACATACATACGAGTACAATTTCATATGGATCGCTCTGTATTGGGAGTATTTATTTCGCACATTATAAATTATTCAAGTAGAAGTATTTATTTGCTTTTGATTAACAATTTAATGCATTGGTAATTATACAATTATGGGAGATATTACCAAAATTGGATTACATTTACACGCACACTCACTCTTGAGTGTGTGTGTGTTGTGTTTTGGGAATACATTTTGTAAATTTAAAATTAGTGGAATGTTGTGGAAGCCAACTGCAAATAAAATCCACTTATTTAAAAATGGTAGTATAAAGAAATTGAAAGACTCAGTTTTCTGGAAAGTGTCAATAATTTTATCTGCCGAAAGCGATTTTTTGGGAACAAGAGATGTGGAAGGATTAACCTTATCTACCCATTTAAGCAAGTCATTTGTCATTGTAGGGGGTGGGCCGTTTAAGATTTTAAATTTGAATGGGCTGTAAAAATAAACCGATAATTTTTTCAAATTTCTGGTTTTGTTGGAAAGGTTAAACTTTGTCATTTAATAATGGAACACCATTCGATACGTTTTCCCTTCGCTGAAGATTGTTTGGCAGGAAATGAAGAACTTTACCGAAAAATCTTTTTTTCTGATGAAGCTGATTTTCACCTCGGTGGCTATGTCTATAAGCAAAAATGCCACATATGGGGTTCAGAGAAACCACACGTGACTATTGAGAAGCCAATGACTCCAAAATGAACTCGTTGGTGTTGATTTTGGTCTGGCGGCATCATTGGGCCATTTTTCTTCGGAAATGAGCGCGGTTACCGTCAACGGTGAGCGTTACCGCGGCATGTTCAATGAATTTTTGTTTTCAAAAAAATCAAGAGAATGGCATGGACGCCATTTGGTTTCAGCAAGACATGGGCCACATGTCACACAGCCAACGCAACCACCGATATATTCCGCACTGTTGTTTAAAATCGAGTTATCAGCCGAAATTGTGATGTCAATTGTCCGACTCGGAGCTGTGATTTGAGGCCTCTGCATTATTTTCTGTGGGGAGCCACTAAGGAT
The DNA here is from genome assembly GCA_963513945.1 of Hydrotaea diabolus. Classification (NCBI taxonomy): domain Eukaryota; kingdom Metazoa; phylum Arthropoda; class Insecta; order Diptera; family Muscidae; genus Hydrotaea; species Hydrotaea diabolus. The sequence continues at coordinate 168,890,230 of OY740717.1, read as the reverse complement.
AAATGTAACAAAAAGCATCCAAAGACTATTGAACCGATGACACATGAAATCGAAACTGCCATTGAAAAGATTCCTCCCGAAACAATGAAATCGAAATTGCCTTTGAAAAGATTTGTCCCGAAACAATCGGAACTGTACTTAAAAAATGGGTTGAGAAATCACCGATATATTCTGCACTGTTTTTTTAAAAATCGAGTAATCAGCCGAAATTGTAATGTCAATTGCCCGACTCAGAGCTGTGATTAGAGGCCTCTGGCTTATTTTCTGTGGGGAGAGCCACTAAGGATAAATGTAACACAAAGCATCCAGAGACAATTGAAGCGTTAAAACATGAAATCGAAATTGCCATTGAAAAGATTCGTCCCGAAACAATCGGAAATGTACTTAAAAAATGGGTTGATCGGATGAGGTATTTCCATTGGAAAGTTTGACATTTTTTTTTAGCATAAACGTACTCAGAAAGTTTTGAGGTACGGCCATCATTTGCGTTATTTACAGTGACTTTAAAAAAATCAATTTGCAAACAAATGGAATTTACTCGTGAACATTTTCGGGCGATTATTTTTCATAACTTTCGACGTGGATTATCACGACAAGAGTGCATCGACGAACTTAAATCTTTGTAAGGCGATGAAGCGCCATCCTAAAACAATGTGAAAACTGGCTTAATGAATTCAATCGTGGCCGACGTTCCGTTAAATACGAAGGTCGTGAAGGTCTTCCAAAAACGGCCGTTGTGCTAGAGAACATTGATGCCGTGCGTGAACTGATAATGCAAGATCGACATGTGACATACCGTGAGGTAGAGGCATCCTTGGGCATTTCTTCTACCAGCATACAATCGATATGGCATGAACACCTGGCCGTAAAAAATGTTTGTTCTCGTTGGATCCCGCACAATTTGACAACCGCTCAAAAAAAAGTCTCTTGTCGATTGGTGCAAAGAAATTTTGAAAAAATACGATCGCGGTGCTTCAAAAGACGTTTATAAGATCGTCACAGGTGACGAATCATGGATCTATGCGTATGCGCCCGAAACAAAACAGCAATCGACCGTGTGGGTCTTCAAAGGCGAGCCAAATCCAACGAAAGTTGTTCGTGGTAAAGCACATCGAAGAAAATGGTCGCCTGTTTTTGCGGCAAAACTGGTCATGTGGCGACCGTTGCGCTTGAGCAACGTTGGACGATCAATTCTGAGTGGTACACCACAATTTGTTTGCCTGAAGTCTTCGGAGAAATTCGAAAAACGAATAAGAGAAGACGAATCATTGTGCACCATGACCATGCGAGCTCTAACACATCGACTCAAATCAGCGCCTTTTTGACCGGCCAAAACGTCGAATTGACGGGTCATCTGCCCTACAGCCCTGACTTGGCACCGAATGACTTTTTTTTATTCCCGCAAATCAAGAAAAAAATGCGTGGTCAATGATTTTCGTCGCCAGAAGATGCTGTTAAAGCGTTTGAAACCACGTTTTGGAGGTGTCTCAAACGGAGTGAAAAAAGTTCTTCAACAATTGGTTTGAGCGCATGCAAAAGTGTTTAAATCATGCTAGAGAATACTTTGAAAAATAGTAAAACCATTTTTGTTGATAAATATTCGCTTTTTCATTATTAGGCCAGAAATATACGAGTATATACCAGCCCTTGTACATCGAAGAAAACTCTCACTTAAATTTTGCAGTTTTACTATCCAGCCTTAGTAATCGGGGCTTCCCCCAAAACACCACTATTTATTTCCTCATACTTAAACCTAATTACTTTACTTAATGATAGAAAGTAATTACAGAATTAAAACAATACGTACAACTTCGATCAATTTGTTGAATTTTAACCCACATTTTTTCAAGAAAAAAAAACTAAAAATTGCTAAAATTTCATTAGTTTTCACATGACCAGTGGCAATTCACACAATAACAATTAAATCAATGAAACTAAAAAAAAAGCAAATTAAAACAAAACTGAAACGCACTGCGAAAATATTTCAATTTCCTTTTCTCTTAACCAAGTCACGTACGGCCAAGTGTGTGTGTGTGCGTTATTAAACAGGGTCAGTCAATTATCGGAGCAATCGGATCCAAGGAGATGCGAGCAAGCTGCTACCGATAGGCACACTGACAGACGGACAGACTGACAGCCGAACTGACTAACTGACACATTAAAGAAAATACAACCAAAAAAAAATCAAAACCATAATAAAACACCGAACCGAAAACGCTAAGAATGTTTATAAACATATTAGGGTGTCCTCTAAGAAATGGATATTAAATTAAAGAAACAATCCTAAACAAAAAATTTCTAAAATTATAAGGTGTTGAAGACCGCAAAAAGACTTTTAAAATATGATCAATTTTTAGAAATTAGCCTGGAATCTGTTTACCCAACATCACAGCAATTTTTGCTATCGTTAAACCCTACAGCATAGTGTAGTACTGGGTATTACAACCAACTGCTGATGGTTATACGTCCTTAAAGGAGGGGAGATAGACCTAATGTTTATTATACTGATCAACTTACAACTACCACCTTAGTCGATGTAGCTTTGTCTGCCTGTCTGTCCGTATGCCCATCTATTATTATATTCTAATTATATATAATTTCCACTATTGCAAATATTCTTCAAATTTAATTCACTTGCTGGTGAATCTGATAGGCCGCCCTTGGCATAGTATCTATTACGAGGGCTGCTATACATATTTTTTTTTTGAAAATGCGAACATACGGGACGCGGACTTTGTCAAGGGACGCCCTGACTTCGGCTTCGGCCTAAGTCTGGGGTTCTTACTGACTGGCCATGGCTCTCTCAATGAGTTCATCGGAGGGGTCTCTCTGAGACTTCTGATTGTCGATGTGGTGGTGGTCCGGAGCACTGGAAGCACGTCCTGTTGGTATGTCCGTTGTACAGCGACATAAGGGACTTGGACGGGATGGGCATTGTCCAGACCGTCGACAGGTTCGACTTCAGTCGTTGTTTGGGGGATGATCGGGCTTTTAGGAGGTTGGGGGAGTTTGCTCGTGTAGCCTTCAATAGGAGAAGACTCGCAGGAGCCTAACGGGGGTTTTTCTGATGAGACCATTCGCGGATAAGGCGTGGCATTGTCGTTGCCTCACACTATCGTATTGGATCCTTGTCACCGTTGGATCGTCGTTGTTGTTCCACTTTCGTCTGTATCCCGTGAGGGAGGCAAAGTCCTTTGTTGTTTTTCGTGATGTCCATGCTGGTGCCAGTTCCTGGCCATCGAATCGCCCGTGAGGGCGACTGTTAATTGTTTGTGTTTTTGGTTGATATGTCGCTGTGGGTGACCAGTCCTATGTTAAATGGAACAGAAACTGGAAGTAGCCTTTTGGTTACGAGGTCTAACCGGAGACTTTAATCTGGTACCACGGGTAGTCAGGAGCCCCCAGAACTTGTTCTGGCCTGACTATATGGTGCGGCCCTTCGGGGATTATCGTGGTGGCTGTGGTTTAAACCCAAATCGCGGGGAGAACTTCGGTTCGATGTGGAGTTGCATTGCGACCGGGTACTGTGACCCATAGAACAGCAGAGGTTTAGATAGTCCTCGACCCCTTACCAAGAGGGAAGCCATGACCCATAACTGTCATGCTTCGAATTGGTACCGGCGGAGTTAATCCAATGGGGCGTTGGCCGTCACATTGTTACGGCCCCAGTGTGATGGCACACCGTGGTTCAGGCCGTCGTGGCGATAATCACGTAAAACCCGGCGACTCTGTCTTTCAAAGTATTCTCCAGCATGATTTATACACTTTTGCATGCGCTCAAACTAATTGTCGAAGCACCTTTTCCACTCCGATTGAGACACCTCCAAAACATGGTTTTTGAAAGCTTCAACGGCATCTGCTGGCGACGAAAATCGTTGACGACGCATTTTTTTTCTTAATATGCGGGAAAAACAAAGAAGTCATTGGGTGCCAAGTCAGGGCTGTACGGCGGATGACCCATCAATTCGACGTTTTGGCCGGTCAAAAAGGCACCGGTTTGAGCCGATGTGTGAGAGCTCACATTGTCAGGGTGCACAATGATTCGTCTTCTCTTGTGCGTTTTCGAATTTTTCCGAAGACTTTAGGCAAACAAATTGTGGTGTACCACTCAGAATTGACCGTCCTACGTTGCTCAAGCGGAACAGTTTTGCCGAAGAAACAGGCGACCATTTGCTTCAAAGTGCTTCTTCCGCGAACAACTTTCGTTGGATTTGGCTCGTCTTTGAAGACCCACACGGTCGATTGCTTTTTATTCGAGCTCATACGCATAGATCCATGATTCGTCACCTGTGACGATCTTATAAACGTCTTTCGAAGCACCGCGATTGTATTTTTTTAAAATTTCTTTGCAACAATCGCCACGAGTCTTTTTTTGAGCCATTGCCAAATTTGCGGAATCCAACGAGAACAAACTTTTTTACGGCGAGGTGTTCATGCAATATCGAATGTATGGTGGCGAAAAAAATGCCCGAGGTTGCCTCTATCTCACGCTTTGTCACATGACGATCTTGCATTATCAGTTCACGCACGGCATCAATGTTTTCTGGCACAACGGTCGTTTTTGGACGACCTTCGTCCTTGAGCGAGCGTCGGCTACGATTGAATTGATTAAACCGTTAAACAGTGCTATGGGATGGTGCTTCATCGCCATACAAAGATTTAAGTGCATCGATGCACCCTCGTCGTTATAATCCACGTCGAAAGTTGCGAGAAATGATCGCACGAAAATGTTCACGAGTTAATTCCATTTTTTTTTTGCCAAATTGACTTTTTCAAGTCACTGTAAACAACACAAATGATGGTCGTACGTCAAAACGTTCTTAGTACGTTTTTGCTAAAAAATGTCAAACTTTCCAATGGAAATGTCAGATGGCGCCAGGTAACACCTGGTGTTGCCTAGGCCAGAAATATATATAGTAACCTTCGTACGTGGAATAAAACTTTTCTGGACAAAACCACCTTGGTTTATGCAAAATCCAAAATTTTCAAAAATTGGTGTGTGAATTTAATCACAACTCAATTAAAATTTTCGTAAATAAGCTGAATTATTAATATGCGATTGCGATGATAAATAATAAATGAAACAACAACAAAATTAATAAAAATTCATACACTGTATCGTGTGGTTGAATAGGTTCTAGTATGTATGCAGTGCGAGGGAGTTTTATTGTGTTCGGTGGAAAACTCTACTGCCGGCAGTTCTCGTTAAATGTGAAACTGCGTACCCTTAAGTGTGAAGTCGCTAAACATAGTTACAGCACATTCGTTGCTGGGGGTCTTACGATACTGAAGTGGAGCTCACCGAAACTGCAATCTGCCCTGCTTGTAGCTAAAAGACTTTTCGACTGATTTTTTAAAAAATCATAACTTTTTATTGTAAATATGTGAATTTTTTCATCGCCTCATAAAAAAATATTCTCCATAAACTCCCTAAAAATTATTATTTTGTAAATAAGTGAAATTTTACTTTGCCTGATAATACGAAATTATTTTCGATAAACGGCTTTCATTTTTTTTTTGTAAAGATGTGAATTTTTTTTATCACTTTAAGTCGGAATTATTTTCGATAATTAGCATACGAAGAAAGTTTTTAAAACAGGATTACTTTGTTTGAAAATTTAAATTTTTTTAATTGAACCGAAAAATTGTTTTTTCTGCGTACTATCCTCTTAACCCGTGCAAGAATATATAAGATCTTTCATCTTGTAAAGCGCGGTTCAACAAAAAATAAAAGAAATTAATTCCTCAAAATAAAAAATAATCTATTTTCACTAATTGTAACTGAAGTATCGGCGGAACATAGGAAGTATCCGCACGTATGGAATAGATTTTTTGTATTCTTACACGGTTAAACCATAGGGGAGGGTCATGTAAGGAAAAACGAGGAAAATATTTTTACTGAAAGCATTTTGATTAACCGATTGGCTTACAGTCAGTAATAATCGATTTATTTTATTTTACTAACCCCTACTCAAACCAAAATCAAATTATGATTAAATAACCCTTCACCAACAATTGTTTATAATAAAAAACGTTTGCAAATCTAATTGTTGCCACAACCACTAGTTGTAGCAACTAAATATTATTTTCTCTCGTTACATTGATATCACCGATTAAATAGTTGTGTGTCCTATACAATGATATGTATCGAACCGCTATGTATATCATTATATTTTGAACCGAGTATCCATTACGACTACAAAAATTTGGTTATTACAACGGAAATACAGCACAACGTACTTTTTGTACTTAGTAGGGACATAAATACTGTTACAACATTGAACACACCCATTTCAATAGTAGAACTGAACATACCCCGTTAATGTCATATGGGTTTTGAAAGCTAACCTCAATAGCGTTAGTCTGTAACGGGATTTAAACATTGTTTCAACTCTCTTCATGGAGTGGTCAGATAATGAGAACCGTATCTCTGTAATAGCCCTTTTCAAGTGTGAAATGAAAAAAGCGATATTTTCAAAACGCTCCGGCCACTAGGGACTAGCCGCATTTTCGCCTACCGATGCATAAAATTGTTTGAGGAGACTGGAGATGTAAAAGACCACGTTCGAGCACCGCATGTCGTCAAAGCCGTTAAATCAAGAACTCACAGAATTCCGCTCCGAAAACAGAAAATCATGGCCCGTGAGAAGAATATCACGCAAAAGTCCATGAGTCGAATCATTAAAAAATACTTGGGGCTTTCAAGCGACGTACCGGACATTTATTGACTGCAGCTTTAAAAAAAATAGGATTGAAAAATGCAAACGTCTTTTGGTGAAGCACGCTCATAACTTGCACAGAAAAATGTTGTTCACCGATGAAAAAATGTTTACCGTTCAGGAAAAATTTAACAAGCAAAATGATAGAGTGTATGAGCGGTCATCTAAGGGAGCATCTGAACTAATCCCAAGGGTGGAAAAGGATCATCACCCAGCTTCAGTCATGGTTTGGTGGGGTGTCTCGTGCGATGGGGTCACTGACCTGCATTTCTGCAAGATATCGGCCATAGTTTACCAAGAAACCGTTTTGGAAGCTGTTGTGAAGCCTCTTAACAATTTCCTGTTCCAAAACCAGAATTCTGCGCCAGGCCATAAGGCTAAAACGTACCAGGCCTGGCTTCGAAACAATTTGCCAGCGTTCATTTCCTCTGAAGAATGGCCCTCAGGCAGTCCAGATTTGAACCCATTGAATTGCAAATTGTGGACGGTTTTAGAGGACAAGGTTTGTCACAAAAGATACCCCAACATTGACTGCTTTGGTTCGAGCTTTGGCCAATTTTCCAATGGACGAGGTCCGTGCAGCTATTGACGATTGGCCAGTGCGACTTAAGGCGTGTGTAAAGGCAAAAGGCGGCCATTTCGAATAAGTAGATTCTTTTGGGATACAATATGTGACGCGCAAAATAGAAAGGGACCTAAGGGTAAAAACCAGTTTTGTTCAGGAGAGCCATTTTAAAGATTTAAATACGTGTATCTTTGGTGTACCATCACTTCCATAAAACGCGCATATCTCTGGGAGGGAACACTTTTGGGGCATGGGATCGGTCTCATTCGATGCTCAGATGTTGTCCACTTCAAAAAAAAGGTGAAACTTGATTTTTGTACCATTAGGTCCCTTTCTCTATGCGCTGTCACATATACATCAATAAATATATTAAAAAATATTTGGTCCAAAAACATTTTGTACTTTTTATTTTACAGCATAAAACGTGTGTAACAGGATTTATGTCCCTACTAAGTAGTTGTGTGTACTATGCGATCATGTCTATCATCTTGTGGTACTTTGAACTGAATAGCCATTACGATTATAAACGGTTTGTGATAGCATCGGAACTTCTGCTTTTCAACGAAATGTTTGTAGTTCTAACCGATTTGCAACTATTTATTTTTGCAGGGACACCCCATTATATACACATATCAATTTAGTTCTTTATGACAACAGCATATAAACGATTCCCGCAAGGGAACAACAACAACAACAACAACAAGACCAAAAAAGCCTATACAAGTTCATATCCGAAAAACGGCTAAACACTTGCAACAAGAAATGTTTTATTCAATTCCCATCATCGACAACGACAGCAACATCGGCGCAGTCATCGCCATAGGCGTCAACATCAGCTTCACCATCATCATCATCGTCGTCATCAATCGTTTTGGGCGGCCATAATTGCAATTCAAACGAAAACAATTAAATATTTAACAATCCTCTTGCAACAACAATCGAACTTCACTACAATCGCTTTCGGATTTAAGCCTGAAACTGAATTCATTTGCCGCTGTTATTTAGGTTGGATTGACCTGGCTTCCGATTTCTGTTGATTTTTGGATTTTCGTGAATTGCTAATTAAAACATCTATACGCAATTAGCAAATATTGTTAATACGTGCGTATCTGGTATAATGGCTCCTAACAAGGCCAATAAAATGTCTGCCCGTCCAATGCACGTCCACACTTGCCGACAAACACTAGTGGGCAAGTGTGGCTTGACTACTTCTCTGAGTTATACGCCCACACTCGTAGGTAGATTTGAATGTTGGATGGCATAATTTATTTCTCTACTATCGATGTGGGCAAATAAAACCCTTATATGTAAATACATACTTATGTTTACATGTGTATTTGTATATATGTATTTGTGTATATGAGTTTGTACTCGTATATGTATTTATGCTATGGTATGCAAACATTATTTTGATGGACTCGTAAGTGTGTAGCTTCTGCTTATTGTGTCTTCTGGAGTTGAGGTAGTCACAATCATTTTGTTGTTTGCCTTAAGTAAATATTTGTTTGGCATTCTATTCTTGGGGGGATTAATAAGACTTAATTGTCCTACAATCGAGTGTGATTATGATGTGGTGGGACTATGGCCACATTTACTTACGAGGGCGACCGCAAAAGTAACTGGCCTAACATAAAAAGAACCGTTTTTTTTTGGAATTATTATTATTTATTTTTCAACATAATCTCCTTCCAACTCAATACACTTCATCAAACGTTTTTCAAGTTTTTTAATTCCATCCGAAAAATAAGATTTTTCAAGACCTTCAAAATATGCCTCAGTTTCAGCAATAACCTCGCTATTGGACGAAATTTTTTTGCCACCGAGAATTTTTTTTAAATTTGGAAACAAGAAATAATCAGAAGGAGCTAAATCTGGACTATATGGTGGATGCGGAGCAATTTCAAATCGTAATTCGGCCAGTTTTTGTTGAGTTAAAAATGCAGTGTGTGAAGGAGCATTATCTTGATGAAAAAGAACTTTTTTTTTCTAAATGCGGTCGTTTTATCTTGATTTCTTCACTCAACCGATCCAATAATGCACAATAATATTCACTATTTATAGTTTTTCCTTTCTCAAGATAATCAATAAATATTATAGCCCTTGCATCCCAAAATACTGTGGCCATTACTTTTCCTGCTAACTTAACAGTTTTCGCCTTCTTGGCACCACTTTTACCAGCTTCTATCCATTGTTTTGACTGTTCTTTGCATTCTGGGATGTAGTGATGGATCCATGTTTCATCAACAGTTATGAATCGGCACAAGAACTTTACTGTATTACGCTGATAAATCGCTAAAAGCTCCTCGGAATTGGTCGATTTTTTGGGGCAAAGTCAACAAACGCGGCACCCATCTTGCGGATAGCTTTTTCATGTGGAGTTCATCATGTAAAATACTCCAAACTTGTTTTCGTGTATTTAACCAATATCAGCCAGTTCTCTGAGCTTTATTCGTCTATCTTTAGTCACTTCATTAAATATTTTTCTAATGTTTTCAATAGTAGTAGCAGTTTTCGGTCTTCCAGAGCGTTGTTCATCTTCCGTACTTGAACGACCCATTTTAAATTGTTGAACCCAGGATTTCACGGTGGAGTATGATGGTGCATTATCACCATGAACAGAATCCAATTCATCTTTGATTAATTGTGGCGTATAACCTTTCATATAAAAGTGTTTAATTACCGCACGAAACTCTTGATTATCCATTTTTCAAAAATTATAAAACTTGTTTACTTCAATCACCTGTAACAAAGAAAATAATCATTAAATATTTCGGAAATTTTGGCAGATGGCTTATAAAAGATTGCTTTTAAAAAACAAAAACAAAAAAAGTTGCTAGTAAAACAGAAAATGTGCCAGGCCAGTTAGTTTTGCGGTCGCCCTCGTATTTCTGAGGGGATTAATAAGACTTAATTGTCCTACAATCGACAGTGATTATGATGTGGTGAGACTATGGCCACATTTACTTATGGTCATTCAAAAGGGGATGACATATGCGAGAAAATCAACTGTTACCTCACTTACTTAGCACGCTTCTTCACAGCGAGGATTAGGAAAAAATGTGACAGCGCATAGAGAAAGGGACCTAAGGGTAAAAAAATCAATTTTCATTTTTTTTTTTCTTTTTTTTGATGTGGACAACATCTCAGCATCGAATGAGACCGATCCCATGCCCCAAAAGTGTTCCCTCCCAGAGATATGAGCGTTTTATGAAAGTGAAGTCGACGATTCTAAGCGCAAATAGAAAGGGACCTAATGTTTAAAATGGCTCTCCTGAACAAAACTGGTTTTTAACCTTAGGTCCCTTTCTATTTTACGCGTCACATATACGCCTTTAAAACATCTGCCACACTGTTTACTTAATGGACCGCAAAGGTGCGATCAATGACGTCAACATCCCGACTACCAACTACCTCAAAATCCTTGAGGTCACATTGGACATTGGCCTTTTACGAACCTCTGCATATGCGACAGCGACAAGCTTAAACATTGGAACAAGGTCCTCAAGGCACTAGCCGGTAGTAATTGGGGAGCCAACAAAGAAACCTTGTTGACCTCTTACAGACCTCGGCCTACGCAGTGCTGGTGTTGCCGGCGAACGTGATTAAAACGCAGTGAAAGAAAATTCAGACTCGCCAATATGCAGCCCTGAGAACATCAACAGGATGTCTTCTTATGGCTTCTAAATACCATTTACATGAGTAGACGAAGGTTCCTACGAGGGTTGCTATATATATTTCTGGCTCATCTGACATTTCCATTTGGAAAGTTTGAAATTTTTTAGCATAAACGTACTCAAAACGTTTTGACGTACGACCATCATTTGTGTTGTTTACAGGGACTTGAAAAAATCAATTTGGCGATCATTTTTCACAACTTTCGAAATGGATGATCAAGACAAGAGTGCATCGATGAACCTCAATCTTTATATGGCGATGAAGCACCATCCTTTAGCACTGTGGAAAACTGGTTTAATGAATTCAATCGTGGCCGATGATTTCTCAAAGAAAAAGGTCGTGAAGGTCGTCCAAAAACGGCCGTTGTGCCACAGAACATTGATGCCGTGCATGAACTGATAGTGCATGAACTGATAATGCAAGATCGTCATGTGACATAGCGTGAGATAGAGGCAACCTCGGGCATTTTTTTCACCACCATACATTCGATATTGCATGAACACTTGGCCGTAAAAAAGTATTTGTTCTCGTTGGATCCCGCACAATTTGACAATCGCTCAAAAAAAGGCTCGCGTCGACTGGTGCAAAGAAATTTTTAAAAAAATACAATCGTGGTGCTTTAAAAGACGTTTATGAGATCGTCACAGGTGACGAATCATGGATCTATGCGAAACAAAACAGCAATCGACCGTGTGGGCCTTCGAAGAAGAGCCACATAATTTGATGAATGTCCTAAAAAAAAGCTCGTATGGATGCAAAGAGATGTAGAAAAAGTATAACTGCGGTAGCTCAAAGGCAGTGTTTAACATTGTCGCAGGTGACGAATCATGGGTCTATGCATTTGAACCCGAAACAAAAAAGCAATCGATCGTATGGGTCTTTCAAGACTAGTCAAATATTTGACCACTCAAGGTGTCGAATTGATCCACCATCCACCGTACAGCCCTGATTTGGCGCCCAATGACTTTTTCTTATTCCCTAGCATCAGGAAAAAAATGCGTGGTCAACGTTTTTCATCGCACGAAGCAGCTGTTGAAGCGTTCAAAAATTATGTTTTGGTGGTGTCTCAATCCGAGTGGAAAAAGTGCTTCAAAAATTGGTTTGTGCGCCTGCTCAAGTGCATTGATCTTAAAGGAGAATATTTTGAAAAACAATAAAACCATTTCCAATGACAAATTATTGTATTTTTATTGTCGAACCCGAAATATAAAATGCAACCCTCGTATGAATGATATTGTGTTCCTTTATAAAATGACAAAGTTTAGCCTTTCCAATAAAACCAAAAATTTTAAAAATTATCAGTACTTTCTCTTAACAGCCGATTAAAATTTAAAATTGTAAATGGTCTACCCTGTAGAACGAACACAAAATAAATTAGAGGCTAATTTCAAAAAATAGTTTTTTCGCCGTGCGTTGGAGGGTAACATATTTTGTATAATTTTCTACATTGTTGGGTCAAAGTTTGCCCTCATTTTCAATTAATCACTATTAAATATTTAGTGCTGAATTAGTTCATCTTACTAATATCAAACAGCCTTATGTATATTTAAATCTTTTAACTGGTTTTCCTAATGTGTCGGTGGGTAAAAGGTTACCCATTCATTCTAAATTCTATCCACACAAAAAAAAAATAAAAATCGATTACAAAAATTGTTATGTTCACCATTCGAAATTTATGTCAAACACATCACGGGTTTAGTTATTGACAAATACGAGTTGAAAAAGCCTCCCACACGCCCCGAAATGAAAACTAACACAACTTCCCATCAACATTCCATGGCAGCCATGGTAACGACAGGTTGTTACATTTATGGCCAACTGGGACAAGGAGCAACCACCCCTTCCCCCCACGCCCCAAGAATCAACAATAAATAAAGTTTATTGACTTAGATGTGTAAGGTCGTCCCTGCCATTCATGCTGACGCATGGCTCTGGAGTGGTAACATCTTTTGAGGGTTTTAAATCAAGAAAACTGCCAACAATTTTTAAATCGCAAGCCCTTTTCCCCTGAACGCCCTCGTTTCCTTTTTTTTTTTGCTAAAGCAAATATTACATAAAAATCATAAAACATTAAAATACAACGACCCATCCCGGCCAGGCGGCCAGGCCATCACACCAAACCAAATATGACAGATATCCCTCTCTCAGGGTGCTCTGTGTCTGCTGTTGTCTTAACCTTCAAAGCCTGTTAGGTACTCGTATCATCCCATCAAAATCGTGTCGCTTTTTACATCTTTTTTTGTTGTTGGTCTTTCTTGTTTCTTGCTTTGATTGAGTCTGTGTTCAAACTTGTGCGAGAATGGGCTATAGGGCGAGGAAACTTTAGGTTTGCAATACCGTGCACAGTGGGTTGGGGAACTACAAATGGCAGGGCAAACGGCGGAACGATTAAAGGAAGTAAGCATCGAGGAAGCAAATAAAAAAATATGGTTACAATATGATCACGGCAGAAATTATGTATTCACAACAATGAAAATATAGTTGTCGCAACCATTGCAGGAATTTGCGTTTAATGGAGCCCGACTCAGTGTGAAAAGCGCATGCGTTTGACCGATAAGCCACCTTAGTCATCGACGGAGGAGATTTAGAAATAGTCATTATTTTAAGACGATAAGTAAAGTGCTGAAGAATAGCCTCACTATGGCAGCTGTCGACAGGGAAGATGTGGATGGGTCTACGTTTGGAAATAGATAATTTATTGATGAGGTTGCTTGGAAAACTGTTTGATCTCTTCCTCACTTCTTTTCTGTCGGGATATTGGTTGGAACCTCAAAGGCCTGCACTAGTGAAGGCCTGCACTCCATCGAACTTCGTTGGATGGAAATTCACAAGATTAGTGACTTTCAGTCTGGTGCCAAACTTGATGTCGTCGATAACATAAAAAACTCATCAAGCTATGCTTGTCCATCGATACCGAATTCTTCCAACTCTGGCAAATGTAAACTTGCAACGCCCCATGGGTTTATCTAGCATTAGCTAAGGAAGGGTCTACAAAGGCGGTCGGAAACTCCTGTCTTACTTCCTTCTCCTAGGATGCTGGCTGTAATCAGGGTAGGGTCTAGCCTATTATATTTGAGAACAAGCATTTAAAACAAGGTCGATAGAGACCATTTATAGGATGGTTATCCCCGAAATTGATAAGGCTTGGTCCGGTGCCAAACCAGATGACGTGAACAGGAGCAACATCCTATGAGTGATGATACTTGCATTCTGAAATGATAATGAGGGGTTTGTGTTGCGATTTATCAATACTAGCGACCGCAAACTTCCGGAAAGGTTTCGGCTTTAGGTTATGCTCGTACTCAACATCGAATCCTTTCCGATTCTGGGAAAGACTGGACACTTACTGCTCTATGGACTACCAAGCTCTTAGTCAGGGTCTACAACTGAGGCCAGGAGCTCTTGTCTCACCTTCCTTCGGCCAGGATACAATCTAGTAGCAGGACAAAGTCAAGCTGATATTATTTGTAAGTAAGCGCTCGATCGTAATTTTTAAGACAGAAATTCACAAGATTAGCGAGGTTTGGTCTGGTGGAAAACTAGATGTCATAGACAAGTGCGGCGAGAATACAGCGTCAAGTTATGCTTGTTATCAACATCGAATCCTTTCCGATACTAGGAAAGACTGGGCACTAACTGCACTATGGACTATCTAGCTCTTGCTCAGGGTCTACAGCGGCGGCTCTTATATCACCTTCCTTCGGCCAGGATATAAGCAGATACCAGGGCATAAAGTCTATGAGAGCAAGCGCTCTATTGACCTTTATAAGACGGAAATTCCTAAGAATGGTGAGGTTTGGCCTGAAGTAAAACTGGATGTCATGGACAAGTGCGGCATCCCACATCGTCCAACGTTACGAATTCATCGATTTAATAAACTCATCAATTTGTAATTTTTACTTTTGTGGAAATTTTGTGCGTTCATCAAATTGAAGTATTATGAGGGCAGATTAATAATTCCGAGACTTTTGAATAAAAAACTGTTTTTTTTTTGCAAAAATAAAATATTTTTCATCAATATGTCCTTTTAGCTCAATACACTTAGTCCAAAGTTTCTCCAATTTTTGTACGCCTTTTAAAAAATAGGAGTTTTTTAGATCCATAATAAAGGCAATAACATCGTTGGAGCTGAATCTCTTTCCAGCAAGTGATTTCCTTAGGTTTGGAAATAGGAAATAGTCACTGGGGGCTAAATCAGTAGAATATGGCGGACGAGGTAACAATTCGTAACCCAATTCATGGAATATTGCCATTGAGACTGCTCACTTGTGCACTCGTGCATTATGTCGATGAAAAAGAATTTTTTTCTTGGCCATATGGAGTCGTGTTTTTCTTAAATCCTCCTTAAATCGGTCCTTTAAGTTGACATAATATTCACCGTTTATTGTTTTTCCCCTTTGAAGGTTATCGATGCGGATTATCCCGCGTGCATTCCAAAAAACTGTTGCCATCACCTATTGGCCGACAAAGTCACCTTGGCCTTCTTCGGAGCCGGTTCACCCGAAGAAACCCATTGTTTAGGCTGCTGCTTGGTCTCCGGAGTGCTGTAATGGATCCAGGTTTCATTCACGGTTACAAAATGCCGCAAAAATTAATTCGAATTGTGGTTAAACAACACCAAACAAACCTTTGAAGATGTCGCATGATTACATTTAGTGTCAATTGAGAGCAAACGCGGCACCCATTTTGCAGACAGCCTTATTAAAGCCAACTGATCATGTAAAGTCGAAACCACACTGCCATATGAAATGCGTATTATGGCATCAACAATCTCACGCTTTTTTAATCTTCGATCGGCCAACACCATTCGACATTTTCGGGTGTATTGACTTCAATGGGCCGTGGAGAACGTTCAGCGTCATTTGTACTTGTTCGACCACAACGAAAGTCTGTAAACCACTGGTTTACCATTGAAATCGATGGTGCAGAGTTCTCATAGTATTTCTCAAGCTTTTTCTTGGTTTGATGCACTCGAAATTCACTTTTTCCATTTTTAACAAAATCCATGAGGTTGTATGTTTTGAACAGCTGTTAACCACAAACTAAAAGACGGAACTCTCAAAATTTGACTGTAGTTTATTAAAAGATGGTACTTGATGGGAGGAGTGTTGCATTTCAAAGAACTACGAGGAAAATCACGGAATTATTGTTACTCGTATGACCTTGTACCTCCCGCCTCAAGGTCTATCTGATAGAAAAGCGTCTTATTCCGTCAAATTGCTAGCAAATTTGGTTTGTGGCAAATTGTAAAGATGTCGGTATCTACACGCAGAAAAAAAGTATGGTTGGGGTAACAATATTCGAAGAGCATCATACTATTGTTGGTTATATGGTTGTGGCACAACAATATTATGATCATCACAACAATATTATGGTTCACACAACCATACTATGATCCCCATAACAATATTATGGTCCTCACAACAATAGACTTATCACACACAACCATACTATGATCCCCACAACCATAGTATGATTCACACTCAAACATACTATGATCTCCATAACCATATTATGATCCTCACAACCATAGGATGTTGCACATACAACCATAGTATGATCCTTAGAACCATAGTATGACTTACACACAACCATGCTATGATCCCCAAATTTTTTTGTAAAGATTGGGTTAAGTTGTTATTCAACAATATAGATTTTTATTAAATAAGTTATGTAAAAATCCATAAAACTCTTTTTAAAGGGAGTGATTTATTTAACAGGAGAAACAATTCGTTTATTAAAAATATTTCAGTTTTATTAATCCGTAGTTTGTTTTGAAAAAAAATAATTTATATATAGAAACTATTATTTTTGCGTAAGATTCGTACGATTTTGCCTGTATGATTGCCGTAATCATGTTATTGTTAACGTAAAACCCATGAAACAGAAATTTTATCCCACCAACCATAATTATATTGTTGCTACAACCATATTTTCATTTTTTAATTTGCCAACAATGCTTTTGTTACAATTCAACAATATTAATATTGCCGCAATCATACTATTGTCAAAATTAAATTCAAAAAACAATACTAAGGTTGCGACAACCATACTTTTAATGCAGAGAACATACTATTGCCGTGTCCATATAGTAACCATATTTTTTCTCTGCGTGTACAAGAAATAAGGTATGATTTTTTTACTAAATGTATAGTAGCCTCAATAACTACAGGGTGTAACTTACACGCAGACATGGTTACTACATGGTCACGGCAATAATAATATGTTATCCGCAATAAAAGTATGTTCGTCGCAACCATAGCATTGTTAACTGAATTTATTTTTGACAATAGTATAATTGCTGCAACATTAATATTGTTGAAATGTAACAATAGTATTATTGCCAAATTTAAAAATGAAAATATGGTTATAGCAACAATATAAATACGGTTGGTGTGACAAAAGTATTGTGTTTTGCGTTGTATGTTAACAATAATTTGATTACAGCAATCATACTGTATGATTGTAATTTTTCTTCATTTAAATATGCTTTTAAGAACAAATGTAATTGGTGCGGATCTAATACAATAATAATACTTTTTTATTGAAATTAAAATTTTTTAAACAAGCTGCTTTGGCTTTGTTTAACTGAAATATTTTTAATAAAAAAGCTTACGTTTATTTAAATTTATTTTTAAATAAAATTTATTTTTAAACAAGCTGCTATGGCATTTTTTTATCTGAAATATTTTTAATTAAAACGATTACGTTTATTTAAACTTATTTTTTTTCTGCTGTGAAATAAATCACTCCCTATTATTATGAATTTAATGTATTTTTGAATAATTTTCAGAATTCAACTCTAAATAGTGATTATACTATGGTTGTAGGGATCATAACATGGTTGCCTGTGAATCATACTATGGTTGTGAGGATCATACTATGGTTGCATGTGAAACATACTATGGTTGTGAGGATCATATGGTTGAGTGTGAATCATACTATTGTTGTGAGGATCATAGTATGGTTATGTGTGAATCATACTATTGTTGTGAGGATCATAGTATGGTTGTATTTGAATCATACTATTGTTGTGAGGATCATAATTTTGTTGTACCACAACCATATACCTAACAATAGTATTATCCTTTTCGAATATTGTCACCACAACCATACTTTTTTTCTGCCTGCAGGATTAAACAATGGGGTCAAAAGTTGTTTCCGTCCTACTTGAGACATTTTGTTCTCATTTTCTAGCATAAGTAGCTCTAGTTCAAGCGGTTGGCCAAGAATATTAAATTCTGGATCCTTAGGACTAAGGTATAATCCAAAATCTCAGTCAGTATTAATTTTAACAGGGTGACCACAAATTGTATTCCTTAATATGAACTCATTTTGACTTGAATTGAATTCTTAAATATGAATTTATCTACACTCCTTGCCTAAAAACCTTACCATCACATTTTTTTCCATGGGCCCACTGTTTCACCTCGTGCAGACTTACCCACATATTTATATACTGACACTGACATTAAGCCATAACCAGACGTGTATAAAAGGCACTCATCCTTCCCGTGCTTCCTTCTTTCCTTTCCTTCCCTTTCCCCTCTCTCTCTATCTCTTTGTTCATAGCCAATCCTCCAAGGCATTATTGTGAGTACGCCAATAGACATTTCTCAGGTTGTTTAAAGCGAACACGATACGACACCCGTCCGCAGCGAGACATCCGAGAGCCATACAAGCGATCTTGGGCTGGCACACATGAAGAAAGGAAAGAAAACAAGTGTCTTATGGTGTTATGACCAACGTCTTTTTTCCCTCTCCATCTTCATCCACATCATTATCATCTTTGCCATTATAACCCGCGTCATAGTCTTCAGTTTCTGCATTCAACAAAACCAACAATGCAGAAACATTTCAAACGTTGCTTGGAATGACCAGCACGGACTGACACCTCGGTTCCATGCCGGGAATGTGTGTCTTAAGAGATTTTAACTCAAAAACACACACACACCCATGTGAATTCATGTATGGTCTTGTTGTTGTCCGCCTGAAAGGCATTGTCTGTCCATCGGGATGTCGGTCGGTGTCCCGTCCACCACGAATGAATCGTGGGAAAAACACCACGCAGAACTGCTTGCATCTCTAAAGGCCAAAACCGAAAAACAGCTAAAAACGAAAAAAAGACAAAGTGCTGATACTACTCGATTGCAGCAAAGGTTTTGAGGGGGAATTAGCCAGCTGATGGACACACGTAATAGTGTTATGAGTGCTTGGGCTGGGCCACAAAAACAAACCAAACGGTCCCAATCAAAATGTGTGTTGGAAAGGTAATGGAAGGCGGAGGATTCCACTTGAACAATTTTAAAAGCCTTTTAAAGTTTGAAATTATAGTGAAGTGGTTGCTATTAGTCACCACTTTTTTTTGGGGTTCTTCTTTTGTTTGGATGAACTGATTTTTTTTTGTGGGTGAACCAAACATTCGGGGGCGTATGGCAACATTTAGCTGTGTCGTCCGAGGGAACGTGAAGCAAACTAGCTGGAGGTGAACTGTGAAAACATTTTATTCATCCCCAAAATTGAATTCAAAGAGTGCAACATTGTCCCTTTAAAGTAGCTTCCTGCTAGCTTCAGAATTCCGCAAAATTGAATTGAAATATTGGAACATTGTCCCTCTAAAGTGGCTTCCTGCTTCCTGTAGAAGTCATGCGGCTTATGTCCTACCAAAGTGCGTTTCTGCTACCATTGGAAGCCATGCGATTTATGTCCCACGAAAGTAGCTTCCTGTTATCTTTAGAACTCATGCGGCTTATGTCCAAGCAACAGCGAAGTAAGAACAGAACTTGAAGAGGTTCCATCTTTGCTGAAAATACTAAACAATGACCATAAACTGGCATGTGCTACAAACAGTTTTGGTCGTTACTCACTCAAGCTGTATAAAGGAGAAGGTTAGGTTAGAAGAACTTGTAGCGGTGTCTTGAAAATTTGACTCACATAACAACCAAGTGGTGATCCTTCAAAGGCCCATTTTGATTGTCCTTTGTCTATGATAAAGAAATAGCCTATATTTTGTAGAAAGCCGTCCTTGAACCAAGATAAACCGTTTAAAAAAACTCAGTAGATCTACCATCTAGCAAGGGGATAACTCTTCTAGGTCTTCAAGAATGTACATGAGGGTGGAGTGAAATTCAACAAAAAAAAAGTTAACCTCGGAAAGAGATGTAGTCTGGGGTCCTAAAGAGGGGAAAAATAAAGAAAAAAATTTAAAAAAATTTTTAGGGGTCGCGCCACTCCCTAGAAATTTGGAAATTATCGCTATTTTGGCGTTGATTTTAGAAAAATCCTAAAAATTAACGACTTAACTTATTCGAAATTTAAAAGTTTGAGCTTGTTCAGTGCCCAAACAAAAGTATTTGAGGCAAATATGAGGATAAGCGACTAATATTTGTAGCTTTGGTGGCGATTTCATTGTTCAGTCAATTTTCTGAAGACGATTTGACTTATTTTACTTTTTGAAATTTTTGAACAATGAGAAAAATTTTTTTAAATTTTTTCATGCCCTTATTTCATTGTTTACGCTATTGCAAACATTTATTGACATAAAACTTTAAAATCGGTTCAGGGGTTAGGAAAATTCACGCCTTCAAACATGTGTATTTGTTTACTTTGGCGCGACCCCTAAAAATTTTTTTAAATTTTTTTCTTTATTTTTCCCCTCTTTAGGACCCCAGACTACATTTCTTTCCGAGGTTAACTTTTTCAAATTAAAAAAAAGCATGTTTTCACTCCACCCTAATGTACATCCCCAGGTTACTACGCCATGTTTTCTGAAAAGACAAGCACACGTTGCCTCGGTCATCTCCTGATCCTTATACAGGCGGCAGTATTTAGTAGTGGTTTTAGTTAGACCTCCACCCCCAACCAAGAGGTAGGTGCAGCCCGCACCGCTTATCCTAAAATTGGCTCTTGCAGTTTATCCGGAAGAGCCCAGTGCTATGAAGAACCAGGACTATGATTCAGGACATAATGGTGAGAATCATGTAAAATTGGCTTTAATCTGTGATTTTAGGAATCATACCACTGCTAAGGAAATCATTCTATGGTTACTAGACATGCGTCTACACATGATACTTAGGCCTCCTCCTGAACCTCACACATTATAGCACCACGCCGAACTGCCATTTTCTAAAGGGGGAAAAATTACCGCTTAATCAACAGACAACGGCTTGCACCAATTTGCTGATCAATGTAGCACTTGACATATAGATGGCACCCCAAAAAACACTTTGACATTTCACATCACCATTAAGATCAAATCTGAAATAAGAAAACTATTTAAAAGATATAAAAATTCATTAAGCAACACCGAGCAGCTTGCACTAGTTGTTTGACCTTTGCAACATGTCACATACAGATGGCGCCCCTAGAAAGCCCTGACACACACCATTGTCGTAGAGACCAAACGAAAACCACATGTCGCATATAACGGGTGATCAACCTAGAGCTATTTTTTTTAATTAGGCCTTTTTCACAGATCACAAGTTAGTTGTGTTAAACTTTTTTCTTGGTTCGTTTGGCGCCTATCGTGCTCTCAAAAGACACAAGGGTGGACGAACGGGACATGGCTATATCGTCTAAGAATTTTATCATGATAAGGAATGTTATACGTTATAGGGTCTCTGATTAATATTTCGTGGTGTTGCAAACGGAATGAAAAATTTAATATACCATCCACCCTTTGGTAAAAGGTATAGGGTATTTTTTTCAGAAGTGTGGTTTTCAAGAAGAAATATATTTAATGCTATGGCCAAGAATTTAATTTTATTCTAAAGATAAAGGTTTGCCATTATATTTTAAAAATGATTACGGGCAAGTCACCGCCGCGGCTGGTTCGAAAAAATTCCAGCCGAGAGGGCCCAATTTTCGACCATTTATTGCAGCACTTGGAACCGTATGTCAGCAATAATGCGCCGAATATTCTCTTCCAAGGCGTCAAAGATGACGGGCTTATCTGCATTAACAGGCGACTTCACATAACCCCACAAAAAATAATGCAGCGGTGTAAAATCGCACGATCTCGGAGGCCATGCCAAAGGCACACGATGCCAGATAATGCGCTCAGCAAAAGTTTACTTCAATAAACTTATTGTTTCGTTAGATGTATAACATGTAGCGTCGTCTTGTTGGAACCAAAGGTCGTCCACATCAATCAACATCCTGCAACTCAGACACGAAAAAGTCATAACTCATGGTTCTGTAGCGTTCCCCGTTGACTGTTGCATAATGACCGGCTTCATTTTTGAAGAAATATGGACTAATGATTCCCTCTGCCCATAGAGCACACCAAAGAGTAACTTTTTGAGGATGCAGCGGCTTCTCAACAATGACTTGTGGATTTTCAGTACTCCAAATGATATAATTTTGGTTATTAACGTACCCATTCAACCCAAAAGTGAGCTTCATCGCTGAACAAAATTTTCTTGTAAAAATCAGGATCGGTGGCTATCTTGGTTTAAGCCCAATTCACCACGATTTGCCTTCGTTGGTCCGCAGTATATTCATTATGAAATGGCAAACATAACTGAGCAGACATACATATTGGCCACAGCTCGAACCAAAGCAGTCTCATGAGATCCAATGTTGGGGTATCTTTCGTGACAAACCTTGACCTCTAAAACCATCCACAATTTGCAATCCAATGGGTTCAAATCTGGACTGCCTGAGGGCCTTTCTTCAGAGGAAAGGGACGTTTTAGCCTTATGGGCTGGCGCAGAATCCTGCTGGAAAGTCCATGGCTGGTTTTGGGACAGGGAATTGTTAAGAGGCTTCACAACAGTTTCTATCAGCGTGCTTCACTTTTCAATCCTATTTTTTTAAAGCTGCAGTCAATAAATGTCCGATGCGTCGTTTTAAATCCCCAAGTCCCAAGTCTTTTTTAATGATTCGACTCATGGACTTTTGCGTGATATTCATCGCAAGGGCCATGATTTTCTGTTTTCGGAGCGGATTTCTGTGAATTCTTGATTTAACGGCTTTGGTGACATGCGGTGTTCGAACAGAGCGTGGGCGGCCCGACCGGTCTTTTACATCTCCAGTCACCTCAAACAGTTTTATGCATCGGTAGACGAACATACGGCGCAACCCTAGTGGCCGAAGCGTTTTGAAAATATCGCTTTTTTCATTTCACACTTGAAAAGCGCTTTAACAGCGATACGGTACTCATTTTCTGACCACTCCAGGATGAAAGTTGAAACAATTTTAAAATCCCGTTACAGACTAACGCTATTAAGGTTAGCTTTAAAAACCCGTATGACATTAACGGGGTATGTTTAGTTCTACTATTCAAATGGATGTGTCCAAGGTTGTAACAATATTTATGTCCCTACTTAGTATAAAGAAGAATATCGTAAGGATTGGTGCCGCAGTTGTTGATACTCGACTTTGCGTTCCAGTGCTTTGTCAATCTCATTGAAGTTAACATCGGTCTTCTTAGGAAGGTGTCGGTGGATGGTTCTCAACAATGTGGCTCATAAGGCCTGCAATATGCCATCCTCATTAATTTGTGCAATATTTCACATATAGATGGTGCCCCTTAAAACCTATGGCATAGAGACTAAGAATGGGTCGAGTAACCCAGACATATAGTATGCTTATATTGTGGTACGATTATATTGTGGTACTTCAAACCTAATTTCCACCATGACTTTTAACATTAGAACTGAACGAATTCTCGTCTAAAAGAAATTTAGTAGGTCGGACCGATTTTCAATATTTATGTCCCTGACTACTTCTGTGTGTGAGGTGATCTGGCAACCAACAATTTAAACTTTATTTCCTTAATGTGACCGAATGGTGTGTCGTCTGTACCATAATATTAGTATAACAATTTCCTTGTGGTACCTCCAACCGAATTTTCATCATGATTCTGATCATTTGGTGTTTGGGACTGAAAGTTTTTTTTGTCTAAAAGAACTTTAGTAGTTTGGACCGATTTTTCAACTGATTTTTTCTATGTGTGAGGTTATCCTTTGATTCATCATTAAATATTCGACACCGTCGCATTCTTTGGTTTCATTTTTCTGCAGTGCTCCTTGAGAAAGAACAAAAATTATAAAACATTTCGCTTGAGTTTTAATTTTGATGTGTGGGTAGACCCTTGGTTTAATCATCAAAT
Organism: Hydrotaea diabolus; assembly: GCA_963513945.1. NCBI lineage: Eukaryota > Metazoa > Arthropoda > Insecta > Diptera > Muscidae > Hydrotaea > Hydrotaea diabolus. Next base: position 168,866,157 of record OY740717.1, on the reverse strand, counting down.
GTTCTACCTCAGCGCATTCTTTGGATTAATTTTGCTGCAATGTTCAGCGATTTCAACAAAGCTTTTAAAAGCAATGTACGCAGTAGTGAGAATGAGATATGAAAATAAGGCCTTGTTGCATGCCTTCTCATTTTTTTATTTAAAATATTACCTACACAGAAAAATAAAAATTTCGGTTCAATTAAAAAATTCTAATGAAAATTTTAATTAGAAATCCTGTGATAAAAAATTTCGCATATTAACTAAAATATTCATACGTTGTTAGACGAAATTTAGTGTTTCGTATCGATTTGCTACTGAATTTTTCTCTGCGTGAGCTGATCCTTTGTTTCATCATTAAAAAAGTTCTAATAAAAATTTAAATTAGAAATCCTGTGATAAAAAATTTCGCATACTAACTAAAATATTCGTAAAATGTTTTACGAAATTTAGTAGTTCGTATCGATTTTCTACTGACTTTTTCTCTGCGTGAGATGATCCTTTGTTTCATCATCAAAAAAAAAATTCTAATAAATATTTAAATTAGAAATCCTGTGATAAAAAATTTCGCATACTAACTAAAATATTCGTAAAATGTTTGACGAAATTTAGTAGTTCGTACCGATTTTCCTACTGACTTTTTCTCTGCGTGAGATGATCCTTTGTTTCATCATCAAAAAAAATTCTAATAAAAATTTAAATTAGAAATCCTGTGATAAAAAATTTCGCATAATAACTAAAATATTCGTAAAATGTTTGACGAAATTTAGTAGTTCGTACCGATTTTCTACTGACTTTTTCTCTGCGTGAGATGATCCTTTGTTTCATCATCAAAAAAAAAATTCTAATAAATATTTAAATTAGAAATTCTGTGATAAAAAATTTCGCATACTAACTAAAATATTCGTAAAATGTTTGACGAAATTTAGTAGTTCGTACCGATTTTCTACGGACTTTTTCTCTGCGTGAGATGATCCTTTGTTTCACCATTAAAAAAAGTTCTAATAAAAATTTAAATTAGAAATCCTGTGATAAAAAATTTCGCATATTAACTAAAATATTCGTAAAATGTTTGACGAAATTTAGTAGTTCGTATCGATTTTCTACTGACTTTTTCTCTGCGTGAGATGATCCTTTGTTTCATCATCAAAAAAAATTCTAATAAAAATTTAAATTAGAAATCCTGTGATAAAAAATTTCGCATAATAACTAAAATATTCGTAAAATGTTTGACGAAATTTAGTAGTTCGTACCGATTTTCTACTGACTTTTTCTCTGCGTGAGATGATCCTTTGTTTCATCATCAAAAAAAAAATTCTAATAAATATTTAAATTAGAAATTCTGTGATAAAAAATTTCGCATACTAACTAAAATATTCGTAAAATGTTTGACGAAATTTAGTAGTTCGTACCGATTTTCTACGGACTTTTTCTCTGCGTGAGATGATCCTTTGTTTCACCATTAAAAAAAGTTCTAATAAAAATTTAAATTAGAAATCCTGTGATAAAAAATTTCGCATATTAACTAAAATATTCGTAAAATGTTTGACGAAATTTAGTAGTTCGTATCGATTTTCTACTGACTTTTTCTCTGCGTGAGATGATCCTTTGTTTCATCATCAATTGTTTTACACCAGCGTCTTCTTTGGATACATTTTTCTGCAGAGTTTATCGAAAAAGAACAAAAATTATTGAACGTTTCGCTTGAATATAAATTTCGATTCCACCTCGTTACGCTCGTTACTATTTGATGGGAATAATCAAATCGAATTAAAGGCAGAGAATGTAAACTGAAAAAAAAAAACTCAGAAACAACCTCAAATTCTTATCATAAAATTAAAGCTATCGTATAGAAAAAAACGCATATAGTCAAATAACACATAATCACTATAATTTCCAGCGCTGCCTGGCCATCTGAGCTAGAGAACCATTAAAACCTAGGCAAAAGAGGTGGACAACAAGCATACGAAGCCAAATGAATTGAAAACAATTTCAAATACAAAAATAACTATGCAAGCCATAGGAAATCTAAAAATATCAACGATCTAAAATTCACCATCAACACTTGGCCGAGCACGCAATGTCCGTTTGGGAATGCAGCAGCAACAAACCCGACGTTGCACCATTATGTGGCACTCTTAGTTTTAGAGGTATAACAGGCAACATGAAGTGAAGTGAAGAGAGTGTCCATGGCTGTCCATGCTGACCACTTCAGCTGGGTGTTATGCATAGTAATCACTGGTGGCATCATCTTTGTCTTCTGATTCCTCCATCATCTGCAGGAATCAACTAACGTTTGTACGTGTGCTTGACTCTCCGTCTGTCTGTCTGTCTGTGTGCCTTCCCCTTCTGGCCGGAATAAAAGTTTGCATTAAAAATTCTCAAGACATCGTAAATGGTCATCGTGAAAATGCTACTGGAATTAAGAAAAGGAATTCCATGCCATTCTTATGCTGATAATAATCATGTTGTTGTCGTCGTCGTTTGCTGTCCATGTTGTCGATATTGCTATTGTTGCTGCTTCTGTTGTTGATGCTGCCTTTAATGACTCAAAGGTATTATGAAAATAACACAAACATTCATTCTCGGCTTCGCTGGCTCCGAGGTATGCCATACGGCTTAGCACGCATACGCTAGTATGTGCCCCGGCTGGTCCTGTGGTCACTTTGGCATTCACTTGAAGGGGAGACCCATAAATACTCATTGGAACACTCATTGAAATGTTTCTAATACTAAAAATAGCTTAAGCTCCCTTATGGCATGAAAAGTATTCTTAAGCTGGCCATATGCGAGTGGCGATGCGCAAGTTTGTGGGCAAATGTAGCAATGGATTCCCTGATCCTAGGGAATTATCTTTGATCTTGTATATCTCTTATTTGGAAATTCATTCAATATTGGCAAAGAATTTTTTTTATACAAATTAATCTTTGTTACCGCTTTTGTTACATGACAACTGAAAGTTAACTTCCTATCTAAGTAGACACCTCAGTATCTGACATTTTCCTAAGTTTCTGCCATTTTCCAACCATGAAATTTTCAAAATGTAACTGCACACAGAGAACAGATTCGTGGCTGCAACCGATTCTGTTTTGCCAACCGCATGTTCGCGGTTACATGCACCTGGAGTATTCCATCAATACAACCGAATATTAGTTGGTACTCTGTAGTTTTCAGTTATTTGAACTGTAGAGTATCGGTGCAATATAAAGGGTGTTTTTTATTGAGGTATAGAACTTCGAATTGATATAAAACACAAGAAAATCGTTTTAATGTCCATCAATTTGGCTTTATTGGAAGGATAATTTCATGCCATTAATGTTTAAATATAATTTCGGGCATGTGGCCGCCGCGGCTGGCTCGAATAAAGCCAATTCTACAGGTCCAATTTTCAACCACTTTTTCGAGCATATGGGGCCGTATGTTGGCAATAACGCCACGAATGTTGGCTTCCAAGTCCCCTAACGTTTCTGGTTTGTTGGCGTAGACGAGCGACTTCACATATCCCCAAAGAAAATAATCCAATGGTGTCAAATCACACGATCTTGGTGGCCAATTGACAGGTCCATTCCGCGAAATTATGCGCTCATCGAATGTTTCCTTCAATAATTCGATTGTGACGTGCGCTGTGTGGCATGTAGCGCCGTCTTGTTGGAACCACAACTCATCCACATTCATGCCATCCAATTCGGGAACAAAATAGTCGGTTATCATGGCTCTATACCGGTCTCCATTAACGGTAACTGACTCTCCAGCATTATTTCGGAAGAAGTATGGCCCAATGACTCCGCCAGCCCATAGAGCACACCAAACAGTCAGTTTTTGTGGATGTAATGGCGTCTCAAGGGTCTCATGTGGATTCTCTTCACTCCAAATGCGGCAATTTTGCTTGTTGACGTAGCCGTTCAACCAAAAATGAGCCTCATCACTGAACAAAATTTTGTGATGAAAATCAGCATCGAGATGAATCTCATTTTCGGCCCATTTTGCAAGCGTTGTTCTTTTGTCAACCTGTTCATGATGAAATGGCAAACCAAACTAAATATTAATCACTTGACAGCTGACAAAATGGCCGCCAGTTAAAAAAGTGATGCCAACTTAAAGTTCTATACCCCAATAAAAAACACCCTTTACCAAGTATTCGAACCTTCAAAGGAGAATTTTGAATCTAAAAATCCACATACCACACTTGTTCAACTAAAAAAAAATAAAATTTAAGTCAGAGGCTAAAAACTGCTTGGACACTAATAGTTGGTTACAACAACAAAATGTTGATTGCCACAACTGAATATCTATTTGGCGTCTCATTGGTATGACCGTTCAATAAGTTGTGAGGACAGTACGATGATTTTCTTTATCATCTTGTGGTATTTCGAACCGAATATCTATAAAAATTATAAATATTTGGTGATTGCAACCGAAATTCCACTTTTGCAACCGAATCATTGTAGTGTGAAACGATTTCCAACTAACTTTTTCTCTGTGTATGGGTCAGTAACCGAGCTTTGTTTTGAGTGAAAAAGAAAGTCTACACACAGATAAAAAATTACTTGGAGATTGGTTGGAACTACAATGATTCGGTGGCAAAAAGATATTTCGGTTGCAATAACCAAATGCGTATAGTCGTAATGGAGATTCGGTTGGAAATACCGCATGCTGATTAATATGATCATCATACTGCACTCATAACTCAGTGATCGGTCATATCGATGAAACACGAAAAATGTATTGGCTTGCCACAACCAACAGCTTTCAGAAAATAGTTTGCTGACATTTTGTTGTCGAAACCAATTATTAGTATTAGCTAACTAAAGCTTTGTAATAACCAAAAAGGGCTGAGTAATGGCATTTTTAAAAACTAAAATAACTCGATTACGAATATTACTGACTTTAAGTCAATTGAGTAGCCGATGTCCATAATCCTTTCCACTTTTCCTTCGTCATGACTCTCCCTATGAGTACTTCAAGTACTTCAGTTTTGTAAGCAAACAGATGTGTGTCTCTGACTAAAATTTTAATTTTTTTCTTTGAACAATAATCATTTTATTTAGTTGGGTTTACTGAAACTTTGTCTCTTCAATAAAGATAGTATCAGTTCCCTCTACTCAAAATTGCCGTGTACCCTATCAACATTTGGTTGTTGCGATTACATAAATGGATACGAGGGTTGCTTGCGTGATTCATCTAGAGGTATTTTTTCAGAACAAAAAAAATATAAAAATTCAGATCAAGTGCGGAATCTTTATTGGTTGTTTGAAAGTACATTTTAGGGCATTTATTTTTAGAATATAATTTCTATCAAATGTTGGCCGCAACTATACCTCTCCACGATTGAATTTGTCAAGCACTGAAACAATCAAATGTCAAATTAAGTTGGGCAAAAACACAAGACGTTAAGGTGTGACTCACAGTTAACAGCGTGCATTATGTTTGGACCACACTTTAGCCATGTAGGGCGGTTCGGAAACTTCTTAGCCTAGCACAAAAAGCGCGGTATAAACAAAAAAAAGTTAAATGTTTTGGAAACTTCCATCTCTGCTATGAACACATGTTAAATTTTGTTTCGATCTGGCAACTCCTTCATATAGAAACAGGTGTTCACAAAAGACGCATCCGCGATTTCTTTACAATGGAAAAATTAGAAATGCGTGGTGTCATTAAATATTAACATAAAAAAGGTTTATCGGGACAAGAAATTCAAAATGATATGGTGAATGTGTTAGGTGAAAGTGCTCCTTCATATGCAACAGTAAAAAATTGGGTTGCTGAATTTAAACGTGGTCGTACAAGCATTGAAGATGAACTACGTAGTGGACGTCCAAAAACAGCAACAACAACAGAAATTGTAGCCAAAGTGCATGATATGGTATTAAATGATCGACGAATAAAAGTGCGTGAAATAGCTAATATCATGGGCATCTCAAATGATCGAGTCCATTTAATTTTGCATGAAGAACTACAGATGAAAAAGCTTTCTGCAAATGGGTGCCGGAGTCGACCAAAAATGCATAAGAATGAACATTTCTCAAGCTTGTTTGGATCGTTTTCAGCGAAATGAAATGGATTTTAAGCGTCGTTTCATAACTGTTGATGAGACATGGATCCACCACTATACTCCAGAGACAAAAGAACAATCCAAACAATGGACCGATGCTGGAGGAAGTGTCCCAAAGAAGGCAAAAAAAATTCAATCGACTGGTAAGGTTATGGCAACGGTTTTTTGGGACTTCAAAGGTATTTTATTGATTGACTATCTGCAAAAGGGTAAAACAATAAATTCAGAATACTATTGCAACCTTTTAGATCAATTAAATGTACAAATTCGAGAAAAACGTCCTGGCTTACAACACAAAAAAATAATTTTTCATCAAGACAACGCACCAGCGCACAAGAGTGTTTTAAGAATGGCTAAAATCAACGAATCAAAGTACGAGTTGCTTGACCACCCACCTTATTCTCCTGATTTAGCTCCCAGTGACTTTTACCTGTTCCCAAATCTAAAAAGATTCCTTAAATAAATTGGACAGTTTATAATTTTTCGAAAAAGGACAAAATAAACACTTCAATCTAAAAGGCAGGATGTTAAAATGTTCTACAAAAATGCACTCCATACGATTTCACTTGCGACTTCTCAACACGACAATTCGGTAAAACGAAGGAGTATTTACTCATTCTTAACTTATTTTATATGGTTTAGCGTTGGAAAATAAAAGTTTCTTTGGACCCTTAAAAATAACTCGGACCTACAAGGACCGTTCTTTTGGGAATTTCCTATAATCACCCAAGTCTTATATTTCTAGAAGAAATCATTCATCCTCCGAGAAAGTTCGAACTTGTGTCGCATAGTGTAATATGCTACAACAGCGAACTAAACGGGTTTTGGTAATTACAAATAATTTATTAGTTGTTACCACCAATTATTGGTACCAAAGTAAGATGCACTTTATTATTGGTTTGTTGTCGTAACCATCAGTTGTAGCAAACAAGAGTTTTAGCGCATTCGCTTGGTATAACCGAATTATTGGCAAGAGTTTTAGCGCATTCGCTTGGTATAACCGAATTATTGGCTGTAAGAATCGTTATATTTTTTTTAGCTATCATCTTATAGCAAGTCGAACCATGTAACCATCAATACCGTGCAATGTTGCTAATTGCAACAAAAAGTATGTTTATCCAACCGAATATTTTCAGGTCTGACTGATTTCCAACTGATTTCTGCTTTCTGTTCACAATTTCCCACCGCTGAAACTTTTGGGCGGGACCCTCGCAACTACTGCATTGCTGTGTCTTGGAAAGTATTAAATGCGTCTTACTCTTGTATGATGCCATTGATTATGTTAATGATAGGTGATGTTGCATTGTTGTCGTTCGTTCGTGGTCTTTATCGTTGCTGATGATGGTGATTGTCGTGTTGCAGGTTATGTTGCTGGTGATTGCACAACACCATCATCGGGATGCTACAGGCAGGCCATGACCAAAAGGGATCTTTGCTGGGTTTTTTCTCTCCCGAAAATTATTTCGAAATAAAAATAAATACCGGGCAAGATTTCTTTCTGGTCATTACAATTCCTTAAGGCCAAAATCTTAAAACCATGTCGTGTCGTGGCAGCAACATCAGCATCAACATCGGCGAGAAAGATGACGATGGCTAAGTGGTGATTCAAACAAACGGCCCATCTTTCTGCTCGGCAAGATGATGGCGTTGATGCGGTCAATAAACCAAGGAGGCTACAAAAATAACAACACAAGAACGCCTAAGAATGTGCATTCCTAAGGAAGGGAAAAGAAAGGAACATAAATCTTTTTATTGGCCAAGCTGCAGCAGCAGCAGAAGAAGAAGTCATCTTAAGGAATGTTACCAAAGAGAAGCAAACAAAAAGAAAAAAAAAATCAGCCGGTTGATCATGCCTTCATGCTCTGTTGCTGGAGATAGTGATGCTGCTGATGATGTTGCTGCCTGGTCTTTTGTCTTTGGACCATTCATTTGGTCTTTGTTGAGTTTGGCTTTTTTTTCTTCTTATGTTTCTTGGCCATCTGCAAGTTCTGCTGGTTCTTGTTTTAACCAGATTTTTTTTAACGCATTTTTGTATGTGCGTGTGAATTCTTCAAAAGCCAGATTCCAGCCAGATTTTCGCTGCTGGATCGGTGTTTTTCTTCTTCTTTCTCTTAGGTCTTGCTGCACTACGCCATGTTGTTGTGTTGGCCAACACATTAAATGAAATTAAAAATAATCACTGCTCTTGCCAAACGAGCTTTTTATAAATGGTGCAGAAGACATTTGGATGGAAGGAGGATGGATGGATGTCTTATGATTATGGGTTACACAGTTGGGTTGGCATTGGTCCGACCCTTTGGACAAATGTTGTAAAGGTTGTAATTGACGGTGGTTGTACATCGAAGTTTAAATTTAAAAATGGTAATTTTAGAATTACCAATTCCACCTTGTATGGCTTAATGGGTTGTGCAGACATTGAAATGGTTAAAATATGCGAAGCAAGGTATTCGAACTATAAATATACATTAGTCTTTCGGAGTAGATTCCTCTTAGTAATTATAAGAATTGCTTTTCTTGCAGAGTTCACTGATTTTATAGAACTTCTCAGTGTCTATATTTTATTAATGTTAAGGGAATTAATTAAAAAAGTACCTGGTGACGTATGATTGATATTAATTTATAACCTTTTTTAATAAAAGTCTAATATTTCCCTCTCTCTTTATAAATAAGAAGTTTTTTAAAATCGAAATCAATTGTTGACTATTTAATACGCCGAGAAACAAACTGCCAAGTAGGAAAATGTCACTCAAAATTCGAAGAAATCTCCTTAAAAGCTTGTATATGATTTCATCCTTTTTATAAATGGTGCAGAAGACATTTGGATGGAAGGAATGTGGATGGATGTCTTATGATTATGGGTTACACAGTTGGGTTGCCATTGGTCCGACACTTTGGACAAATGTTGTAAAGGTTGCAATTGACGGTGGTTGTATATCGAAATTTAAATTTAAAAATGGTAATTTTAGAATTACCAATTCCACCTTGTATGGCTTAATGGGTTTTCCAGACATTGAAATGGTTAAAATATGCGAAGCAAGGTATTCGAACTATAAATATACATTAGTCGTTCGGAGTAGATTTCTCTTAGTAATTATAAGAATTGCTTTTCTTGCACAGTTTGCTGATTTCAGAAAGGTTCCCAGTGTGTATCTTTAAGTAATGTTAAGGGAATTAATTAAAAAAGTACCTGGTGACGTATGATTGATATTAATTTAGACCCTTTTTTAATAAAAGTCTAATATTTCCCTCACTCTTTTTAAATTAGAAGTTTTTTAAAATCGAAATCATTTGTTGACTATTTAATACGCCGAAAAACGAACTGCCAAATAGGAAAATGTCGCTCAAAATTCCGAGAAATCTCCTTAAAAGTAGATGATTTCTTCCTAAAATTTTTCAGCGTTAAACGATTTTATTCAATCATCTTGAAAATATATGTATAGCTCAAGTTTTTGAAACATTTTTCAAAGGCTCTAGTGCTTTCATTTTCCAAGCAATTGCCTTAGAGAAATATTTTCAATATTCCACAATTGTGAGCCTTTAAATATAAACGGCAATTGTTAACCTTTGGTAAAGGCGCCTCAAACCATTCTTCTATTTTGTTCAAAGGAAATTTCCCATAATATAGTCACAATCAAATTTATCGTCAGCATCCTACTCTTTCCGCGTAATATCCATCTGCTATTATCATTTTAAAATGGATTTACACGTTATACAAGGAAAAAGTCCTTTCAGGCACTTGGTATACAAAGATGGACTGGGTTCTTTCACATTTTCCCTTACCACCCATTTCTTGCCATCTGTCTGTCTTTCTGCCTGCCATTGCCACTGCTACTTCCATCCATAATTCCTTCATTTATTATTCCCCTCTTTGAAGTTGTTCTTCGATTCATTAAAAATTCACTGAATTATGATGTGCGTGGCGGCGTATTATGCCAAGCATCCATTCGCCAGGTACAAAAGTGGGCCGCAGGGGCCCACAAACAAAATGCGAAATGATATGAACGAAAAAAATAAACTGAAATAAAGTCAGGCGGAGAATATTGCGAGCTTAAAAAAAATAAAAAGAAACCGCAATGAAAACCAATAAAACATAATAACAATCAGAAGCAATCGTCCGCAAAATGCAAAGGAGAAGATAAAAACTTTTCTCCGGATTTTACCAAGAATGAAAATGCGAATTTTCCATAAATGCTTATTGAATTTCCTTTACGAAGGCGGTGTTTATTTGTCTGTTGTAGGTTCTTTCAATTAAGGAAATTGGGTAGAAAATATTAAAGAAAACTTGTTAATTTTTGAAGAAATTAAGTGGAATTTAAAAAGTTATGGGTAGGAGTTTTTTTTACAACATTTTAAGGATTTTTTTTATCTAGGAGTTTGTCATAAATTTATAGAGGATATTCGCCCAGTTATAATACTCAACTTCTTTCCACAGTAGTTTTATATTTTTTGCATTCTGCTATGCAAAGACGCGTAACGATAACCGAGTCTAATTTTTAAAAATTAAATGGAAATCCCAAAGTTAAAAGTCTGAGTTTTTAGTACATTTTTACAGGGATTTTTTCCTTATCTAGGAGTTTGCCCCGAAACGTATGAAGGATATTTGACCCGGTAGAGTATTCCTATTTAGACTGAAGCATTCCTTCCAAAGCAGTTCACTCACAGTAGTTTATTATCCTGAAGACTCTGTTATCCTTATGCAGAGACGCTCTCCTTAAGAAAAATACGCTTGCATTTATTCCTCATAGAACAGATTCAGCTGTACTTAGGCTCGGATTCTCTAGCAGAGAAAATCTTCTCAATTTATCCGCATCTACGCAAAAGAACTGGCAAACAAATTATCACAAATGGCTGCAGATATAAATTTTCTTAGGCGTATCGCTAAAGAGCTCTAGCTAGGGATTTTAAGATGAAGATGACCAAGAATCAGTTGAAATGAAATGTACTTTTTGGAGCGACATGGTGGCGTATGATTAATATGAATTTTGAGCCTTCTTTGCTAAAAAATTTGATTATATCTAACAATACAACTTCTAAATATTGTAAGTGTGTTTTTTAATATTTAATAAGACGAAAGTGGAACTCAAATTAACAACCAGCAGAGGGTTTGGCTGCCTTAGCGGTTCAGCATTACACTAGTTATCCGCGCTCATCTTCAGTGGAATAAAGTATTTACCTTGACGTACATGGTGACGTATGATTGATTTTAATTTGTAGCCTTTTTTGATAAAAGTCAATGAATTCCGATAGCTTAATTTTAATAAACAAAATTACAACTTTTAAATATGGAAATCATTTCTTCAATATTTAATACGGACAGAAAAGAACTGCTATTGGGAAAAATGCCTTTGGTAGATTAAGAACAACTCTCATAAACGCAAATGATTTTTGTTGAAGCTTTTAAGCGGTTGACGATTTTATTCAATATTTTTTTTTGTATTTCTCATATTGGAGCAGAGATTAATTTTCTGCTTCGTGTTGTTTCGCTTTGGATTTTCAGGCGAACATGGATCAGTTGAAGGGAAATGTACTGTGGCGAGCGAATGTAGACCCACTATTGTGGGAGAAATGTAGAGCTCAGCTCTGAGTGGACTTACTAGAGAATGAAGAGAACCTCAAACACTCAAGGACGGATTCTTTGTTTAAAAATGATTAAAAGTTGGATCCCTCACAGTATAAGAATTACTTGGTGCCTTTTTCCTCAAGCAAATCTGAACTTGCTCCATACCGGATACGAAGGTATTGCGCTCGAAGAATCTCCGCCTAACCGTAGTTATCAGTCCATGGAATTCAGGGTCACAGGGTCATAGTGTAGAGAAGTTCTGCGGTATTTTCAATATTTTTTCTTTTCAGAATTGTTTGCCATTTTATCATGAAAAGACTTACTCCACGAAAACCACGGTTTGGTGCGGTTTATCGGCTGGTGAAATCATCGGTCCATATTTTTTCAAAAATGATGATGGCCGGAATGTAACCGTGAATGGCTCTCGCTAGCGCGCCATGATATCGGACTTTAAGCTACCTGAAATTAAAGCCCATATTCTTGACGACAGTTGGTTTTTTTAATTTATTTTTATTACGAGGAACGCAAAACTAACTGGCTTGGCACATTTTCTGTTTTACTAGCAACTTTTTTTGTTGTTGTTTAAAAGCAATCTTTTATAAGCCATCTGTCAAAATTTCCGAAATATTTAATGATTATTTTCTTTGTTACAGGTGATTGAAGTAAACAAGTTTTATAATTTTTGAAAAATGGAAAATAAAGAGTTTCGTGCGGTAATTAAACACTTTTATATGAAAGGTTATACTCGTACGCCACAATTAATCAAAGATGAATTGGATTCTGTTCATGGTGAAAATGCACCGTCATACTCCACCGTGAAGTCCTGGGTGCAACAATTTAAAATGGGTCGTTCAAGTACGGAAGATGAACAACGCTCTGGAAGACCGAAAACTGCTACTACTATTGAAAACATTAGAAAAATATTTAATGAAGTGACTAAAGATAGACGAATAAAGCTCAGAGAACTTGCTGATGTTGTTAAAATACACGAAAAACAAGTTTAGAGTATTTTACATGATGAACTCCACAAGAAAAAGCTATTCGCAAGATGGGTGCCGCGTTTGTTGACTTTGCCCCAAAAAATCGTCCGTTGGACCAATACCGAGGAGCTTTTAGCAATTTATCAGCGTAATCCAATAGAGTTTTTGCGCCGATTCATAACTGTTGATGTAACATGGATCCATCACTACATTCCAGAATGCAAAGAACAGTCAAAACAATGGATAGAAGCTGGTAAAAGTGGTCCCAAGAAGGCGAAAACTGTTAAGTCAGCAGGAAAAGTAATGGCCACAGTATTTTGGGATGCAAGGGGTATAATATTTATTGGTTATCTTGAGAAAGGAAAAACTATAAAAAGTGAATATTATTGTCCATTATTGGATCGGTTGAGTGAAGAAATCAAGATAAAACGACCGCATTTAGAAAAAAAAAGTTCTTTTTCATCAAGATAATGCACCTTCACACACTGCATTTTTAACTCAACAAAAACTGGCCGAATTACGATTTGAAATTGCTCCGCATCCACCTTAAAGTCCAGATTTAGCTCCTTCTGATTATTTCTTGTTTCCAAATTTAAAAAAAAAATCTCGGTGGCAAAAAATGTTCGTCCAATAGCGAGGTTATTGCTGAAACTGAGGCATATTTTGAAGGTCTTGAAAAATCTTATTTTTCGGATGGAATTAAAAAACTTGAAAAACGTTTGATGAAGTGTATTGCGTTGGAAGGAGATTATGTTGAAAAATAAATAATAATAATTCCAAAAAAAACGGTTCGTTTTATGTTAGGCCAGTTACTTTTGCGGTCGCCCTAGTATTAAATCCATACAGGGCGAAATGCTTGAACGAGTTATCCAAGGCCCTCAGAATGAAAACCCTGAGGCGTAGTTGCGGCCAACATTTGAAGGAAATTATATTCAAAAAATAAATGCCATAAAATATCCTTTCGATCCTTGACTGTAATTTGAGTTATACAGCGAAAAGTTGATCTTCAGAGCCACCTACAGTTTTCAGTTGGCAAATGATGGTGAGAGACACTGTACAGAAATACTAAGTACGTGTGCTAACTCTAGATGTCACTACACCCTGAGTAAAATATCCAACTAAGTTTTTCTCAGGGTAAAATTGCTTGGAACAACAATGATTCGGTTGCAAAGAGGAATTTCGGTTGCAATTACCAAATTTTTTTGTAATCGCATTGAATATTCGGTTTGAAATACCCCATAATGAGGTGGTATGTGATTATCTTACTGTACTCACAACTTATTGATCGGTCATACCAATGAAACGCGAAAAAGGCATTTATTTGTTTTAACTGGTGGTTGTGGCAACTAATAGGTATGCAAACATTTTGTTGTTGTTATAAAATTTTAGTGCTGACCATAACCACTAAAGGGTTGTTTAATGAAATTTTTTTTTGCCTGACAGTCAAGGTTCCAGACTTGATTTGAATTATTTTTATTTTTTTTTATTTTAAAAAAAATACCTCTAAGTAGATTGAGAACCCGTTATAAGTATAACTGAGAAATCTACTGCGAGCCTCAGAAAGAAAAGATTTCAGTCCAAACAAAATGGACACTGCAAGAAGCCGTTTTTTAAGGAAATTCGAAAATGATGTGTGGACACTTTAAGGTTTTCACCCTTAAAGATTATCCATCCATCAGCTGTGCGAAGATCATCTCTTAATTTTCCGTCCACAAGGCTGGTGGCCATCATGTTTGAATACTGCCGAATAATGCAGTTGGTTTTTATTTGTTAAGAATGGGTTTGTAAGGGCTATGACTAATCTTGTAAATCGAACAGCTGATCTATAGCTTCAGAGCCACCTACACGGTGGTGTTTGCGGATAAGGTCACATAGATATGGCAACGTCAGCAATACGAACTGACAATGTTGGCAACATCGTTGCTGCCATTTATAAAGTAGCAGCCAAGCAACGTTTCTAAAGCGTAGGCGGCCTAATGCTTTTGTGGACTTTTTTTATTTGTATTGTGTATTAAATACAAATAGTGACACCTGAAGTTGACCGATTATTTTACGAGCAGAAGTTATCAGGTGCTTCTCATTTTTTTTCAACAGAAAAAAGATTTCTTTTTTTTTAACAAAAGTGGTATAACTTTTGTAGATAATACACAGTGACATCTAGAGTTACGACACAAACTACAAAAAAGCTTCTTGCTTTTATTAACAAAAGGAGGGTCATGACGAGAAAAAGGTGAAAAAAATGGTGGATGATCTTTTCTTGGAAAAAATTTGATTACATGATTGGCCTAAAGTCAGACAAAAAAAAATTTCATTAAACAACCCGTTTGTGGTTATGGTCATTCCTAAAAATTGGTTACAACAAAATGTTTGCATACCTATTAGTTGTCACAACCACTAGTTAAAATAAATAAATGCCTTTTTCGCGTTTCATTGATATGACCGATCAATAAGTTGTGCGTACAGTAAGATGATCACATATCACCTCATTATGTAGTATTTCAAACCGAATATTCATTGCGATTACAAAAAAATTGGTGATTGCAACCGAAATTCCTCTTTGCAACCGATTCATTGTTATTCCAAGCAACCTTACACTGAGAAAAAATTAGTTGGATATTTTACTCAGGGTGTAGTGACATCTAGAGTTAGCACACGTACTAAGTATTTCTGTACAGTGTCTCTCACCATTATTTGCCAACTGAAAACTGTAGATGGCTCTGAAGATCAACTTTTCGCTGTATAACTCAAATTAATGTTTGGTTCTTTTAATGATTTAGCTGAACACCTAAATTTGTCAGCTACACTAACTTCTTGTGGAAATGAATACCTGCAACCAGTTTTACTAGATTACGATCTGTTGCGAGTGGTATCTTTTCGACGAAAGAAGGTGTGAAAATCTTCCTCTGTAGAATCAACAGAATAATGGCTTAAAGTCACGATTTCCAGATATAACATGCCATTGTTAATTGCAGAATTGCGAATATTTGCCAGTTTACGAGTGCTGTTTCTTTTTTTACTTTTTTTTTTTGCAAATTTTTTGTTTTGCGAAATTTTTTACACACGCATTTTTTTCTTTTGCGCTACACAACTGAAGAGTTTTCGTTGTGCATATTTTGTCCAACCAACTCTGTTTAATGGACTTTTCGCTTTTTTCGATAGTTTGTTTTTGTTTTGTTTAATAGAGCCGAACTGATTAAAATTTTATCAACGTTTTGGCAATTTTTGACATGCGCGCCTTAAATTTCATTCATTCAAAACAAAAACAAAAAACGCAAAAAAAATTAAACTGTCGTTTTATGTTGTGTTTTGCAAATTTCTTTTGGTTTCGCTGGCGTTTGGAAAACATCGACCCTCCAAGTCAGCCAACTTCATTCATACCACGCCACATCGAAATTATATCAATAAAATAAAGAAAAAACATGGCCAAAATGTTAATGTCGGTTTTCCTTACATACGCAAAAATATGCTCGAGCGGTGGTCGGATGATTTTCGGATTTCTATGCAAATGTAGACCAATGGCGGAGGTGGCGGCGTTAGTGGCGGCTACAGTCGCATCCATGTTAGCAGACCTAACAGGGGCAACCTGATAAAATTTAAGGTTGTTGTTGCTGTGGTAGCTACTGTATGGCTACTGTTGTAGCTACTGTCTGGCCGACTGCTGTGCATGTAAATATTTGCTGCTGTTCGATTGTTCGAATGTTCGTTCAATCCATTTAAAATCACCTGCAGATGTGTAGGAACAATTGCAGTAGTCGTAGGTAGTTCGCTGAAATATATGCTATACGTAGCGTGCCCAAGAGTTTTTAAGCGCAAGATATTTAAAGAATGCCGCACACTCAGAAAACAGATTCGTTGCCTCAAACGCCAACCGAATGATTGCGGTTACATGCACCTCGGGTATTTCATCAGTCCAACCGAATGTCAGTATAATTTTCAGTTATTGAAACTTTGGTATCGGTGCAACCTACCAAGTATCTGAATTTTTTGAAAAGAATTTTAGAATCTAAAAACCCACATGTCACACTTTTTTAACGAAACAAATTTAACTTTAGTCAGAGACAAAAGCAAATGTTTGCTTACACAATTGAAGTATCGGGTGATCAATC
The DNA here is from genome assembly GCA_963513945.1 of Hydrotaea diabolus. NCBI lineage: Eukaryota > Metazoa > Arthropoda > Insecta > Diptera > Muscidae > Hydrotaea > Hydrotaea diabolus. Next base: position 168,849,480 of record OY740717.1, on the reverse strand, counting down.
TAGAGTTATTTTTATCTGAATAAAAAAAAATACAAAAATTCAAATCAAGTGTGCAGTCTTTATTGTTCATTCGAAAATACATTAATGCCATTTATTTTTTGAATACAATTTTCTTCAAATGTGGGCCGCAAATACCACTCAGGCTGTCTATACTGAGGGTGCAATTTTGGATGACTCGTTCGAGCATTTCGAACGGTATGGCTTTAATGACACGCGTAATGTTGGCTTCCAAAACCTGAATCGTAGCTGGTTTGCCAGCATAGACTTTGGAATTTACGTAGCGCCAAAGAAAAAACTCTAAAGGTGTGTTATCACACGATCTAGGCGGCCAACTCACCGGTACAAAACGTGAAATTAGCAGCTCTTTGAAATGACCTCTCAATAGATTCATTAATTTCGCAACTGTAAGGCATGTGGCATCATCCAGTTGAAACTAAATGTCGTCAAGATTACGGGTTTCAATTTCAGGTAGAAAAAAGTCCGATATCACGGCGCTATAGCGAGCAACACTCACGGTTAAGTTCCGGCCATTATCATTCTTGAAAAAATATATACCGATGATTCCACCAGCTTATAAATCGCACCAAATTCATGATTTTCTCTGGATATAATGGCACCTCTTGAACCTCTTCTGGTTGCTCTTCAGCCTAAAAGCGGCAATTTTTTTTATTGACTACTTTGCCGTTGAGCCAGAAATGGGCCTCATCACTGAACAAAATTTTGGTCGGAAACAGCAGATCTTCCCGTTTCTCACCGAACGCTCATTTCCATAATACAGTTGCCAACATTTGAAGGTAATTATTTTCAAAAAATAAATGCCATAAAATTACTTTTCAAATTACCAATAAAGATTCCACACTTGATTTGAATTTTTATATTTTTTCTGACAAAATAGCTCTAGATGGATTACCTTATATAATTACCCTCTATCATAGGATTTTCGCAGAGAAAAGATATGATTACTATATGGTCACGGTTACAATAATATGTTTCACTTCAATAAAAGTATGTTCGTCGCAACCATAGTGTGATTTTTTGAATTTAATTTTGACAATAGTATGATGACTGGAATATTAATATTGTTAAAGTGTAGCAATAGTAGTATTGTCTGATTTAAAAATGGAAATATGGTTGTAGCAACAGTAAAAATAAGGTTGGTGAGTCAAAAGTATAGTTTTTTTTGTTAACAACAATACGAGTATGATAACGGCAATCATACGCTATTATTGTTATTTTTATTAATATGATTATGGTTGTTAGAACAATGTTATTGTTACGAATTTTATGCGGTAATGGTACAATTTATCTGTAAATTAAAATTTTCAAAACAACCTACTTTGGATCTGCAGAACAAAAATATTTTTAATAATTGAAATAAACACACAGTTTTTTTAAACGGTTTTTTACGTTTGTTAAATAAAACACTCCTAATATTTTGAATTTAATGCATTTGTAAATATTTTTCTTAATGAAAACCTATTTTTATAACCAATATAATCCTAATAAAAAAGTGGTTAAATTTAAAGGGCCGATGTTGAATGTGAACCACACCTAAAAGTCAAGCTTATTTTTGCATTTCATTCGATATTTCTCAATTTCAGACTAACTCAATGTGAACCATGGAAAGATAAACAAGCGAGCAAAGCGTTAAAGCTATTCAGGCTTGGTGGCAAGAAATGGCAACAGTGGATGATCAATTTTCGAAGAAAATCATCTTCAGTGATGAAGCACATTTCACCTCAGTGGATTTGTCAATAAGCAGAATTGTCGCATTTGGGCGAATGATAATCCAAGAGTGATTGTCGAAAAAACAATGCGCCCATAAAGAGTGACTGTTTGGTGCGGTTTATGGGCTGGTGGCATCATCGGGCCGTATTATTTTTCAAAATTAGGCCGGTCAGGCAGTTTCTGTGAATGGTGTCCGCTATAGTGAGATGATATCAAACTTTTTATGGCCCGAATTGGAAGATATGGATATGGACGATAAGTGGTTTCAACAGGATGGTGCCACTTGCCACACAGCTAACGCAGCAATTGCTCTTTTGCGCGACAAATTCAATGGCCGTGTTATCCCACGTCGTGGCGATGTTAATTGGCCTCCAAGATCATGTGATCCGACACCGTTGGACTTCTTTCTTTTGGGGTTATTTGAAAGAAAATGTGTACGTCGATAAGCCAGCAACATTTTAAGAGCTAAACGATGAGATAATTCGGCACGTTAACGACATAGAACCTCAATTATGCCTCAGCGTCATCGAAAATTTGGACCATCGGATGAACGTGTGCCGCTGAGCTCGCGGCGGCCATTTGACCGATGTTTTGTTCCATACATAATTGAACTGTAGCAATATTATTATAATAAAAAGATATGACAATAATTTCCTAAATAATTTGTATTTAATTCAAAATCAACATCGGCCCTGAAAATTTAACCAACCTTTTATAAACATTTTACAATTTCTTTTCGCTTTATTTTCCAACGCATGCCTCGTTACTGAAAATGAATTTGCCTATCGGTATTAATTTGTTGATTGATTTTTTTTTAGTTCCGTCCATACATTATTTGTGTTAAATTATTAATTAGTGGCATGGTTAGTGTTTGAATCGTAGTTTAAACATTTAAATTGAAGGCAATCTAATTTAAAGCCGAAATTCGGAAAAAAAATAGTTTAACCCTTTAAGGGGTTTTTTACGGTCCGACAAATAACTACACACACACATACGCATTTAAAAAAAGCATAAGTATTTTCTGTAAATTTGTACAAAATCATATAAATATATGCGTTTCTGTGTGCATGTGTGTGTAAACACCACACACGTTTTGAGCTTGGCCAAATGTTTTGAATAAAAAAAAAAACTCGAAAAAAAATATTTTTTTTCATACTTTTTTGTTGTGTCGTTTATTTCGCATCGGATTTTCGTTTTCATGGCTGTCATGTTTGTTGTGGCATGTTGGGTTAGGTCACCACCAACAACAACAACAAAAGACAAACAAAAACTCGGCGACGTTTTTCCCTTTTTCTTTTGTTGGCGCACAAAAAAAAAATGGTGGGCGTGTTGAAGAAATAAAATTATGGAATTTTATGAATGAAATTAGCATGAACATATTTTATTCATCGGGTTGTCGGTGTGTAGGGAGAATCAGAGGCAGACATTTATTAAGCGTGTTGTTGTTAGTTAGTTTTTATATTACGAGAAGGTATACGTTTGTGAAGAAGATATGACAACTTGGATTGTTGCATTGGATTATCTTCTTGACTGGCTGCCCAGGGTTGCCGTTAAGAAATTTAAAAAATATAAACAAAAAGTCTTTTGTAAGTTGTCGGTACCGCCTGGTGTGGTAAATATTTACAAGTTCGATGCAACCAACAATTGGTAATGACAACAAATTATTTCACTACAATAATCAACAACGGGTACTTCTTAAAAACAATTAAATTGCAAAATAAAATACTGGGCGGCGCATTAGTTGTGCTACAATAAGAAATTTAAATACTTTTTTTTTTAATCAAAGTATTTTATTTACTTTTTTGTATTTGTATAGAAAATTAAAATTTATTTTATATGAATAATCGTGTTTAAAGATGATAGTCCGTAAATGACCTCCATGCTCGTACTCATATGCGACACCTGTTCAGAAAAAAATTCATTGCGGCCTGAAGAATTCAAGTTGAATCGCTTCAATTATTGTTTTAATGGACCGCCTCAATTCAGTTAAATTCCTTGGCTTAGTTTTTTAGACCTCTTGCTTGACATAACCCCATTGAAAAAAGTGTGGTGCAGTCAGCTCAAGTCTGGTGACCTTGGGGGCCAGCGGCAAGCGTAATTTCTGGATATTAATTTGTTTGGGAATTTTTCGTTGTAGCTTTGTCAAAACCGGTCTGGCTATATGTGCAGTTGTTCCAACTTGCTGGAATCAAATGCTGTTGAATCGTAGTCGTCTTTGGCGTAGTTCTGGCTAAAAAAAACTCCTTCAATATCTTTAAATAACAATCCCTATCAAGAGTCACTGTTACACCGCTTTCTTCAAAGAAGTATGGCCCCACAGTGCAGCTTGACGAAACTGCGCACCACACAGTAAAGCGTTCTGTTTGCATGCCGTCTCATGGAGTATTGATGGGTTAGATCAACTCCATACAAGGTTGCTATATATATTTCTGGCCTAGGCAACACTAAGTGTTACTTGGCGCCATCTGACATTTCCATTGGAAAGTTTGACATTTTTTAGCATAAACGTACTCAGAACGTTTTGACGTACGACCATCATTTGTGCTGTTTACAGTGGCTTGAAAAAAATCAATTTGGCAAAAAAAATAATGGAATTAACCCATGAACATTTTCGTGCGATTATTTTTCACAACTTTCGACTTGGATTTTCACGACAGCAGTGCAACGATGAACTTAAATCTTTGTATGGCGATAAAGCATCATCCTATAGCACTGTGAAAAACTGTTTTAATGAATTTAATCGTGGCCGACGCTCGCTCAAAGACGAAGGTCGTGAAGGTCGTCCAAAAACGGCCGTTGTGCCAGAGAACATTGATGCCGTGCGTGAACTGATAATGCAAGATCGCCATGTGACATACCGTGATATAGAGGCATCCTTGGGCATTTCTTCCACCAGCATACATTCGATATTGCATGAACACCTGGCCGTAAAAAAGGTTTGTTCTCGTTGGATCCCGCACAATTTGACAATTGCTCAAAAAAAGGCTCATGTCGATTGCTGCAAAGAAATTTTGAAAAAATACGATCGACGTGCTTCAAAACACGTTTAAAGGATTGTCACAGGTGACGAATCGTGGATCTTTGCGAAAGCCCGAAACAAAACAAACACAATTTGTTTGCCTGAAGTCTTCGGAGAAATTCGAAAAACGAACGTGGCCGTAAAAAAGGTTGGTTCTCGTTGGATCCCGCACAATTTGACAATCGCTCAAAAAAGGGCTCGTGTCGATTGGTGCAAAGAAATTTTGAAAAAATACGATCGACGTGCTTCAAAACACGTTTAAAGGATTGTCACAGGTGACGAATCGTGGACAGCAATCGACCGTGTGGGTCTTCGAAGATGAGCCAAATCCAAGAAGCACTTCGAAGCAAATGGTCGCCTGTTTTTTCGGCAAAACTGGTCATGTGGCGACTGTTCCGCTTGAGCAACGTAGGACGGTCAATTCTGAGTGATACACCACAATTTGTTTGCCTAAAGTCTTCGGAGAAATTCGAAAATCGAGCAAGAGAAGACGATTCATTGTGCACCATGACAATGCGAGCTCTCACACATCGGCTAAAACCAGCGCCTTTTTGGCCGGCCAAACCGTCGAAGTGATGGGTCATCTGCCGTACAGCCCTGACTTTTTATTCCCGCACATGAAGAAAAAAAAAATGTGTGGTCAACTATTTGCATTGCCAGAAGATGCTGTTGAAGCGTTCAAAACCCATATTTTGGATGTGTCTCAATCGGAGTGGAAAAAGTGCTTCAATTCAATTGGTTTGAGCGCATGCCAAAGAGTATAAATCATGCTGGAGAATACTTTGAAAAGCAATAAAACCATTTTTGATAATAAATAGTCGCATTTTCATTATTAGGCCAGAAATATATATAGCAGCCCTCTAAACGGCAATTTTGCTTGTCTACATTGTCGTATAGATCAAAATGAGCCTCAATAAAGATAAACAAGCAATTTATCAAGCTGTTGTCTCCTTCGGCCATTTCAATAAATTTTTTTGGCAAAATTTCATTCGAATAGTGGAATCTAGAGTGTTTTTAATTGCTAGTAATTTGGACATTGCATAGAAACAACTTAAAGACATCATGAATTATCCGTTGCAATGACCGTCTGCTAACTCCAATAGAAGCCGATAAGTTTCGAGTCCAAACGCTTGTATTTGCCTAAATTGACGATGCCACAAACGCGATTGTGTCTTGAAACCCAACATAGGGATCTCGATGGTACGACCTTCTTGCGATACTGCCAGATTCGGCAATCCTGTGTACCAGCCTCATAATAATCCATCTACACGGGGGAGTTTCGCTAAATTCCTCCTAAGTCCCTTTCGTCGGAAATGCAGGACTGCAAAACATGGTAGCGCTGCACTATCTAAATCTTCTTTTTAATATCCCAATTCATTTTAATACATGTTAATACTAACCTTCCAAATAAAATGAAGAATAAGCAGATTGCTTACACAGAAAAAAAATTTATTAAGTTTTGTTTTTGTAGCACTATTCGTGCGCCACCCTGTATGAAAACAATTAATAAAAAAAAGTTATTGCAATTTAATTAAAATATATATTCCTCCGCTAGCCAAGTGGACGCGAAAAAGTTATCAACACGCACAGAAAACGCCTATAAGAAATCGTTCCGAGCTACAAAGATTCTGTTGGAAGGAAAGACTATCTTTTGCATTCCCCAAATGTTACAAGTTTCGATGAAAATTCGTCACGACATACCATATGATGGTAGCCGTAATAATATTGGGCTGCAGACTTCCCCGTTTTAGGAATTAAATGATGGAAATTATATTCAAAAAATAAATGCCATAAAATGTTCTTTCAAATTGCCAATAAAGATTCTAAACTTGATTTGAATTTTTATATTTTTTTTCTGTTCTGAAAAAATACCTCTAGATGGATCACCCTACATATCAAAGGACCTCAGTAGTTGAAGTTAGCTCATAGAGTAAGAGTATCCCAAACAAATCTCAACCAATATCATGAGATTGTTTAATAATTTCCACAAAAAAAAAACAAAAACTGTTTCCTTATTTTCAACATCCCCTCGTACCGTCGTTTACACTCAAAGTTCACTATGCGAGTAATGCCACATTTCGGGCAATATTTCCATAGGACGCGACCTCCTACCCTCAATAACAACGCTCAGTACCTGAAGTTGGTAAACAAAAAGTTGTCATGGTTTTAACAATATTTATTTATTTAAATAGCAAACCTCTGCCCGGATGGTAATTCAATATTTACCTGTAAAAAAAGAGAAGCATAAAAAACACAATTAATTAATAGGCAACACAAAAGAATATTGTGAATATGATATTTTAAATAATGGATGTGTTCTTTGCAGGATACTCAACGAGATGTTTGTTTGTAAGTTAGTAGGTTAACAAGCTAGTTGGCTAAAGCAACGAGTTAGAGTTAGCATGATTATTTTTTTCAAAGAAATTAAGCCATATTTGACACACCCTGCTTCATGTATACTAAAAAATAGAACGACCATCATTTGTGTTGTTTACAGTGACGTGATCAATTTGGCAAAAAAAGAATGAACTCGTGAACATTTTCGTGCGATCATTTTTCACAACTTTCGACGTGGATTATCACGACAAGAGTGCATCGATGAGCTTAAATCTTTGTATGGCGATGTATGCACTGTGAAAAACTGGTTTAACGAGTTCAATCGTGGCCGACGCTCGCTCAAAGACGAAGGTCGTGAAGGTCGTTCAAAATCGGCCGTTGTGCCAGAAAACATCGATGCCGTGCGTGAACTGATCATGCAAGATCGTCATGTGACATACCGTGAGATAGAGGCATCATTGGGCATTTCTTCCACCAGCATCCATTCGATATTGCATGAACACCTGGCCGTAAAATAGGTTTGTTCACGTTGGATCCCGCACAATATGACAATCGCCCAAAAAGAGGTTCGTGTGGATTGGTGCAAAGAAATTTTGAAAAATACGATGGCGGTGTTCAACAGACGTTTATATAATCGTCACAGGTGACGAATCATGGATCTATGCGTATGAGCCCGAAACAAAACAGCAATCGACGGTGTGGGTCTTCGAAGACGAGCCAAATTCAACAAAAGTAGTTCGTGGAAGAAGCACTTAGAAGCAAATGGTCGCCTGTTTCTTCGGCAAAACTGGCGACTGTTCACTACACGATAAATAGTGTGTTTTGTTGACACGTTGTTTCTCCCAAAAATTTCACTTAACTTTCTAATCGTCACAGTAATCGATGATTGATTTTGATAAAATGTTTAACGAATATATATAGAAAATTCTCCCATAATAAATTTGCCACGTCTCTGTTTCACGCCAAATCTGAACTGTTGAGACTAATGTTTACCAAAATGGCGGCAAAACAAAGTAGTATACCTTTCCGGCGCACACCTTGTATTTCATTAATAAGTTTATTAACTTTTATAGATTTTTCCTGTCTGCTTCTGATGAATTGGCCATTGAGCTCGCTTACTGTTTGATTATCTTTGGTTCATTCAAAGAGAAACACTGTTGCCATATTTCTCTGATTTTTGTTCAATATTGTAAGAGTATCATATTGCAAACTAACTAAGCTCAAAAAAACATGGCTATTATATGAAATATTTTAAATATTAATCATCTCTTTTTTATTTCAGCTTGAAGGAAAGCACCAACCATCAAGGTAAGTTTTAAATTGTGTAAATATTTTATACTGAATTAACCTTAATAGCTGACTATAGGAGAGAAATGTATGAGGTGTAGGGTATATAGGCTAATATTATATAACAACGATTAGTTTATGTGCCATTTACCTAAAGCACTTTAATGTTGACCCTACTGTGTACTGTACACGCAGAAAAAAAGTATGGTTGTGGTGACAATATTCGAAGAGGATAATACTATTGTTGGGTAAATGGTTGTGGTACAACAATATTATGATCCTCACAACAATAGTATGATTAAAATACAACCATACTATGATCCTCACAACAATAATATGATTCACACATAAACATACTATGATTCCAAGTATGATTCCCACTCAACCATACTATGATCTTCACAACCATAGTATGTTTCACATACAACCATAGTATGATCCTCACAACCATAGTATGATTCACACGCAACCATGTTATGATCCCTATAACCATAGTATGATCACACACAATTATACTATGATCCCTAATATAATTTATTATAATTGGGTAAAGTTGTCAACAATAGATTTGAATTATGAAAATTATTCAAAAATACATAAAATTCAAAATAAAATGAGTGATTTATTTCACGATAGAAAAAATAAGTTTAAATAAACGTTAGCGTTTTTATTAAAAATATTTCAGTTAAACAAAACCAAAGCAGCTCGTTTAAAAAATTTTAATTTCGATAAAAATTACTATTATTGCATTAAATCCGTACCAATAACATTTGTTCTTAAAAGCATATTTAAATGAAGAAAAATTACAATCATACAGTATGATTGCCGTAATCATATTATGGTTAACATAAAACACAATACTTCTGTCGCACCAACAATATTTATATTGTTGCTAAACCATATTTTCATTTTTAAATTTGGCATTAATACTATTGTTACATTTCAACAATACTAATATTGCAGCAATTATACGTTTGTCAAAACTAAATTCAGTTAATAATGCTATGGTTGCGACGAACATACTTTTATTGCGGAGAACGTATTATTATTGCCGTGACCCTGTAGTAACCATGTTTTTTCTCTGCGTGTAGCTGGTTAAAGCCCAGACGGCTCGAAGATATTTTATCCATAGTTATAGGAACTCATAATAGGTTGAAAACCAATCTTCAATTATGGGTCTTGCGGATATTTTAAGAAATGAAGGCTTAACAATAATTTCGTGACTTTTGAAATAAAACACAGGTTTTTTGCAAAAAAAAAAAGAAAAAAACTATATTTCAACATAATCTTCTTTAAGCTCAACACGCTTAGTCCAACGTTTCTCCAAATTTTGTATTCCTTTCAAAAAATAGGATTTTTTGAGGTACATAAAATAGGCCTTTGTTTGATCAATAATTTCATCTTTGGAGCTGACTCTCTTTCCACTTAGCCCCGTGGTCACTGGGGGCTAAATCTGGAGGATATGTCGGCTGAGGTACCAATTCATAACCCAATTCATGCAATTTTGCCATAGAGACTGCACACGTGTGCACCCGTGCATTATCTGAATGAAAAATAACTTTTCTTGGCCATATGGGGTCGTTATTTTTTTTTAATCCTCGTTTAATCGGTCCAATAAGTTGGCATAATAGTCGCCGTTTATTGTTAATCTCTTTTAAAGGTAATTGATGTGGATTATCCAGGGTGCATTCCAGAAAACTGTTGCCATCACCTTAGTGGCTGACAAAGTCACTTCGGCCTTCTTCGGAGTCAGTTCACCTGGAGAAACCCATTGTTTAGACTGCTGCTTGGTCTCCGGAGCGTTGTAATGGATCCATGTTTCAGCCACAGTTACAAAACGCCGCAAAAACTCATTCGATTGCGGTTAAACAACTCCCAACAATACTTTAAAGTTGTCACACCATTATGTTTATGGTCAATTGAGAGCAAATGCGGCAGCCATCGTGCAGACAGCTGTCTTAAAGCCAACTGATGATGTTAAAGCGAATCCACACTGCCATATGATAAGCGTATGTCATCAACAATCTCAGGCACTTTTACTCGTCGATCGGCCAACACCTTAACATGGATTTTTTCGGCATTTTCTGGTGTTACTCGTATGACCTCAATTGGCCGTCTAGAACGTTCAGCGTCATTTGTACTTGTGCGTCCACAACAAAAGTCCATAAACCATTTTTTTTAACCATTGAAATCGATGGTGCAGAGTCCCCATAGTATTTATCAGGCTTTTCTTGGTTTGATTGAAGGGTTTTTTCCGCAAAAAATAATGTTTAATGAGCACTCGAAATTCACTTTTTTCCATTAACAAAATCTACGAGGTTCTTTGTTTTGAACAGCTGTTAAACACAAACTAAATGACAGAACTCTCTCAAAATTTGACAGTAGTCTGTTAAATAGATGGTACTTGATGGAAGCAGCGCTGCATTTCATATTACTACTAAGGGTGTTGAAAAAGCCAAGGAATTATTGAAATGCCCTTGTATCCCTTAAGAAATTAGCTTAACTCATTTTCCATTACTAAGTGTCCACTAATTTAAATTTTTTTTTAAATGTTACCTTTAATTAGAAATGTCACCTTCACATTGTCGTTATGTTTGCTGGGTTAGCAATTATGTGCAAATGTTTTTAAGAAAAAAAAATTTGTTACTACGAGGCATACTTTCTGTTTTGTTATTTGGTTCATCTTGACGCCTCTCTTCCCTTGTTTTGTTTTGCATTTAAAATCATCCTCATCCCTGTTGTCCTCCTTGGCCCTTTTCTTGGGTATTGTTTGGCGTTACTCTGCTCGGTTTTGTCTTGTATGCCCACACAATGACAGCTATTGTATGTAACAATAGATTTGTTGTACATGAGAATCTTTTTTTTTCGTTTTGTCTTTGGTTTTGATTCCCCTCTAGTTATTGGCTTGTTTTCCTTTTTACTTGTGACTTACTTGTTAAATTACTTTGCATTCAAGGTAACATATTTTACTTTTTAGTTACATTCTATTGTTCTGTGGAGACTTGGAAATATGTAAACAGGATGTTTGTATATTAGGGTGGGTCTGCATTTTTCCAACTGCAAAAAAGTTGGGATGCCAGCCTCTTTGTTAGTAATATTATAAAAAGCTTAGAGTCAGATTTCATCTATCTGGATATCGGGATCTGGATAATGCGAAATTCAAATATCTTTGCGAAATTTGTGACTATTCTCCTAATGTAAATATATATAAAATATATTTTTTTATATATTTCCCTATGAATACAAAAATATAATTTTTATATATCGCGCTTTGATTAGAACTGGTTCGTAGATTAAATTAATTAAGGCCCGATGTGAGATCTCTTAATGTAAAAGGCTCTGTAAGGCTTTATCTGTTGCCTCAACGCAACCTTTTTTATATTAAAAGACTTGGTGCCTACAATGAAGGAATTATGTTTGTAATAAAATTTTTGTTTCATATAAATTTCGATTTTTTTCTTGTTTTTTAAAGCAAAAGAAACTTTTTATAAAAAATATGAAAACAAATCTAAAAAATGTCTTTCATTTTTTTAAATATGTTTAATACATCTTATGAAGTTTCATATTTAATATGAAATTTTACTTATTTTTTATGAAAATTTTTTCATAAATTTCATGACACTTTTCATAATTTTTATAAAAATATTCTTAAAACTATGTCATTTCATACAAAATAGGAACGTTCTCGTAAAAAATTACGAAACTTTTACGAAAATTACGAAATTTATGCGAAAATGACTTTTCATAAGTACTAAGAATTATTTCATAAAACATTAAAAATTACGAAACTTCTAAGAAGCTTTTTTAAGAATACGTTTCGTAAATTCGTAAAAAAAAAAATTCACAAAGTACATGAAATGTACGAAAAACTCCGTCAAACATTTCAAGAATGTACGAAGGATATAATAGGTAGAACGTTTCGTAAATAGTACAAACATAATTTTTTCAGTTAACAAGCCAAACAGTTACGATAAAAAAAACTTTAGGTAAATTTGAAAAATTAAGTCGGAAATTGGTTTTAACAAGTATTTGTATCTTAAGTGAAAAACAAGAAGCGGTAGATGAATTCGCTTTTGATCAGATTTAAAAAAGGTCCTTTAGAATGTGATTACGAACCCTAAGCTGCAGTAGTTTTCCTTTTCATAAATTGAATTGCACCTTCAGTAATTAGTAATAGTCCTGATATGGCTAACAAATAATGGCTACTAAGTCTCCTGTCTGTAAAATAATATTAAAACGGAAGTGAAATAGCAAATAATATCTTCAAAATATACGTCTTAACCGATATTCTAGTTAGATCAGTCGCTACATACATATACAATATTATGTGGCGCCCAAATCTGAGACGTTTTATATTTCTGTGAATTTAAATCTGCAAACCTTCAAATAAAGCGAACTTTTTTTTCACTGTAGCATCAAAAACCCAGCGTGTAACAGCTAGACTTTAGAAAAGCAAGGATTATGAATAAATAAAATGGTAGCAATATCAGTGCCTAAATACAAAAACTAGCCGTAGATCAGAATCTATAAAATGTCTTTCCTATCATATCTAAAAACCTAGTGCGGCTACGATTTGCCAAAACAATTGGCGCCCAACTCACTCTTAAGATTTAAGTGGTAATTATTTTCAAAAATGCCTTTCCTTATAAATCTAAAACAAAACTGCGGTAAAAGATTTTAAGGAAATGCTTCAACACAACGTTACGAGGGCGACCGCAAAAGTAACTGGCCTAACATAAAAAGAACCGTTTTTTTGGAATTATTATTATTTATTTTTCAACATAATCTCCTTCCAACTCAATACACTTCATCAAACGTTTTTCAAGTTTTTTTAAATCCATCCGAAAAATAAGATTTTTCAAGACCTTCGCTATTGGACGAAAATTTTTTGCCACCGAGAATTTTTTTTTTAAATTTGGAAACAAAAAATAAACAGATGGAGCTAAATCTGGACTATATGGTGGATGCGGAGCAATTTCAAATCGTAATTCGGCCAGTTTTTGTTGAGTTAAAAATGCACTGTGTGAAGGAACATTATCTTGATGAAAAAGAACTTTTTTTTCTTCTAAATGCGGTCGTTTAATCTTGATTTCTTCACTCAACCGATCCAATAATGCACAATAATATTCACTATTTATAGTTTTTCCTTTCTCAAGATAATCAATAAATATTACACCCCTTGCATCCCAAAATACTGTCGCCATTACTTTTCCTGCTGACTTAACAGTTTTCGCCTTCTTGGGACCACTTTTACCAGTTTCTATCCATTGTTTTGACTGTTCTTTGCATTCTGGGATGTAGTGAAGGATCCATGTTTCATCAACAGTTATGAATCGGCGGAAGAACTCTATTGTATTACGCTGATAAATCGCTTAAAGCTCCTCGGAATTGATCCAACGGACGATTTTTCGGGGCAAAGTCAATAAACGCGGCACCCATCTTGCGGATAGCTTTTTCATGTGGAGTTCATCATGTAAAATACTCCAAACTTGTTTTTCGTGTATTTTAACAATATCAGCAAGTTCTCTGAGCTTTATTCGTCTTTCTTTAGTCACTTCATTAAATATTTTTCTAATGTTTTCAATAGTAGTAGCAGTTTGTCGGTCTTCCAGAGCTTTGTTCATCTTCCGTACTTGAACTACCCATTTTAAATTGTTGAACCCAGGATTTCACGGTGGAGTATGATGGTGCATTATCACCATGAACAGAATCCAATTCATCTTTGATTAATTGTGGCGTATAACCTTTCATATAAAAGTGTTTAATAACCGCACGAAACTCTTTATTTTCCATTTTTTAAAAATTATAAAACTAGTTTACTTCCATCACTTGTAACAAAGAAAATAATCATTAAATATTTCGGAAATTTTGACAGATGGCTTTAAAAAAACAAGAAAAAAAGTTGCTAGTAAAATAGAAAATGTGCCAGGCCAGTTAGTTTTGCGGTCGCCCTCGTACATCCTAAAAATCATCAGGTTGTGTTTTTTAATTGCTTGAGTCTTGGGTTGAAATCCATTCCCTATATAGAAACTAACAACTTTTGTCATAAAGCCATAAGGAACACTTGATAGGTCAAATTTGTGAAAGAATGGGTTATCTGAGATTAATAATAGTTTGACGCACAAACTTTTTTCCCATATAGCCTACTACGAGATCCCTCTTGGGACAAGATCCCAGTGCAAGGAAAGCGTGTGAGCGATTTAATTGAAAAAAAATGAAAAATTGAGTAAGAGGTTTTCTCTCATTAGAGTTTAAAATCAAATTAAGTTTTAACAAAAGCCGCTCTAAGCTAAACCCAAAAAGGCCACTAAAGCGTAGTTAAATTTAATTAACCAGATTGAAAAAATTACTAGAAAGGCAAGTGAAAACAAAGGATTTATTTAAAACCATTGATTGAAATTAGATTCATATAGGATTTCGATTTTTCAAAAGAAAGCCCCAAAATTCACGCCAGACCCAAAACTCACAGAAGATTTAAAATGGCGCCCAACGATGGTCATGTTTGTAAGCTCAGCGAGTAAAAGAGTTTAATTGTGTATATGTGACGCGCAAAATAGAAAGGGACCTAAGGCTAAAAACCAGTTTTGTTCAGGAGAGCCATTTTAAAAATTTAAATACGCGTATCTTTGGTGTACCATCACTTTCATAAAACGAGCATATCTCTGGGAGGGAACACTTTTGGGGCATGGGATCGGTCTCATTCGATGCTCAGATGTTGTCCGCATTTTTTACCCTTAGGTCCCTTTCTCTATGCGCTGTCACATATACTGCTCATTGAATCGAGAGAGTTTCCCCTTTAAGCCTTCATGATAGGTTGAGGGAAGCACACATATAAGAAAGTTATGGCGCCCAACGACGGTGCTCAACAGGCGGGGCAACAAATATTATTGATTAAGGAAACGCACTCGCTTTGCTTTTGCATGTGTGGTTTTCAACGAAAGCCCATGCGAAACAGAATTGGTGGAAATTATATTGCGCTATGAAGATTGCGCTACGCACAGTTCGAAGATTATACGCAAAGGGTAATTCTCAGTAATTCAAAGTAGTCTCCCGTATAAGTCATATGATTTGTAGCCGGAGTAATCGGTGCAAAAGATTACTGAAGAAAACCCTGGTCTGCCTGGCAACCACAGTCTAAAAATTTCACCTATTTTTATGTTGATTCTTAAAAAGACACAACAAAAGGTCTTGAACCATAATAAAAACTGTTCAAGTCATAATAATGATAAAAGATCGAATAAATGTAAAAAAAGAAAAAAAAACGTACGTTTTGTAAGCTCAGTGAATTTAGAGAGGTTAACCGTTTATTTCTTAAAGCGACATTGCTATTGGCGCCCAACGTAGGGCTGTTATGAACGTCGCAGTAAATATTTGATATATTGGATAAAAGAAAGCGGTTATAAAGGCATGTTAAAAAGGCATATTTCGTCTTGACATTATAACAAACAAAAATGGCGCCCAACGTGGGGCCTTAACCGCAAATGAAAACAAATAGTATATGCTGTACAATAATTATGCTAAAAAATAAAGTACTTAATAAAGGACCTCCACCATTTCATGCCGAATGTATTTTTTAAATACATTAAATGGCGCCCAACATTGCATTTTAGGCTTTCATCTTCCCTGTGCGAGTACAAATTTTAACAGTTATTTATCTGTAATACTCATGACCTTTAAAACTCTACTCATATCCGTTTTTAAACGTGGTGGCGCTGTTGATATCACCCAGTATAGTTGTCGGAATTTATATGGCTTTTTCCCGGGCACGTTTGACTTCACCCATGTAGCAAATCAACTATTTAGTTTGCTCTTGAAGTCATAACTGCCTGATGCAAATCACTATTTAAATGGCATTCCATGATTTGATTTTGACTAAAATAACACGTACAAACATAAAAATTACAATGTAAATAAAAGTCAGTCGCAAAGGTATCGACAAACATTCGAGGTAATATCGATTACAAATATGGGGCACATGACTTTTACAACATTCATAGTTATAGTCGAACTCACAGTCACAGTAACAGTCATAGTCATATTTATGGTTATAGCCTTCCGCACACACTCACACACCTTCAGAGGGAAGTATTTTTAATAAAAAACCAACTTTTTTGTCTCGCTGTGATTATGAATTTTACCACAACACAGCAGCAGAAAAATCCAATGCGTCCACATTTTTTTGTTCGTTCGTTTATGGCATACAATGACTGAAATCTATCCAGAAGGGAAATAAAATGGAGAAAAAAAATATGCAGAGAGAAACAAACAAATGCATAAATAGCAAACAAGAAAAAAGAGTCGGATAAATGTAAACCTTTGTAATGGCAGTAGCAAAAAAAGTGAAGTTATAGCTAAAAAAAATACAAAGTATATAAAAAGTAAAAGAAAATACCATGTGTAGAACGACTAAGGAGAATTCAAAACACCCTATTATACAGGAGTATTTTGATAGTAGTTGCAATGCCTTCCACAGTTGACCTTTGAAAGCACTTATTAAAATCTGTGGGTGAAGACAAAGAGCAACTTCATAAGGTGGGTCAGACAAAGTTTTGTATGTGACGGAGACGGTATGATAATGTGTCAATAAAAATGTGTTAGTAAGAACGTGTCCATCTAAAAATATAACAGCGTCAGGAAGATAGCCTTAGCCTCATTAAAGTAATATCAACAATATTTGTATAAACGAAAATTCCAACAATTTTACTATAAGAAATTGCTATAATTTTTCCGAAAAATTGTAACAATTTTTTAATAAAGACACATTGCGACAATTTTTCTACAAAAAAAAACATTGCAATTTTTTGCAATTGCAATTTTTCTACAAAGAAACATTGCAAAAGTCTATAAAGAAAAATTGCGAACATTTGTCTATAAACAAAATTTTTACTTTTTTTCTATAAGAAAAATTTGCAACATTTTTTCTATAGAGAAAAATTGCAACACTTTTTCTATGGAGAAAAATTGCAACATTTTTTCTATAAAGAAAAATTTCAACTTTTTTCTATAGGAAAAATTGCAACATTTTTTTAAGAAAACTTGCAAGAATTTTTCTATAAAGAAAAATTGCAAGAATTTTTCTATAAAGAAAAATCGCCACAAATTGCAAAAATTTTTCTATAAAGAAAAATTGCAAAAAAATTTCTTTAAAGAAAAATTGCAAAAAATTTTCTAAAAAGAAAAATTGCAAAAAAATTTCTATTAAGAAAAATTGCAACAGTTTTTATATTAAAATAAATGTTTTTATTACAATTAAATGTTCTCTTTAGAACATTCTTGAGAATTTTTCTATTAACAAAAATTGCAAAACTTTTTCTATAAAGAAAAACTAAAAATTTTTTTATAAAGAAAGAATTATCTATATCTAAGAATTATCTAGAAAGAAAAATTGCAAATTTTTTTTTATTAAGAAAAATTGCAAATTTTTTTTATTAAGAAAAATTGCAAATTTTTTTTATTAAGAAAAATTGCAACAATTTTTCAATAAAGAAAAAATGCAAAAAATTTGCAAAAAAATTCAATAAAGAAAAATGTTAACAATTTTGCAACAAAAATTCTGTTAACATTTTTGAGAATTTTCCTATTAAGAACATTTTTCTTATAAAGAAAAATTTTAAAAAAAGTTTCATTAAGAAAAATTGCAATTTTTTTTAAAATTAAATTTGCAAAAAAAAATCTATAAAGAAAAATTGCAAAAAAATTCTCTTAGGAAAATTGCAAAAAAATTTCTATTTAGAGAAATTGACAAAATTGATGTATTTTTCTATATGCAATTTTTCTTTATAGAAAAATTGATGCAATTTTTCGATAAGAATATAAAGAAATAATTCGCCATTTTTTTTATAATAAAATTTGAAACAATTTTTCAATAAAGAATATTGCTATAATTTTTCCATAAATACAAATTGTGACAGTTTTTCTATCAAGAAAATTTGCTCTAATTTTTTTTATAGAAAAATTTAAACAATTCTTAGATAATTTTAATTTATCGCAATTTTTTTATAGAAAATTTGTCGCAATTTTTTTATAGAAAAATTGTCGCAATATTTCTTATGGACAAATTGTCGCAATTTATTTTTATAGAAAGATTGTCGCAATTCTTTTATAGAAAAATTGCCGTAATTTTTTTATAGAAAACTTGTCGCAATTTTTTTTATAGAAAACTTGTCGCAATTTTTTTTATAGAAAACTTGTCGCAATTTTTTTATAGAAAAATTGTCGTAATGTTTTTATGGAAAAATTGTCGCAATTTTTTTTTTATAGAAAAATTGTTGCAATTTTTTTTAAAAAAATTCTTCGCCATTTTTTATAGAAAAATGGTCGTAATTTTTTAATAGAAAAATTAAGGAAGAAAAAATTGCAACCAATTTTCTTTATAGAAACAAAATTTTTCCGATTTTTTTTTTTAGAAAACAAAATTTAAATGTTATCAGATCAGTCCATGGTTTCATATAGCCCTTATAACTTCCAATATCGTATCTTGCCAATTAAAGACTGAAATTGCGTAAGAGTTTAATGAAGTTTGGTTTGTGTATCTTTCATACATTTTTTGTATGGGACGGAGATGGTATGGGGCGGAGAAGGAAAACCGGAAGCTCGGAGATATTGCTCTGGATTTAAAGATCTCATGCTACGCCTATGGAGTCTTAGGTGTTGAGGCCGTCATGTAGTCGTCCTCGTTCGAGTTAAGACTTTTCTTACTCGTTTAGGAGAAGTTTTCTCTTGTTGTTTAATGGGTTGTTGTGGAACTTAAAAATTTTCAAGTTCTAATAAATTTATAAACATAAAATTTCACCCAATAAGTTTAAATTTATTTTATTCAAAGCAATCGCGGCTGGTGAAACAAATTGTTCAGTAAGTTACTCGTTTACATTTGTTGTGCGACCAGGAACTGCCTCCACTGCGGGCTATGAGTATTGTGACTCGGAACTAAGCCATTATTTTTTTTCCAACCGCCTGTTGACATATGTCTTACTTGCCGCGTTGGGCGCCATTTCCTTTCCAATTTCACAGAATAGGTAGCTTAGTTTTTACACAAGTACTCCAAAGTTCTTTAAATTCACCCATTCTCAGAGAAGCCATTAAGTTTATGTTTTCTTTTTTCTTCTTCTTTTAAAAACAACTTGTTTTCTGCCAAGTATGGATGATTCACTATCTGATGTTAATGTATTTATCTTGGATTTTGTTGTACTCTACAGCTATGCTAAACTGCCAATCATTTTTAAACTGTTTTCGTGCTGTCAATTTTAACTTGAGATATTTATCAGAGCTATTGGCTGGGTTTTGTTAATCATTTACGATGATTAACAATGAATATTTCGAAGTTATTTAAGATGTTGAAGCTTGACTGAGTCTTCGCAGTTGTTCTGTAAAATGAAACGATGGAAAGACGAAAAAACGAAAAATATGGAAAACTGGTAAAGCAGTCGGCGTCTGTGTCTGTCTGAGCTGGGCCGCTACTTTTTTTTCAGTCGTCTTTTAAGTTGGGTTTTTCAATATCATGAATTCTGCTCATCCGTCTGTCTCTCAATCCATTCATTTAACTATCCATCTTTCTGCGTATTTATCCACATTTAATAAACCATAAACAGTCATTAATTTCAATGTTAATATTTATATAGTTTTTGTGTTTTTTCTTAACGTTTGTATTTTTAGTGTTTTTCCCCTGTACTCTCCTCTCTGCTCCTCTTTGTTTTTGTTTCTTTATTATTTCTGTTTTAAGTATGAATATAAATAATGATGAAACAAAAACAATGAAAACTATTTAATATTTGTATGGCTGCGTTTGGGGGTAGGATAAACATAAATTTCAGTACGACAGTGTGTAATAGGTTTTTATGAAATCCATCGCAGACGGATAGGAACGGACAGGCGGACGGACGCACGAACGAATGAACGAAGTGTGCGACTGGTCACACATTGGAATGACGCAGTTATGCGGATAATATGAGAGTTTAATAAACCGGCGTTGACACTAAAGCGGCCTTTAATGATTTCTGATTAAATTAAATGTCTTTATGAATATTTTTGCTTTAAACGAGATTTAAATTATCTTTAAAGACTGGCGTTAATAACTTTATCGGTTGTAAATAGGTTCGAGAATTCCAAGTGCATATTTCTTGCTAAACGATTTAAATGAGGAAATAATTGCAATTCAATGACACTTGAATGCAATGAGTTAATTACGATCATTGTGAAGTAGTTGAGTAGAAAGATTGAAGAGAAAACGTTAATCTTGATAGATGCGTTGGGCGCCATTTTCAAAAGAAAGAACCATTGATTGCTAGCAAGAATTTGCTGAAAACAACCAACATATTGTCACCTGCTTCATGCTTTGCTTTAACGACCCACGTTGGGCGCCATGAAAGTTGTGTAACGCCATTTAAAAGAAGAATTAGCAATTGCTAGCAAGGCAGTTGACAAACAAAAATTCAATAATTTATCAGAATCTGCCGAAAATAACTCACACATTCTAAACTAATTCATGCTTTGCATTAACGATCTACGTTGGGCGCCATGAAATTTGTGTGACTAACTTAGAGATTTTGGTTTGTTGTGATTATTTGTTGTTATTATTTTTTGAACAAGTGATTTACTCCACAAGCTAATAAGATCAGGTTTTTTGTTGTTGTTTGTCATAGAGGGAAGACAAAAAAACATTTTAAAGAAGAACCGGCTATTGCCAGCAAGGCAGTTGACCAACAGAAATTCACTAATTTATCAGAATCTGCTGAGAACAACTTTTACATTCTCACCTGCAGCAGGCTTTGCACAAACGATTCACGTTGGGCGCCATGAAATTTGTGTGACGTCACTTTAAAGAAGAACCGGCGATAGCGCGCAGGTCAGTTGACACACAAAAATTTAACGAATCTTCTGAAAACAGCACGCACATTCTTACACTTTAGCGATCCACGTTGGGCGCCATCAAATTTGTGTGACGCAAGTTTAAAGAAGAACCAGCGACTGCTTACTAGGCAAACAAAAAGTCAATAATTTATCAGGATATGCTGAAAGCAACACACATTCTTACCTGTTTCATGTTTTGCTTCAACGATTCACGTTGGGCGCCATCAAATTTGTGTGACGCCAGTTTAAAGAAGGACCAGCGACTGCTTACAAGCCAGTTGACAAACAAAAATTCAATAATTTATCTGGATATGCTGAAAGCAACTCACACATTCTCACCCGTTTCATGTTTTGCTTTAACGTTTGGGCTTAACGGCGTTGGGCGCCATAAAATTTGTGTGACGCTATTTTAAAGAAGAGCCAACAACTGCTAGCAAGGCATTTAACCAACAAAAATGTAATAATTAGAATGTGCTGAAAACGACTTACACATTTTGATCTGTTTTATGCTTTGCATTAACGACTCACGTTGGGCGCCATTAAAATTGTGTAACGTAGCACAACCAGTCTGTCCATGAAAGGGATATTTTTTCATTTCAGCCGACTGGGAGCACAACTATTTTTTAAGAAAGTACCATTTGAAATTTGAGTATGATTGCATGTAATTTGTGGCTTCTGGAGCGACAGGACTTCAGATCGGACGGGATCTTTGTGTGGGGTCAATTGAAAAAAGTGAACCAATATAATCGAATTTTACCAGGATTACTTATGCTCTGGGTTACTCGCTCATGTGTACCATACGAAATTTAGCTACAATCGGATTTAATTTGTAGCTTCTGGCAGCACCTCAAAGCGGGAGGGACCGGGAGGGACTATTCTAAAATATACTGCGATAAGGTCTAATTTTACCAGAGTTAGATGTTGGTTGCCTGTAACGCTTTATGTGAAATTTGCTAAGAATCGGTAGCAATATGTGAGTTCGATAGCTGTGGGTTCTAAAATCGACGAAAGGCCTTTGTATTATAGCCAAAGATAGATGGATATAGATCAAATTTAAAATGTCCAAATCTAAAAAAACTACCAAGTTTCGTCGAAATCGGTATATTTTTGAGACCTATACTTTGATTATATCGTATATGTTGGACGGATATCGCTCAATGGCATCAGAAAGTGATTCTAAACATAAGGTCTAGATCCTTTAATTTAAGGTATTACAAGCAACAATGCCAGGTCATAATACTGCGCAGTGTGGTGTGTTTTTGATAAGTCGTAAATGAACTTTTCTTCCTCATGGCAAAAGCTATCGTAAAATTAATGGCACAATTTCAATTGCTTAGTCGATCCACCCTAGTATACACATTTTGCTAATATCAAAAGGGGCGGAGTGGTTCGTATGCCAGGGAGCTACCAGATCGGGTCGCGTCAAAAACTCTTAGAGTTATAAAACAAGTGAGCATACGACTAACATATATAGGGTGATCCATCTAGAGGTATTTTTTCAAAATAAAAAAAATTCAAATCAAGTGTGGAATCATTTTTATTGTTCACACGAAATGACATTTTATGGCATTAATTTTTTGAAAATAATTACCTTCAAATGTTGGCAACTGTATTATGGAAATGAGCGTTCGGTGAGAAACGGGAAGATCTGCTGTTTCCGACCAAAATTTTGTTCAGTGATGAATGATGCCCATTTCTGGCTCAACGGCAAAGTCAATAAACAAAATTGCCGCATTTGGGCTAAAGAGCAACGAGAAGAGGTTCAAGAGTTGCCATTATACCCAGAGAAAACCACGGTTTGATAGCTGGTGAAATCATCGGTGCGTATTTTTAAAAAATGATGATGGCCGGAACGTAACCGTGAATGGTGCTCGCTATGGCGCCATGATATCGATCTTTATGCTATCTGAAATTGAAGCCCGTAATCTTGACGACACTTGGTTTCAACAGGACGGTGTCACTTGCCATACAGCTGCTCAACCAATTTATCTATTAAGAGGTCATTTCGTATAGCAGCTAATTTCACGTTTTTGACAGGTGAGTTGGCCGCCTAGATCGAGTGATATCACACCTTTAGGCATTTTTCTTTGGGCTTACGTAAAGTCCAAAGTCTATGCTGACAAACCAGCTACGATTCAGGTTTTGGAAGCCAACATTACGCGTGTCATTAAAGCCATACCGGTCGAAATGCTCGAACGAGTCATCCAAAATTGGACCCTCAAAATGGAAACCCTGAGACGTAGTTGCGGCCACCATTTGAAGGAAATTATATTCAAAAAATAAATGCCATAAACTGTCCATTCAAATTATCATTAAAGATTCCACACTTGATTCAAATTTTTATTTTTTTTTTATTTTGAAAAAATACCTCTAGATGAATTACCCTACATTATCCAAATTATAATTTTTTTCTTTTGCTTTTACCCGATAGCAAAAAATGGGTTAAACCGACATGTCGTCTTTAAGCAATTTTTGAGAAACCGACTTCGGATTTTGACCTTAAAACCTGAACGGTTTTCAGTACCGTTTTTGGACACTACAAAATAATTTCTTTATTGAATTTTCCAAACTCCTTCTTTGAACCCCAAAGCCTACTTCGTTTCACGATCTGCGACTTATTATTTTCAATCTAACCCCGTCTCATTATAACTGCATTCCAAGCCCATAAAATTTCTTTGCTGACAGATCATCTTGAAAATATTTTTAACGCTTCTTGTTCAACACACATTTCATGTCGATTTTATAAAGTGTGATTAAGTAATTAAATGGCATCGCCGCTGGATAGCTGATAGCTCCAACAGCAGATCGTGCTAATAACTTATTCAAATACATGCTTAAGATGAAGACGGTAGTTAAAGACAAGAAATAAGAAAGCGAAAGATAGATGAGAAAAAGAGAGAGAAGAAATACACAAATTATTTGATAAATTTACATAAATTACGATTTAACCGTTTAAAGCTGCACAGCTTCTGTTCGAAATTGTACCGGCCGCGAACAAATAAAAAGCCGCATCTTGGCCGCATCAGCAGCAGTTGCTGCTAACGACTGCTGCTCAACGTCATGATCAAAATCGTGGTCATAGCCACCGCCAGCCACCACATTCCAAACAAGGCCTTAAGCATTGGACTATTGGCTTCTTTAATTGTTTGCTTTGCACGTGGTTCCAAAGGTTTTTTTTTTAAATAATTTTCAAACTCAGAAAATAAAAAATGTGGAAAATTGTAGCGGCGATGGTTTGACTAAATCATTTGAATTTTCCAAGATCCGTTGATTAACATCTCTGGTATGCTAATGCTTTAGCACGATTTTTAGACGATGACTCACGTTGTTGTTTTCAGCTTAGAACAATAAAAGTCGATTGTCTATTGTTTTAAAGCTTAGATGACACCGAGATGCCACGCCGTTGTTCGACACTGAGAGATTACACGCAGTGACATTAATACGTTTCGAGTTCTTGGTAAAAACTCTTAGAACCGCCTTTGTCGTCTGTGTCAATCTATTCAATTGAGCTCTAGTTGAAAAGCTTTTTTTTCGATTTTAGAGTATCAACCGAAAGGTAAACAGAGTAATTTCTCTGAAAAAGTTTAAGGTTTGGGTGGCGCCTACATACACGCAGAAAAAAAGTATGGTTAAGGTGACAATATTCGAAGAGGATCATACTATTGTTGGGTATAGGGTTGTGGCACAACAATATAATGATCATCACAGCAATAGTATGGTTCACACACAATCATACTATGATCCCCACAATAATACTATGGTCCTCTCAACAATAATATTATTCACACACAACCATACTATGGTCCCCACAACCATATTTTTGTTCACACTCAACCATACTATGATCCCCATAACCATATTATGATTCTCATAATTATAGTTTGTTTTACATACAACCACAGTATGGTCCTCACAACCATAGTATGACTCACACACAATCCTGCTATGATCCCCAAAATTCTTTGTAAGGATTATGCTAAGTTACTATTTAACAAAAGAGATTTTTAATTAAGTTAATTATGGCAAAATATATTGAACTAAATACGATAATAGGAGTGACTTATTTAACAGTAGAAAAATTTAATTATTAAAAATATATCAGTTATACTAATCCAAAGTAGTTTGTTTTGAAAAAAAATAATTTACATCTAAAACATGCTATTATTGCGTAAAACTTGTAACAATTACATTGTCAAATTAAAAAAAAATACGATTTTGCTGGTATGATTGCCGTAATCATATTATTGAAAATTTCCGAAACATTTAATGATTATTTTCTTTGTTACAGGCGATTGAAGTAAACAAGTTTTATAATTTTTGAAAAATGGAAAATAAAGAGTTTCGTGCGGTAATTAAACACTTTTATATGAAAGGTTATACGCCACAATTAATCAAAGATGAATTGGATTCTGTTCATGGTGATAATGCACCATCATACTCCACCGTGAAATCCTGGGCTCAACAATTTAAAATGGGTCGTTCAAGTACGGAAGATGAATAACGCTCTGGAAGACCGAAAACTGCTACTACTATTGAAAACATTAGAAAAATATTTAATGAAGTGACTAAAGATAGACGAATAAAGCTCAGAGAACTTGCTGATGTTGTTAAAATACACGAAAAACAAGTTTGGAGTATTTTACACGATGAACTCCACATGAAAAAGCTATTCGCAAGATGGGTGCCGCGTTTGTTGACTGTGCCCCAAAAAATCGTCCGTTGGACCAATTCCGAGGAGCATAACTGCTGATGAAACATGGATCCATCACTACATCCCAGAATGCAAAGAACAGTCAAAACAATGGATAGAAGCTGGTAAAAGTGGTCCCAAGAAGGCGAAAACTGTTAAGTCAGCAGGAAAAGTAATGGCCACAGTATTTTGGGATGCAAGGGGTATACTATTTACTGATTATCTTGAGAAAGGAAAAACTATAATTAGTGAATATTATTGTGCATTATTGGATCGGTTGAGTGAAGAAATCAAGATAAAACGACCGCATTTAGAAAAAAAGTTCTTTTTCATCAAGATAATGCTCCTTCACACACTGCAATGTTAACTCAACAAAAACTGGCCGAATTACGATTTGAAATTGCTTCTTCATTTAGAAACAGGTGTTCACAAAAGGCGCATCCGCGATTTTTTTACAATGGAAAAATTAGAAATGCGTGGTGTCATTAAATATTTACATAAAAAAGGTTTATCGGGACAAGAAATTCATAATGATATGGTGAATGTGTTAGGTAAAAGTGCTCCTTCATATGCAACAGTAAAAAATTGGGTTGCTGAATTTAAACGTGGTCGTACAAGCATTGAAGATGAACCACGTAGTGGACGTCCAAAAACAGCAACAACAACAGAAATTGTAGCCAAAGTGCATGATATGGTATTAAATGATCGACGAATAAAAGTGCGTGAAATAGCTAATATCATGGGCATCTCAAATGATCGAGTCCACTTAATTTAGCATGAAGAACTACAGATGAAAAAGCTTTCTGCAAGATGGGTGCCGCACTTGTTAACAGTCGACCAAAAACGCATAAGAATGAACATTTCTCAAGCTTGTTTGGATCGTTTGGATCGAAATAAAATGGATTTTAAGCGTCTTTTCATAACTGTTGATGAGAAATGGATCCACCACTATACTCCAGAGACAAAAGAACAATCCAAACAATGGACTGAAGCTGGAGGAAGTGCCCCAAAGAAGGCAAAAACAATTCAATCGGCTGGTAAGGTTATGGCAACGGGTTTTTGGGACTTCAAAGGTATTTTATTGATTGACTATCTGCAAAAGGGTAAAACAATAAATTCAGATTACTATTGCAACCTTTTAGATCAATTAAATGTACAAATTCGAGAAAAACGTCCTGGCTTACAACACAAAAAAAAATAATTTTTTATCAAGACAACGCACCATCGCACAAGAGTGTTTTAACAATGGCTAAAATCAACGAATTAAAGTACGAGTTGCTTGACCACCCACCTTATTCTCCTGATTTAGCTCCCAGTGACTTTTACCTGTTCCCAAATCTAAAAAAATTCCTTGCTGGCAAGCGTTTTACCTCAAATGAAGATGCAATTACAGTTGTAAACCACTATTTTGAAGACCTTGAGGAAAACTATTTTAATTAAGGGATAGAATTGCTAGATAAGCGTTGGACTAAGTGTATTGAAGTTTCAGGAGATTATATTAAAAAATAAAAATATTTTTAAAAAACTAACTATTCTCTTTCATTGATAGGCTAAGAACTTTCAGAACCGCCCTCGTATAGTCCGGATTTAGCTTCTTCTGATTATTTATTGTTTCCAAATTTAAAAAAATTTCTCGGAGGCAAAAAATGTTCGTTCAATAGCGAGGTAATTGCTGAAACTGAGGCATATTTTGAAGGTCTTGAAAAATCTTATTTTTCGGATGGAATTAAAAAACTTGAAAAACGTTTGCTGAAGTGTATTGCGTTGGAAGGAGATTCGGTTGAAAAATAAATAATAATAATTCCAAAAAAAACGGTTCTTTTTATGTTAGGCCAGTTACTTATGCGGTCGCCCTCGTATATGTTATACTCGAACTAGATCACATACATTTTAAAGCATTTTGTCCAACCCAAAAATCAATTTTTAAATTAAAGGGTAAAGGGAGCTGTTCCTAATGGTACACTGAGCCGAAAATACAATAAATGGGCACATAGTTTGCTTATTGACAGAACCACTCAGCCAGAAATGAGCTTCAACGCTGAAGATGATTTTTCGATGAAATTCTGGATTTTCGTGAAACTGCCAGAGCCCAATTGGAGAAGCTTCAGCGTTTAAAATGATCAACTGGCTTTAGGTCTTGAGTCAGTTTGATCTTAAAAGGATGATGGCCAAGATCTATTCGCCAAATACGCCACAGTGTGGTTTGAGAGTTGCCCAAATCCTGGGAACAACGTGGAATCGACTGATTTGGCTTATTTTGAACGGATACATTTACGGCTGCGATACTTTCGTCGCTTCGAGCGGTTCGGCGTGTCTTTGGCGGCGGAATATCCAGAAGTGAAAATTTGGATCGAAATTTTTTTTTTTTAGCACGCACAGCCTGTCGGGTGGTACGATTATGACGACCGAAAATTGGAGTAAGCGCTCTTAAAGTTGCAACCACCGACTCAGAATTTTAGTAGTTATTTTCAATAATTTCCAAACGTGCTCGTAAGTGAAATTTACCATGATGAAAATGTTAAATTCGACTTACGTTTTGACTCTGAAGGATCATTTGAAATGTTTGAGCGTGCGTTGACCTAACGATGCGAAATTGTTATGTCCCTATTGGAAAACCCGACATTTCTTCTTAAAAACTATGCGTCTGAAAAAAAACACCCTTTATAACTTTTTCCCACACAAAAAATATTAATTCCCAATTTTTTTCGTTTTTTTTTTTGTAGGTCGGGCATCATTTTTCAAACGTCATAAAAACAAAATTTAACTTCAGTTAAGAAATTTATTTTGAGAATTTCCTTCAAATCGTTCCATGTATATGTAGAAGGCAGCGCGACATATCGATACTTAAGTTAAGGAAAACAGTCCGACAAGCAAAGCTTTCTTATTGCCCAAGTTTGGTGTTAATCGATCAAGCGGCTCTCGAGTTTTAGGCGCTCGTACACGGAACATTTCATTTTTATGAAGGGTGGTTAAATTATAAGGGCCGATGTTGAATGTGAACCACATCTAAACGTCAAGTTTTTTTGTGCATTTCATTCGATATTTCCCAATTTCAGACTAACTCAATTTGAACCATTGAAAGATATACAAGCGAGAAACGCTTTAAAGTTATTCAAGCTTATTAGGAAAATGGGCAACGGTGGATGATCAATTTTCGAAGAAAATCATTTTCAGTGATGAGGCACATTATCACCTCAGTGGATTCGTCAATAAGCAGAATTGCCGCATTTGGGCGAATGATAATCCAAGAGTGATTGTCGAAAAAACAATGCACCCACAAAGAGTGACATTTGGTGCGTTTATAGGCTGGCGGGATCATCGGGTCGTTTTTTTTTCAAAATGTGGCCGGTCAGGCAGTTGCTGTGAATGGTGTTCGCGATCGTGAGATGCTAACGAACTTTTTATAGCCCGAGTTGGAAGATATGGATGAGGACGATATGTGGTTTCAACAGGACGGTGTCACTTGCCACAAAGCTATCGGAACATTGGTTCATTTGCGCGACAAATTCAATGGCCGTGTTATCTCACGTCGTGGCGATGTTAATTGTTTGCCAAGATCATATGATTTGACACCGTTGGATCTCTTTTTTTTTTGGGGCTATTAGAAAGAAAAGATGTACGTCGATTAGCCAGCTACAATTGAAGAGCTAAAGGATGAGATAATTCGGCACACTAACGGCATTGAACCTCAAGTATGCCACAGCTTCATCGAAAATTTGGACCATCGGATGGAGGTGCGCCGTTGAGGTCGCGGCGGCCATTTGACCCATACATAATTAAACCATACCAATTTTAGCATAATAAAAAGAAATGACAATAATTTCCTTAAAAATTTGTTGTATAAGTTAAAAATAAATAATAAATAATTTGTGTTTTATTCAAAATCAACATCGGCCCTTAAAATTTAACCACCCGAAACATTAAAAAGATTGGAAATTATTAATATTTTTTCATACGTATGATACGCACAGCACATAAGTTTTTATTAATCGGATTCGGTTTCTTTGATCAAGTTAACTTCCAGCTTCACCTTATCTCAGCTGAAGAATGTTTCCGCCCTCTGTGAAAGTTAACTTCCAGCCTAACCTTATCTTAGCTGAAGAATGTTTCCGCCTTCTGCGCAATGTTGACTTCCAGCATAGCCCCCGCCTGTCCTCATCTCAGTAGAAGAATGTTGTTTCCGCCCTCTGGGAATTTTGCTGCTTAATATTTTGTGTTTCATATAAACAACAATTTTGGTTTCCTTGCATTGATTTTATGAATCACGTTTTGTTTGAATTATGTGGAAAAGAAGTTAAAAAAAACAAACAGAGAGATAATCAGGTCATTTATTTAAGCCCACCGACGAAAAAAAAACAAACACCAAATTCACACAAAAGTTAGAGACCAACGGACAGCTATCGCAAACCAAAAAAAAACAACAGAATCGGCTAATAAACCGGTAGTGTTGGAAATAAGGAATTTCAAATAATTTAAACCAACAATGATTTAAAATAAAATTTATTATAGTTTGCCGCAGAGTGGTCGGACGGTCGGTCGGTCGGACCGACTTGATAGGTTTCATAAGCCAAACAAACAAATAAAACGAAACTGAACCGCACCGCACCGACCGAATTCAACTAAAAACTGAAAATGCGTCATTTACGCTGCTCTAAATTTTTTTTTGAAAAATGAATTAAAAATCTGCAACTAAAAAGCTTAAATATTAAATATAACAACAAATGTTGAAGCACATTAACACTTATGTATTTGAAGCTATACCTCTATATCTACGAATGTACGAGTATATAGGAAATTGTTATGATCTGGAACGTAATTTATATTGTGCTTAAAAAAAAGACTGAGCAACGAAAACTTTAACACGTTCGTAACTGAAATACAGTCCATATAATAAACAATAAGTCTTTTGTAAAGGGTTTTCCAATAGGGACATAACAATTTCGTATTTCTATGTCAACGCACCCACAAACATTTTGAATGATCATTCAGTGTCAAAAAGTTAGTTAGTCGCAGTCAACATTTTCTTCATGGTAAAGTTCAATTATGAGCTGCGTCTGGAAATCATTTTACTACCAAAATTCTTGCAACTTTAAGAGCGCCTACTCCAATTTTCGGTCGTCATAATCATCCCACCTGACAGGCTGTGCGTGCTATAATTAATAAATTTTGATCTAAATTTTCACTTTTGGATCCAAATTTTCACTTTTGGATCGAAATTTTCACTTTTGGATCCAAATTTTCACTTTTGGATCCAAATTCTTACCTTTGGATGTTCCGAAGTCAAAGAGATGCAGTACTGCTCGAAGCGACGAAAATATCACGGTTTTTCTCAACTTAAGTATGGATAGGTCGCGCTGCCTTCTACATATTTATAGAACGATTTGAATGAAATGCTCAAAATAAATTTCTTAACTGAAGTTAAATTTTGTTTATGACGTTTAAAAAGTGTTGCCCAATCTACTAAAAAAAACGAAAAAAATTGGGAATTACTATTTTCTTGTGTGGAAAGCTCTAGTGAATAAATTTGGTTCCAAATTTTCACTTTTTCGTAGTCGTAATTGTATCCGTTCAGAACGGATCAAATCAGACGTTTCCCCGTCGTTCTCATGAATTGGGCAACTCTCAAACAACACTGTGGCGTATTTTGCGAGAACATCTTAGCCTTCAACCTGACTCAAGCACTAAAGCCACTTGATCATTTGAAACGCCGAAACTACTCCAATTGAGCCTTGGCAAAGTTTCACGAAAATCCAGACCTAAGGGTAAAAACCAGTTTTGTTCAGGAGAGCCATTTTAAAGATTTAAATACGTGTCTCATTGGTGTACCATCACTTTCATAAAACGCGCTTATCTCAGGGAGGGAACACTTTTGGGGCATGGGATCGGTCTCAGTCGATGCTCAGATGTTGTCCACATCAAAAAACAAAACAAAAAGTGAAAATTGATTTTTTTAACCCTTAGGTCCCTTTCTCTATGTGCTGTCACATATGTCCCCATTTACAGAAGGAAACTCTACTTTCGTCAATTTTTTCGATTTCCTTTTGAACTTGCGCCTTGTGTTTACACAAGGCAATTCGGTAACAGCAATTTTTGTTTTTATTCGTTGTGATTTTTGTGTGAAAAAATACTAAAATTATCTGCAGCCAACTTCACACTGCGGGAACCACTAAAGGAATTGATAGTACGGGCAAGTTTTTTCCCCTCTCCATTCCTCTGACCTCTGTCTCCCACAAACTGGGAGTTTCGGCAAGTCAAGTTGCCAAATATGCTTCAAGACCCACAATTCATACTTAAACATTCTGGATCTGATCACGAGTTATTTCTCGAACCGAAGTCTGCTCTATAGCAGTGTCGTAGGCGAAGCTGTTTATCACGAGACAGCTGGCGTTCCCCAAGGATCGGCACTAAAGGAATTGATTGTACGGGCATGTTTTTTCCCCACTCTATTCCTCTGCCCTCTGTCTCCCACAAACTGGAGTTGCGGCAAGTCAAGTTGCCAAATATGCTTCAAGACACACAATTGCATACTTAAGCATTCTGGATCTGATCACGAGCTATTTCATGAACCGAAGGCTACTCTATAGCGGTGACGTAGGCGAAGCTGTTTATCACGAGACAGCTGGCGTTCCCCAAGGATCGGCACTAAAGGAATTGATAGTACGGGCAAGTTTTTTTCACTCTCCATTCCTCTGACCTCTGTCTCCCACAAACCGAGAGTTGCGGCAAGTCAAGTTGCCAAATATGCTTCAAGACACACAATTGCATACTTAAACATTCTGGATCTGATCACGAGTTATTTCTCGAACCGAAGGCTGCTCTATAGCAGTGACGTAGGCGAAACTGTTTATTACGTGACAGCTGGCGTTCCCCAAGGATCGGCACTAAAGGAATTGATAGTACGGGCAAGTTTTTTTCACTCTCCATTCCTCTGACCTCTGTCTCCCACAAATTGAGAGTTGCGGCAAGTCAAGTCGCCACATATGCTTCAAGACACACAATTGCATACATCCTGGATACATTCTGGATCTGAGCTCGAGTTACTTCTCGAACCGAAGGCTGCTCCATAGCAGTGACGTAGGTGAAGCTGTTTATCACGTGACAGCTGGCGTTCCCCAAGGATCGGTTCTCGGCGGCGCGATGCCGAGAAAGAAAGCCAGTAGAAGCTTACCTCTATTTAACACCTGAGTGCCCTGCGAGCAATAAGTGGATACCAAACCGTATTGGACAAAGCCGCTTGCGTTGTAGCAGGGATGATGCCGATCGACATTTTGGTAGATGAAATGAGACGCATATACGATAGGAGACCAGCAAACTCACCTGAAAGAAGATATATGCTAAATTCTGAAAGAGATATCTCAAAGGGTATTTGACAAGCCAGGCGGAACAGCAGCACAAAAGGCAGATGGACGCACCAGTTAATCCCCACTGTCTCCGACTGGATAAATCGGTCCTAAGGGGACGTTAACTATTACCTGACGCAATTTCTTACAGGGCAAGGTTGCTTTAGAAAATATCTTCACAGATTTGGACATGACAGCTCGCCTGTATGCCCGAACTGCGTGGAGGAAGAAGAAACCGCAGAACACGCTGTATTTAATTGTGCCAGATTTAGCGCTTCACTTATGGACATCCCGGGACCTCAACACATTGTGGAATTTATGCTCCAGAGTGTTGACATGACAATTGGGTAAAGATAGAAATGCACACAGCAATAGTGCTTAAGGAACTGCGAAGGACGGAACTCATTCGAAACATGGAATCAAGATCCAACGTCGATTCCAACGACGATAGCTTAAATGCTAACCCGGCCCCCGCGAAGAAATGCCTTACGGCAGTCCCGCGGGGGTGAGTGTTTGAAGTGTGTGGATGTGGTTTAGTACGTAGGCGCCAGAGATGGTTAATCGTGCATGCTTGTAGTGCGGGCGACTTGTATCGATAAAGATTCCAGACCTCCGGCTCGTAACGCGTTACAAGCGATTTACTGAAAGGCAAATTCGGTGAGCGTGTAATCTTAGGAAATGGTCCGGTCGAATGGCTATTTCGTTCATGCGATTTAACGCCATTGGATTTATTTTTTTTGTGGCCACATCAAGTCATTGGTCTATGCCAACAAGCCAACAACTTTAGACGAGCTCTGAGACAACATCTAATGCGAAATTGCCAACGTTGCGGTTGAAATGTGTGCAAAAGTGCCGAAAAATTAGGTTCAAAGAATATATCGCTGTACACGGAGTCGTGGTGATCATATGACCGAAATCGAGTTACATTCTTAAAAAGTAACATTTGAGTAATTTTAACTCTTTATCTTAAATTTTCTGTATTTTATTAATATATAAAATTGTTATATTCTTAAGGGACAACCCTGTTTTTTAACTACAAAGGGTACTCCAGAAAATGGATGCATAGAAAAAATACAATTTTTCGGTTCCATTAAAAAAACTCAAATGCGAGTATACAAAGAAAAACTTAATTAGGAATTTTATGCTAAAAATGTCATATACGAGGGTTGCTATATATATTTCTGCCCAAGGCACACTAAGTGTTGCCTGGCGCCATCTGACATTTCCATTGGAAAGTTTGACATTTTTTAGCATACATGTACTCAGAACGTTTTGACGTACGACCAGCATTTGTGTTGCTTACAGTGACTTGAAAAAATCAATTTGGCAAAAAAATGTAATTAACTCGTGAACATTTTCGTGCGATCATTTTTCACAACTTTCGACGTGGATTATCGCGACAAGAGTGCATCGACGAACTTAAAACTTTGTATGGCGATGAAACACCATCCTATAGCACTGTGAAAAACTGGTTTAATGAATTCAATCGTGGCCGACGCTCGCTCAAAGACGAAGGTCGTCCAAAAACGGCCGTTGTGCCAGAGAGCGAACATTGATGCCGTGCGTGAACTGATAATGCAAGATCATCATATGACATTTCTTCCACCAGCATACATTCGATATTGCATGAACACCTGGCCGTAAAAAAGGTTTGTTCGATCCCGCACAATTTTTTTTGAAAAAATACGACCTTGGTGCTTTAAAAGACGTTTATAAGATCGTCACAGGTGACGAATCATGAATCTATGCATATGAGCCCGAAACAAAACAGCAATCGACGGTTCTCAATAGAATAGTTTTCACGTATCGCCACAAATAGGATGACTTCAGGCATGCATTTAATTCATCTGATTTCGGAATCACGGGAAGTGTTTGTCGGAAGTCGCCTGCCAACAGTATCCTCACGCTACCAAAGCGATTATTATTGTTGCGCAAATCTTTCAATATTCGATCGAGTGCTTCTAATGATCGTTTGTTCGCCGTCGTGCACTCATCCCATATTATCAATTTACAATTTTTCAACCCTTTTGCAATGGCTGATTGCTTTAAAAAGTTGCCAACAGGATTTTCGTTGATGTGCTGGTTTAGATGAAGCTTTAGTGCTGCATGTGCGGTTTTTCCACCTTCCAACAGTGTTGCAGCAATTCCGGTAGATGCTAAAGCAATACCACTTTGAGCACGTATTGCTGCTAACATCAATGATAGCAGGAACGTTTTCACTGTTCCGCCGGGCGCATCAAGGAAAAATAGTCCAGCATTTCCATCATCGACAGCCTTTATCAGTGCATCATACGCACTCATTTGTTGTCTATTCAACAGTGGAATATTTGTTTGTATTTGTTGTTGCAAAGTTATTGTGTCGTAGGAACGCTCGCGTTCCAATTCACGATGTCATCTATAGGCTGATCTTTCAGAACAAACAAAAATATAAAAGTTCAAATCTAGTGTAGCATCTTTATTGGTAATTTGAAAGGACATTTTATGGCATTTATTTTTTGAATATAATTTCCTTCACATGTTGGCCGCAACTACGCCTCAGGGTTTCCATTCGGAGGGTTCAATTTATTGACACGCGTAATGTTCGCTTCCAAAACCTGAATCGTAGCTGGTTTGTCAGCATAGACTTTGGACTTTACGTAACCCCAAAGAAAAATGTCTAAAGGTGTGATATCACTCGATCAAGGCGCCCAAAACATGCCCAAAACATGAAATTAGCTGCTTTTAGAAATGACCTCCAAATAGATCCATTGTTAAGTTAACTGTATGGCAAGTGGCGCCGTCCTGTTGAAACCAAGTGTCGTCAAGATTAAGGGTTTCAATTTCAGATAGCAAAAAAATCGCTAGCGCGCCATGATATGGTTATTCATGGTTACGTTCCGGCCATCATCATTTTTGAAAAAATATGCACCGATAACTCCACCAGGTTATAAACCGCACCAACCCGTGGTTTTCTCTGGGTATAATGGCACCTCTTGAACCTCTTCTTGCTCTTCAGCCCAAATGCGACAATTTTGTTTATTGACTTCGCCGTTGAGCCAGAAATGGGCCTCATCATTGAACAAAATTTTGGACGAAAACAGAGGATCTTCCCTTTCTCGACTAACGCTCATTTCCATAATTGCCAACATTTGAAGGAAATTATTTTCAAAAAATAAATGCCATAAAATGTCCTTTAAAATTACCAATAAAGACTCTTGATTTGAATTTTTATATTTTTTTGTTCTGAAAAAATTCCTCTAGATGGATCACCCTAATCTATAAATATATAAATGAAATGTGTTTTGTTACTAAACCATCATACCAAATATTTTTCAAATGCCGGTTTCATGCAAACTACACATAAATCATCAACAGACCATCGTAACCTAAAATTTTATACCGATTGACAGCCTTCTAGCTCAAAAAACAGTTTTGTTACGCCTCCTCCGCCCACACTCCAAAATTTCGATTATGAACAAACCCCCAGAAGGAAGTATCCAGTTTTCCCCAGTCGTTTTCAAGTTTAAGCGGTGTAGCAAAGCACATTTCATTTTTATATACTTAATGAAAAAAGAAAATTGAAAAAAATCGAAAATAAACCTGTCGAAACACGCTGGGTGGTAAAAATCAGACATATTCAAATTTTGATATTTTGAAGTTCTTTTTTTATTTATTTTTTATTTTTTTTTAAAACCCGTGCTGAGAAAATACCTTTCCAACAAAGTACAAATCATCAAAATCGGTTTGGCCAATCTCGAGTTATGGGATTACATCGCTTCGGACACTTTCTTTTATATATATAGATATTTTCGTTATGAAGTAATGAAAAATTCATATATTTATAAAAAAAAGTTGTAAAATATTTTCAAAAATCAGTCGAAAAGACTTGAAGTAATAACCCAGCAAACCAAACCTTTATAATTCGGTCAGAATTCTGTACGACAATCGGCAAAATGTTCCGATTTCTTACCGAGTTCGTAACAAAAAACATATGAGAGAGTTGACAAACTACTACTGAACTACTTCTCTGAAAAAAAAAATCTTCAGACAAATCGAAGAGAATTCGTAACGATTTCGATAAGAATTCTCGATTGAGTTCAGATATTGTTCATAATTGTCTGATATCAGACATTGTCGGCAAATTTGGTTTACTGGGAAGCTGTGATGTCTGCAGTTTCGTTAAGAGCCTCGTCACCATTAGAAGACCCCAATACACTTAAAGGCAGGCAGTTTTGCATTTAACGAGAACTGCCGCGTTAGAATTTTCCACCGAACACACTAAAAATCGTACGCACTGCAGACATACCAAAACACATACACCCACACGCACGATTCAGTGCATGAATTTAATGAATTTTAATGTTGTTTCTATTTATTTAATATCATTGCAATATCTGATAAATAGTTTAGCCTATTTACGAAATTTTTAATTGAGTGATGGTGAAAAAATTTGCATACCAATTTTTTTGGTTGTAATTTAAGGGTTGTCTTTTTGGCTGTATGGAAATGGAGTTAGGGAATATTTTCATCCTCCCCAGACATTGCCAAAGATGATTGTTCGGTGTCATCACTTTTGCAGTAGCCTAGCTATATTTATTTGATCGTTCTGCTTTCCATTATTTGTATTAAAGCAACAACTCGGTCAGGCAACACTAAGTGTTGTCTGGCGCCATCTGACATTTCCATTGGAAAGTTTGACATTTTTTAGCATAAACGCACTCAAAACGTTTTGACGTACGACCATCATTTGTGTTGTTTACAGTGACTTGAAAAATCAATTTGGCAAAAAATGGAATTAACTCGTGAACATTTTCGTGCGATTATTTTTCATAACCCTCGACGTGGATTATCGCGACAAGAGTGCATCGATGAACTTAACTCTTTGTATGGCGATAAAGCACCAGTGCACTCAATTGTATTGCCTAACTGTTGTTCTCAAAGATTTGATATTTTTATTTTTCTTAGCTATTGCAATCTTATTTTTCCGTACTTAATGTTAGTTACCATTTAGCCTTCAAAATAAACGTTGGAAATTTAATTGAATCTTCGTAGAATTTTTTATTTACTTAAATTTTGGAAAGTGCCTGCAAAAAAGCTTGCAGGCTCAAAACAATAATGTTGATTTTTTTAACCTCACGAAAATTGATACACCCTTTATTTATAGTCTTATTCATGCTACACATTATCCAAATCAGGTGGTGGCTCGTTTGTTTTAGTTTTTTTTTACATGAGTATCCCCTGAAATTCAATACTCTTTATTAGCGTTAGCTTTTCATTCACTGAAAGAACCACTCACTGCTGGTTGTAATAATAATTTCAAACGAATTATTTTTTATCTCTTTTGTGTGTATGTGAAAAAGTATCTAATATTCTTTCTCCTCTTCCAAATTTGTTTATTAATTAGTGCAATTATCGAATAATCATCCGTTGAATTTTAAATAGTTAAAATTTAATTATATTGGAATTTAGGTGGCCTACACATTTTTTGCTGCTTCACTTTGTAGCACCCAGTGGTGTGGAAACAAACATCCCACATTATACGAGTAAGTTTGAAAAATTTTCACAATGTCCCATAGAGTTGAGATATTTGAGGCAATAGAATTGATAACGTTCGTTTGACTCATTTATTTGGAAAAATGTGTGTACCCCGAACAAACATGGACTTTATGCAAACGAAAGAATAATTGTGCGGTTCATTTAAAAAATTCACATTCGATCAAAAAATTGTTTAGAAATCCTGCAATAAAAATGTTGACATAATAACTAAAATATTCGTAAGTTGTTTATCAAAAATATTTTCGATTTCAAGCGATAAACAAATTTTAGATATTTACCAAAAGAAATTTGTAGTCCGTTTATCGAAAATATTTTCGTTCTGAGGTGATGAAAACATTCTCATTTTTACAGAACGGGTTGTATGCCGTTCGTGTCCGTATTCAAAGTAAGTGTGTGCCAGGCGATTTAAAACTTCACACATTTACCAAAAAGTTGTAAACATTTCTCAAAAAGCAGTCGGAAAGACTTCTCGTTACAATCAGGGGTGACTGCAGTTTCGGTGAGCGCTACTTCACCATCATAAGACCCCAGGCAACGAATGTGTTAGCTGCTTTACTTAGTAGGGCCATAAATACTGTTACACACGTTTTATGCTGTAGTATAAAAAGTACTGAATGTTTTTGGACCAAATATTTTTTAATATATTTATTGATGTAAAGGGTGTTTTTATTGAGGTATAGAACTTCGAATTGAAATAAAACACAAGAAAATCGTTTTAATGTCCATCAATTTGGCTTTATTGGAAGGATAATTTTATGCCATTAATGTTTAAATATGATTTCGGGCATGTGGCCGCCGCGGCTGGCTCGAATAAAGCCAATTCTACAGGTCCAATTTTCAACCACTTTTTCGAGCATATGGGGCCGTATGTTGGCAAAAACGCCACGAATGTTGGCTTCCAAGTCCCCTAACGTGTTTCTGGTTTGTTGGCGTAGACGAGCGACTTCACATATCCCCAAAGAAAATAATCCAATGGTGTCAAATCACACGATCTTGGTGGCCAATTGACAGGTCCATTCCGCGAAATTATGCGCTCATCGAATGTTTCCTTCAATAATTCGATTGTGACGTGCGCTGTGTGGCATGTAGCGCCGTCTTGTTGGAACCACAACTCATCCACATTCATGCCATCCAATTCGGGAACAAAATAGTCGGTTATCATGGCTCTATACCGGTCTCCATTAACGGTAACTGACCCTCCAGCATCATTTCGGAAGAAGTATGGCCCAATGACTCCACCAGCCCATAGAGCACACCAAACAGTCAGTTTTTGTGGATGTAATGACGTCTCAAGGGTCTCATGTGGATTCTCTTCACTCCAAATGCGGCAATTTTGCTTGTTGACGTAGCCATTCAACCAAAAATGAGCCTCATCACTGAACAAAATTTTGTGATGAAAATCAGCATCGAGATGAATCTCATTTTCGGCCCATTTTGCAAGCGTTGTTCTTTTGTCAACCTGTTCATGATGAAATGGCAAACCAAACTCAATATTAATCACTTGACAGCTGACAAAATGGCCGCCAGTTAAAAAAGTGATGCCAACTAAAATTCTATACCCCAATAAAAAACACACTTTATATTGTATCCAAAAAGAATCTACTTATTCGAAATGTCCGCCTTTTGCCTTTACACACGCCTTAAGTCGCACTGTCCAATCGTCAATAGCTGCTCAAACCTCGTGCATTGGAAAATTGGCCACAGCTCGAACCAAAGCAGTCGTAAGAGATCCAATGTTGGGGTATCTTTTGTGACAAACCTTGTCCTCTAAAACCTTCCACAATTTGTAATCCAATGGGTTCAAATCTGGACAGAGCCATTCTTTAGAGGAAATGAACGCTGGCAAATTGTTTCGAATCCAGGTCTGGGACGTTTAAGCCTTATGGGCCGGCGCAGAATCCTGCTGGAAAGTCCATGGCTGGTTTTGGAACAGGGAATTGTTAAGAGGCTTCACAACAGCTTCCAAAACGGTTTCTTGGTAAACTTTGGCCAATGTTTTGACTCCTTGTTCGCAGAAATGCAGGTCAGTGACCCCATCGTAAGAGACACCCCACCAAACCATGACTGAAGCTGGGTGATGACCCTTTTCCATCCTTGGCATCAGTTCAGATGCTTCCTTAGATGATCGCGCATACACTCTATCATTTTGCTTGTTAAATTTTTCCTGAACGGTAAAAAATTTTTCATCGTTGAACAAAATTTTTCTGTGCAAGTTATCAGAGTGCTTCACCAAAAGACTTTTGCATTTTTCACTCCTATTTTTTTAAAGCTACAGTCCGGTACGTCGTTATTTTTAATGATCCCTAGTGGCCGGAGCGTTTTGAAAGTATCGCTTTTTTCATTTCACACTTGAAAAGCGCTATTACAGCGATACGGTTCTCATTATCTGACCACTCCATGATGAAAGTTGAAACAATTTTAAAATCCCGTTACAGACTAACGCTATTGAGGTTAGCTTTCAAAACCCATATGACATTAACGGGGTATGTTCAGTTCTACTATTGAAATGGGTGCGTTCAATGTTGTAACAGTATTTATGTCCCTACTAAGTACACTTAAGGGCAAGCAGTTTCGCAATAAACGAGAACTGTCAGCGGTAGTACACAATAAAAATCCATCGCACAGCATATATACTAAGCCACAAACACCCACACACACGATACAGTGCATGATATTTTAAGATTTTTTTTTTTTGTCTTTTTTTGGGCTTCATTGACAGGCGATTAGTACACAGAAAAAAAGACAACCTTTAATAGTATTTTTTTCTGGGTACTAATCACCTGTCAATGAAGCATTAAAAAGTATTAATAACGCGCCCCTTTGCCTAATAATAGTTTTTACTTTTACAATTACCAAAAAGGTGTTTGAGAAAAAAGTTTACGGGTAATTTTTTTTACAGCTGGAAAAATTTCCTTTTTTAAAAAAAAAATTTAAATAAATAATAATTTCGTTTATTATATTTGCTTTTAATAATTAACAAAATAAATAAAACTACCATTATTATTTATTTAAAATTTTTCTTTTAAAAAAAAAATTTAAATAAATAATAATTTCGTTTATTATGTTTGCTTTTAATAACACTGTGGAACATTTTTGGGGTTATAAGTGAAGTTACTTAATTGTAAATAAAAGCAGAACGCGGTAATCGATTTCTATGATCTATGTCGCATTTTGTTTATAGGTTATGTGACTTTACGTGAAAGTTATAAGACTCTACACGTTTTTCCGTTTGGGATTTATATGTTTTAAAAAAAAAAAAATTTTTTTTGGCAAAATTTTCTTCATAAATTTATTTCTAATTGCAAAAATGTTGATTTGGTAGAGAAACAGTATATTAATGGATTAAAGAAAATGTAATTATTAATTTTTCTCAATTTATTTCGGCAAAATCGAACTAGTCGTTCTCGAGTTATGTCAAACTACGTTTTTGCCAACATTTTACAACTAAGCGAAAAAACATCAAGATAAGGAAAAAATGTAAAAGGTCTTAAAAAAACTGCCACATACGAACGCAAAACCCTTTGAGGGTTTTAATATACTGACCTAGTACCATCACCCTGACTTGGAATTTCTCACCCCCCAGATTGGCTGTTGTACTGTGTAATTAACAAAATAAATTAAACTACCATTTTTTTTATGTATTCGAGTCAGTTTAAAATCGTGATTATTGCACAAAAAATTACATTTTTTAAATTTTAAATGCCTCTAATGTCAAAACTATTGAACTGAAATCGGTGATAGCGTTTGGGAGTTATGGAGAAAAAAGCAGAGACATTTCATAAAAG
The DNA here is from genome assembly GCA_963513945.1 of Hydrotaea diabolus. Classification (NCBI taxonomy): domain Eukaryota; kingdom Metazoa; phylum Arthropoda; class Insecta; order Diptera; family Muscidae; genus Hydrotaea; species Hydrotaea diabolus. The sequence goes on along the minus strand of OY740717.1, from coordinate 168,806,913 downwards.
CATCCACGAATTCCATCTTGAAAACTAATCACAGAAAAAAAATTTTAAAATTATTTTTTGTGTTTAGGAGGCCAAAATCTATGAAAAAATATTTAGATTTCTGGACCAAAATGCCAGGTAAACTAGAGTAAATTGTAATGAAAGTTATACAAAATACAGACATAGGGTTCATAAACATGCACATGAGCTTTGAACAATAATTCATGCTATCTCCCAAACCTTCAAACAATTGTTAGCATATCTTATAAATGATAACAACGGCATGCTATAATACAGATTTTTCTTCGAACAACTTAATTAAATTCAAATAAATTTCAACACCAGATAATAGACACGCCAGACTGGACTAAACAGAGAACTGGCTGGCGATAAAGTTGTTCGTTCTTTCAAGTCTCTGGGTGGTTTATTCGGGCTGCAATAAACCAATGGCCATTTCAGAACTTAAGACGACATGCCTAATGACAGTTTAACATTTAATAAATTTAAGCTATGTTTAAATTTATGTTGCTATTAATTAAAAATCAACTAATAATCACTCGCCCGGCCCGGACGGAACCAAACAAATTTCTGTCATCGTCATGGTGGTGTTGGAGATAATTATTTATTTGCATTTAAATAGATTTGACTAAGCGTCCCTCTGTCTGTCTGTTGTTCATTCTTCGATTGAGAATTCAATGATTCTATTGATCAACAACAAAAAAAGTATGGAGATTTAAACCAAATATTACCTTTAACTTTATTTTCTATGGATTTTTGAAATTGAAAATTATTTATGTGATTTTGTTTTATTTTTTCTTTTATCAATTGAAGTTTTTTTTTTAAATTTTTGCTAACTGTAAACTCTTGTTGTTGTGTGCTGTTTTACGAAATATTTTTGTTTTCATTGTTGAAGTTTTAATTTTTTTCCATGTTTATTGCTTTGCATAAATAATAATTTTGTTGTCATAATTTTTGGTTTTTATGTTAACCAACAAACAATCCAACAACAAAAGCAGAAAATACTAATAAAATACCATAAATAATTTAAAATGTCCACGAGTTTTAAGGGGATTTGTAAACGTTTATTCGGCATTTGAATTTCAACTGTGCCTTTGTTTTTGGTGTGTTTTGGGAGAAAAGCAGTTGCATTGGGTTTAAAACTAATAAGAGTTTGTAAGAGGTTTCGGTGAGGGCAATTACAAATATGAGAACGGGATAGTGAGGAAATTGATCAGGGTACTGTTGTGTCAAATAATTTTTTAATTTAGTTGGAAAAGGACTAGCACACAACCAGTGGGCACTTTCTTAAGTTTGGCCCGGTCGAAATTTATTCATTCTTCACCTTGGATTAGCTTTCAAACGGTCATTGGTCGTATGAAGGGATGTTGTTGTTAATGGCGTCGCTATCGTGGTCTCGTTGAGAGAAATGTACCAACATTTCGTAGCACCTGAATATTAACCTCAAATGGCTTTGGCAATATAAGGAGCACGAAGCTTGGACAAACATAAGTATAAGCATAAAACATCAGCATCGATGGCATATCAATAGTTCCGTGACATTTCCAACTTCCCGCATAGGCATATGAAATGCAACACTGCTCCCATCAAGTGCCATCTGTCAAGAGATTATTGTCAATTTTTGAGAGAGTTCCGTCATTTGGTCTGTGTTTACCTGCTATTCAAAACGTACAACCTTGTGGATTTTTTAAATATGCAAAAAAGTCATTTTCGAGTGCTCATTAAAAATTATTTTGTTTTGCGGAAAAAACCAGGAATCAAACCAAGAAAAAGCGTAATAATAACTATGGGGGGACCCTGCACCATCGACTTTAATGGTAAAAAGTAGTTTACTGACTTTCGTTGTAGTCGCACAAGTACAAATGACGCTGAATGTTCTGGGCGGCCAATTGAGGTCAATACACCCGAAAATGTCGAAAAAATCCACGACATGGTTTTGGCCGATCGACGAGTAAAAGTGAGTGAGATTGCTGATGCCATACGCTTTTCATAGGGCGGTGGGGTTTCGATTTTACACGATCAGTTGGCTTTAAGAAAGCTGTCTGCAAGATGTGTGCCGCATTTGCTTTCAGTTGGCCATAAACGGAATCGTGTGACAACTTCAAAGGATTGCACTGGTGCATACGTGTGCACTCTCAATGGCAAAACTGCATAAGTTGGTATCGAATTGGCACCTCATTAGCCCCCAGTGACCATTTCCTAGTTCCAAGCCTAAAGAAATGGCTCGGTGAAAAGAGATTCAGCTCCAACAATGAAATTGTTGAGCAAACAAATACCTATTTTATGGACCTCGAAAAATCCTATTTTTTGGAAGGATTATAAAAGTTGGGGAAACGTTGGCTAAGTGCACTGAGCTAAAGGAAGCTAATGATTTTTTTTTTTTTTTTGCAAAAAAAGTGTTTTATATGAAAAGTCACGGAATCATTGATATGCCCTCGCATTTGAGTTCGAGGCGCCAACTCTAAGCAAAGTTTTTATTTAAAAACAAAAAATTAATTAGGAATCCTGTGATAGAAAATTTTACATACGACGGCTGCTATATATGTGACGCGCAAACTAGAAAGGGACCTAAGGTTAAAAACCAGTTTTGTTTAGGAGAGCCATTTTAAAGATTAGGTCCCTTTCTATTTGCGCTTAGAATCGTCGATTTCGTCGTCGGGAGGGAACACTTTTGGGACATGGGATCGGTCTCATTCGATGCTCAGATGTTGTCCGCATCAAAAAAAGAAAAAAAAATGAAAATTAAATTTTTTACCCTAAGTTCCTTTTCTCTATGCGCTGTCATATATTTATGGTCTAATAAAAAAATGCGAATATTTATCATCAAAATGGTTTTATTATTTTTCAAAGTATTCTCCCGCATGATTTACTTTTGCATTCGCTCAAACCAATTGTCGAAGCACTTTTTCCACTCCGTTTGAGACACCTCCAAAACATGGTTTTGTTCAAAAACTTCAACAGCATCTTCTGGCGACGAAAATCGTTGACCACGCATTTTTTTCATGATGTGCGGGAATAAAAAGAAGTCATTGGGTGCCAAGTCAGGGCTGTACGGCAGACGTTTTGGCCGGTCAGAAAGGCGCTGGTTGGAGCCGATGTGTGAGAGCTCGCATTGTCATGGTGGACAATGATTCGTCTTCTCTTGTTCGTTTTTCGAATTTCTCCGAAGACGTAAGGCAAACTAATTGTGGTGTACCACTCAGAATTGTCCGTCCTACGTTGATCAAGCGAAAAAGTCGCCACATGACCAGTTTTGCCAAAGAAACAGGCTACCATTTGCTGCGAAGTGCTTGTTCCACGAACAACTTTCGTTGGATTTGGCTCGTCTTCGAAGACCCACACGGTCGATTGCTGTGTTGTTTCGGGCTCATACGCATAGATCCATGATTCGTCACCTGTGACGATCTTATAAACGTCTTTTAAAGCACTGCGATCGTATTTTTTCAAAATTTCTTTGCACCAATCGACACGAGCCTATTTTTAAGCGATTATCAAATTGTACGGGATCCAACGAGAACAAACCTTTTTTACGGCCAGGTGTTCATGCAATATCTAATGCATGCTGGTGGAAGAAATGCCCAAGGATGATGCCTCTATCTCACGGTATGTCACATGACGCTCTTGCATTATCAGTTCACACACAGCATCAATGTTCTCTGGCACAACGGCCGTTTTTGGACGACATTCGACTTTGAGCGATCGTCGGCCACGATTGAATTCATTAAACCAGTTTTTCACAGTGCTATAGGATGGTGCTTCATCGCCATACAAAGATTTATGTTCAGCGATGCACTCTTGTCGTGATAATCTACGTCCACAGTTGTGAAAAATGATCGCACGAAAATGTCCACGAGTTAATTCCATTTTTTTGCCAAATTGATTTTTTCGAGTCACTGTAAACAACACAAATGATGGTCGTACGTCAAAACGTTTTGAGTACGTTTATGCTAAAATATGTCAAACTTTCCAATGAAAATGTTAGATAGCGCCAGTCAACACCCAAGTGTTGCCTAAGCCAGAAATATATATATATATATGTGACAGCGCATAGAGAAAGGGACCTAAGGGTAAAAAAATAAATTATCATTTTTTCTCTTTTTGATGTGGACAACATCTGAGCATCGAATGAGATCGATCATATGACCCAAAAGTGTTATCTCCCAGAGATATGCACGTTTTATGAAAGTTTAGTCGACGATTCTAAGCGCAAATAGAAAGGGACCTAATCTTTAAAATGGCTCTCCTGAACAAAACTGGGTTTTAACCATAGGTCCTTTTCTATATTGCGCATCACATAAAACAATCCTTGTTGTTTGAGCCTGTAAGCTTTTTTACAGGCGTATTTTAAAATCAAACGAAATTTGCAACTATTTTGCAATCAAAAACCTTCGATTTATTTGGTTGTTACTATGCAACTAACAGACAGAAATTACAAAAAATTCTTTCTAAGCATAAAAGAGAAGCGACGAAAACATCTTCATTATTAACATCATAAACTTTTATTGCCGTGTTGTAGTCAGTGTTGGCGGCGTAATACAGGTTGTGTTGTTGTAAATGTTATGAACTACATTTGAGTAGCAAAACGTAATAGAGATCGAAACACAAAGCGATATACATACATATATATGCATAGACGAAGAAGTTTTTTTTTTGCCTTTTGTTTTGTACTGCTGCTGGCACAGTGGTTTAAACGATCACTTGTAATAGGATTGTTTTCGCTTTTGGTTATAATGAAAGTTTAAGTTAAGTTTTCGTTTTTGGTTATGATAAAAATTAAAGTACCAACACCAATACTCAATTACAATAACAAAATGTTGGCTAAATTATTGGTCGCCACAATCACCAGTTATGGCAACTAAATAGATTTTTTCTACAATGCGAGGATTATATGTATCAGCTTGTGGTATGTCAAACCGAATATCTATCAGGATTATAAACATAATTATACCCTCCACCATACAATGGAGGGTATATTAGTTTTGTCATTCTGTCTGTAACACCTTGAAATAATCATCGGAAACCAAAGTATATATATTCTTGATCCTCGTAAAATTCTAAGACGACTAAGACTAGCCATGTTGTCCGGCTGTCCGTCTGTTGATAACAAGATAGAGCCTGCATGAGCCCGTAGTTAACCTAGCATGGTTGGTATTAAAAATGGCCTATATAGCTCTACGGGAAGTTGGTGTTGGAGACCCTCAACCGACACTACCTCATAAAAATTAGTTTTTATTTGGAAATATCCGTCCAGTTTCTTGAGCAAAATCACTGAAATTTTGCAAATAATCACCCTTATTCTGGTTGTCGTCGTCAACGTCGTCGTCAATTTAATATCAGTATCACTTCGTTTCAATATAATATCACATCAACGCATTTTTGGTATTCCGTATCATTATTGTCTTGACGTTGACTGTTTATCGATAACTTCAATAAAAAAAATCACATACCTAACATTTTTGCATCAGATTTTGTATCTATTCATCCAATTGTTGAAAAATGTTTTTTGTTTCTGATTTAACCTCTGATTCAAGTGATGAATAAAATAAAAAGAAACTTATTTTACAGAGAAAGACACTGCGATATAGGTCTGATGTCATGAAACTACCAGACAACAAGTAAGTTTAAGGTTTAATTAATTTCCATTGGCAATCACAAAGTTTTCTTTCATTCAAGATTTCAGAAATACTTTCGTTGAAACAAAAATGCGTTTAATTATGTGTTGGAGGAAATTGCTCCTGAGATGGAAATTGGAGCCAGGTCAATACGGTCAGTTGGTTTTTTTCGATTGACTGGAGTTGCAGCTCTTAAGGGTAGTATATTTGTGGACTTTGACCCGGATGGAGTGACTCTTGAGCTGTTCCCGTTTCTTGATGTTGAAGGCTCCTCCTGTTCCAGTAAAATTTCTTCAGAGTGAACAGTTGTTTCCATCTCTATAACTGGGTCAACACCGAGCACTTCAGTGACAAGTTCCTCATAACTTGCTGCAACACCATGAGCTGATCCGTCAGGATTTATCTGTTTTTGAAACTGCAGCAGGTTTGCAACAGCTTCTTCTAACGGGCTCAGTGTAATATATTTATTTACACCGCCACCTGTTGCTCTCATCTCCGATTTGTTTTCAACCATTTTCCTTTTGACTTTGAACTTTAAGTCTCTCCAAACCTTAACGAAAATATTTAATTTTATTAATCTACAAAAAACCAGGGATATAAGTTAGTAACCTTCTGCCAGCCATCGCCATCTCTACTCGATGGTCCGGAAGCATTCAAAACACTTGCAATGTTCTTCCATTGCTAGTTAAAATTTGTTGGCACTGTTCCTCTTTTGAAACCTTTTGCTAAGGATGGATTTTTCTCCAACTCTTCAACAAGTTTTTGGAACTGTTCATTATTTGTAATTTTCATATTTGCACTTTTACTTTTGCTTTTGGTTTTTTTTTATTTTAACAGCAAACTTCTTAGTCGTTACCAAAAACTGCGACGACAAAAACAGAGTCGTATCAATTCAATAACAACGTCAATATCATTTAGAGAATACCGAGTTGTGTCAATAGTTATCGAAAAACGACTACGCGAATACCAAGTATCAACAGTCGACGCAAGATGTCGTTGTTTTGTCTTGACGACGACAATCAGAATAAGGGTGAATAATCTCTATATAGGCGCAATCATCTATGTAAAAATGGTTTAGAGTGGGCCACCATTTCTTGTACCTGCCATACAAACGGCCTTATGGGCCTTGAGAAATAATATGACTATAACTCACCACAAACTTGACCTATCGAAATGAAATTTTAAACAACAAGATTTCTGTATACAACACACTTCTTCGCTGAATTCGGTAGAGATTGGAAAAGTCCTACTGGTACCTCCCACACTAACGGTCTCGTGGGCCTTGAAAAATAATATGACAGTAACTCACTACAAACTTGACCTATCGAGATTAAATTGTTTACATAAAGATTTTTAGATAGAACACACCTCTGCGCCAAATTCTGTTGAGATTGGAAAAGTCCTACTGGTACCTCCCATACAAACGGCCTTATGGGCCTTGAGAAATAATATGACAGTAACTCACTACAAACTTGACCTATCGAAATGAAATTTTGCACATTAAGATTTCTATATAGAACACACTTCCGCACCATATTTGGTTTTATTTGGGAATCTAGTGGAGGGCATCCAAAGTTCGGCACAGCCAAGCTTAAAATTTTTTACTTGTTTAGTGATTGCAATCGATTTTTTTTTTGTAACGGAATTTTAGTAGTTTCAACTGATTTCCAACTGTTTTTTTCTGTGGCATGTGTAATTCGGTACTTAATACGAGTATGTCTACTTGTTATGAGAAATCTGGTTGCCTTCAACGGACATTATGGGAGAGTTTGCCTAGGAAGCCTACTAATTTAAAAAACAAAACAAAAAATCAGAACCTGCCTAAATGCTGTAGCTACAATTTGAGCTATCTAATTTTAGCTTGTTCAACACCTGCTCTTGCTAGTTTCGTTAAATTTACCAATTTTTGTCTCTGAATAGAATTTCACTAATGGCGCAATAAAACCAGCTTCAGCCAAGATGAATATCTCTTGATAAAATGCATAAATATTAATAAAATGCTATTAATATTCTCTGATAAATATTGTTTATAAACAATATTTATTTATGCTTAAGTCAGGCAGATTTATTAACGCAATATTTGCAGAGTTTGCCCAGCCACCCTGTTTGAAAACAAAACAAAAACCGCATTGGCATAATTTCAAAACCAATTTATTAATGCCGGGACAGATTTGTTGCCGAACAATTCATATTGAAACTGAGGGCGACACTACGTAACACTCCAATACAGGCAGCTTTAAAGTATGGGCGAAATTGATTCAAAATTTCGATGAATTCTTTTGAATTTCGTTTTATGACAGCTTCTTCTTGTTTGCCTTGTCTTCTCTTAATTCAAAACAAACAGAAGACGCTGACTGACGGCCGGCTGTTGTTGAGGTAAATATGATATTGTCGTCATACTCGTAAGTAGCGTGCGGTTTTGACCAAAAAAATAAGTCTGTTTTGTGTGTTTCGCGGAAAGGGCAGGAATTCGTTAAAGCGATACTGTTTTTTTTTCAATGGAAAATCCACAGTCTTACAGTCGATTGACGCACAAGAGCCAATGACAGTACGGAAATGCTTCGAGCCGACACTGAGTCATGTGGTTGTAGGTCACTTCTGGGAAGTTGCCAAACCTGCAAACTTATTTTTGAAATATTATTGAGTTTACAAAGTAATGAAAAAATAATATAAGAAAACTAAAAAAACAATAGGTGTGTTCTATTGGCGCTTTTTCATCCTTCTGTGTAAGATGTAATTATAATACTGGAACCAAATGGAAAGAATTTGGCATTAAATTCAACACGAAAACATCAGCATTACGAATAAGGAAATCGTTAGATATCTAGGTATTAATCTAGACAAATTTTATATTTCAATAGTCATATTAAAATGCAACCTATAAAAGCTAGAAATGCATTCTTCATGTATCGAAACCTGTTTTATTCTAAGCTTATTAATACTAGGGTTAAAATTATGTTGTACCAAACTTTAATACGTCCTATCCTAACATATGGTTGCCAAATACGAGGGCGGTTCGGAAAGTTCTTAGCGTATCAATGAAAGAGAATAGTTAGTTTTTCAAAAATATTTTTATTTTTCAATATAATCTCCTGAAACTTCAATACACTTAGTCCAACGCTTATGTAGCAATTCTATCCCTTGATTAAAATAGTTTTCCTCAAGGTCTTCAAAATAGTGGTTTACAACTGTAATTGCATCTTCATTTGAGGTAAAACGCTTGCCAGCAAGGAATTTTTTTTTAGATTTGGGAACAGGTAAAAGTCACTGGGAGCTAAATCAGGAGAATAAAGTGGGTGGTCAAGAAACTCGTACTTTAATTCGTTGATTTTAGCCATTGTTAAAACACTCTTGTGCACTGGTGCGTTGTCTTGATGAAAAATTATTTTTTTGTGTTGTAAGCCAGGACGTTTTTCTCGAATTTGTACTTTTAATTGATCTAAAAGGTTGCAATAGTACTCTGAATTTATTGTTTTACCCTTTTGCAGATAGTCAATCAATAAAATACCTTTGAAGTCCCAAAAAACCGTTGCCATAACCTTACCAGCCGATTGAATTGTTTTTGCCTTCTTTGGGGCACTTCCTCCAGCTTCAGTCCATTGTTTGGATTGTTCTTTTGTCTCTGGAGTATAGTGGTGGATCCAAGTCTCATCAACAGTTATGAAACGACGCTTAAAATCCATTTTATTTCGCTGAAAACGATCCAAACAAGCTTGAGAAATGTTGATTCTTATGCGTTTTTGGTCGACTGTTAACAAGTCCGGCACCCATCTTGCAGAAAGCTTTTTCATCTGTAGTTCTTCTTGCAAAATTAAATGGACTCGATCATTTGAGATGCCCATGATATTAGCTATTTCACGCACTTTTATTCGTCGATCATTTAATACCATATCATGCACTTTGGCTACAATTTCTGTTGTTGTTGCTGTTTTTGGACGTCAACTACGTGGTTCATCTTCAATGCTTGTACGACCACGTTTAAATTCAGCAACCCAATTTTTTACTGTTGCATATGAAGGAGCACTTTCACCTAACACATTCACCATATCATTATGAATTTCTTGTCCCGATAAACCTTTTTTATGTAAATATTTAATGACACCACGCATTTCTAATTTTTCCATTGTAAAAAAATCGCGGATGCGTCTTTTGTGAACACCTGTTTCTATACGAAGGAGCTGCCAGATCGAAACAAAATTTAACATGTGTTCATAGCAGAGATGGAAGTTTCCAAAACACTTAACTTTTTTCTGTTTATACCGCGCTTTTTGTGCTAGGCTAGGAAGCTTCCGAACCGCCCTCGTTAGTATACATTTATTCGGTTTTTTTTGCAGGTTCGAGCCACCCTTAGGCAACGATTATTTCTGCTTAGGTCTCGAACTAGAATAAAAAACAGTTCCGGTCATAATAATGATAAAAGATCGAATTAATGTTTATAAAACTTAGAAAATCTAAATATGAAAATCTTTCACGAATATCTTTAAAATCACGATTTTTTGTCATAAAACCGATTTTGTAGTTTTTAAGATTTGTTTTTACGTATCTTATGAAAACATTCATTGGCTGAAAAAATAAGACAAATTTCGTAATTTATATGAATTTCACGAACATTTTTTTTTCAGTGTACGGTGTTAAGTGACTTCATATGACTTACACTTTATGGCTTTGGGGAACTTGTCCTATTTGTATTACCTATATGTAATCAAAGTGATTCGAATAATTAAGAAATAACGGACCAACACCGTAGTACGAGTAATATACTTCTCTTCATGGAACAGTCAAAATGATTCTTATTTCTTTAGTTATGAGATCGATTCGTGCCCAATATCGAATTCATCTGGCTGATAAACAAAAGGGCCTCACTCAGCGTCCATTGAATTGGTAAACGACCGATGAATCGACTAATTATTATTGAATTTGAAGGAATTTATATGGGCCATTTAATGTCAAGTGACCCAGTTTTAGAACCGATCAGGATGAAAGTGGTGCAGGCTTAATCCTGGTCGGTTCTTCCTATCGGATAGTAGTTCCGACACATACGTTGAACGATATCGGCCAAGAACTCTCTGATTTGTTTTTACGTATTTTTGCCATTTTGGCCAACAAGTGGTTTTTCGCAGCCATGTTACTTACTAGCTATTGATCCTACCATAATTTGTCGCGAGTATTTTCGACAGCTTTTTCATCAATCTTTTTAGAAAAAAATACAAAAAAAGAATTAAACTTTACTTTACCTTTGCAAAATCCATTTTTTTTTTTACTTTTTTCCAAAAGAGCCCTTTTGATATTTTTTTTTTTTGCTCAAAAGAAAGCTAAGGTCTTTTCTGTAAGGGCTTAAGGTCTTTTCTTGGAATGCAACCTTTGTATCTAAAACAAAAAAAAAATATCTCTAAGGGACTAAAGATACATCGAAGAATTCTACTTTTTGGACAATTTGCTCAAAGATGGAAGGAATATAATAGTCAGCCAGGCCGAACTTAACGACGTTTCTAGTTGTTCAATTCTAAAACTACACATACCTTCTAATTTTCCCCTTCCCTCAACAATCTCAAAAATTATTTACTCACAAACTGGTGAACACCAGTACCATTAATACATTAGATCCGTAACAATAACATTGTTCTGAAAAGCATATTCAAATGATGAAAAATTACAATCATACAGTATGATGTCCGTAATCATACTATTCTTAACATGAAACCCAAAAAACAATAGTTTTGTCACACAAACCATATTTATATTGTTGCTACAAACATATTTTCATTTTTAAATTTAGCAATAATACTATTGTTACATTTCAACAATATTAAATTTGCGGCAATCATACTATGAATAAAATCAAATTCAGTAAACAATACTATGGTTGCGACGAACATACTTTTATTGCGGAGAACATCTTATTATTGCCGTGGCCATAGAGTAACCATATTTTTTCTCTGCGTGTACTAAGTAATATTCAGCCAGGTCGAACTTAACGACGTTTCTACTTGTTAAATTCTAAAACTACATATAACTTCTAATTTTCCCCTTTCCTCAACAATCTCAAAAATTATTTACTCACAAACTGGTCAACACCCTATTCACGCCCAGCCTTTAAGGAAATTTAAGTCTCAACCCCTTTCCTGCCCCCTGCCTTTCAAGCAATCGATTTAATGTTATATCATTTTATTTTGATTTCTTTAAAAGTTAACAATTAAAACAAATTAAACAATTAAATATTTTGCTTTGTTTTCCTTTTCTGTTAATCACAAAACAAAATGCAGTCTGTAGATGGGATTTTTTTTTTGCTTTATGATTTTTCGTGTTTAAACAAAATCTTCCAAATCGCTGATTTATTTTGTTCGGCGTTAAACAAAAAAATGAAAATTTTCACTTGTTGCACGCTCTTATAATTATACGAAATTAATTACAATTTTATTTGCTTTTCTTTTTGGGTTTTTTCGTTGTAGATTTACACAAAAATATCACTTTTGTAAAACGGCAGCCACTGATTGAACGATGAACAGTATTCATCGACCGAATGCAGGCGAAAAAAATGAAGTAGTTGGTAAGTACAAACAGTTGAGGGCAAAAAAATAGGGTCACTTGAGGGTATTTTAAAAGTATATGGGTATTTCCAGGGAAAAGTCCACCGTGACTCAAAAATGAAAAGTTCACAAATATTATTTTTCTCCTTGTATTGTTAAAGAGAAATATTCAAAATTATTTAAATTGAAGAGTTCAAAGCTTTCCTTAGTCCGATGTTGAGATATCGGGCTACAAATTGAAGGTTTACATTTTGCTCAGTTTTGTTTATTTCTAAGAGAATCTTCGCTTTACAATTTACATTTCTAAGAGTAATTGTTCTAATCCACTCTTATAGTAAACCTTTAGCTATAACAACAACTAACCATAAAATAAATGCAAAAGACCAAACAAATATCAGTTAACGGTTAAATTTTGATTTGCTTTTGGGGACATTCTAAGGTAACGTCACGTCATATAAAAAGCATTTTTTGTCATTATCTCAACGCTGACGGTCGCAAATCAAGTGTAATTTCGGATTTTAACGAAGGTTAATAAAGTAATCCAATAATAATAAATAACTCGGCTTTTAAGGAAGTAGTTAATTTTATATTGAATTGCAAAAGTGTGTCACGTTACGCCAGATTGTAAGTAATTTTCTTGCAAACTATTTTTTTTTATTTCTTTTAGTTATTGTTGTTGTCCTTATGGTCAGCTCTGTTTTTACTTTAAATTAAATTTGTTTTTTTTTAATTTACATTCAATTGTGATTTATGCAGATGGTATCATCTACTGAAAGTAAAAATAGTGCAAAGCGCTATCGGCAAAAATTAAAATCAGATCCAATACGGCTGGAGATAAGCCGTGAAAGGGCAAGAGAAAGAGCAACGAGATACAGAAAAAAGTTGCTGAAATCAAAGGGTAATGATAGTAATGAGATGAGGGTAATGAAAGTAAAAGAACAAAACCGTAAACGGCAACAACAATATCGTTTAAAAAAGAAGAATGAAGAAAAAGACAGCTTGACAGTTAAACAGCCCTATAACTGCAAACAAACCTTAGGAAAGGCTTTAACCAAAGTCAACAAAGCCCTGCCGGTTGACCCAGAGAAAAGAGCGTATGTCGTTGATTTGATTTATAAAAAATATGGCACGTATGGTGCATCATCTTCAAAACCGCAATAGAAGAAAAAAAGCAATTAATTAAGGAGTTTTATTTGCGAGACGATATTAGTGTTCAAGCTGCAGGTCGAAAGGAGACATTAATCGTCGATGGAAAGTAGTGGCCAAGCGCTATATGTTGCTGACTGTTTCAGAGTCCTATGAATGTTACAAAAAGGAGCTAGGTATTGACTATCTTAGTAAGTCGGCATTTTATGAATTGCGACCAAAGTACGTGCAATTATCAGGCAAGATGCCACATAATATGTGCGTGTGTAAGTACCATGCCAATTTTGCATTTATTTTAGAAAGCAGTGCAATGATCATAAAGTCATTTTCATCAAATTTTGAAACTTTTCTAAAATCTGCCTGTTGCAACATTGAAAATGAAAAGTGTATGACCAGTAATTGCAGAAATTGCGTTAGGGATGTGAAAAATGAGTTAGTGCCCGTAGCATATTATTCATTAATGGATAAAATAATTAAATGGAAACATTGGCGCAATGTGGAAAACCGGATTGTATTGACACAAACCGAAGGGTCTCTATCTGATCTCTTATATGAATTAGATGCCCAGTTGCCCTTTTTTAAACGCCACTGTTTTGTTAAACGTTCCCAGCAAAATTATTTTGAAACGCGAAAAAAATATATTAAGGCCGGAGACCTAGTTCTGCAAATTGATTTCGCAGAGAATTACAGGATAATTTTTCAAAATGAGATACGCACACTTCAGCTACCGCCAAGTTACGATCTTTACATGCGTTGCTTGGCTGATTGGCGGAGTGAAATCCTATTCAATAATCAGTGACAAACTGATCCATAACAAGTTCGATGTTTACTGCTTTTTGACCAAACTGGTGAAGATGATCAAAAATGAACATGGGCAATTCCAAAATCTTTATGTTTTTTCGGATGGATGCAGCTCTCAATTTAAAAATATATTCATTGCTCGAAGTTTGCCTGATTTTGTTTCTGAATTTGGTTGCAAGGTGTTAGAGTGGAATTACTTTGCAACTTCTCACGGCAAAGGTGCTGTCGATGGGATAGGAGCAACCATAAAACGAAAAGTTTGGCAGATGACAAAAACAAACAATTTAATTTTACAAAATGCGCTTTCATTTTATGAATGTGCTTGAAATAACGTCATTGGGGTAAATTTAATATACATTTCCTCAGAGCAAATAGACATGTTTTCTACTTCGTTAACTGAAAAGTGGAAGGAGTTACCTAAAATACCTGGTATCCATCAAATTCATTTTTTGTCATGCAGCGAAGACATGCAAATAAAAGCAGCTGAAACTGCATTTTCGCATAAATCTATTATATAAGAACTGTACATATATAATTTCCTTATGACTATCTTAACTGTTTCTTATAATCATTATCTTAATAAATAATATCAATATAATACCTAAAATTTATGTTGTATATGTGTTAAATAATTTTTTAAAAACAATCTGAACTAAAAATTTCCTACGGCAATTTTAGTAACGTAACGTCATGTAACGTCACGTCAGACACAGAGGCTAATAAAGAAAAAAATAGAAAAAGTTTCTAAATTTTATAAGTTGGATAATAAACTAATATTCCTCTAAATATTAGTAAAAAATGTTGCATACAAAAGGTCTTGGTAAATTCGCAGAGTTTTGTAATTCAAGAAAAACCCCACTTCCCTTTTTTGTCACGTCACGTCAGCACATATTTTTTCTTCTATCTTTAAATCCTTACAGTCGTTAATCCAATTTTTTTTACTGAATATAGTACTATTCAATAGCTACGTAAATATATAGATCTCTTTTAAAAAAATCGACTTTTTCATTTTTTTTAACTTTCTTTCGTACAAATGTCACGTCACGTCATTTTGGAAATACCCATATTTTTAATTATCAATTATTAGTTAGTTCATGTTATTTAATTGTTTATTGTATATATCCGTGTTATATGCAATGAAAGCTCGAAATAGTTTACTTAAAAAAAACATAAAATAATATCACATCCCTTGATTTCGAATGGACAAACAAATAGGGTCATTTTGAGAAGAAAACAAAAATTATTTATAAAACTTTGATTATAGAGTTAATATTAAATAGTATTACCATTGTAAGGTAAACAGTTTGCATATTTTTAGCATTAGTTGCAGTAAATACTGGCAGATCCTTTTTTGAATACTTAATGTTTCCCCATAATTCGCCCTTATTCCTTGATATTAATGGTTCAATTTTTCCTTGACCATTTTTTTAAAAAAAAACTTTTATATTTAGTTCAGAAAATTCTGCAGGACATTGTGTTACATTCACGCTGTTATCCTGAAACCCTTTTTTTATAAAATCTGAAATGTGTTTGCTTCGCTGTCCTATTCACGCAGAGAAAAAATATGGTTCCTATAAGGTCACGGCAACAATAGTATGTTCTCTGCAAAAAATTTATGGTCGTCGCAACCATAGTATTGTTTTTTGAATTTCAATTTGCCAATAGTATGATTGCGGCAATATTAATATTGTTGAAATGTAACAATAGTAGTGTTGCCACATTTAAAAATGAAAATATGGTTGTAGCAACAATATAAATATGGTTGGTGGAACAAAAGTATTGTTTTCATGGCTTTTATGTTAACAATAACATGATTACGGCAATCATACCGTCAAAATTGTATTTTTTTTTTAATTTGGCAACGTTAATTTTACGAATCTTACGCAATAATAGTAAAAATAATTAAATTTTTTCCAAACAAACTAAAAATTAGAATAACTGAAATATTTTTAATGAATAATTTGTTTACTGTTTAATAAATCACTTCTATTATTACATAACTTACTTAATAAAATCCTCTATTTTTAAATAACAAATTTACCCAATCTTTACAAAAAATGTTGGAGATCATAGTATGATTGTGTGTAAGTCAAACTATGGTTGTGAGGATCATACTATGGTTGTTCGTTAAACATACTTTGGTTATGAGGACCATAATATGGTTGTGGGGATCATAGTATGGTTGAATGTAAATCATAATATGGTTGTGGGTATCATAGTATGGCTGTATGTGAATAATTCTATTGTTGTGAGGACCATAGTGTTATGGGGATCATAGTATGGTTGTGTGTGAACCATACTATTGTTGTGATGATCATAATATTGTTGTGCCACAACCATATAACCAACAATAGTATGATGCTTTTCGAGTATTGTTACCCCAACCATACTTTTCTTCTGCGTGTTGAAATATTTATTTTTAGGACATTTTTCATTTTAAATAGGGCAGCATCACATCGCTTACACTGAAAGAAGATCATGGAAATTACGAACTTTGTCTTCTTTTTTCAGCTAAAGAAACTTTTCTTAAGAAATGTGAAAAGAAAGTCTCAAAAATTACAAATTCAATTTAATAATAAAAATTCAGTGGTTTTAATTTATTATATATTTATTTATTTTATTATTTTCAAGAATTTCTTTCATATTTTTTTTATAAATACGTTCTAAACGTTCTATGAAGTAAAGATTGGTGATGTTAGTAACATGAGGGTTTGCTGACGAATATAACTCAAAAAGTTCTTATGAATAATGGCGCCCAACGGCACATGTTGTTTCATAGAACGGGCTTTATACCGGTGATTCCAATTGTCATTCTTACGATTGTTTTTTTTTTAAATTTGCCACGAAACTTGATTTTTTCATTGGCATAGCTTAAAAGTTTTTCGGAGACTTGGCGCCCAACGGCGCATGTCAATACATTAATTGAAAAGACCTTGGCAGAAGGTACTGTTTTATAGATAATAGTGGTGGTTTTGGTTAAGACTGGATAGCAGAGCCCGCAATAGTTAAGCGATTTGTGAATAAAAACTGTCAATTTAGAGCATGTCTTCAGAAAAAGCACTGCTGTACTCGATTCTGGAAGAAACATTTTGGAAAAATAATTTGTTAGAGCTTTTTTTAGCTCATAGCCGGAAAAGAGGTTTAAATAGTCATCAAGCTACTTTTGTAATAATATTTTTTGAAAACTAGTACTTCTGGACTATTGCTTTAGACGCTAACAGAATTGGCAGTTCTTGCTTAACAAAATACGTAACTTTTTCGGTTTGGCTATCCAGTCTTTTTGGTAGAGGCTTATTGATTGCTTTTCGCACAGTTCGAAGACTATACGCAAAGGGGAATTCTCATTAGTCATAATGGGACTCCCGTATAAGTCATTTGATTTGTAGCCGAAGTAATCGTTGCCAAAGACTGGGGAAGAAAAACATTGGCGGGTTTAGAAACAGCTGTACAGTCTGCCTGGCCAAATTTTTTTAGTTAATTCTGAAAGAGAAACAACGAAAAGGTCTCAAACCAGAACTGTTCAAGTCATAATAAGGAAGAAATACCGAATAAATGTAAACAAAACAACTACATAATTAGTAGGTTAATTTAATATTAAAAATTGTAACACTAACTATATTTCTGGATAAAAGAGGTAACCAATAATTAGTTAACTTAACAATAACAATAATTGCTATAACAATCTTCATAGTTAATTTTAAGTTAAGTTTTTTAACGATTAAAGTTGTTATTATTAAAATAATTTTTGTTGTTTTAACAGTGCATTGTTTTTAATCATGAAAATTGTTAAAATTAAAATTTCATAGTCAATTTATTGAAACAATACATGTTCAATTTAACAATGAAATTTTAATTTTAACAATTTTCATGGTTAAAAACAATGCAAACAAAAAATATTATTTTAATAATAACAATTTTAGTCGTTAAAAAAACTCAACAATGCATTTTTAAAACCACAATAATTATTTTAAACTTAACAATGGTTCATGGTAAAAATAAAATTCAACCATAGAATAGTTAAATTAACTATTATTATAGATAAATACTAGTCAACAATAAAATGTTCAAATTAACCTTATATAACATAGACTCCAAATCATGTTTATTTATGGTAAAGTTAACCTTATGTAAGGTTATTTTTCTTCTCAGTGTAGACATTTAAGGTCTTGTGACCCGCAGGGGAAAACGCCATCAATAGTCAAAATGAACAGTACTCAAATTAAAGCAAATTTTGCAAGGAATCTAAATATAGAATAATTCTGACAGGAATTAGGGACAAACGCATGGGCGAAAATTGTCCAAAACGGTCCTTTTTGCGGTTAAGTTGCGTACAGAAGGTCAGTGTGTATAAGATTTGGCCGAAATTCACGACGTTATATTTTTTACAACGTATAAAATATATATTTTGTAAACGAATGACTTATCAAAAGTATTTTTTTAATACAGTTTCAGCTATCATTGCTTAAGTGACACTACTAAAATGGCGCCCAACGAGTGATACCCGGTTTTTAGGATTAGTTAAGCGATTTTTTTTATTATTTAAGAGATAAGCACAGTTGCCTATGTTCAATGGCGACCAACGAAATATGTTATTGATTGCAATAACAAAAATGGCGCCCAACGTGTATTACAAGTCTTTAAAGAAGTTTTTCATTGATCTCAGTAACTAGGTTCTATATGGACAGGTGATAGGTTAAATCGAAAAATGCTCCAAAAATGGGCCTCTCGGATGATGCCAGTAGTTTTGGGACGTGACATGTGTCTGTTTTGTAGGATTTCTCCGATGCTTGCAACGCAATATGTTATTACACAACTTAATAACATTTTTTTAGAAATTTTAGTATACCACTTTCTTGCTTCGATAATCCACTTCGAGCCACTGTGCACCGTACCGTGCAATTTTAATGTTTAGTATTTTCGACAAGTAACCACATGTTGTTGCTTTCCGCCGGCATGGCATGTACTACTCCTGTACATACTTTTGAGTTAATTAGATGGGCTTGAATATGTTGTGTATGAACTGAGGGACAGACAGACTGACTTTCATGATGCTGATAATCATGTAAGTGGCAGTAATGAGTCGTCCGTTGCTGCTGATGACGATGATGTTGTAGCAGCCATACTGACAACTGAATCACGTGAAAAATGCTGGAGTAATTTAACCAACGTGTGGTATTAAAGAGAAATTAAGTCGTGATTTGTATTTTTAAAATTGTAAATGCTTTAACAGTGTCGTAAATATTTTATAATTTTTCTAAATTACAGCAGAAAAGAATGACTCAAATCTTTAGAGGGCAAGCGAGAGCATTCATTGACATTTAGTTTAGAATAGTTGTTTTATAAGTTTTTCTAAATATTATTTTCAGCAGTGGATACAACTTCCTACAGCAGATCACGATTTTGCATTTCTAAACAATAACAAATCATTTTGCGAAATTTCCATAATTTTGTTTTGCTTCCAAGCCATTAAGATTCAATTAAACTCTGGCCAAATATTGCAATGAAATCGATTTGGTGGATTTTTGTTTTACAATTAAAGCCACACCATATATGGCATGCTGTGGCTTGTTTTATTTTTTAAATAAATGTAGGAATAACATTAAATAAACTAAAATGTTAACAGAATTTTTATAAAACGGAAGTCTAAAACTCAAGTATTCTTTAGAAAATTCAAATTTTCTCTTTCCAAATGTTATTTTATCCGTTTGTAAGTTTTTATAAATACACAGAAAAAAAATTGTTCGGTTCAATTACAATATTTAAAATCAAATATTCAAACAAAAAATTATTATGAATCCTGATAAAACATTTTACACATTAACTAAAAAAACATACGAATATGTTGTTTATAGCTTAAAATCTGAAGTTCCACACTTTACCAAAACAATTTGTATGCCGTTTATCGAAAATATTTTAGTTATGACTTCACAAATTTGCAAAAAAAAAAAAACTTATTATTCGTTTATCGAAAATAATTTGGTATCAGGCGATGTAAAAATTGATATATTTACAAAGAAGTTATAAGACGATTATTGAATATGTTTTTGTCGCGAGGTGATGACAATTTCATATATTTATTTAAAAAAATATAAATATTGTAAGCCTTTTATTGAAAATTATTTATTTTTACTTATTTACAAAAATTGTTTGTAGAATTTTTTTAAAAGGCAGTCGGAAAGACTTTTCTTTACAAGCAGGGGTGACGGCAGTTTCGGTGAGCACCACTGCACCATCATAAGACTCCAAGCTTTGAATGTGCTGCAACTATGTTAAGCGGCTATACACTTAAGGGCAAGCAGTTTCACATTTAACGAGAACTTCCGGCGTTAGAGTTTTCCACCGAACAATAAAAATCTCTCGTACTGCTGACGTACTGAAATACATACACCCACACGCACACACGATGTAGTGCATGAATTTCATAATTTTTTTGTGGTTTCGATTCATTAAATATTATTTCAACATCTGATAAATAGTTTAGCATATTTACGAAACTTTTTATTGAGTGGTTATTAAATACACATACCAATTTTTTTGACGAATTTTAACATTTGTCTTATTTTCTCAGTGTATGGGGTTAGTCTTGCAGTAAAAATTATAGCCATACCGTAGGAGTAATAACAAAAAGTGGTTCGGCACAAATCATTATCTGTGGTCTTCACAGGCGCCATCTTTATGTGAAGTGTTGCATCAGCAATAGTCTGTTGTTGTTCTGAATTCTTTACGGAGGCCATAAGGTGAAAGTGATAATATAATCTGATCACGTTTGTTTCTAGAACTCGGAAAATTACTAAGCAACTAGCTTTAGAAAAAACCCATTATCTGCAGGGGAGTTGATAGGGTTGCTATTCATATTTCAGGTCCTGACAATACTAGTAATCCCAGATGCAAACTGAAACTTCCATTGGAAACTTTGGCATTTTTTAGCATAACTTCACTCAGAACCTTTTTTGATTTGAGGGTGAATTGTTTTGTTTACAGTGTGTTGAAAAATTCATCTCAGTAAAAAAATGGATTATCCCGTGAACATTTTCGTGCGATGATTTTTTACGATTTTCGTCTTGGGTTATCGAGACAAGAGTATTTAAATCAACTTGTTTCGACTGTTGGCGATCAAGGACTATCAAAAACCAGTGTTAATCGCTGCTACCAAGAGTTCAGTCTCGGACGCCGTTCGCTCCAGGATGAATTTCGTAAAGGACGTCCAACTTCGGTCACTTTGCCAGAAACCATCGATACTGATTAAGCAAGACCGACATGTGACATACCGTGAGATTGAGGCATCCTTGGGCATAAGTATGACAAGCATCAATGAGATATTGCATGTTCAATTGGCCGTAAAAAAAATTGTTCTCGTTGGAATTTGACGAATGCTCAAAAAAGGCTCGATGGATTAGTGAACAAGAGATGTTGAAAAAGTACCTAAGGTAGCTCAAAGGCAGTGTATAACATTTTCACAGGTGACGAATCATGGATCTTTGCATATGAACCCGAAACAAAACAGAAATCGACCGTATGGGTCTTTCAAGGCGAGCCAAATCCAACAAAAGTTGTTTACTGAAAATGTTGTCGTTATGAGGTGATGTAAAACTTCATATACGAGATCATATCAATAATTCCGTAACTTTTCGAATAAATCCCAGTTTTGTTTCGCAAACAAAAGGTATTTTTCAACATAATCTCGTTTTAGCTCCAAAGTTTCGCACAATTTTTGTATCGCTTCCAAAAAATAGGATTTTTGAGGTCCATAAAATAGGCATTTGTTTGATCAATAATTTCATGGATGAAGCTGAATCTCTTTCCACCGAACCATTTCCTTAGGTTTGGAAATGGGAAATAGCCACTGGGGCCTAAATCCGGAGAATATGGCGGATGAGGTACCAATTCGTAACCAAATTCATGCAATTTTGCCATTGAGACTGCATACGTGTGCACCCGTGCATTATCATGGCGAAAAAAATCTTTTTTCTTGACCATACGGGGTCGTTTTTTTTTTAAATCCTCGTTAAATTGCTGCAATAAGTTGGCATAATATTCGCCCTATATTGTATTTTTATTTTGAAGGTAATCCATGTGGATTATCGCGCATGCATCCCAAAAAACTGTTGCCATTACCATATTGGCCGACAAAGTCACCTTGGCCTGCTTCGTATCCGGTTCACCCGGATAAACTCATTGTTTAGGCTGCTGCTTGCTCTCCGGAGTGTTGTTGTAGATCAATGTTTCATCCACAGTTACAAAACGCCGCAAAAATTCATTCGAATTGCTGTTAAACGTCTTCAAACAATCCTTTGAAGTTGTCACACGATTACGTCTAAGGTCAATTGAGAGCAAACGCGGCACCCGTCATGCACACAGCTTTCTTAAGCCCAACTGATCCTGTAAAATCGAAACCACACTGCCATATGAAATGCGTATGGCATCAACAATCTCACTCACTTTTACTCTTCGATCGGCCAATATCATACGTGGATTTTTTCTACATTTTCGGATGTACTGACCTGAATTGACCGTCCAGAACGTTCAGCTTCATCTGTACTTGTGCGACTACAAAGAAAGTCAGTAAACCATTTTTTTAACCACTGAAATCGATGTTGCAGAGTCCTCATAGTATTTAGTATTTATCAAGCTTATCTAGAGTATGTACGGTAGGGTTAAACGACTTTCTAGGAATTCACACCCATTTGTTATCGATTGGCCGGTTGACCGCACTATATAGTACATATCGAATTCGTTTTTCGCCCATACTGTCTTTATGTGGACTCAACTTTCAGCAAATGTATTTCCCTCCAATTGCTACTTCCAGAAATTCAAAACAAATGTCAAATAGATTAACCCCTCCGATCCCTTACTTTCCACTACGAACGCAATGTACTCGTATAGGGGAAAACCCCTGAGTGTTGCTCAAATAATTGTATATTTTAGAGAGATTGTATATTTTAAACAGCTGTTGAACACAAACTAAATGACGGAACTCTCTCAAAATTTGCCAGTGGTTGTAAGTTGTAAACTTTTTTTCAAAAAGTTGTCGTTAGACTTTTAGCTACAAGCAGAGGTGAAGGCAGTGGGCATCAATGCACCATCATATGATACCAAGCATCGAATGTGCAGTATCTATGTTAAGCATCTACACACTTAAGGGCAGGCATTTTCGCATTCAACGAGAATTGCCGGCAGTCGAGTTTTTCACTAAACACAATAGAAATCCCTCACATTGCAGAAGTACTAAAACACACACACCCCCACACACATACGATGTAGTGCATGAATTTCAAGTTTTTTTTGTGGTTTCGATTAATTAAATATCATTGCAATTCTGATTAATAGTTTACCTTATTTACGAAACTTTTAATCGATTGGTTATTGAATTTACATATCAATTTTTGGTTGATTTTTAAGATTTGTCCTTTTTTTCGGTGTATGGGAGTTGGGATTTAAGTAGGAATGATAGAAATACAGTTGGAGTAATAACAAAATTGGTTTGGCAGAAGTCATTGTCTGTGGTCTTCGCTGGCGCCATCTTTATGTGAATTGTTTTATCAGAAAAAGTCTGTTGTTGTTATATTATGGTGAAAGTGATGACAGAATCTAAACATTTTTCAGCACGTTTGTTTATAGAATTCGGAAAATTCCTAAGCAACTACAGTGGTTCACAGTTTATTGTATGCAGTGCATACAAAAACTTTGAGGCTATATAACTTTAAAAGTAAAAGGAATAAAAAAAAACAATTTTGATGCCATTAGAAAGAAAATATATGCGGTTAACCAAGGAACTTTATTTATTGCCAATGTTAGTTTTAAAAAGCAAACAATAATCTGCTAGTTTTCAAATCACAGTTTTTTATGCAGCTACTTATAATGTTCAAAACTTCAATATTAATAAAAATTCTGCAACTTTTAATACTCGTATTTGGTATGGTATCCCTTTTGATCCACAGCAGCTTTACGGCGATGTGAAATGGAATCAATAGAATCAGATTAGAGTAATTTCTGCTGAAATTTTACTCCATTCTGCTTGTAGAGAAACTTAAAGATCATTTTTGTTAGGCATTTTATGGTTCCTGATATTTTTGTCCATATGGCCCATACATTTTCAATGACGGGTGATTGTGCGTCTTCATGTGGGCAGTTGTATATCAACAACTCCAGACTTGTGTTTTGTATCGTTTTTCTGGTAAAATCGAAAAATGCTGTATATACCGAAATTGCTTTAAAGATTCGCATTCTCCATACATACATTTTTTTTCCAGAGTTCCAGAAGTCCGGGCCCTTGCAAAGGTGTTCTTTAGCAAAGTTTAAACGGCTTGTCTTCTTTATAAGTATTATCTCGGCCATTAAAGTCATGCGCCCGCAGAACCCGTCGAATTGTTTCCACACTACAGTCCCTTTGTTCTATTGTCGTCGTGCGATCGGCGGTCCGGAGGACTGGAATCATGTCCGTTGTACAGCGACATAAGGGACTGGGATGGAATGGACATTGTCCAGACCGACGACAGGTCCGACTTCAGTCGCTGCTTTGGGGATGATCGTCCGTTTAGAAGGTTGGGGGAGTTTGCTCGTGTAGCCTTCAATAGAAGAAGACTCGCAGGAGCCTAACGGGGGTTTTCTGATGCGACCATTCGCGGATAAGGCGTGGCATTGTCGTTGCCTTACACAATAGTCGTTGGATTGTTGTCGTCGTTGGAGCCCTTTTCGCCGTTGTTGTTCCTCTACCGTCTTGTCTCCCGTGAGGGGGGAAAAGTCTTTTGTTGTTGTTCGTGATGCCCGTGCTGGTGCCAGTCCCTTGCCATCGAATCGCCCGTGAGGGCGACTGTTAAATGTTTGTAACTTGTTTATGTTTTTGGTCCACTAGTTTGGTGCGGGTGACCAGTCCCATGTTGTATGGAACAAAAACTGGAAGTAGCCTTGTAGTTACGAGGTCTGACCGGTGACTTCAATCTGGTACCACGGGTAGTCAGGAGCCCCCAGAACTTGTTCTGGCCTGACAATTTGGTGCGGCCCTTCGGAGATTATCATGGTGGCTGTGGTTTAGACCCAAATCGCGGGGAGAACTTCGGTTCGATGTGGAGTTGCATTGCGACCGGGTGCTGTGACCCATAGAACAGCAGAGGCTAAGATAGTCCTCGACCCCTAACCAAGAGGGAAGTTATGAACCATAACTGTCATGCTTCGAATTGGTACCGGCGGAATCAATCCAATGGGGCGTTGGCCGTCGCATTGTTACGGCCCCAGTGTGATGGCACACCGTGGTTCAGGCTGTCGTGGCGATAATCACGCTAAACTCGGCGATCGTTTCTAGCAACGAAATCAGACTAATTACTAGCAATCAGAAGAATAACGGAGGTATATGAAAAGAAAAAATACCGTTAGAACTTCGTGGCGAGTAGTAAAACCACACTTCAAAGTGACTGCATAAAATAAGCTGTGACATGAAATTGTGAAGCGAATTTAGTTTTCCTAATTTCTGGGAGCGGGGGAGCGTGTTTTTACTTATTATTTATTGGGTTATATTCGGTGAACATTAGTCAACAATTATGTAAAACGCCTTAGTCCTTATGGGTAAAAATATAGAGACTCAAAGTGCAGAGTATGCACTGCATAAACTAACCTGTGACCCACTGTAGCTTTAGTCGTGGTTTGTAAGGGCCTTAACATTTCTCTATCAGGATAATTTCTACCCAGTGCAAGGCAATAATTAATTCCGACCTCATATTCTCATTCGAAATACGAATAGAAAACAAAATATTGTATGACAAACTGTCATAAATGAAAAACCAATGTTTTTTTAAGTTATCGGTTCTTCTTCAATTGTTTTCCTTCATTTCGGTTGGTGAAGAAGCGAAATAAAAATAAACTTTGGTCGATCAAAAGACCAGAGGTAACCGAACAAAGAAAAACTGAAAAACAACGAACAAATCGTAAAGAAAAAAGAAAAGAAAAACAATTCATTCATTCATAATAACAATTATTAACCGCAAGCAATTGTTAATTAAAATTAAAACAACAACCACACGAGAAAGTTAGGTAAGTTTTCAGCGAATGCCATCGAATGGCAGCCGCAGACACCGGCACAGACGGTTCAGACTCATAAGACTCCTCGTACGTAGTTAACGTAATACTCGTAATAATCTGACGTATGTACGTACGTTTTATGGACATGGATGGTCTATCGAATGCACTTGCATATAAACAACAGTATACGAGTATGCGTTTTATAAGTGAATGAGTACTCGTATGTACCTACGTATATGTACTCTTTATATGTATTTATAGTATATGACGGACCATGTAATTAGACAGTCTGCCAAGTAAATGAAATTATGAATGAAGTATTTTCGTTACACTCGTATTCGCTTAGGCTGTCCATCCATTTTTTGTAGATATTATTTGCAGTGGCTAACCTTACCGGTGGCAAACCCTTGCCAATAGCAGTTAATAACAATTACGATTTCATACTTTAGTAAGTTTAAAACTTAATCAAGTTTATAGCAATTGCCAGAGTTTAATTAAAAATAAAATATCTTAAGGCACGATATATTTATTTCTTGTTAATGTGTTCTTACTACCGAACAAAAAGGTAACTGGGACCACCATCTATCTCTTAGTTATTTTTCAAATTTCTTTTTAAGCTTGATAGAGCCCACTGCAAAAAAAAACTTGTATATGTGACAGCGCATAGAGAAAGGGACCTAAGGGTAAAAAAATCATTTTTTTTTTCTTTCTTTTTTTGATGTGGACAACATCTGAGCATCGAATGAGACCGATCCCATGCCCCAAAAGTGTTCCCTCACAGAGATAGGCGCGTTTTATGAAAGTGAAGTCGACGATTCTAAGCGCAAATAGAAAGGGACCTAATCTTTAAAATGGCTCTGCTGAACAAAACTGGTTTTTAACCTTAGGTCCCTTTCTATTTTGCGCGTCACATATACAGAGATCAAATCAGTCGGTTATCGTTTGGAACTACAGAAGTTCCGTTGAAAAAACCGAATTTCCGTTGCCATCACCAAATGTTTTCAATCGTAATAAATATTCGGTTCGACATACCCTAGATGATTAATACGATCATTGTATTGCCCCCACA
The DNA here is from genome assembly GCA_963513945.1 of Hydrotaea diabolus. Lineage (NCBI taxonomy): Eukaryota > Metazoa > Arthropoda > Insecta > Diptera > Muscidae > Hydrotaea > Hydrotaea diabolus. Next base: position 168,779,749 of record OY740717.1, on the reverse strand, counting down.
ACTAATAGGTTGTTCATACCAATGAAATACGGCCAAATATTTAGTTGTCCTTACTGGAGGTTGTGGCAACCAATAAGCTAATATACGTGCTATACTTAGTAGGGACATAAGTACTGTTACACACGTTTTATGCTGTAAAATAAAAAGTACTGAATGTTTTTGGATGTTTTTTGATATATGATGGGACCCGGGCTATGAAAAGGTGGCTTATGACTCAAAAAAAATGTTTCCACTTTTTTTTTTTGGTTTTGATAGTTTTTGAGACGCTCTTTCACGTGGTGAAAACCTGAAGTTGCTTAGAAGTGTACTAAAAATGTAGAGAAAGATGAAAGAAAAACAGAATTTTATTGAAAATCCAGAATCAAGATAATAAATGAAATTGAAAATGTTGGGGTATCTTTTGTGACAAACCTTGTTCTCTAAAACCGTCCACAATTTGTGAATCAATGGGTTCAAATCTGGACTATCTGAGGGCCATTCTTCAGAAGAAATGAACGCTGGCAAATTGTTTCGAATCCAGGCCTGGGACGTTTTAGCCTTATGGGGCGGCGCAGAATCCTTCTCGAAAGTCCATGGCTGATTTTGGAACAGGGAATTGTTAAGAGGCTTCACAACAGCTTCCAAAACGGTATCTTGGTAAACTTTGGCCGATGTTTTGACTCCTTGTTCGCAGAAAGGTGTCGTAAGAGACACCCCACCAAACCATGACTGAAGCTGGGTGATGATCCTTTTCCACCCTTGGGATCAGTTCAGATGCTTCCTTAGATGACCGCGCACACTCTCTATCATTTTGCTTGTTAAATTTTTCCTGAACGGAATTTTTTTTTTTCATCTGTGAACAAAATTTTTCTGTGCAAGTTATCAGCGTGCTTCACCAAAAGACGTTTGCATTTCTGAATCCTATTTTTTTTTAAAGCTACAGTCAATAAATGTCCGGTACCTCGTTTGAAAGCCCCACGTCCCAAGTCTTTTTTAATGATTCGACTCATGGACTTTTGCGTGATTTACCGAATGTGAGTTGGTGCTCTGTAATATTCAGTCAATGTAACTGAAGTCTCGGTAGAATATACGAAGATTTCGCACCTACAAAAAATAATTTTTGGATCTATATGTGATGCGCAAAATAGAAAGGGACCTAAGGTTAACAACCAGTTCTGTTCAGGAGAGCCATTTTAACGATTAGGTCCCTTTCTATTTGCGTCGATTTCATTTGCATAAAACGCGCATATCTCTGGGAGGGAACACTTTTGGGGCATGGGATCGGTCTCATTCGATACTCAGATGTTGTCCACATCAAAAAATGAAAATTGATTTTTTTTTACCCTTAGGTCCTTTTCTCTATGCCCTGTCACATATATCCATTTGTTGCACTTGTTTAGCGAAAAAAAAATAATTAAATTTCAAGTAGAGGCAAAAAAATGTCAGGAAAAAGGTAAAAAGATGATGGAAGGTTTTTACTAAATAAATCAGATTGAACGATTGACTTAAAACAGTAAAAATCGGAATTTTTCGCTTTTGGTTATGATGAAAGTTTAGATATAAACACCCATATTCGGTAACAACAACAAAATGTTGGCAAAACTCTTGGTGGCCAGAACCACCAGCTATGTCAACTAAATACATTTTATGCGTTTTATTGGTATGACCGATAAATTAGTTGCGTCTACAATACGATAATCATATTTATCATCATGTGGTATTTCAAACCGAATATCCAGTACGATTTTAAACATTTGGTGATTGCAACCGAAATTCTTTTTTTGCAACGGAATTTTAGTATTTGATAGTTTATATATCATTACCAGTATTCGGTTACAACAACAAAATGTTGGCTAAACTATTGGTTGCTACAGCCACTAGGAATGGCAAACTAATACATTTTATGCGTTTTATTGGTATGACCGATAAATTAGTTAAGTCAACAAGAAGATGATCATATATATCATCTTGTGGTGTGTCGAACTGAATAGCCATTATAAAAATTATAAAAAAAATGGTGATTGCAACCGAAATTCTTTTCTTGCAACGGAATTTAGGTAGTTCCAACCGATTTCCAACTTATGTTTTTTCTGTTTGTGGACAAAAAGTTTGGTCTCTAGAAAGGTACCACTTTAATTGCACTGAAGAAAAGGTTCCAAACTAAATAAAATAAATAGTAAAAATAAAAGTTTTCAACCAAAATTTTTTTGCTTTTCCGGAAACGTTTAAAAAATGTATCGCCGAGCCCACTAATAATACAGTTATCCACATTGCTATGAGCCCACTTCAAAATAAAAACTTGTTTCGTCCACAGTTAAGATGTCTTTTGATTAATGAACCCAAGTTCAAAGTAAATTATTATATAATTAATAAGAGTTAACGGACAGCAGAAAATATGACAAATTGGCGGAGACATTTGGTCGCAGCCTCCCCGTTTAGGTGGTCAGTTAAAAATTAGACGTCAACTTTAAAGCGCCGTACTTGGCCAGTCAGAGCAAAAAAAAAGACTACACATAATAATCTCCTATGAGAATTGAGATAAATCATTAATCAAAAGCCATAAATTTTGGAATGACAAAAACAAAAACCATCAGATTTTTGGACCGAACCAGCAACTGACCAGAAAAAAAAGTATTTCCGTTTTTATCTTTTTTGCTGTTAAGCTCAAAGCTGAGCATGACGGAATGACACAGGCACACAGTATCAAATTTGTAAACGGAACCACTACCTTCATCGAGGTGTGACGATGGATGGGGTGGACGTTGGATGATGGTGTGAGATGAGGTGTTTCTGTTTTTTTTTTTCTTTTTTTTAAGAAATCAATATTGAAAGATAATACTGGGAATACATATTTCGATATTTGCTTTCTTTGGTTTGTTTGCCAATATTGCGGATATTTTAATAACAAAAAAAAAAATTAAGAGGGAGAAAAAATATGTCATATTTGTGCAAATATTGAAATTGTTTTGTGGTGACTTTGTTTTTGGTTCAGCTCTGGCGGCCTGGATGTGTTTGAGTGTGTGTGTGTGTGGAAACTTTATGCATTTTGCCATAGTTACTGCCTTCGCACAAAAAGCGGAAAAAACAAACAAACAATTTTTGCTGTTGTTTGAAAACAAAATAATACCGTTTTTATTATTATTTTTATCATCGTCATTATGAATAACAATAAATGATGATGATATTTATTGACATACAGACACCATCGCCATAACGCCAAAAATTGAAACAACTCAAAATGGAACAAATGTCAGTCGAAGTCTAATTTTATGCGATGGTTTGGAAATGACACACATTGCATTATTAAAATAAAAACTGCATGCATTTACTATAAACAAAAAAAATATTATTAAAGAGATAGCGCAAGGCGATTTTTTGCTGTACCCTGTGATTCTGATTCTCCCACTACGAGATTCCCTCAACCACTCTGCTTTCGATAATAACACTACGTAACAAAAAAAAATCTTTTTGTTTGTTTAAGTGAATTTTTTGCTTTTATCTAATGAATTAGGTCATAAATATAATATAATGAGTGTTCTTTCCTCTACCTAAACGTTTTTTTTTAGTATATGAACCGCTATTTTAAAAATGATGGAGGTTTCACCACACATTTTAGCATAACTCAAGAACAGTATGTCCGATTTGATTAAGTAAAAACTCCGAAAATCCGCAGCTACATTACCTCCAAGTTACTCTTACACTGTTTTTTGATAAAGTGAATAGTTTTGGAAATATTCAGAAACTTTTTCCAAAAATTTTATTTTTTCATGCAAAATTGGAAAAAAAAATTTGTCTTAAAATTCATATAAAACCAAAAAAGTCACAAATGCTCTTTTTTGATCTTTAGTTATAAACATAAATATGTTACAAATAAAACTAGCCACATTTCAATAAAATCGATTAACATGTTTTGGTTTAATTCTCAACTAAGTGATGGTTCTCTTACCGAGAACTACCATAACATGGGATGCAGAATGTCTCTGAAGTTGCATGTTCTTCACTCACACCTAGAAGTGTTCAAGTCAAATTCTGGCGCATACTCAGAAGAACATGGTGAACGTTTTCACCAGGACATTCAAGCCTTTGAAAAGCGATACCAAGGGCAGTACAATGAACGGATGCTTGGCGACTATATCTGGAATTTAATCAGAGAAAATGACCAAATCTACAAGAGGAAAGGTAGAAAACAAACCATTTTTAAACAGTATTATTAAGAGCATCCTGAATTTAAGGATTCAAGTGTATTTTTCGTTTTATTATCATATAAAAGCATACCTTCATTAAAATTAAGCTGTTTAACAATCTTTTATGCACATTCTTATCTATCTGTACCATGAAAAATAAAGGCACTATTTAAAAATTTGAAAATTCGATGTCATTTCTTAAAAAACGATTAGCCAGACATCAGTTAAAGTTTTTCTTCAGTTTAGAGACATAACCAATGAGAAACAGCAAAAAAATTCACTTAAACAAAATTTTGTTACATAGTGTAATTCTACTCTTTTTTCTGTATTTTAGACAGGCTTGCAGACAGAGAAAGATAATTTAGTACAACCGAGTGCACCTCGACTATTCCATCAGTACAAACGAATGTATGTTGGTGCTCGGTAACGTTCAGTTATTGTAACTGAAGTATCGGTAGAGAGAGAAAAGCGTCCGAATCTTCAGAAAGGAATTTTTGACCGAAAAGCATTTATACTCGTATATGTGACGCGCAAAATAGAAAGGGACCTAAGGCTAAAAACCAGTTTTGTTCAGGAGAGCCATTTTAAAGATTAGATCCCTTTCTATTTGCGCTTAGAATCGTCGACTTCACTTTCATGAAACGCGCATATCTCTGGGAGGAAACACTTTTGGGGCATGCGATCCGTCTCATTCGATGCTCAGATGTTGTCCACATCAAAAAAAGAAAAAAAAATGAAAATTAATTTTTTTACCCTTAGGTCCCTTTCTCTACACGCAGAAAAAAAGTATGATTGTGGTGACAATATTCGAAGAGGATAATACTATTGTTGGGTATATAGTTGTGGTACAACAATATTATGATCCTCACAACAACAGTAAAGTTCAAATACAACCATACTATGGCAAAATAGAAAGGGACCTAAGGCTAAAGACCAGTTTTGTTCAGGAGAGCCATTTAAAAGATTAGGTCCCTTTCTATTTGCGCTTAGAATCGTCGACTTCACTTTCATAAAACGCGCATATCTCTGGGAGGGAGAGGGAACAATATTATGATCCTCACAACAACAGTAAAGTTCAAATACAACCATACTATGATCCTCACAACAATAGTATGATTCACACATAACCATACTATGATCTCCACAACCATAGTATGATCCTCACAACCATAGTATGTTTCATATACAACCATAGTATAATCCTCACAACCATAGTATGTTTCATATACAACCATAGTATGATCCTCTCAACCATAGTATGATTCACACGCAACCATTGTATGATCCCTACAACCATAATATGATCACACACAATTATATCATAATCCCCAATATAATTTATTAGAATTGGTTTAAGTTGTAAACAATAGATTTGAACTATGAACTATTATTCAAAAATACATTAAATTCAAAATAGTAGGAGTGATTTATTTCACAGTAGAAAAATAAGTTTTAATAAACGTTAGCGTTTTTATTAAAAAAAATTTCAGTTAAACAAAGCCAAAGCAGCTTGTATATTTAAAGCATATTTAAATAAAGAAAAATTACAATCATACAGTATGATTGCCGTAATCATATTATTGTTAACATAAAACGCCAAACACAATACTTTTGTCGCACCAAGCATATTAATATTGTTGCTATAGCCATATTTTCATTTTTAAATTTGGCAATAATACTATTGTTACATTTCAACAATATTAATATTGCAGCAATTATACTATTGTCAAAAATAAATTCAGTTAACAATGCTATGGTTGCGACGAACATACTTTTGTTGTGGAGAACATATTATTATTGCCGTGACCATGTAGTAACCATGTTTTTTCTCTGCGTGTATGCGCTGTCACATATGGTGATGCATCTAGAGGTATTTTTTCAGAACAAAAAAAAATATAAAAATTCAAATCAATCTTTATTGGTAATTCGAAAGGACATTTTATGATTTTTTTTGTTTGAAAATAATTACCTTCAAATGTTGGCAACTGCATTATAGAAATAAGCGTTCGGTGAGAAACGGGAAGATCCGCTGTTTTCGACCAAAATTTTATTCAGTGATGAGGCCCGTTTCTGGCTCAACGGCAAAGTCAATAAACAAAATTGCCGCATTTGGGCTGAAGAGCAAAAAGAAGAGGTTGAAGAGGTACCATTTAGACTTTTTGTTTGAAGGCTACGTAAAGTCCAAAGTCCATGCTGACATACCTACCAGCTACAATTCAGGTTTTGGAAGCCAACATTACGCGTGTCATTAAAGCCATACCGGTCGAAATGCTCGAACGAGTCATCCAAAATTGGATCCTCAGAATGGAAACCCTGAGGTGTAGTTGCGGCCACCATTTGAAGGAAATTATTTTCAAAAAATAAATGCCATAAAATGTCCTTTCAAATTACCAGGGTCGTATGTCAGCAATAACGCACCAAATATTCTTTTACAAGGCGTCCATCGTGCCGGGCTTATCTGCGTAAACAACCACAAAAGATAGTCCTGCGGTGTTAAATTGCACGATCTTAAAGGCCACGCCACAGGCCCACGACGAGAGATAATGCGCTCACCAAAAGTATCCTTCAATTAATTGATTTTTGCGTTGGCTGTATGACATGTAGCGCCGTCTTGGAACCATCAACATCCTCCAATTCAGGCACGAAAAAGTCATTAACCATGGCTCTATAGCGTTCCCCATTGACTGTAACATTATGGCCGGCTTTATTTCTGAAGATACTCGTATATGGACCAATGGTTCCCTCTGCCTATAGAGCACAACAAACAGTGACTTTTTGAGGATTTAACGGCGTCTCAACAATGGTTTGTGGATTTTCATTGCCCTAAATGCGACAATTTTGTTTTTTAACGTACCCATTCAACCAAAAGTGAGCTTCACCGCTGTAAAAATCAGGATCGGTGGCCATCTCGTTTTAGGCGCATTCACCACGATTTGTTCCGGAAGTAAGTCGTTGTTCCGGAGTAAGTCTATTCATTATGAATTGGCAAACCAAACTGAGCATACGAGGTTTGGCTTGCCTGACAATACAAGTGTTTCCAGATGCAAATTGGGACTTCATTTGGAAACCTTGACATTTTTTAGCATAACTTCACTCCGAACGTTTTGTCATTTGAGGGCGAATTGTTTTGTTTACAGTGCGTTGAAAAATTCATCCCAGTCAAAAAATGGAATTATCCCGTGGACATATTCCTGCGATTATTTTTTACGATTTTTGGCGTGGGTTATCGAGACAAGAGTGCTTAAATCAACTTGTTTCGACTTTTAGCGATGAAGCACCATCAAAAACCACTGTTAATCACTGGTACCAAGAGTTCAGTCTCGGACGCCGTTCGCTTCAGGATAAATTTCGTAAAGGACGTCCAACTTCGGTCACTTTGCCAGAAACCATCGACGCTGTGCGTGAACTGGTTAAGCAAGACCGACATGTGACATACCGTGAGATTGAGGCATCCTTGGGCATTAGTAAGACAAACATCAATAAGATATTGCATGTTCATTTGGCGGTGAAAAAAAATTGTTCTCCTTGGATCCCACATTATTTGACGAATGTTCAAAAATAGGCTCGTATGGATTGGTGCAAAGAGATGTTGAAAAAGTATAACTGCGGTAGCTCAAAGGCAGTCTATAACATTGTCACAGGTGACGAATCATGCATCTATGCATATGAGCCCGAAACAAAACAGGAATCTACCGTATGGGTCTTTCAAGGCGAGCCAAATCCAATAAAAGTTGTTCGTGGAAGAATTACATTGAAGCAAATGATTGCGTTTTCTTGGGTATAACCGGACATGTTCCCACAGGGCCTTCAGTGGAACGTAGGACGGTCAATTCTGAGTGGTAAACAACCATCAGTTTGCCAACAGTGTTCGAAGAAATGAGGAAAGATAATAAGAGTGGATAGATCATTTTGCATCACGACAATGCGAGCTATCACACATCAGCTAAAACGATGAGCTATTTGACCACTCAAGATGTACCGTACAGCCCTGATTTGGCACCCAATGACTTCTTCTTATTCCCTAGCATCAAGAAAAGAATGCGTGGTCAACGTTTTTCATCGCCCTAAGCAACTGTTGAAGAGTTCGAAAATCATGCTTTGGAGGTGTCTCAATCGGAGTGAAAAAAGTGCTTCGAAAATTGGTTTGTGCGCATGCAAAAGTGTATTGATCTTAAAGAAGAATATTTTGAAAAACAATAAAACTATTTTCAATGATAAATTATTGTGTTTTTGTTGCCGGACTCAAAATATAAATAGTAACCCTCGTAAATCAAGCTACAGCTGTTAAAAAGACCAACTTTATGAGGAGACGAAGGTCCTTACGGTGCGCAGACACATTTTCCTCTTGTCTAGGCAATACCTTGGGTGTCTTTGCAGAAGTCATCCTAACCACCATCTTTTGGACAGGATGCGGACCTGGGCGAAGGCGAAGGCAGATTAGATACAATCTTCATTATCTAGAGAGCGAGGTCCATCGGTACAAGAGAGAGCCTTTAGATCATCGAAACTAACAGACAGGTTTGAACAACATTCACGCTAAGCAAAGAATGCAGCAATGAACCATTAAATTGCGGAATTCAAAAAAATAATTGGAGCCGACTTTAATTAGAATTACTTAAATGTAAGTTGGCGCATATTCAAAATATTTTTTATGAAAGAAAAACATTTGGTATTTGTTATGACCTGATGGTGTGTGAAACTTATGGCAACTTCTATAACTTTCTTTGCCAACACGTGTTTGGAGATTTATGAGAGACCCAAAAAATCAATTTCAAATCGGTTATAGTTGCAAAATAACCTTAGAAAAATGTTGTACTTATATACGATTCACTTGTTCCAATGACACACAATACATGAAGAGTGATACTGGTACAACTAACCTTCATTTCGTTTAATTTTTATTTTTTTAAAGCCGAAATCATTGCCATTGCCACTAAATGCTATCGAACCTTAGCCATTCGTAATACTTTTGCAAAATCCAAAAAAATAAAAAAAAAAAAACGAAACAAAACAAATACAAGCAGTAGAAGCTAATGAACTCTAGTCAAAATTCACATTTAATTTCAGCTTCTTCTACAAAAAAAATATTAAAACAGAAGACCTAAAAAAATAAAGCCCCTCTCCCCCTTTCACACCTGTGACTGTTTTATCGGACGGGGGGGGAGCAAATAAAAACTCTAATTAAAAATACTTCGGTTATTAATAATTTTTTTCACCCGTCTATCATTTCATCAAAAAATCAATGACCGCTCGCACGCTCGGAAACGTCGAAGAAGATGCCGCTCCGCACCACAGACAACAGCAAAAGTCGTATGAAAAACAAAACAAAAATTAAGCAACATGTGAACGTTGAAGTTTTTTTTTATTTTGCCTCCTGTTCTACGTTCGGCTACCCAACCCATATTTAAAGGTCTTTACCCAGCACATGGTCGGTCGGTGTTTTTACGCGTTTGTTTTGTCGAATTTTTTTCTTTTTCTTCGTTTCCCGGTTTTGTTTTTCTCTCTCCTCCTTAGCTGCAGGCGTTTCTAACACTTTTGATTTGCCAAGAATATTAATGTAGCAGAAGGCAAATAATAATTATAAACAATAATCATAATCATAAAAAATTAACACGCTTCTTGTTATCACAAGCTAAAAGCTTTAAATCATAGGATGGTAGACGCTGTCGAATGGGTGGAAAGATATGAGCGCAGCGGGAACTAGTGAAAGGCTTTGGCATTCTTTAATGAAAGACGTATGACCACTGAGACTGAGAATATTGCACAAAACTTGTCGGGTTGGTTTTGTTTACCCTCCACAAAAGAATTATTATCGATCGTCGTAAAATTCTAAAACGATCTAGCCATTTCCGTACGTTCATTTGAGTGTCTGTTGAAATCAAAACAGCGCTTAAACGAATTAAGATACACACAGGGAATAGATTTGTTTTTACAACCTATTTTTTTTTTTGGCAACCAAAAGATTGAGTATTCCATCAGTACAACCGATTGTTACTTGGTGCAATTTTCAGTTATTGAAACTGTAATATCGGTGCAATATACCAAGTATCCGAACCTTCTAAGGAGAATTTTTGGATCTAAATATTCACATGCCACACTTGTTCCACATAAAAAGTAAAATTTAAGTCACAGGCAAAACTATTTGGTTAAACAATTGAAGTACTTGACGATGAGGAAGTAAATAAGATACGAGGGTTGCTATAGATATATCTGGCCTAGGCAACACTAACAGTCGCCTGGCGCCATCTAACATTTACGTACATTTTTTAGCAAAAACGTACTCAGAACGTTTTGACGTACGACCATCATTTGTGTTGTTTACAGTGACTTGAAAAAATCAATTTGGCAATAAAATTGAATTAACTCGTGAAAATTTTCATGCGATAATTTTTCACCACATTCGACGTCGATTATCACGACTAGAGTGCATCGATGCAAAAATTTAATCTTTGTATGGCGTTGAAGCACTATCCTTTAGCAATGTGATAAACTGGTTTAATGAATTCAATCGTGGCCGACGTCGGCTCAAAGACGAAGGCCGTCCACAATGAGCCGTTATACCAGAGAACATTTATGCCGTGCGATGCAAGATCTGCCTGTGACATACCGTGTAATAGAGGCATCCTTGGGCATTTCTTCCACCAGCATACATTCGATATTGCATAAACACCTGGCCGTAAAAAAGGTTTGTTCTCGTTGGATCCCGAACAAATTGACAATCGCTCAAAAAAAAAGGCTCGTGTCGATTGGTGCAAAGAAATTTTGGAAAAATACGATCGCGGTGCTTCTAAAGACGTTTATAAGATCGTCATAGGTAACGAATCATGGACCTATGCGTATGAGCCCGAAACAAAACAGCAATCGACCGTGTGGGTCTTCGAAGACGAGCCAAATCCAACGAAAGTTGTTCGTGGAAGAAGCACTACGAAGCAAAGGTCGCCTGTTTCTTCGGCAAAACTGGTCAAGTGGCGACTGTTCCGCTTGAGCAACGTAGGACGGTCAATTCTGAGTGATACACGACAATTTGTTTGCCTGAAGTCTTCGGATAAATTTGAAAAACGAACAAGAGAGGACAAAAAACGAACAAGAGAAGACGAATCATTGTGCACCATGACAATGCGAGCTCTCACATATCGGCTCAAACCATCGCCATTTTGACCGGCCAAAACCGCCGTACAGCCCTGAATTGGCACCCAATGACTTCTTTTTATTCCCGCACATCAAGAAAAAAATGCGTGGTTAACGACTTTCGTCGCCAGAAGATGCTGTTGAAGCGTTCAAAAACCATGTTTTGGAGGTGTCTCAATCGGAGTGGAAAAAGTGCTTCGACAATTGGTTTGAGGGCATGCAAAAGTGTATAAATCATGCTGGAGAATACTTTGAAAAACAATAAAACCATTTTTGATGATAAATATTCGCATTTTCATTATTATGCCAGAAATAAATATGTGACGCGCAAAATAGAAAGGGACCCAAGGGTAAAAACCACTTTTGTTCAGGAGAGCCATTTTAAAGATAAGGTCCCTTTCTATTTGCGCTTAGAATCGTCGACTTCACTTTCATAAAACGCGCATATCTCTGGGACGGAACACTTTTGGGCATGGGATCTGTCTTTTTCGATGCTCAGATGTTGTCCACATCAAAAAAAGAAAAAAAAAACTGAAAATTGATTTTTTACCTTTAGGTCCCTGTCACATATGGCAGCCCTCGTATAATCACTTGCTCTATACCTGTCCTTTTTGATCAGTTCCGTGTTATGTCCCATGGTATCTGAGCACTGTCAATTGATTCCCTTCAATGAAAAGAAGTTACCAGTTGTTTTCATATAGTTGGATCGTTCCTAAGACTGCCCTTATCCATGAAGGACCTATCATGGATAACATTACCGGTCCAATTTCCCGTAGGGTAGGTTGTCGCCCGTTGTAGGTTTTTGTTGGTAAAGGTTAGCTTTTTTCCTTTTTGTGAAGGGGAAGCATAGGAAATTTTTCATCATTTTGGGAAGACGTCAGGTTGAAAAGCTGATCTAACCAACAGGGGTAAATAATAGGGTGGGCCGATATTGTGCCATTGACTTTTCGAGAGCTTTTGGCAGTAGGAAAAAAAGTTCTACTACATTTTCAAAAAATCATTGTCAAGGCGCTTAAATTTAACTTTTTTTTTACTTTTTCTCAATTCGATTCTCTCAGTCTCGTATGTTATGTTGTATTCTAAGAGGCAATGTACGAGGGCGGTTCGGAAACTTCTTAGCCTAGCACAAAAAGCGCGGCATAAACAGAAAAAAGTTAAGTGTTTTGGAAACTTCCGTATCTTGTTAAATTTTGTTTCGATCTGGCAATTCCTTCATATAGAAAGAGGTGTTCACAAAAGACGCATCCGCGATTTTTTTACAATGGAAAAATTAGAAATGCGTGGTGTCATTAAATATTTACATAAAAAAGGTTTATCGGGACAAGAAATTCATAATGATATGGTGAATGTGTTAGGTGAAAGTGCTCCTTCATATGCAACAGTAACAGTAAAAAATTGGGTTGCTGAATTTAAACGTGGTCGTACAAGCATTGAAGATGAACCACGTAGTGAACGTCCAAAAACAGCAACAACAACAGAAATTGTAGCCTAAGTGCATGATATGCTATTAAATGATCGACGAATAAAAGTGCGTGAAATAGCTAATATCATGGGCATCTCAAATGAACGAGTCCATTAAATTTTGCTTGAAGAACTACAGATGAAAAAGCTTTCTGCAACATGGGTGCCGCACTTGTTAACAGTCGACCAAGAACGCATAAGAATGAACATTTCTCAAGCTTGTTTGGATCGTTTTCAGCGAAATAAAATGGATTTTAAGCGTCGTTTCATAACTGTTGATGAGACATGGATCCACCACTATAATCCAGAGACAAAAAACCAATCCAAACAATGGACTGAAGCTGAAGGAAGTGCCCCAAAGAAGGCAAAAACAATTCAATCGGCTGGTAAGGTAATGGCAACGGTTTTTTGGGACTTCAAAGGTATTTTATTGATTGACTATCTGCAAAAGGGTAAAACAATAAATTCAGAGTACTCTTGCAACCTTTTAGATCAATTAAATGTACAAATTCGAGAAAAACGTCCTGGCTTACAACACAAAAAAATAATTTTTCATCAAGACAACGCACTAGCGCACAAGAGTGGTTTAACAATGGCTAAAATCAACGAATTAAAGTACGAGTTGCTTGACCACCCACCATATTCTCCTGATTTAGCTCCCAGTGACTTTTACCTGTTACCAAATCTTAAAAAATTTCTTGCTGGCAAGCGTTTTACCTCAAATGAAGATGCAATTACAGTTGTAAATTACTATTTTGAAGACCTTAAGAAAAACTATTTTAATCAAGGGATAGAATTGCTAGATAAGCGTTGGACTAAGTGTATTGAAGTTTAAGGAGATTATATTGAAAAATAAATATATTTTTCAAAAACTTACTATTCTCTTTCATTGATAGGCTAAGAACTTTCCGAACCGCCCTCGTATTGTATGACACCTGGGAATGGTAATGTGTAAAAAAAATTATTTTTTTTATTACGTTAAAAAAACGTTAAAAATAAAATTTCAGAAAAAGTCAAAAAGAACTGAAATTTGGGCGCCTTGAAATTGTTTTTTTTTTGATATGTTGTAGTGAATTTTTTTCCTCATGTCAAAAGCTATCGAAAAATCGATAGCACAATTTAGACAAATTATTGTCCTTTTAAATCAGCCCACCCTAGAAAATTATCTATAAGGACAGGAGTTGGTTTCGGCGTTGGATTTTTGGTCTATATAATTTACAATTTTGGAACTTTCATTTTCTTCTGTACTGAAAATCACACTTCTGGTTGTTGGCATTAATTTCAAGTGAATTTCTTTTTAATTTCCTAAACCCACTTGCCACCTTTTCCCCCTGCGCCTGCAACAGAAATGTTTAAATACTGCACATGATCATTACAATGATAATTACCTTTATAAGAAAAATATCAATTGATATGGATATGGATATATAACGAAGCGATGTGGTGATACGTTATGTTACGACTTTTTAAAACGTCTCACTAGATCTGTCTGCTATGCTCTGTGTTGAGTTGAGTTTTCCTCCAAATACCGCAAAAGCCTGCTGTAATTTAACACTTTCTCGAATAAGACTTTTTTTCTGTATTTTTTTTTTTTAAATTGAAATAAAAACAACAAAATCTTTCAACACATATGAATGGCGGCGGCCGAGACGACGGCGATGATGATGATGACAACGTCAGTCAACACCACAAACGGCAAAGAGAGAGGGGAGGAAAATATTGAAAAAAAATCGTAATTCAAACAAACACGGCGAGCGAAAAAAAAACAACAACACTTTTCGGCTGGTGTTAACTCGGCGGCTTAAAACAACATTTATGTTAATTTTAAAACACACTCGTTTTACTTTTAATTTTTACGTTTTACTTTTTATTTTTTTTTTTGGCTTTACTTTACTTTTCTTTTATGGAATTGGAATTGAATTTCGATTTTTTTAAGTGGCCGTTGTACGAGACTCGTTTAAACTTTCAATTGCAGGCTTTTTCTTTTATTATTTGTTTAATACCTTCTTTTTGTTGTTATTTGCTGGTGTTGTTTGAATGGATTCGTGTGACTTTTATAGGTTTTGAATGGAATCGAACGAATTTTATGGGATTTTTTTGCACTTCACTTTTTTTCTTAATTTTTTTTTTTATGGCTGGACTTTTATTTTGAATTTTTATTTGCTTCTATTTGGGTTAAGTATAAGATAGATATATTTTATTTTAAGACTTTAAATGGTTTTGAGATTGATTCGGATTTTTTTTTTAATTTATTTCAGTTTAAATTTTGGAATTTTTTTTGTTTGCTGTTATTTGGGGGGTTTTTTTTGGGTGGAATGGCTTCAATTTATTTTTCTGGGGTATGAAAATCGTTGTTTTGTTTGTGTGGGGGTTTTTGGTTTGTTTTGTTTTCGGTTTCACCTGGTAACCACTCAAATTTTTATTTTTTTTAGTTATTTTTACTTTCAAAATAATTTCGCTTAGGGCCAGCAATTTTAACGAACTAAATTTTTCCTTTTCTAGGCTTTGAAAATTGCCAATACTTTTCCGGTTTATCGCCAGCGACTTTTCTTTGCTTGATTTTTTCTACTCCTCTCCTTTTTTTCTAAGAGCTAAAAAATTGTTTCCTACCCAATGGTTTCTATTTTCAACTTGGCGTGACGCCGACAACGTCGAATCTCCAATAGGTTTTCCTTTTTCTTATTTCTGTGCTCTCATGGACAACAAAAAGGGTTAATCTTTTTGTTAAGTGCCAGAAGTTTACAGCTGCAATTAATATCGTTTTGTCGGTTTCCTCTTGTGTGCGAGACTTTAGATTTCATACAAAAATTTGCTGGCGGGCTGGCTGGCTGGCTTTACTTGAAAACGCCACAAATCCGTAAGAAAAACACAAGTTTAACGCTTGAAATCTCGTCACTAACTAAACTAATTTAACTAAGCAACACACTAAAACGTCGCTGTCGCTCGAATGGAAGAGAACAGACAGCCACAGCGAACAGCTCAGCTCGGCTCGGTTACGGCGAAATGCGATGGCTGTGAGTGATGGTTTACACAGAAAAAAAACACACACAGAGCAAAAACGAATAATAAAACCAGCCAAACAGACAGAAAGGCCAAAACGACAGACAGACAGACAGACGGAGAGTTAGTTACTTATAGGCAGCTAGCCAGCCATGCACACAGTCAAACCTAGAGCGCCGCCTTGCAACCCAATGGCGATAAAAGGCCCCACACAACCGCCAAGACAAGCCAAGCCAAGCAACGGGCTCTCTGTGAGGTTGGACTATTTAAGCAACGTTTAAATGAAAAGAAAGATAAACCAAGACAACCTGGGCTAAAAGTAAAAACAACCAACAGGCCAATGCTTCCACACACCAAAGAGCAGAGAGAGAGAGAGAGAGAGCCAACATCACACATAACTTAACACTCTCCAAAAAAACCACCACCACCACCACTGCGATCGATCCTTACCAATCGAGTTTAAGAATTTAGACCCTGCCACCGTCCATACACGCATACACACACTCACACACTAACACACACTCACTCTAACGACTGCTTGCTCGCCTAAAGTCTTGCATCAAAAGACTGCTCGCTCTATAAACGTCACTAGTCTCGTGATTTCAACCATTCTTCATCTAGTTTCCCATCTATAGTGTCTGTCCTCCACACTAGACTCCTCTAGTATTAGCACCATCAAGTTCAAGTCTCAATGTTAGCGTTACACACGTTACTTTGAGATGCAGCAGGCTAATTTGGTTGACTCGTTTTCTTGTTTTGCCTCATCGCTGTCAACATCTCCGCTTGAAAGCGAAGTTTTAAGTTGCAGAGTTTGAGCCGTATTTAAAGGTGTGACGTTGCCTGCCAACATGCTCGACTATGAAGTTGGCGTATGAGCCTCACAAGTCACATCGAACATTTAAGGTGACCACACGCAGAGAAAAGATATGGTTACTATATGGTCACGGCAACAAAAGTATGTTCTCTGCAATAAAAGTATGGTCGTCGCAACTATAGTTTGGTTTTTTGAATTACATTTTGACAATAGTATGATTGCGGCAATATTATTATTGTTGAAATGTTACAATAGTATTGTTGCCAAATTTAAAAATGAAAATATGGTTGTAGCAACAATATAAATATGGTTGGTGGAACAAAAGTATTGTTTTCATGGGTTTTATGTTAACAATAACATGATTACGGCAATTATACCGACAAAATTTTATTTTTTTTTAACAAACTACGAATTAGTATAACTGAAATATTTTTTAATAAATAAATTTATTTGTTTTACTGTTCAATAAGTCACTCCTATTATTACATAACATAAGTAACAACTTAAGCCAATCTGTACAAACAATTTTGAGGATGATAGTATGATTGTGTGTGAGTCATACTATGGTTGTGAGGATCATACTATGGTTGTACGTTAAACATACTATGGTAATGTGGATCATAATATGATTGTGTGGATAGTATGGTTGAATGTGAATAATAATATGGTTGTAGGGATTATATTATGGTTGTGTTGTGAATAATTCTATTGTTGCGAGGACCATAATATTGTTATGGGGATCATAGCATGGTTGTGTGTAAACCATAATATTGTTGTGATGATCATACTATTGTTGTGCCACAACCATATAACCAACAATAGTATGATGCTCTTCGAATATTGTTAGCCCAACCATACTTTTTTCTGCGTGCATAAAAAAATTGCGTGGTAATCTGATATCTCCAATCACAAAGAGAAACGACTTTTGTGGTAATTTTTCGATTTTAAAGGAAACTTTTTTGAAATCCTTTAATAATTTCCTTATATCCGAGCTCAAATCTTGTAAATGAAATGTTATAACTGCTAACATAGATTTAAAAAAAAAATCTTTTAATAATAAATTAAAAAAATATTTTTCTGCAAAAAATAAAGTTTGAACAAATGAATTTGTTAGTAAAGGGCGTTCCAACTCAAACGCACGATCTTTATGGCAAATAAACAAAAAGTTTTTAAGAGAATTCTCTTAATCACATTGAACAGGGACTATCTTATTTTTTATTATGCTAGAAGGATCCATGGCAATTATGTGTAAAACAAAATATCGGTCAAATGCTCGCCACGGCTTCGATAGCATACCTCTATATCCGATCGTCCATATTTTCCATAACTCTGAGATATAGTGGAGAAGCTCTAATGTCGTTTTTGTGGTGAAATCTCCATCGCTTAGCTCTTGAACTGTTACTGGCTTATTGACGTACACGTCTATCATTTCGAGATGCGAACACCATTTACTAGTCCAGTAGCTCGTTGCTGTAAATAAATCGGTAAGTTACCGATTTATGTGACGTCATACCAACTATATTGAAAGTTACCAATTTCGTGATAGCTGCTGTTTCTGTACGTTGAAATCGGTTAAAATTCGATCTGTGTTTGACAGAAACACAAATTGAAATGAAACGGTAAGAATTGAAACAGATGACAAGCAGCCTTTTATTTGCAGTTGTTTTCATGTCCAAATATTTTGTATTAAAACACTACTATTTTAATATAACTTATATTTTTAAACGACATAACTATTAATTACCTTCTCATTCATTTTGCTAAAAATAAAAAAAAAACAAGCAATTAAATAAGCTGAGAGTTGGTGATGTACGAGGGCGGTTCGGAAACTTCCTAGCCTAGCACATAAAGCGCGGCATAAACAGAAAAAAGTTAAGTGTTTTGGAAACTTCCGTATCTGCTATGAACACATGTTAAATTTTGTTTCGATCTGGCAACTCCTTCATATAGAAACAGGTGTTCACAAAAGTCGCATCCGCGATTTTTTTACAATGGAAAAATTAGAAATGCGTGGTGTCATTAAATATTTACATAAAAAAGGTTTATCGGGACAAGAAATTCATAATGATATGGTGAATGTGTTAGGTGAAAGTGCTCCTTCATATGCAACAGTAAAAAATTGGGTTGCTGAATTTAAACGTGGTCGTACAAGCATTGAAGATGAACCACGTAGTGGACGTCCAAAAACAGCAACAACAACAGAAATTGTAGCCAAAGTGCATGATATGGTATTAAATGATCGACGAATAAAAGTGTGGAAATAGCTAATATCATGGGCATCTCAAATGATCGAGTCCATTTAATTTTGCATGAAGAACTACAGATGAAAAAGCTTTCTGCAAGATGGGTGCCGCACTTGTTAACAGTCGACCAAAAACGCATAAGAATGAACATTTCTCAAGCTTGTTTGGATCGTTTTCAGCGAAATAAAATGGATTTTAAGCGTCGTTTCATAACTGTTGATGAGACATGGATCCACCACTATACTCCAGAGACAAAAGAACAATCCAAACAATGGACTGAAGCTGGAGGAAGTGCCCCAAAGAAGGCAAAAACAATTCAATCGGCTGGTAAGGTTATGGCAACGGGTTTTTGGGACTTCAAAGGTATTTTATTGATTGACTATCTGCAAAAGGGTAAAACAATAAATTCAGAGTACTATTGCAACCTTTTAGATCAATTAAATGTACAAATTCGAGAAAAACGTCCTGGCTTACAACACAAAAAAATAATTTTTCATCAAGACAACGCACCAGCGCACAAGAGTGTTTTAACAATGGCTAAAATCAACGAATTAAAGTACGAGTTGCTTGACCACCCACCTTATGCTCCTGATTTAGCTCCCAGTGACTTTTACCTGTTCCCAAATCTAAAAAAAAATTCCTTGCTGGCAAGCGTTTTACCTCAAATGAAGATGCAATTACAGTTGTAAACCACTATTTTGAAGACCTTGAGGAAAGTACATTGCAAGTAAACAAACATTTGCACTCGGTTATTTTGCATTACCATACCGATTTCGTTGAAGCCGGTTCATAAATTGTTATAAATTTCAACACACTGCCATCTTAAATGTTTATGTTTTGCTTTCTATTTTCAAACAAAATTAAACCGCGGTAACACAATTAAAACATATTTTTTTTTTAATAAAATATTTATTTGTATAAAATAACATCAATAAAATTGTATTTAGGTTCAAAAAGTTATATATGATTACTTGCTTCCTTATAATTGCAGCAACTCTATAGCAGTCGGCAAATTTTCTCACTTGGCTTAAAGTCAGTGAGAAAATTACCGATTTCAAGTTGAGTCACTTTTCTTTTTTTGAATGAGTGAATGGAACAGGAATCGCCATTTTGTTTACAGAATCAGTGATGGTAAGAATGACGTCAAATGGGTCATTTCAGTCGGTAACTGCGATCGTTACGAGTTACAGAAACCTGCTACAGGTTGACGGCTCTTTTGCCACCCTATCGCGATCAACATTAATGTTTTCCGCAGAACGAACTGGGCGAGCATGTATAGGTGTTTTAAAATTTGCTACAGGCAAGATTTACTTAAATTTGCGTACAGTTCTCCCAATTGTGGACACATTTGGTCGATTATGCTGATAAAAAAAAAACCAAGTGCACGCAATGCATTTTGATTTGAACGCCCATTTTTGTAAAGGGCTTTAAAAATCTTAACGCGCTGCTCAATTATGTACCTCTCCATAGTTTAATTTGCAAACACTGAAACAAAGAAATGTCAAATTAAGTTGTGTAAAAAACTTGATTTCAAGGCGTGACTCACAGAATTAAAAAACTCTTTTGTGCTAATATCTTACGAGTACTTTCAATGAAAATATTTTTTACTAACTTGCACTATTTTCACCCTTGATTCTCTTCCATCAGAGTGAGTTTCTTTTCATTCCAACATCATATCTAAGGTACAAACTACTATCGTCATATCGGTATTTGTTCACAAGATATTGCCTTTTAAAGTTCAGGGTTGTGTGGGCGGGCCACGCCCGTTTGACCAATGTTGACACAACATTGTCTGTAATATAGTACATAATGTATACTATATAATGTAATGTATAACACATAATATATTGCCTAATTTCGGCACCCAGAAGAAAAAAACAAGAACATTGGAGGAAAGGCCGATGGATAAATGGACAAATTTAAAATCAAAGGAGACCAATGTAGGCAAAGGGGGGGGCATTCATAGACAATATTTCACAGCCCGTGATTTTTGTCTAATGAAAGGTAAAATATACTGATGTACCGGCGAAAGGATGGATGGGCATATAAAAGGTAGAATATAGACATATAGAAGAACGGACGGACAGAAATAGGTAAGAAGAGAAAACAAATTGTTAATGGAAAAAACGACGACGGACTCACATTCAAAAAATTTTAAAATTAACACAAACTATAGGTTATCTAGGGACGAACATACGAGTATGAGAGAATGGTGAGACACAAAGAAAAACGGACAGACAAAAAACTATGCCGACCTATAAGTGACAGATATATGTTAATGGAAAGAAGAGTCTAAGTCCACCGACTTGTCAATTGTTAGACTGATGGTTGCTAGATTATTTTTCTTCGGCCTTTTTTTATTTTCCAGTGAAGCGAGTTTTTTTTTTAATTCTTGGAATCCCTGAAAACTTTGCACACGTTTTAAACTATTGCCTAGTTTTAAAGTAGTTTTAAAAGTATTTTTTTACAAAAGATTAATATAGAATTTGAATTAAAAACTGACAATAAAAGGCATTAAAAACGATTAACAAAAAAAAAACACCACAAAATATTAATCGGAGACCCTTTAGAGTTTAAAGTTTATCCTTGTCCGTCCGTCCGTGTGTCTGTTGGAAGCACGATAGTCACTTCGGTTTCGAAATTGAGCATGATGATGACTAAGCTGTTTTGGATTGTAAATAGACTAAATCGGTCCATGAGGAAAACTTTCTCCTAAAAATACTAAAGGTACCTCGGAAAAAATAAAATTTTTTCGAGTATGTTAAGTATTTTTGTTTTTAGGCGTGTGGTTTTCTAAAAGAAATAAAGCTCATATAATCTAATGTTATGGCCAAGAATTTACCTTTCTTAAATGTGCCATTATGTTTTAAAAAAGATTTCGGTCAAGTGGCCTCAGCGGCTGGCTCGAATAAATTCCAGCCGAGAGACCCAATTTTCGACCACTTTTTGCAGCAATACATTGTTGTTTCGTTGGCTGTATGACATGTAGCGCCGTCTAGTTGGTATCAAAGGTCGTCCACATCAACATCCCCCCATTCTGGCACGACAAAGTTATTAATCATGGCTCTTTAGCGTTCCCCATTGGGCTTCATTTTTGAAGAAATATCGACCAATGATTTCCTCTTTCTCAACAATGGCTTGTGGATTTTTATACACCAAATGCGACATTTTTAGTTATTAACGTACCCATTCAACCTAAAGTGAGCATCATCGCTGAACAAAATTTTCTTGTAAAATCAGGATCGGTGGCCATCTCGTGGGTTTAAAAAAGTCTGTATCTCTAGGGTGCCTGTGTGACTGGTTACACTAGGTCACAAAAAATTATAAGTCCGCCATTTGTGGTCAAATTTTGTTAAGTAAGGGCTTATTTTCTTTGTAAAAATGCCAGCTATACGTAAAAAAACCAAAATTTGCTGTTAGCATCGTGTTTTATATTTTATATGAATTTTTATATGGTTTTTTCTGCCACATTTTTACTAAAAAAACGCCGTTTTTTAACCTTTTTAAGCCGCCAACATCAAAACTACTTACCCGCTCTGAGAATGAGTTGTAGACGGCTCAATTTTCTTTAATTTGAGTAGTAGTAGGATCAAATAGGTCAATGAAGACGAAAGATATGCTCAAAATTGTAAGTGTACCTCCAAAAATTTAAAAAAAAAAGTTCAAAAATTTGTATCTCGAAAACCAATGGACAGAAAAATTTTTAAAACTCATTTTCGTGTTTAGTAGGTCAAAATCAATGAGAAAAATTATGCTAGAACCAAATAACAAAACGACTGTTGGCTAGTGTTATTAGTGAGTTGCTTCTTTTAGGATCGTGTAAGTCTTTTGAGATATTAACTCCCGATATTTGCCTACCTGATCGTACTCTTATTTTTGTTTTGTTTGGAAATATATAATAATTTTTGATTAAAATTAAATAATTTTTTCTTTTACAGTAATATAAACTACGGATCGCAAGGCATAATAGCTGGTTTCTTCAACCCTGCCGATATACGGACTAAAATGAAAACTTCCTAACTTCGTTGTGCTTTACCTATACAATTTGCTGATTCAATGGTAAGTGGTGACATAATTTATAAAAGATAATAAAAAATCTCTACGAAAAATTTGCTGAAGACGTTGCGTTCAATCCTTTATAATGGGTGTCCCAAGAAGAGCTCAATTTTTAAATGACTGATGCAGCAATTGAATTGTTTCTCTGGCTGTATGACATGTGGCGCCGTCTTGTTGGAACCACATGCCCTCCACATTAATTTCTTCAATTCTAGGCAAGAAAAAACTGGTTATCATTTCACGATACCAAACACCATTGACTGTTTGCGCTTGACCTGCCTCATTTTCATAAAAAAAGGTCCAATGATTCCTCCAGCCCAAAAACCACACCACACAGTGACACGTTGAGGATGCATTTGCCTCTCGTGAATCACTCGAGGATTTTCCGCACCCCAAATGCGACAATTCTGCCTATTGACGAAGCCATCAAGATGAAAATGGGCCTCGTCACTGAAGATGATTTTATCGGCAAAATCAGCATTTTCATGTTGTCTCTCCAATACCCAATTAACGAACTCCCTTCGCTGTCCATGGTCAGCTGGCTTCAGTTCCTGAGTCAATTGAATTTTGTATGCATGAAGATGCAAATCTTTCGTCAAAATTCGCTGCAAAGTGGATTTGGAGACACCAATTTGCTGAGCTCGGTGTCGAATTGAGGTGGATGGAGTTTGAGCGACATCATCACGTACAGCTGCGACATTTTCGGTCGATCGACCTGGTCGATGGCGCGTTGTTGTCTTTACATCACTAACAGAGCCAGTTTCGGCAAATTTATCCATTAATCTCTTTACAGTTGACTCTTTTGGAGCATTATTGTGACCCCAAATTGATCGCAATTTGCGAACTGTAGCCGCAAAACTTTCACCATTTTGGTAAAACAATTTCACAATGAGAATGCGTTGTTCATTCGTGTAGCGCTCCATTTTTACTAACCTCGTACCTTCTACTAACAAACAATAACAATTGTTCAAATGTCAAACAATGACACTTCAAATGTTGCCAGATTTAAAAATTGCGTTCTTCTTGGGACACCCTTTATATTATATATGCTTTGGTAAATGAGAACTATTTGTTTCAATTTTAAAATGATCTTATAGAGTTTTTTTGCTCTGTCCCTAAACTTTTTGAACCCACTGTAGTTTTAAAATAAGATCGATCATACCTAATCCACATATCTTCAGACCAAACATGTTGCCCAAACGGCATATGCTGCTTTCGAACCTATCGCTCCAACTTGGTAGCCTAGCAACATAAAATCAACAATTTCAATTTCAACGCCATTCGCTGCAAATGGACGAACAGACAACAGACGCAAATAAACAAATTGAATTTGTATTTGCTTTCTTTCACATATTTTTATTTCACTACTTCTTTCGCTGTGCTTGTTGGTGTTTGTCATGCCTTTACGAAAAAATATTTTGCATTTTTTTTTTCACTCATAGTCGCAGCATAAATAAACAACAAATCTATGCCGCAAATGAAATCGGCATAGATTCGCAACAACAGCAGCAGCAGGGGCAGTAGCAGCAACAGCAGGTTTAGTTTTGAGCTCGTTTAGCCAAAACGCACTTCCAACGAAATCGGTTGAAGATGACAAAAACAAAGTGAGTTTTCATATGAAAAATGCCTGTGCCCATCCATTGATGCCGCCATAGAGTGTGACTTAAAAAATCAGTGTTGCCATTAGGCAACTATTTTTTCTACCAAAACACCTTGTGGGCGACCAAAATTTTAAAATGAATCAAGATATAGTTAATACTTAAAAATCAGTATATCCTTTTAAAAAAATATGTACTATGTTTAGCTCGTTTGTTTATTTCGGTCGTTTGCTTAAACACATTGAATAAGATGTAACCGGCTCAAGTCCTCTTGCATCTACTTAGAAGGGACATAAATACTGTTACACACGTTTTATGCTGTAAAATAAAAAGTACTGAATCTTTTTGGACCCAATATTTTTTAATATATTGTTGATGTATATTGTATCCAAAAAGAATCTACTTATTCGAAATGTTTGCCTTTTGCCTTTACACACGCCTTAAGTCGCACTGGCCAATCGTCAATAGCTGCACGAACCTCGTCCATTGGAAAATTGGCCACAGCTCGAACCAAAGCAATCTTAAGAGATCCAATGTTGGGTATCTTTTGTGACAAACCTTGTCCTCTAAAACCGTCCAAAATTTGTAATCAAATGGGTTCAAATCTGGACTGCCTGAGGGCCATTCTTCAGAGGAAATGAACGCTGGCAAATTGTTTCGAAGCCAGGCCTGGGACGTTTTAGCCTTATGGGCCGGCGCAGAATCCTGCTGGAAAGTCCATGGCTTGAAATGGAACAGGGAATTGTGAAGAGGCTTCACAACAGCTTCCAAAACGGTTTCTTGGTAAACTTTGGCCGGTGTTTTGACTCCTTGTTCGCAGAAATGCAGGTCAGTGACCCCATCGTAAGAAACACCCCACCAAACTATGACTGAAGCTGGGTGATGACACTTTTCCACCCTTGGGATCAGTTCAGATGCTTCTTTAGATAACCGCGCATACACTCTATCATTTTGCTTGTTAAATTTTTCCTGAACGGTAAAAATTTTTTCATCGGTGAACAAAATTTTTCTGTGCAAGTTATCAGCGTGCTTCACCAAAGGCATTTGCATTTTTCAACCCTATTTTTTTTAAAGCTGCAGTCAATAAATGTCCGGTACGTCGTTTGAAAGCCCCAAGTCCCAAGTCTTTTTTAATGATTCGACTCATGGACTTTTGCGTGATATTCATCTCACGGGCCATGATTTTCTATTTTCCGAGCGGATTTCTGTGAATTCTTGATTTAACGGCTTTGATGACATGCGGTGTTCGAACAGAGCGTGCACGCAGAAAAAAAGTATGGTTGGGGTGACAATAATCGAAGAGGATCATACTATTGTTGGGTAAATGGTTATGGCACAACAATATTATGATACTCACAACAATAGTATGATTCACATATAACCATACTATGATCCCCACAACCATAGTATGATTTACACTCAACCATACTATGATCTCTACAACCATACTATGATCCTCACAACAACAGTATGATTCACACTCAACTACACTATCATCTCCACAGCCATATTATGATCCTCACTACCATAGTATGTTTCTGATACAACCATAGTATAATCCTCACAACCCTAGTTTGACTCACACTCAACCATGCTATGATCCCCAAAATTATTTATTAAGATTGGATAATGTTCTTATAGAGGTTTTTATCAAGTTAGTTATTTTGAATTGCATTACTATCAGTTCATACCCAGATTTGAGGCCATGTGTTTATTGAACATTTCATTCAAGAAACAAAAATATATATTCCAACGGTCAAAAATACTTTTAGTTGCCAGCAGGGGTGAATGCTACTTTACCATCCGTAGACCGCAAGTAACGAATGTGATTAAACCATGATCAATGTCTATATACTTAAGTGCAGGCAGATTTTAAATAAACGAGAACCAGTCGTTAGTAGAGTATTTCATCGAACAAAGTAAACACAATAAAAATCCCTCGAACTACCTTCCGATTGTTGTTGTTTTTTATAATGGACAACAAGCACGCACTGCATCTCGTGGTGAAAAAACATACACATATAGTCTTTAAAACCTGTTATGCTTTCTTCATAGTCTCAACTATACAGTATGATTGTCGTAATATTATTGTTAACATAAATCTTTACCAACAATACTTTTGTCGCACCAACAATACTATGGTTGCGGCGACAATGCTATTATTGTATAGAACATATTATTGTTGCTGTGACATACAGTAACCATATCTTTATTCTGCGTGTGGGCGGCCCGGCCGTTGGCTGCGTTTTACATCTCCAGTCTCTTCAAACAGTTTAATGCATCGCTAGACGAACGTGCGGTTAATCCATAGTGGCCGGACCGTTTTGAAAATATTCCTTTTTTATTTCACACTTGAAAAGCGCTATTAGAGCGATACGGTTCTTATTATCTGATCACTCCATGATAAAAGTTGAAACAATTTTAAAATCCCGTTACAGACTAACGCTATTGAGGTTAGCATTCAAAACCCATGTGACATTAACGGGGTATGTTAAGTTCTACTATTGAAATGGGTGTGTTCAATGTTGTAACAGTTTTTATGTCCCTACTAAGTATATCTTAATAGAAGACAATTTTTTTTACAAAATGGTTTTATCGCATGTTTGGGTCCTTGACGAACTTCTTCAGAAAGCTTCGCAGCTTTACTGTAAGGAAAACATCAAAACTTTATGAGAAATTTAAATTTTATTTTTGTATAAAATAACTGATTGCTTCCAGCATCATAAACTGTTTGATTTAAAAAATTTTAATTTTTTAGAAAAAAAATTTCATGCCATTTATTTTTTGAATATAATTTCATTCAAATGTTGGCCGCACCTACGCCTCAGGGTTTCCATTCTGAGGGTCCAATTTTGGATGACTCGTTCGAGCATTTCGACCGGTATGGCTTTAATGACACGCGTAATGTTGACTTCCAAAACCTGAATCGTAGCTGGTTTATCAGCATAGACTTTGGACTTTACGCAACCCCAAAGAAAAATGTTTAAAGGTGTGATATCACTCGATCTAGGCGGCCAACTCACCTGTCCAAAACGTGAAATTAGCTGCTTTTCGAAATGACCTCTCTATAGATCCATTGTTTGAGCTGCTATATGACCTGTTGAAACCAAGTGTCGTCAAGATTACGGGCTTCAATTTCAGGTAGCATGAAGATCGATATCATGGCGCGATAGCGAGCACCATTCACGGTTACGTTCCGGCCATCGTCACTTTTGAAAAAATATGCACCGATGATTCCAACAGCTTATAAACCGCACCAATCTCTGGGTATGGTGGCACCTCTTGAACCTCTTTTTGTTGCTCTTCAGCCCAAATGCGGCAATTTTGTTTATTGACTTTGCCGTTAAGCCAGAAATAAGCCTTATCACTAAACAAAATTTTGGTCGAAAAACGTTGCTTACCAAACGTTCATTTCCATAATACAGTTGCACAAATTGGAGACGTTGTTGCAGTGTAAGTCTTTCCATGCTGAAATGATAACAATACTGAAAAGAAACAAAAATTAATTTTAACACAACTCACGCGTATTCGGTGTAAAAAAAAAACCTATTGAAAAAAATACCTCTAGATTGATCACCCGTTACAATGGTGTGAAGTTATTGCGTTAGCGACTTCCTAAGCGAGTTGCAAAAAGAACAAGGCCAATATTTTTTCTTAAAAAATTAAGGGCTCTAAGATGGTCATGTCGTTTTGACGATGACAGAGTGGGGAAAAAGGACGTTCTTTTAAGCCTCAGAAGTCCATGAATATAAACCAAAATCTCACAGACAGAGAACAGATTTGCTCTGAATATTAATTGGGAACACGGCAATTTTCAGTAGTGACAACTGACAGTATCGTTTTAAGAGACAACGTATCGGCAACCCTTGCGGATTAGAATGAGTAATGGAACTGCATTTGTTCATGTCTTGATTGTTGTTATAATTTATTGGCTATACGAACTCTTTTAATTCGGCTGTCATTTCCACGACTGTTTGCTTACTAGACCAACTAATGGTAAAATTGTATGTATTCGGTTATCTGACCCAACGATGAAGTTATTTTTTTAAATATATTTATTCGCGTCGTTTCAATGTAGAGCATAGGCCCATTATAATTAACGATTTGAAAATATCTATTCTGTTATTTGACTTATGAGCAGGTTTTTATAAGACTTGGTTTATAAAAATAAACTCTGTATGCACAACTAACTCTGTATAAACTAATAAACTCTGTATGCACAAGTGGAACAATTTTATAAATCAAATTGATAAAGAAATTGAAAATTGAATGTTTGACCCATTCAATTTTGGTTTTAAAGTTTCAACAAGTTTTAAGATAAAACATTATTTAAGTCGAGTAAAGTGGAAATTTAAACCTTAATATTTACGGCTACTTAAGGCTTAATTAAGACACAAAATATCTCAAATCAATGCTTGATTGAAGTCTTGACTACAAATGTGAGAAAAAATGTGTATCTTCATATCGGTCATATTTTGAAGGTAATTTTAAAAATAATTTTTTATTTTAATTTTTGAAGGTAATTTTAAAAAAACTGGTAGAAAAGATTTTATATATAAAAGTATAGCGTCATTCAGCTAAAGGTATTTTTCAGAACAAAAAAAAATATAAAAATTCATATTATTGTTAACTTGAAAGGACATTTTATGGCATTTATTTTTTGAATATAATTTCCTTCAAATGTTGGCCGCAACTACGCCTCAGGGTTTCCGTTCTGGGGGTCCAATTTTGGATGACTCGTTCAAGCATTTCGAACGGTATGGCTTTAATGACACGCGTAATGTTGGCTTCCAAAACCTGAATCGTAGCTGGTTTGTCAGCATAGACTTTGGACTTTACGTAGCCTCCAAACAAAAAGTCCAAACGAGTGATATCACAAGATCTAGGCGGCCAACTCAACGGTCCAAAACGTGAAAGAAGCTGCTCTTTGAAATGACCTCTCAATAGATCCATTGTTTGAGCAGCTGTATGGCAAGTGGTACCGTCCCGTTGCAACCAAGCGTCGTCAAGATTACGGGCTTCAATTTTAGGTACCATAAAGAAGGACATCATAGCGCGATAGCGAGCACCATTCACGGTTCCGTTCTGACCATCATCATTTTTGATAAAATATGCACCGATGATTCCACTAGCTTAAGAACCGCACCAAACCGTGGTTTTCTCTCGGTATAATGGCACCTCTTGAACCTCTTCTTGTTGCTCTTCAGCTCAAATGCGGCAGTTTTGTTTATTGACTTTGCCGTTGAGCCAGAAATGGGTCTCATCACTGAACAAAATTTTGGTCAAAAACAGCGGATCTTCTCGTTTCTCAACGAACGCTCATTTCCATAAAATACAGTTGCCAACATTTGAAGGTAATTATTTTCAAAAAATAAATGCCATAAAATGTCCTTTCAAAAAAGGACATTTTATGACTTGATTTGAATTTTTATATTTTTCTTTGTTCTGAAAAAATACCTCTAGATGGATCACCCCATATATAGCATAAGCATTTAATATATAACGGGGAACTACAAGGGTCGTCCTTTTAAAAACTTTTTATAGTCTCATATGTCTTTCATTTCTAGAAGAAATCTTTCACCAACAAAATCCTTGTCCTAGGATCTGCTCGGTTCATTAGAAACGTATACACCACCGTGCTATGTCTATAAGGTGTAATCGTTGCATGGAGTGGGTGCACTTTAGGGGCTGTTCAGGTCTTAACCTCATCAGGGATTATAGCGAAACGGACTTTGCTGTGATGGATCAGCGTAGTTCGTGGTAGGTCTCAGGTTTTAGTGTCATCGTCGCCATCTACACTTTTGTGGTCGTCCTCGTCATCGTCCAACTTTGAGACTCCCCCAATCTCCCTTTGCAACAGCACCAACATATACAGCATCTTACACCACAGATTGCTGTTGCTACCCCTGGTAGTGCATCAAATTTGCAATATTATGTGATGTTATAGAATTTATGAGTCGGAGAAACATCATGGTCGCTGCGATCCAAGAAACTAAGCTGAATGCCACCAGCAGCCTGCACAGTTGGGACGCGATCGCACCAGTCGTGGAGGTAGGGAGTTGTATTCCTGATACACCGTTTTGTGCAGTACCTATCTCCCCTGGGTTTTACTTTTGACATGGAATGTAGATAAAGCTGCGTAAGGTTTACATTCCGCCGGTTGGTACCCGTAGCTGTGCCCCGCGTTATTTGCCTGATATTAGTAATTTTCTACAGGGCAATAACCGCTTGGTCCTAGGAGACTTTAAAGCTCACCACGAACTGTGGCATTATCTCTATAGACAATGACCAGAGGGGCAATGCTTTGGCAGACCAAATTAATATCCCTACGTTCTGCACAGTAAATGAGGACGCCCCAACGCGGATTATGGGCGATTTTCATTGCTCGCCAGACTTAACTATGCATCGCCGGGCCAAATCGACGACGTTAACTGGCAACCTGCCATCTCACTACGATCAGAACACCTTCCCATAATCCTTTTCATCAACAGACCAACCGACTTCATAATCTCTGAACCCCGTACCTATGTATCTTATTAAAAAAAGCTGATAGGGATATCTTCAGAGAAGCCAACAACCGCAGCTTTACAAATCTACCCTTTCCCCCGGGTGTACGGGTAGCTGAAAAGAAGTTCCGGACCATCCTCAATGATCACCAGCTCGCCATATTCCAGCTGGTCGAATTCGGAGATACGAGCAAATTTTCGAGCAGAGGCAAATAAGAGTGATGACTCTCGTCGCACCACCTTAGAATTAGGCATCTCAATTCTGCGATCTGAAGGTTGGTCAACGAATATAAGCGGAATAAATGGCTAGATCACTTCAAGTAGTTAAACTTAAGATCAGAAATTGGTAAATTGTGGACATGGGTCAAATCGCTCTCTAACCCTGGAATAAAGGATGATCGGACAGCCGTCAATTTCGGTGACAGAAGAGTGACAGATCCGAAATGGTAGACCAGTATGCTCAACCAAGACTTTATTAAGGTCCCAAAGAGCAACAAGGGAAAATGAAGAGTATTGCGTCGTATTCGCGTTCTCGGAGTCGAAGAGGCAACACCACAATTTGCCGTTGACGAAGTTGCCAATGTCATCCATTCAGAGGGATCTTAGTGATGCTGTTGAAGCACTTGGATTCCCTGGAAGAAGAGTACATGACCAAAGTGCTTAATCTGTCTTAAGCCCCTCATTTACCAGTGCCTTGGAAAGCGTGACGCCAGGCAAAGACGCTAGCAAAGGAGAATCGTACAGGCCGTTCTGCTTGCTTTCGACACTCTTATTAGCCGCGGCCTTATCCAAAAAAAGCCCAACGTCAGGCCGGTACTCGTAGCTCTTACCAAGGCCTCGGTAAATCGTGACACTCTGTTCGAGAATATTCCAGAATCGTTCCTTTCGCCTAGTTTGAAATGTTGTGTCGTAAACTACTTAGTAGGGAAAGAAACACTAAAATTAAAAATACTAATTGTTTTGGGACCAAATATTTTTTAAAATATTTATTGATGTATATTGCATCCAAAAAGAAACCACTTATTCGAAATGTCCGCCTTTTGCCTTTACACACGCCTTAAGTCGCACTGGCCAATCCTCAATAGCTGCACGAACCTCGTCCATTGGAAAATTGGCCACAGCTCGAACCAAAGCAGTCTTAAGAGATCCAATGTTGGGGTATCTTTTGTGACAAACCTTGTCCTCTAAAACCGTCCACAATTTTTAATCCAATGGGTTCAAATCTGGACTGCCTAAGAGCCATTCTTCAGAGGAAATGAACGCTGGCAAATTGTTTCGAAGCCAGGCCTGGGAAGTTCAAGCCTTATGGGCTGCTGGAAAGTCCATGGCTGGTTTTGGAACAGGGAATTGTTAAGAGGCTTCACAACAGCTTCCAAAACGGTTTCTTGGTAAACGTTGACCGATGTTTTGACTCCTTATTCGCAGAAATGCAGGTCAGTGACCCCATCGTAAGAGACACCCCACCAAATCATGACTGAAGCTGGGTGATGACCCTTTTCCACCCTTAGGATCTGTTCAGATGCTTCCTTAGATGACCGCGCATACACTCTATCATTTTGCTTGTTAAATTTTTCCTGAACGGTAAAATTTTTTTCATCGGTGAACAAAATTTTTCTGTGCAAGTTATCAGCGTGCTTCACCAAAAGACTTTTGCATTTATCAATCCTATTTTTTTTTAAAGCTGCAGTCAATAAATGTCCGGTACGTCCAGTGAAAGCCCCAAGTCTATTTTAATGATTCGACTCATGGACTTTTGCGTGATATTCGTCTCACGGGCCATGATTTTCTGTTTTCGAAGCGGACTTCTGCGAATTCTTGATTTAACGGCTTTGATGACATGCGGTGTTTGAACAGAGCGTGGGCGGCCCGACCGGTGGCGGTCTTTTACATCTCCAGTCTCCTCAAACAGTTTTATGCATCGGTAGACGAACATGCGGCTAATCCCTAGTGGCCGGAGCGTTTTGAAAATATCGCTTCTTCATTTCACACTTGAAAAGTGCTATTACAGCGATACGTTTCTCATTATCTGACCACTCCATGATGAAAGTTGAAACAATTTTAAAATCCCGTTACAGACTAACGCTATTGAGGTTAGCTTACAAATCCATATTTCAGTTCTACTATTAAAATGGGTGTGTTCAATGTTGTAACAGTATTTATGTCCCTACAAGCAGAAAAAAAGTATGGTTGTGGTGACAATATTCGAAGAGGATAATACTATTGTTGGGTATATGGTTGTGGTACAACAATATTATGATCCTTAAAACAATAGTATGATTCAAATACTACAACCATACTATGATCCTCACAACAATAATATGATTCACACATAACCATACTATGATCCCCACAACCATAGTATGATTCACACTCAACCATACTATGATCTCCACAACCATAGTATGATCCTCACAACCATAGTATGTTTCACATACAATCATAGTATGATCCTCACAACCATAGTATGATTCACACGCAACCATGCTATGATCCCTACAACCATAGTATGATCACACACAGTTATACTTTGATCCCCAATATAATTTATTAGAATTTGTTGTCGACAATAGATTTGAATTATCAAAATTATTCAAAAATACATTAAATTCAAAATAATAGAAGTGATTTATTTTACAGTAGAAAAAATTAGTTTAAATAAACGTAGGCGTTTTTATTAAAAATATTTCGGTTAAAAATTTTTATTTAAAAAATTTTAATTTCGATAAAAAATTTACTATTATTGCATGAGATCCGTACCAATAACATTTGTTCTTAAAAGCATGTTTAAATGAAGAAAAATTGCAATCATACAGTATGATTGGCGTAATCATATTATTGTAAACATATAACGCAAAAACACAATACTTTTGTCGCACTAACCATATTTATATTGTTGCTATAACCATATTTTCATTTTTAAATTTGTCAATAGCACTATTGTTACATTTCAACAATATTAATATTGTAGCAATTATACTTTTGTCAAAACTATATTCAGTTAACAATGCTATGGTTGCGACGAACATACTTTTATTGCGGAGAACATATTATTATTGCCGTTACCATGTAGTAACCATGTTTCTCTGCGTGTACTAAGTATAATACCCTGTTCTATATAGAGTCATGTAGGGTATACAAAATGCCACGGTACATCATAGTAATGGCAACCCTGCCTAAGTTTAGATCACCGGCGCACCGCAAACGCTTTAGAATTCTATTTCTCTGTTGCATTGTAATTGAAACTCTGGTCTTTTTGCTGCCCATAAATGCGAGCTTTGATTTGTGTGATTTTCTGTTGAGGGGGGTTTTATTTTCATTGTAGCTGTTGTTCATTCTAACAACAAAAGGCGGGTGACTCGTGCCAAGCACACTCCAAAATATATCGAAAACACGATTTAAGCATTTCTTGTCTTGACTTGCATTCAATGTTAAGCGATCCTAACAAATTGTATCGGTTGAAAAAGCCACAATACAAAACAAAATCTCCAACGACGGAGCTCTAGCACGGCGAACCAATAGACCGCTCGCCCGCCCGGCCACCGCCACAGATCGACAAAGAAATAAAACCAAATCGCATTAATCTTAAGATTTGATGTGAACGCCAAAGTAAGGAGAGAGCAGAGCAAAAAAAGCGGGCAAATCCGAAACAATCCACTTTGGCGTAACATTCGAAACTGCATTCCTCCAGACCCAGCTAAACATAGACAGACAGACGACGGCCGTACATTTATAAGAAACCGATACAAATAAAACAAACGATCACAAGACAAACTATTTAAGCATTTGGAGTTAGTACGTACGACAGCAGTTGTTCATAAACATCATCGTTGTGATTAACAACTGTCGTAACAAGCATTTCTTGCGAAACCCGTCTAGATCAGCTGAGTCATTTTATTGGTTTTCCACAGTGCCCCACTGACCTTAACAGTCGTTTTGTAAAAAATGTCAGTTAAGTCTGTTTGCCATCTTAGCGACATTGTGTGACTCATTCACACAATGTAACGACGCCGGCTGCAATAGTGGCTGCCCCTTTACGGCTGAGTTGTTGTTGTTGTTGTTGGTCTTGCATTAAGAGCCATTAAGTCTTAGCCGTTTATTTGAGTTGCCTTTTACAAGACAAGTTTTGGTTATGGTGTTGTAATTGTTGTGAGAAAGTAAAAAAAGCCTTTTAAATACCTTAAAATGTTTATACCTTGTAGAGAGTGGGAGATATTCCCTATTTTAGTCCTGATGAATAGACCTTGGATTTTTGGATAGTTCCATATTTTCATTCAAGTTGGAAAGAAAAATTCTGACTTAAGCAAAATTCGTTTCATTATAATAAAAGCAGGATTAGCTTCTGGCAAGTCTGAATTTTTTTCCACTGCGTCGGACTTACATTCGCCGGCCACACCGGCGCTGCGTAGTTCGCTACCGACCGACCATTCGCTTTGTCCGAGGTCAACAAGGTTACTTTGTCGGCTCCCTTAAGCACTGCCGGCGGGTGACTTAAGGGCCTTGTTCCTACTTTAAATCCTATCGCAGATAGCTGTATCATGTGCAGTGGTTCGGAGAAGGCCAACGTCCAATGTAACCCCAAGGATTTTGGATGCTGACGTCATCAAATTTCACATTAAGTGACAACCGCACCTCTGCGGTCCATGCAGTGAAGAGTGTAGCTGATGATTTGGAGGCCGATATGCCAGTGAGGTTGCAGTTGATTTTCTCGCATATGCTATCTACTTTAAACGTCATCTGGCGATGCGATTTAAACGTCATCTGGCGATGCAGGAATTTTAGAGATGTAGAAGTTAAACAGTGCCTGAGATATCACCTCGCCCTGGGGAACTCCTTGTATAACTCTATGGGGCTTTGACTTTCTGTCTCTGAATTCTTCATATGACTTGAGCCCACACATATAGTTTACGACCCAACGTTTCAAACTAAGCGGAAAGGACGTTTCTGCGATGTCCTCGAAGAGCCATGATTGACCCTTCCAAAGGCCTTGGTAAGGTCAAGAGCCACGAGGACCGTCCTGTCGTTTGGCTTGTTCTGGTTAAGCCGTGACTTATTCGTGTGGTGATGTCGTATAAAGCAGTTGTTGTGCTGTGCTGCTTGCGGAATCCATGCTGATGATCAGCACAGGGTGTGTGTTCGATGAGGCTGGGGAGGAGCAGTGCTTCAAGCGTCTTTGCTACTGGAGAAAGCAAGGAGATCGGCCTGTACGAATCTTCTTTACTTGCGTCTTTGCCTGGCTTCAGACGCGGAACCACTCTGCCCATTCTCCAGGCGTCGAGAACTAAGTGAGTGGCTAGCGACAGATTGAGCACTTTGGTCATGTACTCTATTCCCGGGATATCCAAGTGCTTTAACTTCAGCATTGAGATTGCGTCCGGACCCAGCGCCTTTGATGACTTTGCGCTGCGGATGACATGGGCAACTTCGCCAACGGTAAATTGTGGGGGTGCCTCTTCGACTCGGAGAGCGCGGATACGGCGCAATACTCTCCTTTTTGTCTTATCACTTTCTGGGTGCTCAATGAAAAACCGGTTAAAATAACACGCGCACAGCTTCGGATATGCCAATGTTCTATCACCGAAAGTGACAGCTGTCCGATCATCCTTGCTGCCAGTGTTGGAGAGCGATTTGACCGTTTTCCACACTTTAACAATTCCGGAACTCAAGTTGCCCTGCTTTAAGTGATCTAGCCATTGGTTTCGCTTGTATTCGTTGATCAACCTTCAGATCTCAGAGTTGAGGTTCCTAATTGTAGGGTCAGTAGAGTTGGGAGACGAATCTCATCACGCTCATCTGTGATTCCCACTGCCTCTGATAGGAAATTTGGCCGTATCTCGGGTATTCGACCAGCAAGAATGTAACGAGCGGCTGCTGCGCTGATGACGGCCCGGATCTCCTTTTCGTCTACCCGA
The DNA here is from genome assembly GCA_963513945.1 of Hydrotaea diabolus. Taxonomy (NCBI): domain Eukaryota; kingdom Metazoa; phylum Arthropoda; class Insecta; order Diptera; family Muscidae; genus Hydrotaea; species Hydrotaea diabolus. Next base: position 168,742,871 of record OY740717.1, on the reverse strand, counting down.
ACATTCGAGGGAATGGGTAGATTATTAAAGCCGCGATTAGTGACTGCCCTGAAGGCATCTCAATCATCCTTATTTGATTGAGATACAGATGGTCGGTCTACTGATGGAGAGGATGTGAAGGTGTTCCAATCCTATCAAGATGACGGGTTGCCAGATGACAGTATTGATCAGGCCAGACGATGCCATACTTATGTCTGGCGAGCTATGTCAAACAATGAAACAAAGAAATGTTAAATCAATGCACCATGTTAAGTTATTAATTTTTTTAACATGGTGCATTATGGTTGGTCCAACCTTTAGTACGAATTTATTTTTTTCAGTGTGGAACAGTGCCCAGTTTGGCAGAGACCTTTATATGTCAGCTATATCGATACATGGACCAGTTGAAGCTTATTTTATTTCTATTGCAGCTCACATGTTCCTTATCGAGCGGCAGTTCGAGAAATCAAGAGCGAGCTTTTTTTTGAGGCTTACATGATCGAAGTGGACCACTTCAATATTATTGCAAAAATAGATGGACAGACGGTTGGGCGTAAATAAATTGATTGAGATGGTCGATTGTCTAGTCGATTAGTAAAATAAATGTGGGTTTATAACATTGGTGATATATATTTCTTCATTTAAGGTGTTTGAGCGTTGTAAAGTATAAATTGTATACTCTGTATCCCCCATCATTCTCGTAATATTTCCAATGGGGTTGCCTTCTTTCTCATAAGCCCTCATATCTTAGGCCCTCTGGCGAGCAGTATCTTTTCAGCTTCACCATCTCCTCTACAAAGGCTAATCAAAATCCTTTTGATACATTCAAATGTCTGGTTGGATATAAATATTTAATCAAAACCCCTTTGTGATAATGTTGGAGATTTCATGAACTTAACTTATGCACGCACACATCTGCAATACAAATTTTGTCTGACAGTTGAAGAAAAATGAAGTCACTTTGTGTACCCTAGGCTATTAAGGACAGATAAGTTCCAAATTCCGTAGAGTTCGTTTTTAGTCGGAACATTGTTAATGTGCAAATTTGGTTTGAAATTGAGTCATATTCGCGACCTCTGCTTTGATTACAAAAATAGATGGACATTTAAAAATGATTGTGTGGCTACCGAACAACAACAGTGTTTTGCCCAAACTTCTGCAATTATGGCGGTCCCAAAAATCTAATGACCGTTTGGATTCGTAAGACTTATGCGCAAAATTTAAAAAAAAAATCGAGGGTTATAAACATTTAAAAAAATTTAAATTTTAAAAAAAACCATACAATTTTTTTCAAAAGTAATTTTTATAAAATAAAATTTAACTACATAATATAGGTCGTGGTGTTCTATTTCATGTGACCCATATTTCGTACAAATCGGCTAAGCCGTTCCAGAATAGCAAGGTTTTAAGTAAAGCCCAAAACAAATTTTTTTGGCCATTTTAAAATTTTTAACATTCAAATAAAAAAAAAATCGAGGGTTGCTATTTATATTTCGGGTCCTGACTATACTAGTGTTTCCAGATGCAAATTGGAACTTCCATTGGAAACTTTAACATTTTTTAGCATAACCTCACTCAGAACGTTTTGTCATTAGAGGGCGAATTGTTTTCTTTACAGTGGGTTGAAAAATTCATCTCAGTCAAAAAATGGAATAATCCCGTGAACATTTTCGTGCGATGATTTGTTACGATTTTCGGCGTGGGTTATCGAGACAAGATTTTTTAAATCAACTTGTTTCGATGAAGCACCATCAAAAACCACTGTTAATCGCTGGTACCAAGAGTTCAGTCTCGAACGCCGTTCGCTCCAGGATAAGTTTCGTAAAGGACGTCCAACTTCTGTCACTTTGTCAGAAACCATCGATGCTGTGCATGAACTGATTAAGCAAGGCCGACATGTGACATATCATGAGGCTGGGACATTCTAGGCATAAGTATGACAAGTTTCTAAAAAATATTTTGCATGTTCATTTGGCCTTGAAAAAAATTTGTTCTCGTTGGATCCCAAAAATTTTAACGAATGCTCCAAAAAATCCTCGTATGAAGTGATGCAAAGATATGTTGAAAAAGTATAACTGCGGTAGCTCAAAGGCAGTGTATAACATTGTCACAGGTGACGAATCATGGATCTATGCATATGAACCCGAAACAAAACAGCAATCGACCGTATGGGTCTTTCAAGACGAGCCAAATCCAACAAAAGTTCTTCGTGGAAGAAGTGCATCTAAGCAAATGATTGCGTTTTTTTTCGGTATAACCGGCCATGTTGCCACTGTGCCTTTAGTGGAATGTAGGACGGTCAATTCTGAGTGGTATACAACCATCTGTTTGCCAACAGTGTTCGAAGAAATGAGGAATGATAATAAGAGAAGACGGATCATTTTGCATCACGACAATGCAAACTCTCACACATTAGCTGAAACGATGAGCTTTTTGATCACTCAAGATGTCGAATTGATGGGCCATCCACCGTACAGGCCTGATTTGGCACCCAATGACTTCTTCTTATTCTCTAGCATCAGGAAAAAATGCGTGGTCAACGTTTTTCATCGCCCGAAGCAGTTAACAATCTGTTGGAACCGCATATCTTTCAGGTCATATCCTCAAAAAATGGCTACATGATGTACGTGAGTGCCTCTTTGATCATTTACAGGTTGCTTCAAATTTCTTACAGACCCGGTTTGCTGAACTTTGAGCAAAATTCTCCCAATTGTAGACACATTTCGTCGATTATACTGATCAAAGAAAGCACGAAAAGCAGCGCCCATTTATGTAAAAGGCTTTAACAATCTTAACGCACTGCCCAATTCTGTGGTTGAATTTGCTCGACGAAAATTACCTAAGTTACAGGAGTTTTTGTAAAAAATCATAGGATTCGGATAAGTGAATAGGAGAAGAATTCCCGATGTTTTAGGAAAATCAATGAAAAAAGTCAGAAAATTCATTTTCACGATACCTCAAAAACTATACGTGATGGAAAAAACGGATCATTTTACATAAAGATTAGTTGGCTCAAAACTTATTTTTGCAGAACAGTGTTATTTTCGTCTAAAAAATTCTAAGACCATTCGTAAAACGAACGATAGCAGCCAAACAAATTCCGCAAGGGCCCAGAAATTGTGCCTGACGACGGCTTACGGTCATAAGCTATTTGGGATTGTTAATGGGCGAAGTCGGTCCAGGGCGAAAATTTTTTTTTTCCTTTAAGTGACCTAAGGTGCCTCGTAAAAAGTTACTACTATTTGAGCTTTTGTTGAATATTTATTCAATTTTTTTGTTCGCAAACAATGGTTTTAATGGGTAACGTTAATTGAGCCGCACTTAAACCACCTAAAGGACCATAGTTGCTGGATGTTTGGCTCATGTGACCCAAAAACCGTCTCTTATGGTCAAAACAAACGATCAATAGTCAATATGGACAAATTGTTATTCAAATTTAGGCACATTTTACTACGAATCCAAATATGGATTTACTTTAAAGTTTTGGCTGAGATTAGGGTCAGAGTCAAGGCCCAAAGAACGGCCCTTCTGTTCTAAAGCAAGGGTGTACCGGTAGATAGGGACATATGTTATGAGTACACATATGTCCCTATCTACAGTACAGTACAGCCGATTTCATTGAAAATCCAAGTAAGGATTAATTATTAAAAGATTACTTCGAATTTGTGGACCCTAGGGGCTCAAAAAACCAGCGACTTCACGGTGGACGGTATACGAGTATAAGAACTTAATGAAGGTTTTACTAAATTTGTCTTTCTTTTAAATGTATTCATTTTTAATCTAATGCAATCGTGTAGAGCACATGAGCTAGTCACCTAGGCCGCCTTAAGCCTTTTCTTACTTGTCGATTTTCCTTCATTTTTTTTGGATTTTTGCATACTTTTGTAAAATAAAAATGAATTACTGTTCCTTTTATTACCAACGAAGACAGCAATAAAATGCATGCAAAAAAAAACTGAACCGAAAAAAGCGAAATTTTATGTAACAGTCAGCATGTCGCCGCCGCCTTCCGCCAGCTTCGAAGCGGCAGCCGCAGCGGCATATTGCGCTCGCTGGTTTATGCAAATTTTCGATTTTTTTTTCTTGGTTTGTTGAATTTCATTTACAGCGCGGTTTTTTGTTTCGTTTTCGACTTATGCTGCCATCATCACATTGGAGTACGTAGAACTTCTGGATTTGGTCGCTGTCTTAACTCACCCGTGCACCCGAAAAATTGCAACAAAAAAGGTGAGGTGACGACCGACGGTGGTGGTGTGATGTGTGAGAAATTTTGTCAGTCGCTGATGTAGGCAGACACGGAGTGTCATGTTACAATTATTGTTAACTCGTTTTTATTTCGATGAGTCTGTCGGTCGGTCTGGCTGCCTGTGTGTCTTGACAATTCTTCGACTTTTTTGTAGTGTCGAGTCTGATTTTTTTTCTTTTATCAGTTGTCATTAACCTTTTGTAGAGGCCATAATTTTGATTTTTTTTGGCTGTTGGTCAAACAGCAAAAGTACATGCCTGCCTCGTCGTTGCCAAGCGCTGTCTTTGTAAGTGGGGTATAATATTTCCTGCTACTGGCCAAATTCGCCATGTTGTGCCAAACTAAATGTGGGTTAAGTTTTGTTAACTCTGAACAAAATTTCGATATCATGAATTTGCTGTCCTAGAGGTGCAAAACATTTGTTGTTATTCCTACACGCAGAAAAAAAAGTAGGGTTGGGGTGACCATTAGGAGGAGCATTATAAAGGGTGTTTTTTATTGAGGTATAGAACTTCGAATTGAAATAAAACCCAAGAAAATCGTTTTAATGTCCATCAATTTGGCTTTATTGGAAGGATAATTTTATGCCATTAATGTTTAAATATGATTTCGGGCATGTGGCCGCCGCGGCTGGCTCGAATAAAGCCAATTCTACAGGTCCAATTTTCAACCACTTTTTCGAGCATATGGGGCCGTATGTTGGCAATAACGCCACGAATGTTGGCTTCCAAGTCCCCTAACGTGTTTCTGGTTTGTTGGCGTAGACGAGCGACTTCACATATCCCCAAAGAAAATAATCCAATGGTCCATGTTAACCGATCCATGGTTAACCGAATTAATTGCTCTGATGGACGATTATGTCGACCATAAAATGGACGGAGCTTGCGGTGGACTTCGCGAACTGAACCATTACTTTCGAAATAAATTTGCACGATTTGCAAGCGTTGTTCTTTTGTCAACCTGTTCATGATGAAATGGCAAACCAAACTAAATATTAATCACTTGACAGCTGACAAAATGGCCGCCAGTTAAAAAAGTGATGCCAACTTAAAGTTCTATACCCCAATAAAAAACACCCTATACAATTGTTGGGTATATAGTTGTGATACAACAATTTTATGTTCCTCGCAACAATAGTATGATTTAGACACAATCATACTATAACCTCTACAACCATATTAAGATTTTTAATTGAGTGGTTTTTATCACCCTTAATTTTTGTTAAAAATTCAAGACTTATCTTTTTTTTCAGTGTATAATTTGAATTTACTTAATTGTAATTTCCAACCCTGATTAGACTATCCATTTGCTTTGGTCATCGTCGGTATTTAATGCGATCTTCGAACACTGTGCCCGGTGTTTTTAAGCGGATTAGTTGCACGGTAATTGTGTGTAAAATCGTAAAAAGAATCAATAAAATTTAAACTGCTGGGATGAAGAATTCAACGAACGACACCTAGACTGGCCAGAAGACAGTCAAACATTTTAAGGGGGCCTCATCTGTTCTATCTCAACTCGTGCTGGATTATTTTTTTTCACCTATAAATTTCGTTTTTTTTTCTTTCCTCTCAAAGTCTATTCAATTCGGTCGAACAAAGCGGCCAACATTAATTTATGCTTGGTATGTTTATAAAATTATGCAAATACTTTCAACAAACCCACATACAGACATCTCAGTACATTGTGAATTTTATAAAGAAACTGGAATTAACATTAAGAATCTTATTCTTGTAAAGCAGAATCTTTTTTATTTACTTTTCTTCTTTGGAGCTGATTTGATTTTGGTCGCGGCATACCCAACATAAGCCGTGAAGTTGAAACATTTCAATGAAGACATCGTCTTCCTTTTCATTGCATTGGAACTCAAACAAAATCGCATGAATATTCGCTGGCAGTAACTCAAGTTTTAATTTATACCTACGGAATGTGTTCGTTCGCTGGTATTTTGCCATAAAATTCTGAAATCACTCTCCAAGATGCTGGCCGGCCGGCAGGCCGCCTCGCTTCATTCATAAACCAAAAACGCGTCAGGTTTTCGTTTTCGCGCGGAAAAGAATAAAAATCGAAATGCTTGTTTTGTTTTGACATCAATTGAATGAATTCAAAAAAAAAAGGCGGCTGTTTTTATTTTTTGCATTAAATTCCAATTTTAACGGTAAACCGAACTATAACACAAATCAACTTTTGTTTTGGCTTTGGCGTTTTTATTATTTAAACTCAAATTGTTTTGTAATAAATTATTGGCTTAGTTGCGGTATGGGGGAACTGATCTTTCCCCAAATGGCAGATTATATTTTTGGATATCTTAATTTTAAACATTCAGGCAGGCATTTATTCATTGGCTAATATTGTATGTCGAAACTACTTAAATAGTAGTAGAGATTAGCATAAATATGCTTATATCTAAAGGTCAGGGAATGTTTTGAATCTATTAATAATTGGGAAGATTTTATGTGACATTTACGGATCGTATTGGCATTTATGAGTTTTGGAAAAAAAATTTCGATGTTTTATGCGATTTGTTGTAGGATGGAGTGTAACACCTTGAAATATTGTTATGGGACTCTATACAGTTAGGGTGACCAGCGAGAATTTTTTTTTTTATATTTCATTTATTTGCAATCTATTTACATTTAAACATTAAGCAAATTTTATATCAACTAAGAAAAAAAAGGACACTGCTGTTGAGCTTCATTAAGCGCAACAGATATAACATATATTTCATTTATAATACAATATTTACAAATATAATTATTTTAAAAAGGGCAGGTCGAGTACGTGAGATCTTTTTAGTCGCCTTACTTCGTTGCTATCGCCAAGTAGATTTATGGCCAATCTATTTAGGTAGTTAGAACTGTATCTGCTAATTTCGCTCTTTACTTTGGGGACACCAAGTTCGCAGTGTATGTTATTATTATTAACAAACCATGGGGCAGTAGTAATGGTTCTAAGAGTTTTGGACTGATATCTCTGCAATATTTCAATATTGAAAATACTAGCGGTTCCCCACAGCTGAATTCCATACGTCCATATTGGTTTTATATAAAATAACTTTGTTCTCCATACTAAGTTCGGATTTGGGGCCCAGAAGCCAGAACATTTTTTAGTCATGATGTTTAATTGTTCTCTTTTGTGCTCAATGTGTTTTCTCCAGTTTAGGCGCCTGTCGATATAAAGTCCAAGATACTTATGGCTGCACAGAAAAATTTTTTCATAGTGGTTCTATGTGAATTTCACAAAAACTCGTTTTGTGAAATTCATAATTACACATTTGTTAATGTAAAAGAAAAAAATTGTGATTATAACACAAATTTTGTGATCATCATAAAAATTCTGTGGATTTCATAATATTTTTGTTAATGTTACAGGGACTTAAGAATAGAAAATAAGAAACTGTGAAATTCACAACCAATCACTATGAATTACACAAATAATAAGCAATTATCCTCAATTAAACTCACAAAATTAAGAAATTTTGCAATTTGTGAATTTCACAAAATTTTTGTGTAGTTCACAAACGAATTGCAGGTAGTTTTTGTAGAATGCACAAAACAAACCATGGTTTACATAAATTTTTTGTGAGCAACAACAACAGAAACTATGTTATACACATTATTTTTGTGTTGTTCACAATCTTCATTGTGCGTTTTTAAAAAATGCGAGCGAAATAAAAACGATGCACGACGAGTGCAGTCAATCGGTTTTTATAATTGTCAAGAGCAACATGTGCGAAAGTTTTTTCCAAGCAATTGATAAAACAATTAGTGAAAAATATCCTAAGTGCTTAGGTAAATAAAATTATAGCCATTTATACTCTTAAATGATGTTAATATTTATGTATTATTTTCAGACGAAGGCATAACTATAGATGTATTAATGATCATGACTAGAAAACATTGTAAAATGTTAACAAAAGGTTTTAAATTGAGCGTCCTTGTTAAATTTGAAGATTTCCTATGAAGTGGCAAGAAGCTCAAAGATCATTACATCACACAGAGTCCACTGTGCTTATAAACAAAGGAAACTTCGTGGAACGAAATAAACCGTCAAATGTGCTTACAGACAAAGAAAACTATATGGAACGGAGTCCAATTTTATTTAATTTAAATAAAGTTTTGACGAACTCAATGCGGGGTAGATCCATTCTTCTATCTTATCAGAACAATAAATTTTTAACCGATGCGTTCTATAGTTCTTGATCTGATAATCAACTTTTTTGCTTCAAGAAAATATAAAAATGTCGGTATTACTCGCTTCACAAATATCAGATGAAATCATCAAATGTTTTCCAACAGAAGCAAAGGTATAACAGTTTTGCTGATTTTATCTAAATATTATTCTTATAATGCCTATGCTTTTGTATAATTCCAGGATCTTTATTTCTTACGAGGTTAAGTTTTGGGTAAAATTTATTCAAAATATTACAATACAGTTAAAAGCTTACGCAATAGTGGCATTTTAGCAAGAAAAGAATCTACTTTTACGAACCAGAGGGTGGAAAAAGAACTGAACCCAACAGTTGACGTTTCTGAAAACTTAGCTATTTTAAAAAACGATAACTGTTCTTGGCCTGATCTTGAACACCACTGGACTATTACAGCAAAACATCGTTTGGAAACCATGACTGACTCCAAAGATACAAATTCTATATTATTAAAATGGCCACAATATAAGAGACCTCTTGGCTACAAATTAATAGATATAGATTTTTGTGCGAAGTTCCCACAGACTCTTCCCAGCTGCTTTAATGAAATTTTCATTGCCAGTTATCCTAAATTTGTACGCATTTTAGAACTAAAAATTAAAAGCCATGAGGCGTCAAAGCCGTATTTCGATGCCATGAAAGATCCAACTCAATCTGAAAGTAAGTAATTATGTCTTTCATCAAAAGTTGCAAATCTTATAAGAACTTGTAAATTTTTATTTTAACAGATATCAAATATGCTGCCCTAATATACATTTTGCATGGTGTGCTGGTTCCAAAATCTTACAGCTTATCAAAAGAAGACAACAAACGACAGTGTTATAGGCCTTCAATTGAGGATTCAAGAAATTCATTTTTTTTGTGCGGTGAAACCCCTGCTGATATAGAAACAAAATTGTTGAAGATTAAGGAAAAGAAGCAACCAATACAGCCATTAGTTTTAATTGAAGGAAGTATACTGAATATAAAAAATGTATTTGTTTACTTTGATGAGGTTAGATATAAGTTTTTTTCACTATTAGAAGCCATAAGCACTTGTTTCAAAATTTTTCATGTATTCCATTTAGAATATCCGTTACCTTCACTCCTCATGTGGGCTTTTATTCAAAAATATTTATTTAAAATCAGTACTAAAAATGAAAAGAAGTGTCTCATAATAAACAGTTTTTGCAATGAACTTAACCAAAGCCTAAATCAATCCTCTCCCAATTAAAATTTAATAATAAATCAATGTATATAAGTTACTGAAATAGTATAAGATTTTTATTATCAATTTTGTTTAATTTAAATTTTTTGGTTTTAAACTCTAATTATTTGTTAATTATTTTATTACAAAAAATTACAAAATCTTTTTGAATTCAATGCTCTTTTTAAATGAACTATTTTTAATTTAATTCACAATTTATTGGCTTTCTGTTTTAATTAAAGTGTATATTCATTACAAAAACCAAAAAAAACATGTTTTATTTATTTGTTTTCAGGAGTTTATGCTAACATTATTGTACCAAAAAAAATAATGCATTTTGGTACAATAATTCTTTTAAGTGTATAGGTACTTTTCAGGCGAACACAAAATTCTGTGAAATTCACAAAACTACTCCAATAAAAATACTCCATAAAATTCACAAATCACAATTGTGAATCTGACGGTGTCTTTGTGATTTTCATAACCAAATATTGTGTTTTTTAAAATATTTTTTATGAAATTCACAACAAATTTTCTGTGGGTTTCACAAAATTATTTTGTGTCTTTCACAAAAAAAAAAGTAAAATTTACAGATTTTGTGAATTTCACAAAAGCTGACTGTGAACTCTATATTTACGGTTTTTTGGTGAATTTAACCACGATTTTTGTGAAAAAAGTTTTCTGTGTGTTAGATGACGGAATTGTGACACCATTCAATGAAACTGGCGGACAGTCTTCCCTGCGTAAGGAATACGTGACATGAACCGATTTTTCAGCATTAACTTTGATATTCCATTTTTTAAACCATGCCTCCAAAATCTCAAGTTGCCTTTGAACAGTATTTGATGCTTCAGCAGGAGATGTATTCGAGGCTAAAATTGCTGTATCATCCGCGTAAGTCGCAATTATAACATCGCTGTTTGTGGGCATGTCTGATGTAAATAACGTATATAAGACTGGTCCTAATACGCTTCCTTGTGGAACCCCAGATTGAATATTGCCGATTTCAGAGTTCTCGTCATTTATGTTTACATAAGAAGTTCTCTTCGTCAAATAAGATTTGAGCAAAAGATAAAATGGAGTTGGAAGAATATGTTTTAACTTGAAAAGCAAGCCAAAATGCCATACTTTATCAAATGCCTGTTTGACGTCTAGAAAAACCGAAGAGCAATATTGTTTTCTTTCAAGAACTACTCTATGGCACTGTTCTGGAGTTCCATATGGCTATGACGAAATCCAAATTGATGGTCTGGCAAAATATTTAATGCTTCCAGAATAGGGCATATCCTTTTTTTGATAAGTCGTTCAAACAATTTAGAAAAAATTGTTAGTAGACTGATAGGTCGGTAGGAGGTTACCTCATGTTCAGGTTTATTTGGCTTTAAAACCAGTATAATTTTGGCGCATTTCCATAGAGTGGAAAAATAAGACAATCTTAACGCAGAATTAAATAATATTGTAAGAAAGATGTAAGCTTTTTTAGGCAGAGACTTGACAACCTTTGCATCAATTAGGTCAAATCCGGGCGATTTTTTAGAATTTAACTTTTTAACATCATTTAGTACTTCCTGAACTGTGATTGGTTTTATCGGTAAGCACATTTGACATGGCACATCTAGAAACTCAATAATGTCGTTTGCTTCTGACGTTGGACAGAATGAATAAGGCGTAAATGCTTCTTCCATTCGAAAGTAAATTTTATCCCAATTATTTTTTGAATATAATTTTTTTCAAATGTTGACCGCTACTACACCTCAGAGTGTCCATTCTGAGGGTCCAAATTTTGGATGACTCGTTCGAGCATTTCGACCGGTATTTTGTTAATGATTGCGCGTGTCATTAACGTCGTACCGCTCGATATGCTCGAACTAGTCATCCAAAATTTGTTGGCTTCCAAATCCTCAATCGTAAATGGTTTGTCAGCATAAACCCAAAGAAAAATGTCTAAAGCTGTAATATCACAAGAACTCACTGGCCTAAAACGGAAGTTAGCTGCTCTTTATAATTACCTCTTAATAGATCCATTGTTTGAGCAGCTGTATAGCAAGTGGCACCGTCCTGTTGAAACCAAATGTCGTCAAGATTACAGGTTTCAATTTTAGGTAGCAAAATGTCCGACATCATGAAGCAATAACGAGCACCATTCACGGTTACGTTCTGGCCATCATCAGTTTTGAAAAAAATAAACCGATGAGTCCACCAGCCCATAAACCGCACCAAACCATGATTTTCTATGGGTATAATGGCACCTCTTGAACCTCTTCTGATTGCTCTTCAGCTCAAATAAGACATTTTTGTTTATTGACTTTGCCGTTGAGCCCGAAATGGGCCTCATCCATGAATAAAATTTTGGTCGAAAACAGCGGATCTTTCCGTTTCTCACCGAACGCTCATTTCCATAATATAAAGGGTGTCCCAAGAAGAACGCAATTTTTAAATCTGGCAACATTCGAAGTGTCATTGTTTGACATTTGAACAATTGTTGTTGTTTGTTAGTAGAAGGTACGAGGTTAGTAAAAATGGAGCGCTACACGAATGAACAACGCATTCTCATTGTGAAATTGTTTTACCAAAATGGTGAAAGTTTTGCGGCTACAGTTCGCAAATTGCGATCAATTTGGGGTCACAATAATGCTTCAAAAGAGTCAACTGTAAAGAGATTAATGGATAAATTTGCCGAAACTGGGTCTGTTAGTGATGTAAAGACAACAACGCGCCATCGACCAGGTCGATCGACCGAAAATGTCGCAGCTGTACGTGATGATGTCGCTCAAACTCCATCCACCTCAATTCGACACCGAGCTCAGCAAATTGGTGTCTCCAAATCCACTTTGCAGCGAATTTTGACGAAAGATTTGCATCTTCATGCATACAAAATTCAATTGACTCAGGAACTGAAGCCAGCTGACCATGGACAGCGAAGGGAGTTCGTTAATTGGGTATTGGAGAGACAACATGAAAATGCTGATTTTGCCGATAAAATCATCTTCAGTGACGAGGCCCATTTTCATCTTGATGGCTTCGTCAATAGGCAGAATTGTCGCATTTGGGGTGCGGAAAATCCTCGAGTGATTCACGAGAAGCAAATGCATCCTCAACGTGTCACTGTGTGGTGTGGTTTTTGGGCTGGAGGAATCATTGGACCTCTTTTTATGAAAATGAGGCAGGTCAAGCGCAAACAGTCAATGGTGTTTGGTATCGTGAAATGATAACCAGTTTTTTCTTGCCTAGAATTGAAGAAATTAATGTGGAGGGCATGTGGTTCCAACAAGACGGCGCCACATGTCATACAGCCAGAGAAACAATTCAATTGCTGCATCAGTCATTTAAAAATTGCGCTCTTCTTGGGACATTCTTTAGTTGCCAACATTTGAAGGTAATTATTTTCAATAAATAAATGCCATTAAATGTCCTTTCAAATTACCAATAAATATTCCACACTTGATTTGAATTTTTACAATTTTTTTTGTTCTGAAGAAATACCTCTATATTGATCACCCTATATTTCTGGCCTAGTAATGAAAATGCGAATCAACAACAAAAATGTTTTTTCAAGTATTCTCCAGCATGATTTGTACACTTTTGCTTGCGCTCAAACCAATTGTCGAAGCACTTTTTCCACTCCGATTGAGGTACCTACAAAACATGGTTTTTGAACGCTTCAGCGGCATCTTCTGTCGACGAAAATCCTTGATCACGCATTTTTTTCTTCATGTGCTAGTCAGGGCTGTTCGGCGGATGACCCATCAATTCGACGTTTTTGGCCGGTCAAAACGGCGCTGGTTTGAGCCGATGTGTGAGAGCTCGCATTGTCATGGTGCACAATGATTCGTCTTCTCTTGTTCGTTTTTCGAATTTCTCCGAAGACTTCAGGAAAACAAATTGTGGTGTACCACTCAGAATTGACCTCTTACGTTGCTCAAGCGGAACTGTCGCCACATGACCAGTTTTGCGAAGAAACAGGCGAATATTTGCTTCGAAGTGCTTCTGCCACGAACAACTTTCGTTGGAGTTGGCTCGTCTTCGAAGACCCACACGGTCGATTGCGGGCTCATACGCGTAGATCTATGATTCGTCACCTGTGACGATCTTCTAAACGTCTTTTGAAGCACCGCGATCGTATTTTTTCAAATCTTCTTTGCACCAATCCACACAATCCTTTTTTTAAGCGATTGTCAAATTGTGCGGGATCCAACAAGAACAAACCTTTTTGACGGCCAGGTGTTCATGCAATAGCGAATGTATGCCTTCACATCAACACCCTCCAATTTAGACACGAAAAAGTCATTAAACATGGCTCTATAGCGTTCCCCATTGACTGTAACATTATGGCCGGCTTCATTTTTGAAGAAATATGGACCAATGATTCCCTCTGCCCATAGAGCACACCAAACAGTGAATTTTGAGGAAGTTTTGGCGTCTCAACAAAGGCTTGTGGATTATCATTTCTTAACAATTTTGGTTATTAACGTACTTTTGTTTAAAACATTCTAGATCGTTTCCAATCTTTTCAAGATACGATTGTTAATTCCAGTGATTCATTTTCCAAAAATATCCTTGAAGTGGCTCCATCGTTTGAGTTTAGGTATCCGTACCTGGGACAGTCAACTTTTAGTCGAACTTGTTGAAAAAACATCCTTTATTTCTTTCTTTCTGATTAGTTCCTTGTCCTAGGGGTATTTTTTCAGGACAAAAAAAATATAAAAATTCAAATCAAGTGTGGAATGTTTATTGGAAATTTGAAAGGACATTTTATGGCATTTATTTTTTAAAAATAACTTCCTTCAAATGTTGGCAACTGTATTATGGAAATGAGCGTTAGGCGAGAAACGGGAAGATCCGCTGTTTTCGACCAAATTTTGTTTAGTGATGAGGCCCATTTCTGGCTCAACGGCAAAGTCAATAAACAAAATTGCCACATTTGCGCTGAAGAGCAACAAGAAGAGGTTCAAGAGGTGCCATTATACCCAGATTAAATCACGGTTTGGTGCGGTTTTTAAGCTGTTGGAATCATCGGTGAATATTTTTTCAAAAATGATGATGGCCGGAACGTAACCGTGAATGGTTATGATATCGATCATTGTGCTACCTGAAATTGAAGCCCGTAATCATGACGATCTTTAGTTTCAACAGGACGGTGCCACTTGTCATACAGCAGCTCAAACAATGGATCTATTGAGAGGTTATTTAGAAAAGCAGCTAATATCACGTTTTGGACGGTTGAGTTGGCCGCCTAGATAGAGTGATATCACACCTTTAGACATTTTTCTTTGGGTTCCAAAGTCTATGCTGACAAACCAACTACGATTCAGGTTTTGGAAGCCAACATTACGCGTGTCATTAAAGCCATACCGGTCGAAATGCTCGAACGAGTCATCCAAAATTTATATTCAAAAAATAAATGCCATAAAATGTCCTTTCAAATTACCAATAACGATTCCACACTTGATTTAATTTTTATATTTTCTTTTTGTTCTGAAAAAATACCTCTAGACTCCCATTACTTGTGCGACCACAACAAAAGTCAGTAAAACACCTTTTTACCATTGAAATCGATGTTGCAGAGTACCCATAGTATTTATCCAGCTTTTCCTTGTTTAATGGGCACTCGAACTTCACTTTTTTCCATTTTTAACAAAATCCACGAAGTTGTATGTTTTGAACAGCTGTTAAACACAAACTGAATGACGGAACTCTCTCATAATTTGACAGTTGTCAATTGACAGATGGAACTTAATGGGAGCAGTGTTGCATTTCCTATAACTACGACTGAAGTTGGAAAATCGCGGAAATATTGATATGCTCTCGTTTCTGTGCCATGCGCCAATACT
This sequence comes from Hydrotaea diabolus, assembly GCA_963513945.1. Classification (NCBI taxonomy): domain Eukaryota; kingdom Metazoa; phylum Arthropoda; class Insecta; order Diptera; family Muscidae; genus Hydrotaea; species Hydrotaea diabolus. Next base: position 168,727,425 of record OY740717.1, on the reverse strand, counting down.
GTATGGACTGTCGGGATCAACTTCGTCTGTGGATACATTTTCGCTATGCGCTTTCTATGCATACTTTCCATATTTTCTAGAATTGACGTTTTCCTTGCAGTTTAAAGCATTCAAGATCTTTCCCAATCTTTTCACGATTTGATTGTCAGTTCCAGCGATTGGAGTTACTACTTAGTAGGGACATAAATACTGTTACACACGTTTTATGCTGTAAAATAAAAAGTACTGAATGTTTTTGGATCAAATATTTTTTTATATACACGCAGAGAAAAAACATGGTTACTACATGGTCACGGCAATAATAATATGTTCTCCGCAATAAATGTATGTTCGTCGCAACCATAGCATTGTTAACTGAATTTTGTTTTGACAGAAGTATAATTGCTGCAATATTAATATTGTTGAAATGTAACAATAGTATTATTGCCAAATTTAAAAATGAAAATATGGTTATAGCAACAATATAAATATGGTTGGTGTGACAAAAGTATTGTGTTTTACGTTTTATGTTAACCATAATATGATTACGGCAATCATACTGTATGATTGTTATTTTTCTTCATTTAAATATGCTTTTAAGAACAAATGTTATTGGTACGGATCTCTAATGCAATATTAGTACTTTTTTGTCGAAATTAAAGTTTTTTAAACAAAGTGCTTTGTTTGACTGAAATATTTTTAATAAAAGCGCTTACGTTTATTTAAACTTATTTTTTCTACTGTGAAATAAATCACTCCTATTATTTTTAATTTAATGTATATTTGAATAATTTTCATAATTCAAATCTATTGTGGACAACTTAAACCAATTCTAATAAATAATATTGGGGATCAAAGTACAATTGTGTGTGATCATACTATGCTTGTAGGGATCATTACATGGTTGCGTGTGAGTCATACTATGGTAGTGAGGATCATGCTATGGTTGTATGTGAAACATACTATGGTTGCGAGGATCATAATATGGTTGTGGAGATCATAGTATGGTTGAGTGTGAATCTTACTATGGTTGTGGGGATCATAGTATGGTTATGTGTGAATCATACTATTGTTGTGAGGATCATAGTATGGTTGTATTTTAATCATACTATTGTTGTGAGTATCATAATATTGTTGTAGCACAACCATATACCCAACAATAGTATTATCCTCTTCGAATATTGTCACCACAACCATACTTTTTTTTCTGCGTGTATTTATGGATGTATATTGTATCCAAAAAGAATCTTCTTATTCGAAATGTCCGCCTTTCGAATAAGAAGTCGCTGTGGCCAATCGTCCATAGCTGTACGAACCTCGTCCATTGGCAAATTGACCACAGCTCGAACCAAATCAGTCTTCAGAGATCCAATGTTGGGGTATCTTCTGTGACAAACCTTGTCCTCTAAAACCGTCCAGAATTTGTAATTCAATGGGTTCGAATCTGGACTGCCTGAGGGCCATTCTTCAGAGGAAATGGACGCTGTCAAATTGTTTCGAAGCTAGGCCTGGGACGTTTCGGCGCAGAATCCTGCTGGAAAGTCCATGGCTGGTTTCGGAACAAGGAATTGTTAAGAGGCTTTACAACAGCCTTATGGGCCGGCGCAGAATCCTGCTGGAAAGTCCATGTCTGGTTTTGGAACAGGGAATTATTAAGAGGCTTCAGAACAGCTTCCAAAACGGTTGCTTGGTAAACTTTGGCCGATGTTTTGACTCTTTGTTCGCAGAAATGCAGGTGCCCATCGTAAGAGACACTCCACCAAACCATGACTGAAGCTGGGTGATGACCCTTTTCCACCCTTGGGATCAGTTCAGGTGCTTCCTTAGATGATCGCGCATACACTCTATCATTTTGCTTGTTAAATTTTTCCTGAACGGTAAAAATTATTTCATCGGTGAACAAAATTGTTCTGAGTTATCAGCGTGCTTCACCAAAAGACGTTTGCATTTTTCAATCCTATTTTTTTAAAGCTACATTCAATAAATGTCCGGTACGTCGTTTGAAAGCCCCAAGTTCTTTTTAATGATGCGACTCATGGACTTTTGCGTGATATTCATCTCACGGGTCATGATTTTCTGTTTTCGGAGCGGATTTCTGTAAATTCTTGATTTAACGGCTTTGATGGCATGCGGTGTTCGAACAGAGCGTGGGCGGACCGATCGGTGGCGGTCTTTTACATCTCCAGTCTCCTCAAACAGTTTTATGCATCGGTAGACGAACATGCGGCTAATCTCTAGTGGCCGGAGCGTTTTGAAAATATCGCCTTTTTTTCAATTTACACTTGAAAAGCGCTATTACAGCGATACATTATCTCATTATCTGACCACTCGATGATGAAAGTTGAAACAATGTTTAGCTCGTTTGTTTTATTTCGGTCTGTTGCTTTTACACATTGAACAAGGATTAAACCGGCTCAAGACCTCTTGCTTCTATATTTAAATAGATTAGATTAGATTTAAATTAAATTCCGTTACAGACTAACGCTATTGAGGTTAGCATTCAAAACCTATATGACATTAACGGGCTATGTTCAGTTCTACTATTGAAATGGGTTAGTTCAATGTGGTAACAGTATTTATGTCCCTACTAAGTACATACCTCCTAATTAAAAAAAAAAAACCTGGAAAAATATCTCCTCCATATCCGTACTTGGAACAGTTTACTTTTAGTCAAACTTGTTTAAAAGAAAACATCCTGAATTTGCTTCTTTCTAATCTTCTTCTTATCTTTAATTGATGTATTTTCATTGAAGTTTTCCTTCTCCTGTGGTAGGATATACGTCAATTTTAGCAAGAACTCCGCGATTCCTTAAAAAGATTAGAGTTTCTTGGAAAACCTAAAATCGATAAAATTTTAATTTATATTCTAAACTAAAACTCTGATATTACTAAGGCCAGCATACGAGTATTTAAAATCGTTGGAAAATTGTCTATAAGTTGGGATTATTTAAAATAGCACAGGCACGCATGACAACTTAGATTTTGGCAACCTCATCATCTATTTTAAAAATGGTTTAGATTGGGCCACCATTTCTGGTACCTCCCATACAAACGGCCTTGTGGGCCTTGAGAAATAATATGACTATAAATCACCACAAACTTGACTTATCGAAATGAAATTTTACACATCAAGATTTCTATATACAACACACTTCTACGCTGAATTCGGTCGAGATCGGAAAAGTCCTACTGGTACCTCCCACACTAACGGTCTCATGGGCCTTGAAAAATAATATGACAATAACTCACTACAAACTTGACCTATCATAAAGATTCTACATAAAGATTTTTATATAGAACATACCTCTGCGTCAAATTCTGTTGAGATCGGAAAAGTCCTACTGGTACCTCCCACACAAACGGTCTCATGGGCTTTGAGAAATAATATGACGATAACTCGCCACAAGCTTGACCTATCGAAATGAAATTTTCTACATAAAGATTTTTATATAGAACACACTTCCGCACCAAATTTGGATTTATTTGGGAATCTGGTGGAGGGCATTCAAAGTTCGGCACAGCTAAACTTAACATTTTTACTTGTTTTGCCTCTTACGGCTGCAAAACTATACTTACATTAGTGACAGCACCTTATTAAATAAAAACACATCATTCGTTTTAATTCACTTTCCAATTGTTGTCATTTATTTGAAATTGTTTTGATTCATATGGAGTTTGGTTATCTCGATAAGTTTTGATATCATAATTAAAGGTATTAATTATGGTAGGTAATAAGTATAAGTATTTATAACATTTATTAAATAATCAAAGAAAACAAATAGAAAATATTGCTAATATATTTTTTGTTACTGAAAACTACACAACAAGATTCATTGTTTTATTTTGCTGTTTGTTTTGTTTTGCCTTTGTAATATTTGATATGGTTAAATGTTATTTGTGATTTGCTTTGTGTCCATTCGATATAATATAGTTTAACAACAATTAGTATTAAAAATAGAAGATTTCAATCGAAAATGTCCACTTGAGTCGAGTTTAACGAAAAAAGAAAAATCAAAAAATATTCAAATATTCACGATTATGTTGGTTTATGCCGTAGGTATGAGTAGATCTTTTTTTAAAGTTTTTATAAATTGCTTTTAATAAAAATGTTTGTATCTTGTTTCCTTTGTGGTTTGTTCCTTCGTCCATGAATGGCGTAGTACGCCTTCGTTCAGTTCTCAGCTGTGCTCAGCGTAGAGTTTACGGTTGCGAAGCCATGCGTATACGCGCGGTGGCCCGAGATTTTGTGTGTATTTCTGCGGTTCTGAGGGTTATGCCGAAAATATCCTCGTGATAGCGGCTTTCGTCCTGAGAAAAGGAAAAGAAAAATGAAAATGGTGAGAATAGTTTAGGAAAATTCAATTAAAAGCACTTTACAACAAGGTGCTCAAGTTATTTATGTATGACACTCAATGCGAGGGACGGGTGTGAATTTTTTAAGATACTTTCTAAGGTGTTGAAAATATAGTCTAAGCATTGTCCGACGAACAATTATCTATACCCTTGGGGGTATAGATGATTGTTGAATTGTGGGGGAAATCATTGTAAGAATTTTTGATCGTATTGTACGTTGTACAATTCTAAGGCGATCCGTACGTCAGTAAGTCTGTTTAAAGGACTGCGGATTGCGTTCTAATGAATTAACCTTATATCCTGGAATTTTTCTGCAATATTGTGTTCGGTGGAAAACTCTGCTGCCGGCAGTTCTCGTTTAATGCAAAACTCTCTGCCCTTTAATGTACAACCGCTCTCACTGAAACTGCAGACCCACACGCTAAAGTAAAGTATTTTAAGGAAACCGCAAATAACGATTGGAGACGACCCTATATTGATCGGAGGCACTATAAAGTATATTTAATCTTGCTCGTCGTAATATTCTAGGATGATCTAGCTACGACCGTCTATGTGTCTGTTGAAAGCACCATTGCGGTCAAACGAATCAACTTAGGATACTGTCCTTTCAATTTTGTGTAGCTTGCCGATTTTACTTATTTATGTCATCTACTTCTTTGACTTTTAAAGTTAGGCTCGTTGTTTTAGAAATGTTTTCAAAATTTCTTCAATCGCTGCTCACGAATGCCCAAACCTCTGTTAAACATCCTTCGTATTTCAATTAAAAAAAACTTCATCACATTTCGAAATAATTGTACTCACGTCGTCAACGCGCAAAGTGGCAATGTGTGTTATTTCGGTTTATTTGAAAAGTAGACGTATTAAATATTTATAAAACATTTCCCGCGCCAACCAAACGAGAATTTTTTATTCCGCACACACACACACACGCGGCAACAACCATCAAGGCATCAACCGAGACACACGCCCACCTACAAATGTCAGCTGTTTAAGTTGAGAAAAGTAAACACATCGCACACGCATCGTATCACTCGCAAAGAAAAACACGTGCTTTCAACACACACGTCTTCAGCTCATGTCAAACCTCACACCGTAGGTGACTATATGAGTACACACACCCCCCGATACTCCCGACCCATTATAACTGAGAAATAAATTTTGCCCCCTAAAAGTATGCAACTGCCGACACAGCATTTGATATGCGTGTAAGACTCAAATATATCACTTGGCTCTGCGGCCAAGTGGCAATGCACAGTGGGACATTTGGAACGCGCATTTTGAAACCAAGGCGAGAGTGAATTTTTACTCGTATAACCTCCACTGAAGAAATTAGTGTATAAGTATACTAAGTTTTTCATTTCGTTTGTAACATCTTGAAAAATTTATACATATATTACTGTTTGACGTAAAATTAAAGGCCGATCTAGATGATAACTGTCAAACGAATTAAGTTGAAAGCCTATTATTTTGCAAGATAATGACGTATAGTCATTAGCTGTTTGGGTTTGTACAAGGGAACAATTTGGGGCCATGAGGGAAAAAGTTTCCCTTTAAGGGACTCAAGATACATCCGGAAAATGTACACATTTTGGAGTATTTGCTTTACAAATGATCCGAACTTTTGGAGGACGAGCAATGGTTAAAATAGGAACTGTTAGTTGGAAATCAGTAGACGATCTGACGACAAAGCCTATATCTGTTTTACGCTGGAAGGTTGACTGTAAGAAATATTATATATCGGGTGATCAATCTAGAGGTATTTTTTTCAATAGGGTTTTTTTCACTGATTACGAGAGCTGCTATATATATTTCTGGCCTAATAATGAAAATGCGAATTTTTATCATCAAAAATGGTTTTAATGCTTTTTCAAAGTATTCTCCAGCATGATTTATGCACTTTTGCAAGCGCTCAAACCAATTGTCGAAGCGCTTTTTCTACTCCGATTCAGCCACCTCCAAAACATGGTTTTTGAACGCTTCAACAGCATCTTCTGGCGATGCTGTTGAATCGTTGACCACGCATTTTTCTTGATGTGCGGGAATAAAAAGAAATCATTGGGCGCCAAGCCAGTTTGTACGGTGGATGACCAATCAATTCGACGTTTTGGCCGGTCTAAAAGGCGCTGGTTTGAGCCGATATGTGAGAGCTCGCATTGTCATGGTGCACAACGACTCGTCTTCTCTTGTTCGTTTTTCGAATTTTTCCGAAGACTTTAGGCAAACAAATTGTGGTGTACCACTCAGAATTGGCCGTCCTATGTTGCTCAAGCGGAACAGTTTTGCCGAAGAAACAGGCGACCATTTGCTTCAAAGTGTTTCTTCCACGAACAACTTTCATTGGATTCGTTGGCTCGTCTTCGAAACCCACACTGTCGATTGCTGTTTTGTTTCGGACTCATACGCATAGATCCATGATTCGTCACCTGTGACAATCTTATAAACGTCTTTTCATGCACCGCAACCTAATTTTTCAAAATTTCTTTGCACCAATCGACACGAGCCTTTTTTTGAGCGATTGTCAAATTGTGCGGGATCCAACGAGAACAAACCTTTTTAACGGCCAGATGTTCAAGCAATATCAAATGTATGCTGGTGGAAGAAATGCCCAAGGATGCCTCTACCTCACGGTATGTCACCTGACGATCTTGCATTATCAGTTCACGCACGGCATCAATGTTCGTTCTCTGGCACAACGGCCGTTTTTGGACGACCTTCACATCCTTCGTCTTTGAGCGAGCGTCGGCCACAGTTGAATTCAATAAACCGGGTTTTCACAGTGCTATAGGATGGTGCTTTATCGCCATACAAACATTTAAATCATCGATGCACACTTGTCGTGATAGTCCACCTCGAAAGTTGTGAAAATTGATCGCATGAAAATGTTCACGAGTTAATTCCATTTTTTTGTCACATTGATTTTATCAAGTCACTGTTACCAACACAAATAAAGGTCGTACGTCAAAAGGTTCTGAGTAAATTTATGCTAAAAAATGTCAAACTTTCCAATGGAAATGCCAGATGGCGCCAGGCAACACTTAGGGTTGCCTAGGCCAGAAATATATATAGCAAACCTTGTATGGCTTGTACAAATGAATGGAAACATGTCATCTATTCCGACGAGAAAAAGTTGAATTAGGATGGCCCAGACTGTTATAGCTAAACGATTTAAGTAAAAAACAAGTAAGTAAGTGCTATAGTCGGGCGTGGCCGACTCTATGATACCCGCACCACTATAAATGTGATTAAGTCTCCTGTTAATCGAAAGCACTCGTCGCTATTTCTATCTGTATCTATCACGCAAGCACTAAGCCTTTATACCCCATACCACTATGTGGTGAGGGTATAACAATTATAGTTGGTCCACATTTTCATACCTTGTTTTCGGAGCCTGTGCCCTCCCACGGACGAGATAGATCATTTGGCTTGACATATTTAAAGTCCTGAGGCAATTTCCTGTCATTTGAGGGGTCACACTAAAATCCGGGTAAACCGAAACTTTTGGACCCTCCTAATGGACCCTGGGGCCCAAACAGGTCGAATTTTTTTCTGTATTTAAAATTGTAAGATAATTTCCTTTCATTTAAGGGGTCACACTTATATTTAAAATCATGGGTCCATTTTTTGGGTCCATTCTGAAGGCCCTGTAGGTCCGAGAGGCGGGTCCAACTATTTTTTTTACATTTTGTGGTCAGTTCTACATCGAATGGCATATTTTTTTAATTTGTTGACCAATACACGCGACATCAACTGGATTTGGACCAAATCCGGGAGTTCCTTTGTATGGGGGGTCTATCAGAAAGTGCTCCGATTTGGACCAAATTCAATAGCGTCCGTCCTTGTCCCAATATATTACCACATGCCAAGTTTCATCAAGATCGACCTGTACTTTGATTACAAGAATAGATGGACATCTTTACATCCAGCCAGCCGACCAGCCAGCCAGCCGACCAGCCAGCCAGCCAGCCAGCCAGACAGACATGGCTAGATCGACTCAAAATGTAATTCTGAGCAACTTTCTCTCTGGTCCCGGTATTCTAACTCGATTCCTTCGACGTGTTACAAACGCAAGCACTAAGCCATTATACCCCATACCACTATGTGGTGCGGGTATAAAAATGTAGTTCGATCCAAGCGTTATTTTGGGGGCGGGAGCCTTAAGGTATGAGGTGCCTTTTCCTATGAAAATAAGTTACCGATTTGTTTTACATCAACGAAAATGAATTCAGAAATTATATATTGAATTGTTGGAGGTCGTGTTGATATCACATCTTGATGAAAATGTCGATGAAGAAGTAATTTTCCAGCAAGATATTGCCTCGATTTATGCATCCAAGCAAACAAAAGCGTGGTTTTAGGACAAAAACGTCAATGTATTACCATGGCCGGCTTGCGGACCTGATTGCAATCCAATAGAAAACCTATGGGGGCATTCTCGCAGCTGAGGTTTACGAGAGTGGAAGACCGTTTCAACCATCAACGATCTAAAATATACGATTAAGGATTGTTCGTCCGACATTAGCTTCACAGCCATTCAAAATTTGATAGAATCGATGCCAGATCGAATTTTTTCCCTCATACAGAATAATAGAGGAAATTTTAAATATAATTTAGATATAAAAGATGGCACTCCTATTTTGAGTGCGCGCAAACGAATTTCTCAATTTTTTTTTTTAGTTTTTATTTAAATTTTTCACAATGTAACGAAATATGTGTTTGTTTTTACTTACTTTTTTTTAAATATTAAATAAACTAACAGTTTCGTAAGAAAAACATATTAAAAAAATATTTTATTTCACCAAAATAGACAAAAAGTCGTCTGCGCTCAAACGATTGTCTACCACTGTACTATTAAATATTAGCTCTTGAGCCAAAGTTTTATAGATAACACTTTTCTGCATTTAAATTCTCCTTTAGTCAAAACCAACTGATCCTGATGTAAAATGATCTCGTGAATCTGAATACAAACATAAAAAAATTAAAGTCTTTTGGCTGTAATTTGCACAATTTTTACTTGATTTTGATAAATTATAATTTACTGAAAGATGCATTTCTTACCTTTTAATATTACTCGCTTTTAAGTTAGTCGGATAAGACTTGCTGAAGTTTTAGGCAGATTAATGAAAAAAGTCAGAAAAATTCCATGCTCACAATATCTCGAAAACTATAAGTATTCGTGGTGTGGCAAAATTTACAATAAATTCGAATTCAGGATATCTTTTTGTATAGGAATTAGTTGGTTTTGTATAAAGGAGGGCTCAACAGTTACTATTTGTGACAGCGCATAGAGAAGGGAACCTTAGGGTAAAAAAATCAATTTTCACTTTTTTTTGATGTGGACAACATCTGAGCATCGAATGAGACCGATCCCATGTCCCAAAAGTGTTCCCTCCCAGAGATATGCGCGTTATATGAAAGTGATGTCGATGATTCTAAGCGCAAATAGAAAGGGAGCTAATCTTTAAATTGGCTCTCCTGAACAAAACTGGTTTTTATCCTTAGGTCCCTTTCTATTTTGCACGTCACATTGTAATTTTCAACATCTCGAAAACAATACGTGGTGTGGCCAAACGGTCATTCAATTCGAATTCAGGAGTTTATTTCTCATAAGGATCGATTAGATTTGTCTAAGGGAGGGCTGAAAATTTCATTTTTGTAGAACAGTGTAATTTCTGTTTTTCATCTTGTCTTTTCAAATGGCCCTATTTCTTTGTTTGTTCGAAGTCAATGGATCTCATATTATTTTATTTTTGTAAGTGAACTATTTAGAGCTTTTGTTGTACATATATAAAAGATATACTTAGTAGGGACAGAAATACTGTTACAACATTGAACACACCCATTTCAATAGTAGAACTGAACATACCCCGTTAATGTCATATGGGTTTTGAAAGCTAACCTCAATAGCGTTAGTCTGTAACGGGATTTTAAAATTGTTTCAACTTTCATCATGGAGTGGTCAGATACTGAGAACCGCATCGCTGTAATTGCGCTTTTCAAGTGTGAAATGAAAAAAACGATATTTTTAATCGCTCCCGCCACTAGGGATTAGCCGCATGTTCGTCTACCGATGCATAAAACTCTTTGAGGAGACTGGAGATGTAATAGACCTCCACCGGTCGAGCCGCCCACGCTCTGTTCGAACACCGCATGTCATCAAAGCCGTTAAATGAAGAATTCACAGAAATCCGCTCCGAAAACAAAAAATCATGGCCCGTGAGATAAATATTACGCAAAAGTCCATGAGTCGAATCATTACAAATGACTTGGGACTTGGAGCTTTCAAAGGACGTACCGGACATTTATTGACTGCAGCTTTAAAAAAAGGAATGAAAAATGCAAACGTCTTTTGGTGAAGCACGCTGATAACTTGCACAGAAAAATTTTGTTCACCGATGAAAACATTTTTACCGTTCAGGAAAAATTTAACAAGTAAAATGTTAGAGTGTATGCGCGGTCATCTAAGGAAGCATCTGAACTGATCCCAAGCTTAAGTCATGGTTTGGTGGGGTGTCTCTTACGATGGGTCACTGACCTGCGTTTCTGCGAACAAGGAGTCAAAACAATCAGCCAAAGTTTACCAAGAAACCGTTTTGGAAGCTGTTGTGAAGCCTCTTAACAATTTCCTGTTCCAAAACCAGCCATGGACTTTCCAGCAGGATTCTGCGCCGGCCCATAAGGCTAAAACGTCCCAGGCCTGGTTTCGAAGCAATTTGCCAGCGTTCATTTGCTCTGAAGAATGGCCCTCAGGCAGTCGAGATTTGAACCCATTGGATTACAAATTACGGATTGTTTTAGAGGACAAGGTTTGTCACAAAAGATACCCCAACATTTGATCTCTTAAGACTGCTTTGGTTCAAGCTGTGGCCAATTTTCCAATGGACGTGGTTCGTGCAGCTATTGACGATTGGCCAGGGCGACCTAAGGCGTGTGTAAAGGCAAAAGGCGGACATTTCGAATAAGTAGATTCTTTTTCGATACATTATACATGAATAAATATATTAAAAAATATTTGGTCCAAAAAGATTCAGTACTTTTTATTTTACAGCAGAAAACGTGTGGAACAGTATTAAATTTAATAAAATGGACTAACAAAAATTTGATTGGTAAAATATTACTTTGACGCTTCTCTCAAAATATCTTCATTGACCCTTTTTTGTTGTCCCTGCGAAATAAATGGATCTGGTATTTTTTATGTGTTTTGTTTTTCTAAGTGAACTATTTCGAGCTTTTGTTGCATATAAAACACGGATATATAAAATCAAATAAAATGGACTAACAAAAATTTCACTGGTAAAAAATTACTTTGACGCTTCTTTCAAAATATCTTCAAGTGACCTTTTTTTGTTCTTCTAAAATCGAAGGATCTGTTATTTGTTATGCTATGTATATTTCTAAATAATAGTTCGAGCTTTTGTTGTATATAACACCTTAGCTTTACTGTACGCTTACAAAAAAAGTGATGAGTTCAAAGCTCTGTTCAGGTTCCAAAATAGAGCGTTAAAAACTGTTGCGAATCTTCCGTTAACATATTTTACTATGTTTTTATACAGGAATGTATTTCCATCGGTGTTATCTCTTTATGGAATTTATAAAATGCAGCTTTTATTGTTTGTGTTTAGATGTGTTCACAACATTGGACATCATACAATTTCTTTTGCCATAAAACAAAGTTCATTTTATACCAGAAATAACATAAACTTGAGGGTAGCCAGGTGTAGGCTTTAGCTTTCAAAACAGAGAATTGAATATATGGGCTGCAATGAATTTAATAAATTACCAAATGATTTGAAGACTATGAACAGAATTTCCACATTTAAGAATCATCTAAAAACTTATTTGTTGCAACATGTTGATGAATTTATAAATTAAATTATCCAATCTAAATAATTTAAAATTTTTTGCCGAATTTTTCGAAAGTGTAGCTAAATATTTAAAAAAAAAATTAATGCCAACTTGCCTCTGTAATGTCTATAAGACGCTGAGGCTTCAATATTAATTATGTAGTATGCTAACATTTAAATAAAATGAACTAACAAACATTTGATTGGTAAAAGATTTTCTTTTGTCGCTTCTTTCAAAATATCTACAAGCGACCCCATTTTTTTGTCCGCAACTGTATACAATTATGTTGTTACACTTTCATATACTCAACTGCGCATCTCACAGTCATTCAGATCATACTTACACGTAACGTTAGTAAAAATGTCTCAACTTCCGCTTCTGTTTTTTGTTCTTTTCCGGCAATGCACTTCCTACAGTAACGAATGCAGCGCAATAAGGCAGCAGCAAAAAAGTGGCAGCAGCAACAGCAACATGAACATCCAGGTAAGATGCCAACAGCCACGAGCAGCACCAGCACAAAGAAGGGATTCCAATGACAGTCGACATAAAGGAAAGCAGCCCATATGGAACATGTTCATGTTCATGTACAAAAAAAGTTATAAAAATAAAAGAAAGGAAGAGAAGAAAAACTGGGTAAGTACAAAGATATTTCTCAAAATTTATTATGTTTGCTGTAGCAGTAGAAAGTTTTAGTTTCTCTTGTGTCTTTATTCCTCCCCATGTTTATATAAACTTGAGGAGTTTTTTTCCGGCCCTACCCCAACCCGCAAAGGAACTGCAAATAAAAGGTGGCACAAATAAACAAAATTAAACGCAAATTGTCTTCAAGGTTTTTGTCGTTATTCTTTATGAAGTTCTCTTCGCTTTGTAAGAACGTTTTATTTGTTCATCAGAATGAAAAGGAGAAAAAGAAAATATGATGAAGTTCTTCAAACATACGGTACGTACACAAAAAGGATTTGACCTGTTCTTGTAGATTATGAACAATAGCTGGAAAAGATTGCAAGTGGAACAGGCAACAGGAAAAATTCACAGTGAAAATGAGAATAGATTTTGGGTTACCAGTTAAATATTTAATTCATATATGTTGTAAGCCCTACGCCATACCGTTATACCGGGTTTTTTGATTTGTGCTTATGTTAAAGACACCCTAAACGAAAGGAAGATACTCGTAGATCAGATTTTTCAGGACTTCTATCTGATGTTATTAAGCCAAGTCCGTCCGTCCATATATTATTGTATTCCAAGTAAAGATTGCAAATATGAACCAAGTTTGACGAATCTTTGCACATTGTTTAGAATTAATGGAAACCCCCTATTAAAATTGGTCCACATAGTTCCAAGTCTTAATATAGGGTGATATTTGGTGGTATTTTTTCAGAACAAAAAAAAATAAAAATTCAAATCAAGTGTGGAATCTTTATTGGTAATTTAAAAGGACATTTTATCGCCTTTATTTTTTTAATATAATTTCCTTCACATGTTGGCCGCAACTACGCCTCAGGTTTCCATTTCAGGTTTCCGTTTCCATTCTGAGGGTCCAATTGTGGATGACTCGTTCTAGCATTTTGACCGATATGGCTTTAATGACACGCGAAATGTTGGCTTCCAAAAGCTGAATCGTAGCTGTTTGTCAGCATAGCGCTCATTTCCAACATACAGTTGCCAACCTTTGAAGGTAATTATTTTCCAAAAATAAATGCCATAAATCTCCTTTCAAATTACCAATAAAGATTCCACACTAGATTTGAATTTACGAGCATATATATTTTCTGTCCTATATTATTCAAAAAATCCTTTTCGATCTCAAGCCTGTCCCTCTAGAAGCCAAATGCTAAATCCGATTCTGCTGATATTTTACTAAAGACATTGTGAGCGACCTTTTATCTAAATTACACCTTATTGGTTATCGTTTCGAATAGCCCCACTCAAAGATCTCTCGTGATTTAAGTTCCTGTCGCTCTATAGCGAGCAATAACCAATCCTTGCGAAATTGTTCTGTCGGGCTTAATACTGGGTGGACCAAATAAGCCTGAAGGGTTCTTAAAAAAGGTTACGGTTGTTCCGTTGTGGCTCTTGCTGTATACTGGTTGACCCTCCTCATTTGCAAAAAAAAGTATGGCCGATAACTTTATCCACCACACCTGTTCTCAAAACGGAGGACTTAAGTTCCTAATCATATTGTTACTGGGTTAATTTCGTTAGGTTGGGGTGTTTTTTATACGTGGGGTTTTAAGAAGATGTAAAACGCTTATAAATTAATACTATGGCCAAGAATTTAGCTTTATTATACGAGTAAAGATAGTGGTTTGTCATGTTGTTTTCAACATGATTACGGGCAAGTGGCCGTCGCGGATGGATTGAATAAATTCCAGCCGAGCCCAATTTTCAACCACTTTTTGCAGCATTTGGGGCCGTATGTCAGCAATAAGGCGCCGTACACGTAGAAAAAAAGTATGGTTGGGGTTACAATATTCGAAGAGGATCATACTATCGTTGGGTATATGGTTGTGGCACAACAATATTTTGATCCTTACAACAATAATATGATTCACACATAACCATACTAAGATCTCCACAACCACACTATGATCCTCACAAAAATAGTATGATTCACACTTAACCATACTATTATCTCCACAACCATATTATGATACTCACAACTATAGTATGATTCACACGCAACCATACTATGATCCCCACAACCATAATATGATTCACCCTCAACCATACTATGTTCCCCAAAATTATTTATTAGGATTGGGTTATACTGTTATTCAAAAATAGAGATTTTTATCAAGCAAGTTATTTTAAATTGCATTACTATCAGTTCATACCCAGATTTGAGCTAATGTGTTTATTGAACATTTCATTCAAGAAACAAAAATATATGTTCCAACGGCAGTTAAAAATACTTTTAGTTCCCAGCTGGAGTGAATGCTACTTCACCATCCATAGACCCCAAGAAACGAATGTAATTAAACCATGATCAATGGCTAAATACTTAAGTGCAGGCAGATTTTAAATAAACGAGAACCAGTCTGTAGTAGAGTATTTCACTGAACAAAGTAAACACAATAAAAATCCCTCGAACTTCCTTCCGATTGTTGTTGTTTTTTATAATAAACAACATCCATATGCACTGTATCGTGTGTGTGCATTTTTTTTGGTGTACCAAAAAAACACACACACATAGTCTTTAAAGCCTGTTGTGCTTTGTTCAAAGTCTCAACCATAAAGTATGATTGCTGTAATCATATTATTGTTAACGTAAATCTCTAACAACAATAGTTTTGAAGCACCAACGATATTTACATGATTGCTACAACCATATGTTCATTTCTAAACTTTGCAAAAATAGTATTGTTACATCTCAACAATATTATTATGCCGCAATCATACTGTTGTCCAAATAAAATTCATAAAACAATACTTTGGTTGCGACGACAATGCTTTTATTGTAGAGAACATATTATTTTTGCGGTGACCATGTAGTAACCATATCTCTTCTCTGCGTGTATATTCTCTTACGAGGCGTCCATCGTGTCAAGCTTATCTGCGTATAAAGGCGACTTAACATAACCCTACAAAAATAGTCCAGCGGTGTTAATTCGCACGATCTTGGAGGCCACGCCACGGCGGATGACCCATCAATTCGTCGTTTTGGCCGGTCAAAGAGGCTCTGGTTTGAGTCGATGTGTGAGAGCTAGCATTGTCCTGGTGCACAATGATTCGTCTTCTCTTGTTCGTTTTTCGAATTTCTCCCAAGACTTTAGGCAAACAAATTGTGGTGTACCTTTCAAAATTGACCTCCTACGTTGCTCAAGCAAAACAGTCGGCACATGACCAGTTTTGCCGAGGAAACAGGCGATCATTTGCTTCGAAGTGCTTCTTCCACGAACAACTTACGTTGGATTTTACTCGTCTTCGAAGACCCACACTGTCGATTGCTGTTTTGTTTCGGGCTCATACGCATAGATCCATAATTCGTCACCCGTGACGATTTTATAAACGTCTTTTGAAGCAGCGCGATCGTTTTTTTTTTAAATTTCTTAGCAACAATCGACACGAGCTTTTTTTGAGCGATTGTCAAACTGGGTATTCAACGAGAACAAACCTTTTTACGGGCAGGTGTTCATGTAATATCGAATGTATGCTGGTGGAAGAAATGCCCGAGGATGATGCCTCTAACTCACAGTATGTCATATGACGATCTTGCATAATCACGCACGGCATCAATGTTCTGTGGCACAACGGCCGTTTTTGGACGACCGTCGAGCGAGCGTCGACCACGATTGAATTGATTAAACCAGTTTTTCACAGTGCTATAGGATGATGCCTCATCGCCATGCAAAGATTTAAGTTCATCGTAATAATTCACGTCGAAAATTGTGAAAAATGATCGCACGAAAATGTTCACGAGTTAATTCTATAACACTTAGTGTTGCCTAGGCTAAAAATATATATAGCAAGCCTTGTAGTGTCATTCAAAAATTTAGCACGATTTTGGTTCATTGTAAAATTCTAAGACGATATAGCCATGCCCGTCTGTCTGTTGTAGATACTTTCGGCCCAAACAAAAAGAAACAAAAATCTTCTGTCTTACCAGATATATTTCTCATAGTTGTAGATCGGTTAGACCAAATCATGCAAAAAAGGGAATAGTTTCCCTCTGAAGAACTAAAAAATGTTGCACTTACAACTGCATTCAGTGACTTTACGTGACAACTATTGAAGAGACTCAACTATTTCTGGAAGTATCCTTAGCACATTGAGTGCCACGACGTACGTTTCCGTACGACACCTAACCCGTCGTGGGGTGCCACGTCGTACGTTTCCGTACGACAGTGATTGCTTTTACTTAGAGCCTGTAGTTCTTAGAGCCTGAAATTTGTTGCGATTTTTAAATAAACAATCCTTTACTGAATATTTTTGCAAATCATGAATGGGTCAAGGAGGATTTTTGAGGTTTTATTAAGTAAAAAATATATAAAATGTTTTTTTTTTGAATTTGAAATTTACAAGTATTTTAATATTATATTCATTTTTGAAAGGATAAAATTAAGTATACTTATAATTTTAGATGGGCGCACTTTGGGAAACACTGCAGGCACAAGTTGGGGGTATTGGGGCATTTTGGACAATAAGTACTCGTTTTTTTCAAGTGATTCCTTGCTGTTTTCCGGTCTAGCTGTTTTTTTGCAGTTGCGTAACACAAAACACAAGAACGTCGAATTGCTTTATTGTTGGCATCTACCCTTTTAGTTATAAGTATAATGTTTTTGCCGGAGTTTACTTGTTTCGGAGATGTTAGATCCAAAAGGTCATTAGCTACACGTTGACGGAATTTGCGTATGTTGATGTTTTTCTTTGTAGCTTGCTTATAAGCAATATGCGCGTTTACTATTGACGGGCCAAGTAATAATGTAATTGCCAATTTCCTATACCACTTCAAACCTTTGCGTAGGGTGCTACCATACGAGACCATTTGGTCCGATAAATCTATACCAGCTTATCCTTTGTTATATTCAATGATACTCGTAGCTAACTCTTTTGACTTAACTATACTTTTGCGTCTTTTAGCTGTACTAGTAGATGACATATTTGTATCATCTTCTTGTATCATGAGTGCGTCTTTTAGCTGTATTAGTAGATGGCATATTTGTATCATCTTCTTGATTTGAAGCGAATATCATCACAGGAGCATGCTTTGTTGAAAGCATTCTGACATCTCGCTTATCCTTCCATTTTAGTACTACTATTCCGTGTTCATCTTCTTGGGCCACCAATTCAACTTTTTAAGTGCAAAATTCATCACTTCTTTTGGCAAATATTTCTTGTTTGCGCGAAGAGTGCCGATAAGGTGCGTTTTTATTATTTAGCATTGAGCGAGCGACTTCGTAGCTGGTATAAAAGTTGTCAACGTATAATGTACGACCTTCTCCCTTGAATTCAGTGAATTAATATTCACAAACATTTTTTCTAAGCCAACTTCTCTTACCCCAGTAGCCGATTTACCAGAATATATTTTCAATGACCAGAGCAAAGTTTAAACAGTTTTATTCCATACGGATGAGTTTTATTCCATACGGAATATATTGTCGGAAAACAAGTCTGCCTCTCCAAGTTTGGCCTCCTGGGAAGTTTTTCGTCAAAACTTGGCACTCAATGTGTTAATATTCTGAAAATACCCTTTATATTCTGGAAATAGTCAACTTTCGCATTGAACACATTGTTACAAAAACACTGTTTAAAAATTGAAAAAGGTTAAAAAAATTACATTTATTTTGTTTTTTTTTTTTAAACCAAGGTTGCTTGTCCCTGGAAAGACCCATATTCGATAAGTAATATCTACCCAGAGCTTTCATGTTAAGAATCAATTCTACTTGTAACACAATATAACACCGAAAAGCCGTAAATTTTCGGAATTTCTTATAACTGATCTGTCATCTCGAATTTCAAAGGCAAATCGAAAAAATCTTTGATTCTGTTTTTGCTTCCTTCGAAATTCCATTGGCCTACACTTAAAGTTTCCTAGTGAGAAATAATCACCACTTTAAACTAAATGAAAATTGCTTTGCCCCACTTTGCCCATAGCACTCATGGCTATTTAAGTTTTCAATTTCCAAAATTAATTGCCACTTGTGTAGTATTTATAAAATCTAATCTTGACCCCCCCGCCCCCAAATGAGCAATTATTTGTGATGTCTAATTAATATTTCACCTAAAACGCAAACAGCAGCTGACAAAGAATAGACGAGAGAAGTGGAGAAAAAAATATACGCATTTTCATGCCTGCAGGGTTCGATTGAATTCAATTGGATTGTTCGGCCCGAGTGCCCTCCATGGTTTCGACAAAATAATTCAATACTTATTGTGTGTTAAACATGAAATTAGTTTCCGATAACAATGTAAATAGCAAGACCACAGATAAATTCGACACACAGACGAAAGAGCTTCTATTAGGGCCCATAAGTCTCTGCTCCGCAAGGATAACATAAGGCCAGACACACACACAACTACTCACACATACGCCCAGGAATAAGTGCTGCTGCCTGGCCATATAAAATTCATTATTCTTATTTTATATACGAGTATTTCAATAAAATCATAATAAGAAAGTGCCACAGAAAGGAAAGGAAATATAATACATTTTCCTTTTGTATAATCCCTATCTCTATGCAAACAGCTCCGCAGGCGCAACAGAGGGGACAGGGCCTTAAAGGGGGCACACAAGAGTCCTTAAAGGGGGCACACAAAGGCGTTAGATTTTTATTTATAATAAATTAATTTTTAAGAAGAGCAGGACACTTCTAAGGTCCCTCATTGAAGGTCCTTTTGGGGTTTATAAAATATTATTGATTTTATCTTTACTTGTACATTAGGGAGGGTCGTATTGTTGTGGTTTAAAAAAGGTTACATTTCGTATAAACATTTCAAGACTGCCTTTGTTGCTATGAACGTTTGTCCTTTTGCATCTTACTTTAAAGAAATTTGATTCCCAAATGTAGCATGTTAAACTTTCCTAGAGCTCAAACAAGTCTGATGCATTTTACTGGGCCTCAACGCTGAGATAAAGTTAACCAAGGTCCGTTGCAATGCAACCAATCACGGCAACAATAGTATGTTCTCTGCAGTAAAAGTATGGTCGTCGCAACCATAGTATTGTTTTTTGAATTTCATTTTGACAATAGTATGATTGCTGCAATATTAATATTGTGGAAATGTAACATAAGTGTTGTTGTCAAACTTAAAAATGAAAATATGGTTGTAGCAACAATATAAATATGGTTGGTGGGACAAAAGTATTGTTTTCATGGATTTTATGTTAACAATAACATGATTACGGCAACCATACCGGCAAAACCTCAATTTTTTTGAATTTGACAATGTTATTTTTACGATTCTTACGCTATAATAAGGGGTGTTTTTATTGGGGTATAGAACTTTAAGTTGGCATCACTTTTTTAACTGGCAGCCATTTTGTCAGCTGTCAAGTGATTAATATTTAGTTTGGTTTGCCATTTCATCATGAACAGGTTGACAAAAGAACAACGCTTGCAAATCGTGCAAATTTATTTCGAAAGTAATGGTTCAGTTCGCGAAGTTCACCGCAAGCTCCGTCCATTTTATGGTCGACATAATCGTCCATCAGAGCAATTAATTCGGTTAACCATGGATCGGTTAACATGGACCATTGGATTATTTTCTTTGGGGATATGTGAAGTCGCTCGTCTACGCCAACAAACCAGAAACACGTTAGGGGACTTGGAAGCCAACATTCGTGGCGTTATTGCCAACATACGGCCCCATATGCTCGAAAAAGTGGTTGAAAATTGGACCTGTAGAATTGGCTTTATTCGAGCCAGCCGCGGCGGCCACGTGCCCGAAATCATATTTAAACATTAATGGCATAAAATTATCCTTCCAATAAAGCCAAATTGATGGACATTAAAACGATTTTCTTGTGTTTTATTTCAATTCGAAGTTCTATACCTCAATAAAAAACACCCTTTAGTAAAAAAAATTAATATTTTTCAAAAAAAAACTACGGATTAGTGTAACTAAAATATTTTTAATAAATGCATTTTTTTACTGTTAAAGAAATCACTGAATAACAACGTATTCCAGTCTTTACAAACAATTTTGGGGATCATAGTATGGTGGTGCGTAAGTCATACTATGGTTGTGAGGATCATACTATGGTTGTGAGGATCATACTATGGTCGTACGTAAAACATATTATGGTTATGAGGATCATAATATGGTTGTGGGGATCATCGTATGATTGAATGTGAATAATGCTATGGTTGTGGGGATCAAAGTATGGTTGTGTGTGAATGGTTCTATTGTTGTGAGGACCATAATATTGTTATGTGGAGCATAGTATGGTTGTGTGTGAACCATACTATTGTTGTGATGATCATAATATTGTTGTGCCACAACCATCTAACCAACAATAGTATGGTGCTCTTCGAATATTGTTACCCCAACCATTCTTTTTTTTCTGCGTGTATCATAACCTCCATTTTTGGTAAGAATCTCGGAGCTTCTGCGTTATTTACAACTCCATGTCAAGCTGAAACCATATTTTGTGTCTAAACTACAGCCACCACTACCAATCAGCCTGCATTGTCGCTCACAACTAATGAATTTAGGACAATCGTCCAGTAACTCCTGATCATAATCGGTACCAGTCTTCGGAACAATACTGCTTGTACCTTGAATCCTTGAGTCATCCGAATTATTCACTTTACGTATACAACAAAGGTTCGCTAAAAGTTTCCTCCTTCAGAGGATGAATATAAATAACTCAAAATTTGCAAAATAATTGGCCAAAGGGCTGCGGGTTTTAACTGTGTTCCGGCATATACTTGGTTCCATATTGCTATTTATGGGGAAATGTCATTTAATTTGAGTTTCCGTCTATCTTCACGGGTTTTTTGGACTATACGCCCCCATAAGTAAGACCATATTTGCAGAAGATGAATACGATTACCTGAGGATTGTAAAAAAATCGTCAGATGGAAACAAATTTTCACGGTTTTCGACCTTCGGGGTCTGTATTGGAATACCTGTGAAAATTCCCTTTAATTTTCGTCACCATATATTTACGCAAAGCACCTATTTGCAGACTCTGAGTGTGGTCGGAAAGTTGACAATGTCAAAAAAGGAGCAATTTCTATTCATCTAACAAATATCCATAATTTAATGTTTTTTCTGTAAATCCAATGTGTCGGCCACTTCAATCGGTACTGTCAGACCTAAAATTAAGCTAAATCTTGAACAGTTTTTATTCTGGCTCGAGACGTTTTTGTTGTTTCTATTTCAGAATTAAATAAATCTTTGGATGATGTGCTTATTATGAGAAATATCCATGTTTATATGAAAGCAATTTGTGGGCCTTAAGATCCCATATACCGCTACCTTATAAAGAGGGGACATTTTTTGAGTCTTAAAAACAAACTCTTAGTTTAGGGTATCATCATGAGAAATGGGTATTTGAATTCTTGAGGAAATTCTCGCAAATGTCTACAAGTAAATGCAAATTTCTATGTTATGTATGTATAAAAACATATTATGATTCCCACAACCATATTATGATCCCCACAACCGTATTTTGAAACACACAAACATATTAGGATCCTCACAAACTAATTATGATTCAACGATATAAGCATTCCCACAACTACATTATGATCACACAGACCCAAACTTCGATTTACACATTCATAGTATAATCCTGGCACCCTATGTACTCTCAAAACTATACTTTGATTCTCACAACCTTATTTAGCATCAAACTATTGTTACACACATTGGTATTATGAACCATTATAATATTACAATCCCACAACAATATTACAATCCCATAACCATATGTGATCCTCACAAGGATATTGCGAATTTCACAACCATATTAGGAATTCTACAATCATATTATGATGCAACAATGTTATAATTCATACATTCATATTATAATCGCACACAATTAAATGTCAATTTCCACAACCACTGAATGATTCTCACCATTATTGTATGATGCAATCGTAATTTTAATCACATCCAACCAAATTATGATCCAGACAACCATAATAAGATATCCAAAACCACACTATAAGTATAAAGCATACATCCATAATATGGTTTCCACATATTTATTCCCACAACGATATTATGTTGACGCACAACCAAGTTTTAATTTCCGCAACCATAATATGATTCTCACATTCATTATAATTTGCGCAATCACAGATAATTTATTCTGGTCTCATCAAACCCTTATTATGACCCTACAACCATGTAATGGTGTTCGCAACCGCAGATTTTAATTCCCACAATTATACGAGAATTATGTTTACGCTCCACCAAATTTTTAATTCCTTAACCACGATTCGCAACCATAATATGATTCCCATAACTATACTATGATACCACCAATCATCTTATGATTTTCACCAAAAGTATTCATGGGGTGTGACCTTAAAAAAACATGCGAAAAAACAAGAAGACAAATAAAGATCGTCTGTGCCGAATCTTATATACCCTCCATCATGGCTTGGCCTCTTTTCTATCAGGGTTTGTTTCCGTCCATACCAACATCATACGAGAGCTTCTTTATATATTTCTGGCCTAATAATGAAAATTCGAATATTTATTATCAAAAATGGTTTTATTGTTTTTCAAAGTACTCTCCAGCATGATTTATAAGTACACTTTTGCATGCGCTCAAACCAATTGTCGAAGCACTTTTTCCACTCCGATTGAGCCACCCCCAAAACATGGTTTTTGAACGCTTCAACAGCATCTTCTGGCGACGAAAATGGATGACAACGCATTTTTATCTTGATGTGCGGGAATAACAAGAAGTCATTGGGTGCCAAGTCAGGGCTGTACGGCGGATGACCCATCAATTCGACGTTTTGGCCGGTCAAAAAGGCGCTGGTTTAAGCCGATGTGAAAGAGCTCGCATTGTCATGGTGCACAATGATTCGTCTTCTCTTGTTTTTTTTCGAATTTCTCCGAAGACTGCAGGCAAACAAATTGTTTGAGTGGTGTACCACTCCGAATTGACCTTCCTAAGTTACTCAAGCGGAACAGTCGCCACATGACCAGTTTTGCCGCAGAAACAGGCGACCATTTGCTTCGAAGTGCTTCTTCAACGAACAACTTTCGTTGAATTTGGCTTGTCTTCAAAGTCCCACACGGTTGATTGCTGTTTTGTTTTGGGGTCCTACGCATAGATCCATGATTCATCACCTGTGACGATCATATAAACGTTTTTTGAAGCACCGCGATCGTATTTTTTGAAAATTTCTTTGCACCAATCGCCACGAGCCTTTTTTTGAGCGATTGTCCAATTGTGCGGGATCCAACGAGAACAAACCTTTTTTACGCCCAGTTGTTCATGCAATATCAAATGTATGATGGTGGAAGAAATGCCCAAGGATGCCTCTATCTTACGGTATGTCACATGACGATCTTGCATTACACTAGGTCACAAATAACAAAATTTTCTCTGTTATTTGTTTCTAGCATAATTTTTCTCATTGATTTTGACCTACTAAACACGAAAATGAGTTTTGAAAATTTTTCTGTCGATTGGTTTTCGAGATACACATTTTTAAACTTTTTTTTTTAAATTTTTGGAGGTACACTTACAATTTTGAGCATATCTTTCGTCTTCTTTGACCTATTTGATCCTACTACTACTCAAATTAAAGAAAATTGAGCCGTCTACAACTCATTCTCAGAAAATTTTCAAATCGGGTAAGTAGTTTTGATGTTGGCGGCTTAAAAAGGTTAAAAAACGGCGTTTTTTTAGTAAAAATGTGGCAGAAAAAACCATATAAAAATTCATATAAAATATAAAACACGATGCTAACAGCAATTTTGGTTTTTTACGTATAGCTGGCATTTTTACGAAGAAAATAAGCCCTTACTTAACAAAATCTGTCAACAAATGGCGTAGTAGGATCAAATGAGTAGTAGTAGGATCAAATAGGTCAAAGAAGACGAAAGATATGCTCAAAATTGTAAGTGTACCTCCAAAAATTTAAAAAAAAAAGTTCAAAAATTTGTATCTCGAAAACCAATCGACAGAAAAATTTTTGAAACTCATTTTCGTGTTTAGTAGGTCAAAATCAATGAGAAAAATTATGCTAGAACCAAATAACAAAACGACTGTTGGCTAGTGTTATCAGTTTACGCAGGGCATCAATGATTTCTGGCACAACGGCCGTTTTTGGGCGACCTTCGTCCTTAAGCGATCGTCGGCCACGGTTGAATTCATTAGACCAGTTTTGTGCTTTGGTGCTTAATCGCCATACAAAGATTTAAGTTCATCGATGCAAGATGACAAGAGTCGTAGTAATCCACGTCGAAAGTTGTGAAAAATAATTGTCAAACTTTCCAATGAAAATGTCAGATGGCGTTAGGCAACACTAAGTGTTGCCTAGCCCAGAAATATATATAGCAACGCTCGTATTTCAATAGTCTAGAAAAGGAGCCAATCACTTGACTTCTGGTTGGAAAACTATTTTTCGTTCTTTGGCAAAAGGCCTTAACCGGAATGTTTTACTTTTTAAAAAACCCAACAGACGGTTTTTTAAACAGGGTTTTGAAAAAAAACCAAAAAGCCGGTTATCTGTAAACACCGAGTGTTTAAACACAATATGTGACAGCGCATAGAGAAAGGGACCTAAGGGTAAAAAAATCAATTTTCATTTTTTTTTCTTTTTTTAATGTGGACAACATCTGAGCATCGAATGAGACGGATCCCATGCCCCAAAAGTGCTTCCTCCTAGAGATATGTGCGTTTTATGTAAGTGAAGTCGACTATTCTAAGCGCAACTAGAAAGGGACCCAATCTTTAAAATGGCTCTCCTGAACAAAACTGGTTTTTAACCTTAGGTCCCTTTCTATTTTGCGCGTCACATATAGGATTGAGTCTTAAGCGACTCGAATGTCTAAATGATAATCTTCTCTTCAAATGCTTGTTATCCTAATTCTCTAAGCTCTGAGGCCACCTTCACAACTCCGTCCCTGCCCTCATCTCTGTAAGGCATACAAGCTCATGAGTGTATGCACAAATAGCAATTTAGTAGTTTTTCCCTATTTCATCAATACAATGAAAGGCAGACGAACGGATATGCTACTCTGAATAGTACTTCAAGGACAGATGGACATAAAGGCGGACAGACGGACAGAAAGACAAACGGACGGACATTTATTATTTGTATAACACCTAGTGTAATAACAATAATTGTATTTCATAGAGAATTCTTTGTGTCTTAGGACGAAATATAAACTTAAAGGATAGGGGATTTTCCAGACACAAGAAAATACAATAGGACGGTTCACACAGGTATTACAGTTTTTACTAATCGCAGCTTTACGCAGATAACAACTTTGACTTACAAAAATTTTTCCCTAGACAAAAATCTTCTAGAAGGTATTTGAAAAATGGCATAAGTAATTTCTTTGCTAGATTTTGATATGTAAAGATAAGAAACAATTAAACAAAACTGATTGACAAACTTAATTTCTGTTCGTTGATTGTTTATTACTGTAATGCCCTTCTGGCTCCCATTATAAAAAGCTCACTTCCCCAAAAAAGAAAAACCTCTAAAGGCATACGAGTATTTTATTTATTATCTTCTCATGCATTTTTTTGCTATAGGAGAAATTGTACAGGAACACACCTATTGTCGATGCTCCTTATTGAAAGCTGCCTTCACTCAGTGGCCACTGTGCCTGCCGGTGGTCAATCCTATGCCTTCATGACGTCTGAATTAAATGTTATATGAACACTTCATTCTACTTCTCGCTCATGGACAATCTTCCTTTATGGCATTGAATTGAAATGAAGTTATCGACATCTAAGGCCCATTCATGGGCAATCTTAAGATGTCTGTCCATCGGATAGTGTGTGTGTATGTGTGTGTAAATACAGATCTGATAATGATATTGATTATAATTGCATCTACCTTACACAAATACTTTATATTATTTTATCACACATACAACGGCAGCAAGGACGACAACGAGTTTAAATAACCTGTTCCCAAGTACTCGTACATGGGATATAATCGTAAGCACTTACAGAGGCCAAATGGACCACAGTGGTAAAATTAGTACATTTTTTCAAAGGGAATAGTTTTGCCGGGATGTCTTTTTATTTGCTTTTGTTTGTTGTTGTAACAACAATATACGCAAAATAGAATCGTCGACTTCACTTTCATAAAACTCGCAAAATAGAAAGGGACCTAAGGTTAAAAACCAGTTTAGTTCAGGAGAGCCATTTTAAAGATTAGGCCCCTTTCTATTTGCGCTTAGAATCGTCGACTTCTCTTTCATAAAACGCGCATATCTCTGGGAGGGAACCCTTTTGGGGCATGGGATCGGTCTCATTCGATGCTCAGATGTTGTCCACAACCAAAAAAAAAGAAAAAAAATGATTTTTTACCCTTAGGTCCCTTTCTCCATGCGTTGTCACATATGTTGTTCATCTTTAGGGGATCTGCTTCGATAACCACATGAAGAAACGCACCATTGGATGCCTCCAAAGATACCTAGGGTTCAGCTGAGTAGGCTTGGTTGAGCAATTAAAGAGGTGCGTCAGCATCAATCCGCGCCGAATACGAATTAAGGCGACTGCATCATCCAGATCTCAGCTGAGCCAGAACAACTCGCGTCTACCGAGGTAGCGTCTTCTCTTCTGGTGAAATCTCCGGAAGATGTTCTTCTAGCACTTCATTCACACGATAGCTGGAAACTGTGCTTGCGACTTTATCAGCGTAAATGGCGTTCGGACCTGCCTGATAGTTCTATCTGGAACCGCTGGACCTCTCTCTGTCTAGATCAGGAAGATCCTACATGAACTGCTTGGTAAGGACCTTCTGTCTGCGCACGGTAAGGACCTTCGTCTCCTCATGTAGGAGAAAAAATAAGGAGACAACCTGTTGATATTCTCAGGGCGGCATTCTGGCAAGTCTGAATTTTCTTTACGCGCGTCTGCTGAGGTTGCATCTCCTTCTCAGGTGAAATCTTCGACGGGCGTTCCCCTAGCGAAATATTTTTTCTATAGCTGAATAATGCTCTTAAGACTTTATCAGCGTACATGATTTTCGAACCTGCCTGATAGTTTAGATGATCGAAAGGCTCTTACTTGTATCGCTGGGCCTTTCTCTCTAGATCATGAAGATCGTACCTAATCTGCCTAGGAGGAGGCTTCCTGTCCATGGGATGGTGAATGAGATAACTAGTGCGATGCCACCCAACCAGATGCTGCTTAGGCAACAAGAAATTGTGTCTGCGCATGGTAAGGACCTTCGTCTCCTCATGTACTCGTAGATGATCCTTAGAAAAAAATATAGGGACAACCTGTTGATGTTCTCATCGCGGCATTCTGGCAAGTCTGAATTTTTCTTTACGCGCGTCTGCTGAGGTAGCGTCTTCTCCTCTGCTAAAATCTCCAGGAGATGTTCCCCTAGCACTACATTTCTATACACTATAGCTGGATACTACTGCTAAGACCTCATGAATGTAAATGTCGTTACGACCTACCCGATGATCTAAAGGCTTTCCTTTTTTTTACCGCTAGACCTCTCTCTCTCTCTAGATCATAAAGGTTGTACCTGTTCAGCCTGGTTGAGTGGTTGAGATGACTTCAATTGGAAGATACCTAAGCAAGAACTGCTTAGACAACAAAAAATTATGTCTGCGCACGGTAAGGACCTTCGTCTCCTTATGTAGATGGTACTCAGAAGAAATAAAAGGACACCCGTTGATGTTCTCAGGGCGGCACTCTAGCAAGTCTGAATTTTCTTCCACTGCGTCGTAGTCACGTTCGCCGACTACACCGGCGCTGCGTGTTTCGTTATAGACCGACCCATCGCTTTGTTAGGGGTCAGCAAGGTTTCTTTGTCTATTTTCCAAGTACTGTCGGCTATTGACTTGAGGCCTTATTCCTACTTTTGAGCTCATCGCAAATAGCTGTAGCATAAGCTGGAGATCGAAAAGACCTTCAATGTGACCTCAAAGATTAAGGGGTAGTTGATAGTCGGGAGTTTGACGTCATCAACTTTGATATTAAGTGACAACCGCACCTCTGCGGCCCAGTGTGGCTGATAATTTGGAGGCGGATATTTTCATATTCTTCGCAATGAAAAAGCGTGCTAAGTCAGTGAGGTAACAGTTGAGTTTCTCGCATATGTCATCCACTTTAGGTCCTGACGCCAGAATTATGCAATCATCAGCGTACGACACAATTTCAACGCTCTCGGATGGTGCAGGAATTTTAGACAGGTCGAGGTTAAGCAGTGCCGAAGATATCACCCTTCCTTGGGAAACTCCTTGTTTAACTCTGCAGGCCTGTCTTTAAATTCTGCGACTGGCGCCCACACATATAGTGGATGACCCAATGTTTCGAACTCCGTGAAAAGGAAAGGAATGACCTCAAACAAAGTGGCTTAATCGGCTGTATCGAAGGACTTGGCAAGGTCAAGAGCCACGAAGGCCCTCCTGTCTTTGGACTTGCTCTAGTTAAACCACGGCTTATACGTGTGGTAATGGCGTGTAAAGCAGTTGCTGTGCTATGCCGCTTGCGGCACCCTTATTAAACAAGCAGAGACTTTCTTGAGTTCGGCCTGTCCGAATCTCACATACCCTCCATAGTCGATTTGGTATTCAAATGGTTGAAATTGCATTTATCAGGCTTATAGATCTAATAGTCGGTTTTATTGATGTGGTGGATGGTATTTTTTGGATCTCAATGGTCCCCTCACGCAGAGAAAAAACATGGTTACTACATGGTCACGGCAATAATAATATGGTCTCCGCAATAAAAGTATGTTCGTCGCAACCATAGCATTGTTAACTGAATTTATTTTTGACAATAGTATAATTGCTGCAATATTAATATTGTTGAAATGTAACAATAGTATTATTGCCAAATTTTATAATGAAAATATGGTTATAGCAACAATATAAATATGGTTGGTGCGACAAAAGTATATTGTTTTGTGTTAACAATAATTTGATTACGGCAATCATACTGTATGATTGTAACTTTTCTTCATTTAAATATGCTTTTAATATACAAGCTGCTTTGGCTTTGTTTAACTGAAATTTTTTTTAATAAAAACGCTTACGTTTATTTAAACTTATTTTTTCTACTGTGAAATAAATCACACCTGTTATTTTGAATTTAATGTATTTTTGAATAATTTTCATAATCTAAATCTATTTTTGACAACTTAAACCAATTATAATAAATAATATTTGGGATCAAATCTATTATCGACAACTTAAACAAATTCTAATAAATTATATTGCGGATCATAGTATAATTGTGTGTGATCATACTATGGTTGTAGGGATCATAACATGGTTGCGTGTGAATCATACTATGGTTGTGAGGATCATACTATGGTTGTTGAGATCATAGTATGGTTG
Organism: Hydrotaea diabolus; assembly: GCA_963513945.1. Taxonomy (NCBI): domain Eukaryota; kingdom Metazoa; phylum Arthropoda; class Insecta; order Diptera; family Muscidae; genus Hydrotaea; species Hydrotaea diabolus. The sequence continues at coordinate 168,697,293 of OY740717.1, read as the reverse complement.
AGTGTGAATCATACTATGGTTGGGGGGATCATAGTATGGCTATGTGTGAATCATATTATTGTTGTGAGAAGCATATTATGGTTGTATTTGGATCATACTATTGTTGTGAGCATCATAATATTGTTGTAGCACAACCATATACCCAACAATAGTATTATCCTCTTCAAATATTGTCACCACAACCATACTTTTTTTCTGCGTGCTGTTACGAGCAATAACCTCTTAATAATCTTAAAAATAATTTCATGTTTGAATTTATTACGAACTGTTCTTTAATCTGAGGACTCTTATGCCCGTATTTACTAGAGGTCGTTTCTTTCGATAGTTTTAATTTTTGATGTCATTCAAATGTTTATTCCGATTTCAGAAGCTGTAGCTGAAGAAGAAGCCATTATTCATCCGATTCTGATCAAAATGCATATAAGAGCAAGCAATAGCCAACTGTGGTAAATATCGACCCATGTTTCTGTAAAGCTCCCATGCAAGGTTCCCCTCGATGTGATGTGGTCCTGGCACTCACTAGCGACGCTTTCCTCCGGCACAGATTTAGCAAAGTGATTAATTGGAGATCGATCGAAATCGTCCAAAGGAAACAAATTTTCACAGTTTTCGACTTTCAGTGTCCGAATTGGGATGCCTGTGGAAATTCCCTTTTATTTCGGTAATCATTTGTCATACGCAAAGCGCCGTTTTGCAGAAATTGATATTGGATTTTTTGAGAAAATTCTTAATGTTTGTAAAACTATCTGCGATTGAAGGGGGGGGGGGTTATTTTTAGACTCTACTAGTACTTAGGGGATCCATGGGTCGCATTGCCACCTCGTTAATGTCGGCGATTCTTCAAGTAAAAAGATACATCTTTAAAAAATGTGCGAGCTTCTCTATAAAATGCATGTTCACAAGCATAATATGATACACGCAACCATTTTATGATCATATTAAGATCCCCACAAACATAGTATGATGCTACGATATAATCTTTGCCACAACTATATTATAATCACACAGAACCCAATTTCGATTTCCAAAACAATACGAGTATGAAAATTCTTGCAACCACAACACTCTCAAAACCATAGTTTGATTCTCGCAACCTTATAATTATTCACACACAACCATAGTTTGAAACTCACAACCTTATTATTATTCACCCACAATTATTCTTACTTATATGTAGTACACCTTCCCGGCGGACACCCTGTATAAAGTTTTTTTTTATAATTTTTTTTAGTCGTTTGTTTAAAGTTGGAAAATTTAGTTTCATTGAAAAATATTTTTTTGCCAGGTTAATAAAATAGGACCTGGCCGAAGCTTATGGATTGCATTCGCCTGTCCAGAAAAAATTATTGTCTTATAATGACTACATATACAGGGTGATTCATTCATGACTGGACAAATTTCACTAGCGTATTCTTTGAAATTATGTCAAATTATGGCAGCGGCTTGAAAATTTTCGGATTGGTGGTCGGAGGGTACTAGGGTAAAATTGCTTAATTCTGAACCGGTGGTCGGATTTTTTTAGGGCTTCGTTTAGGTACTTTTGGAAAGGTAAGAGGTGGGGCTATCTTTTAAGAGAACATAAATTATCTGCCATCTGGATGAGAAAATTGAGGTTATGTGCACGTTTTTATGTTTATTTTCCAATTTTTGTTGAAAGCTCTTTTTAGCAATTTTACCCTAATACCCCTCGACCTCCAATCCGAAAAATTTCAAACCGCTGGCATTTTGCCCCCTTACATACATTTTCTGGCATGGTCGTAGATGGACATTTTTTCATGAAATGAGCCAAGAAATACGTTGGTGCAATTTGGCCAGTAGTGAATAAATCACCTGGTATATGTAATGGCAATTTTAGGATAAAAAGGTAAATGCCGGCGAAGAGATTTATCTTTAAGCCATGTAAAATCTTCTATATAAAATGCACTAGCCTTTCTGAGCCGGCTTATTAAACAGTAGGTCCCGGTCAGTGAGTATGACAACTTTACCGAAGGCTAAAACCGCAATGTTGGCTAATGCCGGTTTTTTACTTTTGAAAAACCCGACTGTCGGCTGTTTCAAAACAAGGTTATGAAAAAAATCCGAAATTGCATTTTTTTAAAGGGTGTCCCAAGAAGAACGCAATTTTAAAATCTGGCAACATTCGAAGTGTCATTGTTTGACATTTGAACAATTGTTATTGTTTGTTAGTAGAAGGTACGAGGTTAGTAAAAATGGAGCGCTACACGAAAGGGAGTTCGTTAATTGGGTATTGGAGAGACAACATGAAAATGCTGATTTTGCCGATAAAATCATCTTCAGTGACGAGGCCCATTTTCATCTTGATGGCTTCGTCAATAGGCAGAATTGTCGCATTTGGGGTGCGGAAAATCCTCGAGTGATTCATGAGAAGCAAATGCATCCTCAACGTGTCACTGTGTGGTGTGGTTTTTGGGCTGGAGGAATCATTGGACCTTTTTTTTATGAAAATGAGGCAGGTCAAGCGCAAACAGTCAATGGTGTTTGGTATCGTGAAATGATAACCAGTTTTTTCTTGCCTAGAATTGAAGAAATGAATGTGGAGGGCATGTGGTTCCAACAAGACGGCGCCACATGTCATACAGCCAGAGAAACAATTCAATTGCTGCATCAGTCATTTCCCGGTCGTGTTATTTCGCGTTTTGGAGATCAGAATTGGTCGTCTAGATCGTGCGATTTAACACCATTAGATTTTTTCTTTGGGGTTTTTTGAAGTCGATGGTTTACGCGAATAAGCCGACGACGACTCAAGCCTTAAAAGACGAAATTGGACGCTGCATTAATGAAATACCGCAGCATTCATGCAAAACGGTCATTGAAAATTTCATTAAAAGATCGCGTGCATGCCAGCAAAGCCGCGGCGGCCATCTGCTCGATATATTGTTCCATACATAACCTCATTCTGTCTACTTTACGATATAATAAAGTTTCTCGATTTTTTCTTAAATATCTGTGTTTTATTTAAAATTTAAAAATTGCGCTCTTCTTAGGACACCCTATATAAACCCCTTAGTTCTGTTGCATCTTCATAACATTTTTCATAATTTTTGTTTTATGACCAACACTCAGGGGTTTCCCCTTTGCATGCGATGCATTGCATTGGTGAGTGGAAAGTGAGGGAGTTCAAGGGGGAAAGAGGGAGTAATGTTTGTTGACATTTGACTTGAATTTCCGGATGTCGTAATTGGTGGGAAATACATTCGCCGGAAGTCGATTCCACATATGGACAGTACGGGCGAAAAACGAATTTAATCTGTAGTGTATAGTGCGGTCAACCGACCAATCGATAACAAATGGGTGTGAATTCCTGGAAAGCCGTGTATACCTGCCGAACATCCTCACGTCAGGATTAAGACGACGAATGTCTGAAAAACACACCCCATGAAAGTAACGATAGAATAGCGACACACAACCCACTTTCCGACGATGCTCTAGGAAGACAATAGAGTTGGATACCCTGCTGTCATCTATTAACACCATCGCCCTCCTTTGGACACGATCAAGTAGCTCCAAGGATGATTTTGGAGCACCTGCCCATATATGGGAGTTGTATTCCATCTTTGGCCGGATGTAGGTTGTATAGATATCGAAGAGATCAGAAGGAGTGAAATTTAAAATTTATTCAAAACGTGCCACTGTGCACTAGGCACCTTTGTCTTAGCACTATCGTCACTTACTCGTACTTACGTACATCTGTACTTACTTACTAACACACATTCAGTCACTTACCTTATAGTTTGATAGACATGCTCAGCCATGGTAACATCTCCACAGACGTAGATGTGACCACGTTGTTCCACAATCAAAGTGTACAATGAAGCAAATTCCTGTTCAATCAAATCCTGAACATAAGTCTGCATTCATGCCAACGTACGCAAGTTTCACATACGATTTGTCCAAGTTGTCGTCGAGCAGAAGTTGTTAGAATTGTCGATGTTGTCGTCGTTGTTGTTGTCCAAGGGGAAGCACACAATAAAAGCCACATGCACATTCAAATGAAGAGATGATATCCCATCATGTAAGGGTAAGAGATGTGGCAGGACCATGAGGACGATGACAATGATGATGACAAGTTGTGGTAGAAATCCAAGAAGAATGTTGTCGCAACAATTCCAATTCCAAAGGATGACAAAATTGGTCGTGATGACAGCAACAGCAATATTGACATTGCAGCAGCAGCGTAGATGTGAATGTTGCCGGTCGATGATGTACGAGTAGCAACAGGAGCAACAACAGCCGGCCGCAACGAAAGCAAATGCAATTGGAAATAAGGGAAAAGTGGAAGACAAAAAAAAAGAGAGAATAAAAGCGGAAAATGTATTTATTGACCATTTCTATTCAGGCGAATGTGAATTGTATTGAGTTGTTATAAGTTTCCTGTTGCTCAGCAACGGGTGGTGTGTTAAGTGCGGTTAACGGGGATGGAACAATTTGTATTTGGGAATGTTATCGCGAAGCACCCTATTACACAATTTTAAATATTTAACGAATACTAACAAAACTTAATATATCCCTGACAGCTCCAGTAAGAAACAGTCGAGGGAACTTCACAAAAATCAAAGAGATGTGCCCGAAAATTAATCAACTTGTGGACTTGTGCAGCCTACATGTAAAAGGTTAGAGACCACTTTCAGAGGCTAAGTGATAAAAGGGGCTTCATGTTAACTCGCACTCATAAAGTTGCCGGAATTTAGTTTTCCCAATATGATTTTTTTCAAATGCTTGTGGCACCGCCTAATGTACCAGCAGGTCATGTTTCTTTTTAAATGATATTATATACATACGTATATATGAATATATAACGGGTGACCCATCTCAAGGTATTTTTTCCAATAGGGGTTTTTTTTTACACAGATTACACGTGAGTTGTGTAAAACTTTATTTGTTTTCTTTTCAGTATTGTTTGTCAATTTATAATGGAAAGACTTACACCGTTGCCGATTTAGTGTTGGGGCTCTTCAGAAGCTCGAAGAAGATCCGATGTTTTTGACCAAAAATGTTGTTCAGTGATGAGACTCCTTTTTGGCTTAACGGCAACGTCAATAAACAAAATTGCCGCATTTGGGCTAAAGAGCAAGCAGAAAAGGTTCAATAGGTGCCATTATATCGAGAGAAATCCACGGTTTAATGCAGTTAATGGGCTGATGGAATCATGGGTCCATATTTTTTCAAAAATAATAATAACCGGAACGTAACCGTGAATGGTGCTTGCTGACGCGTCATGATATCGGACTTTTTGTTACCTGAAATCGAAGCCCGTTGTTTTGACGACTTTGGGTTTCAATAGGACGGTGGCACTTGCCATACAGCCGCTCAAACAATGGATCTATTAAGAGGTCATTTCAAAGAGCAGCTAATTTCACGTTTTGGTCAGGTGAGTTGGCCGCCTAGATCGAGTGATATCACACCCTTAGACCTTTTTTCTTGGGGCTACGTAAAGTCCAAAGTCTATGCTGACAAACCAGCTACGACTCAGATTTTAGAAGTCTAAAAGGGATGTTAAAGGGGCCGTGGCACTACCCTCTACATTAATTGTGTATTTCCGTTCAAATCAGCCTCATATGTAGCAAATATCATCGTCGTACCTCTACAAGTTTATAAGATATAACCTTTTTAAGCTTAGAGTTATACAGGCGATGCCACTCCCATTTTTCAATCATGACCTAAATGTGTAAACCTAACAATATAATTTTTTATTTTTTAATTTATTTTTCATCCTTTCAAAGGAGTCAAAAAAAAAATCATCTAGAACTTCAACGGCATGGAATCAGCGCATCGGCCTCAATACTTCATTCCAACAGATTCGTGTAGTGGCTTTATCTTTTTAATCATGCAAAAAATGAGGGTATAATTACAATTTTTATTTTATAATACGCTGAGAATCCCTCATATGTTCTATATTGTGTTATAGGTACTGCCATTTGGTGCATGTTTGATAGCATTTCATTTTAAGGACCCCACATAGACCATTGGCTAATGGCAATGGGCCTTCAAGTCAGACAAATCTCAAAATTAATGTCATGTTCAGATTCGTGAGAAAATTCTTCAAGTCCATTGTTTATGGTTGCCGGATTTTGGGTCCCTTGAATCAAACTTTAGACAAAACATAATGGTTAGTGCATATTTATATTAGTGAGAAAATTCCACTGTTTCTAAGTACCCATATGTCTATGTGTAAAACGACCGATTTTTCAGGGCCCTACGAACTCCATATATGGTAGGATTGAAGCATTAATGTTATATACCGTGAAAAATTTTCATTGTTTTTTAAATGCCTTTTAAGCCATAGTTAAATAGACAATTTTTTCCTGTAGACTCGGACCGGACGAGTCCAGAATTGGCCCAAATCATAAATAGAGCGTATTTGGAATTCCGACAAAATTTCACGGCATTTGGCTCCGAAGTTTTTAGGGCACAAGTCTCCTTGGACCTAAAGATCACGCCTCTTTAGGGGACGTTTAGTAATGCATCACTGTATATGACTTTCGAAAAGAATTCAACACGCTTCAGCCGGTTGATCCGGTTGATCCGACTTGCGAGGGCATATAAATAAATACGTGACTTATCTAATAAAACACAGTTTGTTTATGAAAAAAATGCATTTTTCAACATAATCTCCTTTTAGCTCAATACACTTAGTCTAACGTTTCTCTAATTTTTGTATCCCTTCCAAAAAATGGGATTTTTCGAGGTCCATTTGGTTGTTCAATAATTTCATCCTTGGAGCTGATTTTCTTTCCACCGAGCCATTTCTTTAGGTTTAAAAATAGGAAACACATAGTCACTGGAGCCTGAATCCGGACAATATGGCGGATGAGGTATCAATTCGTATTCATGCAATTTTACCATTGAGACTGCACACGTCAGCCGTGCATTATCTTGATATCTTGGGGTCAATATATTTTTTAAATACTCCTCAATAAGTTGGCATAATATTCTCCGTTTATTGTTTTCCCCTTTTGAAGATAATCGATGTTGATTATCCCGCGTGCATTCCAAAAAAAACTGTTGCCATCGCCTAATTGGCCCACAAAGTCAACTTGGCCTTCTTCGGAGCCGGTTCACCCGGAGAAACCCGTTTAAACTGGTGCTTGGTCTAAGGTGTAACCTGTTGCTTGGTCTCCGATGTGTTGTAATGAATCCATGTTTCATCGGCAGTTACAAAAGGCCGCAAAAACTCATTCGAATTGCGGTTAATCAACTCCAAACACTCCTTTGGAGTTGTGACACGATTACAGTTATATTTAATTGAGAGCAAACGCGGCACCCATCTTGCAGACAGCTTTTTTAAAGCTAACTGATCATGTAAAATCAAAACCACGCTGCCATATTAAATGCGTATAGCATCAACAAACTCACGCAGTTTTACCTTTCGATCGGCCAACACTATATCGTGAATTTTTTCGACATTTTCGGGTGCATTGACCTCAACTGGCTGTCCAGAAGGTTGAGCTATATTTGTACTTGTGCGACCACAACGAAAGTCAGTAAATCACTTTTTTACCATTGAAATCGATGGTGCAGAGTCCACATACTATTTGTCAAGCTTTTCCTTGGTTTAATTGACGGTTTTGTCCGCAAAAAATAATATTTAATGAGCAGTCAAAATTTACTTTTTTCCATTTTTAACAAAATCCACGAGGTTGTATGTTTAGAACAGCTGTTAAACACAAACTAAATGACGGAACTCTCTTTTAAAATTTGACAGTAGTCTTTCAGCAGTTGGCAAAGTCACGGGAAGTCAAGGGAAGTTGGAAAAGTCACGAAATTATTAATATAACCTCGTTGGTCGGATACTACCAAATATTTTTTTTTTTTTAATTTGGAACAGCTGTTAAACACAAACTAAATGACGGAACTCTCTTCAAAAATTTGACAGAAGTCTATGAACATATGATACTTGATAAAAGCAACGTTACATTTCAGATAACTACTAGGGAGTTTGGAAAAGTCACGAAATTATTAATATAACCTCGTTGTGGAGAGAAATCCAAAATACTAAATAGCTGCAGACACAAATATGTCGGGTACAACCAAGGATTTTTTTTTGAATTTGAAACAGCTGTTAAACTCAAACTAAATGACGGAACTGTCTTTAAAAATTTGACAGAAGTAGATACTTGATAAGAGCAACGTTACATTTCATATAACTACTAGGGAGTTTGGAAAAGTCACGGAATTGTAATTATGTCCTCGTGGTTGAGAGAAATCCAAAATACTAAATAGCTGCGTACCCAAATATGTCGGATACAACCAAATATTTTTTTTTTTAAATTTGGAACAGCTGTTTAACACAAACTAAATGACGGAACTCTCTTTAAAAATTTGACAGAAGTCTATGAACATATGATACTTGATAAGAGCAACGTTACATTTCATATAACTACTAGGGAGTTTGGAAAAGTCACGGAATTGTTATTATGTCCTCGTGGTTGAGAGAAATCCAAAATACTAAATAGCTGCGGACACAAATATGTCGGGTACAACCAAGGATTTTTTTTTGAATTTGAAACAGCTGTTAAACTCAAACTAAATGACGGAACTCTCTTTAAAAATTTGACAGAAGTCTACACGAGAAATCCATAAAAATATATCACAGTTCAAAAACAGTTGATATGTTAATTTTGTATCAAAAATCTTACAACAAAATATTTGTTTTGCTTTACAATATAATGGACTTAAAAACCGCACACAAACTTGCGAGAATCCTAGCTCACCCCACTTATCAGACCACCCTGCTTCAAAATAAATTGCATGAACGAAAAAAAACACAATTGTCCGTTTGCCTGTGTGTTGTTTGTCACGATTTTATGTATGTTTCCGATAACAAGAGACAAAGGACGACATGGCTTTTTGTTTCCCACTACTGTTGCAACAATATCCTTTCCTTCCTTTTCCATCTCTAAACACACTCACACACACACTCAAGCACTGTGTAAGCCATAAATATGCCGGAAACTCAAGACACACAAGTATTGTGGAAAATTCTATCCCAGTCCATGTCTGTGTGTGTGCCAGAGAGTTGGATAAATGGAAAGCGGATAAAATAATGGATTAAGTAATGATTTCAAAGCAATGCCACAAAAAAAAGTATTTCAAAATGATATTGAAAATAGTTTTACAAAAGACAAACGACTATAACATAATAGCACTCACAGGAGTGGAGAAGAAGCAGTATCGGAAGGATGCTGAAAGGCAAACTTAATAAATTTCAAGGATATTGATAGCGAAACTGTGAGGATTTATGGCGAGAGCAGTGTAATTCAATAGACTTTAAGAAAGTCTTTTAATAATTTTTTTTCAAAAGCTCTCTAGAAATTAATGTGAAGTCAAGGAAAATATCAAAGACGGAGATTTTTCTTTTCTATGTTCCAAGTAATAACTTTTAGGAATGCTAAAATATCCTTAAAATCTAAAAAACTCTTTTGTTAAAACCACCTTACTCTTACCTTGGTTATATTCGGCTCCCGCGACAAAGCCAAAAACACACGATCCAAAATATTCTCCCTCACCAGACGATCCTTCTCCTCGGCATACAAGTCCACACTGTGGCTGCGACAGCCGAAGAAGAGCCACACCTTGGGCAGCTGACACTCCGAATTCATTTCTCGCATCATTTCGAATTCCTGCCAGAACGAACGGAACGGTGCAATACCGGTGCCGGGACCAATCAAAATAATCGGCCGTGTCGTATCCGAAGGCAGATGGAAGCTGGGCGCACTGCGCACAAACAGGAAGACATCATCGCTGGCCTTCAGGCAGGCCAAATAATTGGAACACACACCAAAGCGATCGTCGCCCTGGCCATCTTCACTGCGATACTTGACGGTGGCTACGGTCAAATGGATCTCATTGTTAACTTTGCGGGGCGAAGAGGAAATGGAATAGAAGCGCGATTGCAGAGGCATTAGATTGGCCAACACCAACGAGGCGGGCGGTTTGCAGGAGGGGAACTCTTCCAAAACATCCAAAAGATGCGGTATACGCCAGTGGCGCCAATCTTCATAGGCCGAGGAATCGGTGACCAGCAGCTGCAAGCGTTCCGTATCCAGATTGTCCTCACAGAAGCCCGCCAGCAGCGTTAACATTTGCCGCGACGGCGGAGTGGTGATATCGAAAAATCTCGACAGCAAAATCCTTAGACTTTCGGCGGGTATCTTATCGTGCGACTCCCAACATTTAAAGATGCCATTCGAGGTTTGTTTCTCCTTCAGCAACTGCAGCTGCAGCAACTCATCGGGATCTTCAAAGCCGGTCAGGCGCTTCAGCAAACCGTCAACGATTTCCGGGCGATTAGCCGGAAATATGCCCACATGATCGCCAGGTTCATAGTCGATACCGGGCGCGGTAATCTCCAAAAGTATGGTTGTCTTTTCGCCACTGGCGCTATTCGTTAAATTCAAAGGATGCGATTTGATTTGGCAACAGGTGACCTTTTTGTTGTGATACTTGGAGAGCAGCTGCTCGAGGGAACCCTTGTTCTTCGACGGCACCAAGCGCACCGTGTTGACCGTCAGCGAATCATTTTGTAAAGCCATCGAGGCATCCGAGAGACTTTCATCGGGATCCAAGCAGAAGGTTTCACAGGCCAGCTTGAAGACTTCGGGAGCCCATTTGCGGAATGATTGTTCCTGGCCGCACATTTCATCGCCGAAGGCCATTTTCAGCAGACGCTCACCGCCCAGTTCGCCCAGAACGTTATCGATGTACTGGCCGAAGGCACAAAAGTTGGGATAGGCCGAGGAACCCAAGCCGAAGACGGCGAATCTGAAAAAATACGAAACAAAAAGTGTAAGTTTAAGTGGAAGGTAGACAAGGAGGGGTTGACATATAAAAGATTTATTTCTTTATTCGATATTGCGGGCAGATATCTTCCGCACAAATTGACAAGACACTTAAGATGAAGGAAAGGCAACGTTTGACAATTGGAGTAAATTATCTGGCTGTCAGTTGATAATTTCCTTATCAATTGGTGCGTTCCTCTACTAGAAATCGGACGACCCCTTGGTGTGCCTGAAAACACAGGCAATTTGTTCCTCGGAAACTTGAATACCGGCCTTTTTAAACTTGAATACCGGCCTTTTTACTCTCATTCAGTGGCATTCAGCGCCTGCGCAACTGTCTGAATGTAAAACTTTCTTGATAAAAGAAAACAAAAGAAGGAAGAAAAAAGTTCTATGAAAATTCGGTACCTATAAAAAGATGTTCTGGCGTAAAAGAGGGCTTTGAATTATAAAAAAAAATTTGGTTGAGCACAGGTCCTAGACCGGATCCCTGCTCCCTGATTTGGTAAAGTGCAGTGAGCACACAGTCACACCTCTCTAATGTCCAAAGTAGTCCCAGAGTCTCCCAGCCGGTCAGCCAATGACGTTCTACTCGATATACAGCCAATAAAGTTCGTCTTAGAAATCGTCCAGCTAAATTCGTCCTTCGGCTGTAATGATAGCTCTGCCCTAGAAGCTGGGTGTGAGGACAACCATAAATAAAATTCAGCATACCTGCTAACTATGACAGATTTCGGAGCAACCGAAAGGGTTAGAAACGCATTCTTAGAAAAAAATCAAATCTCAGTCTTCTCATAGAACGGGCTCAGAAATATTCTCAAAAGTTCAGCATACAATTACTTTAAACCAAAAAAAAATATACTCGTATATTTTGACGCAGAGATATCCTCAATAGACGTGGCAGCCAAGCCGATTTTCCGGAAGAATCTGCCAGCATCGAAAATGAACATCAGGATGGGCAGTGAAACTTAATATGATCCCGTAAAGGAGATGACAAATCCATGAGCCAAAAAGGACTTAGCATTGGGAAAGAATCCGAATTTTTGTTTTAAGGTTTTTTTGACCAACACTCAGGGGGTTTCCCCTTTTGAATGCGATGCATTAAGTTGGTGAGTGGAAAGTAAGGGAGTTCAAGGCGGAAAGAGGGAGTAATGTTTATTGACATATGTCTTGAATTTCTGGATGTGGTGATTGGTGGGAAATACATTCGCCGGAAGTCGATTACGGGCGAAAAACGAGTTTAATCTGTAGTGTATAGTGGGGTCAACCGGCCAATCGATAACAAATGGGTGTGAATTCCTGGAAATCGTGTATCCCTGCCGAACATCCTCACGGCAGGAATAAGACGCCGAATTTCTAAAGAACACACGCCATGAAAGTAACGATAGAACAGCGACACACAACCCACATACCGACAATGATCCAGGGGGCAATAAAGTTGGATACCCTACTTTCACCTATCGACACCATCGCCCTCCTTTGGGCACTATCAAGTAGCTCCAAATTATAATGCTCCAGGGGGACAAATAAAGTTGGATACCCTACTGCCACCTATCAACACCATCGCCCTTCTTTGGCACGATCAAGTAGCTCCAAGTATGATTTTGGAGCACCTGCTCATATATGAGAGTTGTATTCCATCTTTGACCGGATGTAGATTATATAGATTTCGAAGAGAACAGAAGGAGTGAAATATTTCCTGCACCGCTTTTGGAAGTCTATACACTTGAGTGCTTCTTTCGACACTTCGAATACATGGCTCGCTCAACGATCACCTTGTATTTTGTATTTTTACGCCCAGAACATCAACAGCATGCGATTGTTCGATATCCTTATTATCGATAGGTAATGACGACAAATAGGTCTGGTTTACTTTAAGTCAATTTGAAGACGAAATAAAGCCAGAAAATAAATAAAAGAAGATCCAAACCATGGCAACAAAAAAAACTAAGCATTTTGCCAGGAATGATCAGACTAAGCAAACTGACAGAAGTCATCGCAGGACACGAACTAGAATCTGCAATGACACTGAACATGAAAAATCCATAAAACATCTTCTGTACCTCTTTATAGGGTGTTTTTTCAGACGTGTGACTTTCAAGAAGAAATTTAACGCATATAATTTAAAGTCATGGCCAAGATTTTAACTTTTTTACAAATTATGTTTAAACTGATTTCGGGCAAGTAGCCCGAATGCCTCGAATAAATTCCCGCCGAGAGGCCCAATTTTTGACCACTTTTTGCAGCATTTGGGGCAGTATGTCAGCCATAACGCGCTGAATATTCTCTTTCAGAGCGTCAATCGCGTCGGGACAAGTGGCTTCACATAACCCCACACACAGTAGTCCGGCGGTGTTAAATCGAACGATCTTGGTTGGAGGCCCCGCAAGAGACCCACAACGCGAGATAATGCGCTCATTAAAAATTCCCTTCAATAAATTGATTGTATGACATGAAGCGCCGTCTTGTTGGAACCAAAGGTCGTCCACATCTACATCCTCCAATTCAGGCAGGAAAAAGCTCTGGCTCTGTAGCGCTCCCCTTTGACTGTAACATTTTGGCCGACTCCATTTCTGAAGAAGTATGGACCAATGCTTCCCTCTGCCCATAGAGCACACCAAACAGTGACTTCTTGTGGCTGTAATGGTGTCTTAATAATGGCTTGTGGATTTTTATTACTCCAAATGCGACAATTATGGTTATTAACGTACCCATTGAACCAAAAGTGAGCTTCATCGCTAAACAAAATGTTCTTGTACAAAATCAGTATCGGTGGCCATCTCGTTTTGGGCCCATTTGCCACAATTTGCAAACGTTGTTCCGGAGTAAGTCTATTCATTATGAAATGGCAAACCAAACTGAGCATTATCAAATGACAGCTGTCAAAAAAAAACTACGAAAACAGTGTGGCCAGATTGAAAACACACACTTCTAAAAAAAGACCCTTCAGTATGTACTTTATTGCACCGATAAATAGGTAAACGCGACTAAGTCAATTTAAAGTCGAAAAAAAGGAAATCAATTTAAAGTCGAAAATAAGGCATCTAAACCATGGCAAAAGAAGGCTATGCATTCTGCCAGGAGTGATCAGACCAAGAACGATTGTGCACCAACTAACAATCGGTTGTAGTAGTGATGGAATATTTATAGTAGACGCAACCACAATCAAAAATATTCGGTTGTGACGACGAATCTATTCTCTGTGTTTATATCAAAACATGTTATGAAATGGTTCCCCATGACAATAGGGTTCGCCCTTGGCCCAAAATTTGAGCCATGGTATCGAAATGGACATCTAGGGATGGCATCTAGGGATTGTGCAACGATCGTTGTAAAAAACCCAAAACCTGTCTAGCTTATTTTTTTGATGGTATTTACAAATATCAATATCGGCTGAAAATTGCCGTCGTCCCCCTATCAACATTCGGTTATAGCGGCATACATGCCCAACATTCAGTTGTGGCAACTAATTCGGTTGTGGCAACAAATCTGTTTTCCATTCCTCTTTTAATGTAAGGGCTTTCCAATAGGGACACAACAATTTCGTATATTTATATCAACGCATCCTCAAACATTTTAAATGATCTTTCAGTGTCGAAACGTTAGTCATAGTCAACATTTTCATCATGGTAAAGTTCACTTACGAACAACGTTTGGAAATCATTAAAAATTACTACCGAAATCCTGAGTCGGTGATCGTAACTTTTAGAGCGCTTACCTCAATTTTCGGCCGTAATAATCGTCCCACCTGACAGGCAGTGCGTGCTATAGTGGATAAATTTGGATCCAAGAGAGGTCTTGCTGCTAGAAGCGACGACAATTTCGCAGCCGTTAGTTTATCGGTTCAGAATTTGCCAAATCAGTCGATTTCCAAGAGATATGCGCGTTTTATGAAAGTGAAGTTGACGATTCTACACCAAAGATCAAGAATTATGCATCTTTCAAACCACACTGTGGAGTACTTTGCGAAAAGATCTTGACCTTTATCTCTATAAGATCAAACTGACTCAAGGACTTTAGCTTTCACCCCTGAGTTTTTTTTTTAAATCTTTTAGGTTTATTTCAATTCAATTTTGACGATGTTAGGGATACGTGAGACCGCTATAATTCAGCGCAGTTTTTTTTTTAATTTTGCCACAGATAATGCTTCAACCTTTACATATAAATGTAAAAGAATATAAAAAATTTATGATGTAAGCAACTTCGCTGGGACATATGATCCCAGTAGGGGCGAAAGGCTTAAGCCAGTTGATCTTTTAAAACATCGAAACTTCTCCGATTGGGCTCGGGCAAAGCTTCACGAAAATCCAGAATTTCATCGAGAAATCATCTTCAGAGATGCAGCTCATTTCTGGCTGAGTGGTTTTCTCAATAAACAAAATATGTGACGCGCAAAATAGAAAGGGGCCTAAGGGTAAAAACCAGTTTTGTTCAGGAGAGCCATTTTAAAAATGTAAATACGTGTATCTTTGGTGTAGAATCGTGGACTTCACTTTCATAAAACGCGCATATCTCTTGGAGGAAACACTTTTGGGGCATGGGTCGGTCACATTCGATGATCAGATGTTGTCCACATGAACAAAACAAAAAAGTGAAAATTGATTTTTTTTACCCTTAGGTCCCTTTCTCTATGCGCCTCAAGAAACACACTTGCATCCGCAAAAAATTACTGTGTGGTTTTCATGCAGAAGGTGTGGCCGTATTTTTCGTCGATAAAAACATTCGTCATGTTACCGTCAATGAAGAGCGCTATCGCGCCATGTTAATTAATTTATTAATACCATAAAAATGTTATGTCCTTAATGGAAAACCCTGTATGTAGTTTTATGTAAATCCCTACCAAAAAAAAAATTCCATGTACAAACTCATCACTTACCTGACGTTCGACAGTGGTCCGAAATTCTCCTCCGTAAAAGTATCCGATGTTGAGCCTCGCAGCGAATCCCATCTATCGATTTTCTTCACCTGTTGCAGTGGCAACTTTATGAAATCTTGCCTCGAACTTGCCTTCATAAATGACTTTGAGGAGGTAACAGCCATGCTGAAATGACACAGAAACAATTGGGGGAGAAGAGTTAAAAAAGTCTGTGAAATATAAACCGGAAATAAAAGAAACTTCTAATGTGGAAGAGGAAACAAGAAAAATCCATCAAAATAAATGGATTTTTGTCTCCATATCATGGGTGGGGGGATGTCCTTATTGTTGCATATTGTCACTTAAGAAATACTCGTGGTAATACTTTATATTGTACATGTTTTCAAAGCCAAGCAAGGCCCTTGTAAGGCCTTCTGGGATGGCTTTTCAGGAAGCTCTATCACATGATTGCTGCATTGTGAATACGTGCGCAAGCGTAGTACTCTCCAGTAGGGTGGAGTGAAAACATGCTTTTTTTATAATTTGAAAAAGTTAACCTCGGAAAGAGATGTAGTCTGGGGTCCTAAAGAGGGGAAAAATAAAGAAAAAAATTTAAAAAAAATTTTAGGGGTCGCGCCACTCCCTAGAAATTTGGAAATTATCGCTATTTTGGCGTTGATTTTAGAAAAATCCTAAAAATTAACGACTTAACTTATTCGAAATTTAAAAGTTTGAGCTTGTTCAGTGCCCAAACAAAAGTATTTGAGGCAAATATGAGGATAATCGACTAATATTTGTAGCTTTGGTGGCGATTTCATTGTTCAGTCAATTTTCTGAAGAAGGGACGATTTGACTTATTTTACTTTTTGAAATTTTTGAACAATGAGAAAAAAATTTTTAAATTTTTCCATGCCCTTATTTCATTGTTTACGCTATTGCAAACATTTATTGACATAAAACTTTTTAGGATTTTTCTAAAATCAACGCCAAAATAGCGATAATTTCCAAATTTCTAGGGAGTGGCGCGACCCCTAAAATTTTTTTTAAATTTTTTTCTTTATTTTTCCCCTCATTAGGACCCCAGACTACATCTCTTTCCGAGGTTAACTTTTTTTTTTTGAATTTCACTCCACCCTACTCTCCAGTCTATTGAAATGACCCCTGGATAAAACGCCTGCCTAAAATAAACTATTGAGATATTTTTTTTTAAATCTGAAAAAACTTCTTTAACACTCCTTTTTTCTGAACCTAAACTTAAAGGCTTCTTTAAAAGCCTTACAATTTTGGAACAATTTGAAGGCCTTACAAATTGTTCTTCGCTCCTTCCTTTCAATTCTAGTACATTCTTTTTTCTGTTTCTTTATGAAATGTAACTAAAACTAATCGTAGTGAAAGCAATGGATTCATCCATACATACAAACAAATGAAAGTACATACATCTGATGAAATATAGCTTGAAATGCAACCTTTATTCGAGTATACACGCCTCCTACGTGCGTTTGTGACGCTTACGTACTTATACACATGAGTATTGTACATAAACAGATGTACATGTAGCTAATATTTGGCTTGAAATTTCAACATTAATAAATGTTGATCTTGACAAGAACGCATACGAATGCCATTGAAAAGGGCCATCAGCATCGTTGTCGTCGTCATCATCATCATCATCATCATGAATGTTGTGGACATACTTTTTTTACGGGTTACACAAAGAACTCGACTCGAAGAAGCGACATTGTATGGTTTTTACAAACATGAAAAAGAAAAATGTGAATTTGGCAAATATGCTGTCAGAATCAATTTCAATTGTTTTCTTTTTGCAAGACTCTCAAAGAAAGAATTACATTTTTTCCCAATCCGTTTTGAGGACCTTCTAATGTCAACGTCTATGAGAAATACACGTTAAGTACTGGCCATACAGACCTATCGACTGTCGAGGCTTTTCTTTCGGGACGATTGTATTGCGGTTAATGTCTCTGAGAAATCAATCACGATTGTATAAGTACATGCAGTTGGCAAAAAATTCGGTTGTAGCAACAAATCTGCTCTCTGTGTGTATAGAATTTTATTAAAGTTCGTACACGCAGAAAAAAAGTATGGTTGTGGTGATAATATTCGAAGAGGATGATACTATTGTTGGGTATGTGGTTGTGGTACAACAATATTATGATCCTCACAACAATAGTATGATTCAAATATAACCATACTATGATCCTCACAACAATAGTATGATTCACACATCACCATACTGTGATCCCCACAACCATAGTATGATTCACACTCAACCATACTATGATCTCCACAACCATACTATGATCCTCACAACCAAAGTATGCTTCACATACAACCATAGTATGATCCTCATTTGAATTATGAAAATTACACTTTGGAACATTTTTGTGGTTATTGTCAGTATATTAAAACCCTCAAAGGGTTTTGCGTTCGTATGTGCCAGTTTTTTTTATGACCTTTTACATTTTTTCCTTATCTTCATGTTTTTTCGCTTAGTTGTAAAATGTTGGCAAAACCGTAGTTTGACATAACTTGAGAACGACTAGTTCGATTTTGCTGAAATAAATTGAGAAAAATTAATAATTACATTTTCTTTAATCCATTAATATACTGTTTCTCTACCAAATCAACATTTTTGCAATTAGAAATAAATTTATGAAGAAAATTTTGCCAAAAAAAAATTTTTTTTTTTTAAAACATAAATCCCAATCGGATTGGCTGTTGTACTGTGTTATTAAAAAAAATATTGAATTGAAAATAATAGGAGTGATTTATTTAACAGAAGAATAAATAAGTAAACGTAAGCATTTTTATTAAAAATATTTCAGTTAAACAAAGCCAAAACAGCTTGTATAAAAAATTTTAATTTCGATAATGCATTAAATCCGTACCAATAACATTTGTTCTTAAAAGCATATTTAAATGAAGAACAGTTTCAATCATACAGTATGATTGCCGTAATCATATTATTGCTCACATAAAACGCAAAACACAATACTTTTGTCGCATCAACAATATTTATATTGTTGCTATAACCATACTTTCATTTCTAAATTTGGCATAATACTATTGTTACATTTCAACAATATTAATATTGCAGCAATTATACTATTGTCAAAAATAAATTCAGTTAACAATGCTGTGGTTACGACGAACATACTTTTATTGCGGAAAACATATTATTATTGCCGTGACCATGTAGTAACCATGTTTTTTCTCTGCGTGTATATTTTATGAGGCTACCTTGATTTCAATTCCAACAACCAACAAGTAAAAACGTTTAGTTACCCTTCATCGTCACTTGACTTCTAAAGAGCTAAAAGGTGGGCCATTTTTTGGACTCCTATAAGCCATGCCTCCGACCCTAATCTTCGGCTTTACAATAAATCCACATAAGGTTTGTAGCAACATTTTTGCTTTAATTTTAGTACCCATATGTCCATTGATCGCCCGTTTTGATTATGCGTGACGTTTTTTGGGCCACAAAAGCCAAAAAGTCCACTAACTATGCCCTTGTTTTAGTACTCATTTTCACTATTGGTTGTCAACAAAAAATTATGAGTTTTTAAGTGAACAAATTAACTTATATACTTTCCATCTTGAATTAAGGTGGGAGCCTAAATTCTTCAGGTTTTTTTCTTTGCTTACCAAATTCATGTATAGCTACTACTGTTGGGATATCGGTATAAGTTCACAAGCCTTTCAAAGTTTAGGGTTAAATGGGCGGCGCCACGTCCCCTTGTCCAATATGACCAAAACACAGCTTATAATAATTTTCTAGTCATTGAATTCATTCTGCTAGAATTTTATAACGATCGGTCCATTATCGGGTCCGGCACCGCCCACTTTTTCTCAAGGATATGTTTAAATCCATGTCAACATCATATGTTCCAAATATCGTCGTCATATCTCAAATAGTTCATATCTCAAATAGTTCATGAGACATAAACTTTTTAACCTTAGGGTTGTGTGGTCGGCGCCAAGCCCCCTTGCCCGTTTTACCACATCACAGTTTATTTAAATACTATAACGATCGGTGCATTACTCTTTTCTTCCAGGATATGTTTGGATACATAACAACATCATGGTCTAAATATTATAAACATATATACAGGGAGGAGCGCGAATATTTGCTTATTTGGGAATGAAATAAAAAATTTATGAACCTAAGAAAAATTTATTTTATATTTTAATTGTATTAAACAGAAAGGGGAATTTTTAAATTACATGGTTTTAATTAGTGCATCTGGAAAATGTCGACCTTAGCTGTCCAGACACTGCTGCATGCGTTTTCTGAAGTATGCATGAACTCTAACAAGCAAGTCGACTGGTATTCTGCCAATTTCAGCCTCAATATTGTTAATTAGGTCTTTCAAGGTGTGGGACGATTGATATACACCTTTGACTTTAGGTTACACCAAAGGAAAATTCACATGGGGCTTAGTCTGGCGAGCGTGCCGGCCAGTTCACATCACGCCTCAAAGAGATAAGCTAGACGGCCAGGAAACATTTGCCTCAAACAATGCATGGCAAACCTCGCTGTGCAGTGGCACCATCCTAATGGAACCAGAAATCCTCAAATTGCATTGCCTCAAGAGCCGGCTGAAAAAAATTGAGTTTCATAGTCAAGTACCGTTCGTAGTTGACAGTTACGGCAAGGCGGTTATCCTGGAAAACGTAAGGGACAGTACTGCCTACTCGTGATACGGCACAACACACAGTGACGTGATCCGAATGCAAAGGGTTCTGGTGAAGTTCTCTGGGGTTTGTTTTACTCGAGTACCGCATATTTTGTTTTTTTTTTACACAACCACTGAGGTGCCTCATCAGAAAAGAACACAATTGCGTCACGGCGTATAGTTGCAAAAATGTCTTCACAAGAGCTCCGCAGTGTCCAAAAATAGTCCCGTGCTGACAATTGTTGGACCACGCACATTTTAAACGGCTGAAAATTCAGTTCATCATTACGAATCCGGTGGAGAGAACGCCTGGAAATGCCAAAAGCAAGCGATTGCTTCCGAGCAGCACGTTTTGGAGATTGCAGTACTCCTGCTCTAACTCTCTCGATGTTTTGTGGTGTTGTAACCCTTCCCTCTGGTCCCCTTCGTACACATGACCCATTCCCTGCTGTTCTCAATGAAGTTACCCAAATTACAATTGATTGCCGTCCAGGAACATGTCCGCATGAGGGAACAGCGAATCGTAAACGAAAAGCACGCTGCACTGCAATGATATAGTGCGCATTTGAAAAATAATATGCATGATGGCATAATAATACACTTCAACACAAAATGACCTCTTCTCACGTGTCCAATGCATGATGGCAACTGAAAGGCAGGCGAATGCAAATCTCCCGTCAGTCACTATAAGTCACTTACACTCCCCACTCCCTACGACCAACAGTGCCGCCACAGCCTTCAGTGCAAAAAAGCAAATTCCTGCGCTCCACCTTGTATAATATTTCATAAAATTTTGTGTTTTAATAGTCAGTGGTGTTGACTTTTCAAGAGGTTGACCCAGTCTTTGGGTTCTACGTAGACAGATGTACCGACATAAAAAACACCTAATCCAATACACGTAGCCAGAGAGCTTTCAAATGTTCACCTTTTCTTCTTCTTTGACCAAATGGGTATTTACGAGTATTTTATTTGTTTATGTCGTTTTTGACTGGTCTGATTGGTCAGTCTTCCTTCAGGAATTAAATAAAACTAATTTATTCCATGTTTTCCCAACGTTTCGTTAGATTTTTTCTAACCTCTTCAGGGGCTGTTTATTTGACATTTTCTATTTCTATTTTTTCTACCAAAAAAATTCGTTTCAAATAAAAAACTTAAAATATTCAAACAGAAAATTAATTAATTAAATAAGCGATAAACAAATTCAGGTATTTACAAAAAAAATTGTATGCCGTTTGTCGAAAACAATTTCTCATCAAACGATATAAAACTTCAAAATTGTAAGCCGTTTATTGAAAATAGTTTCGTTATGAGGCAACGAAAAAGTTTACATATTTACTAAAAAAGTTGTAAAATATTTTAAAAAAAT
This sequence comes from Hydrotaea diabolus, assembly GCA_963513945.1. Taxonomy (NCBI): domain Eukaryota; kingdom Metazoa; phylum Arthropoda; class Insecta; order Diptera; family Muscidae; genus Hydrotaea; species Hydrotaea diabolus. Next base: position 168,675,579 of record OY740717.1, on the reverse strand, counting down.
AATGAGGAGTTTCGTTGAACGCTACCAAATCGTTATAAGACCCCAAGCAACGCATGTGCTGTTACTGTGTTAAGCGGTTAGGTTTCAGAAATTGTACTGTCCAATCTCTTAAATTTCAATAAGTTGTACCTGACAAGCGTTCTAGAAAACTGTAATGATTTACTAAATTGTAAACCAATTCGATGCCACTCATTGTTTTGGGTCTTCTATACGAGAGCGGCTCGGAAAGTTCTTAGCCTATCAATGAATGAGTATAGTTAGTTTTTCAAAAATATTTTTATTTTTCAATATAATCTCCTAAAACTTCAATACACTTAGTCCAACGCTTATCTAGCAATTCTATCCCTTGATTAAAATAGTTTTCCTCAAGGTCTTCAAAATAGTGGTTTACAACTGTAATTGCATCTTCATTTGAGGTAAAACGCTTGCCAGCAAGGAATTTTTTTAGATTTGGGAACAGGTAAAAGTCACTGGGAGCTTAATCAGGAGAATAAGGTGGGTGGTCAAGCAACTCGTACTTTAATTCGTTGATTTTAGCCAATGTTAAAACACTCTTGTGCGCTGGTGCGTTGTCTTGATGAAAAATTATTTTTTTGTGTTGTAAGCCAGGACGTTTTTCTCAAATTTGTACATTCAATTTAATACTCTGAATTTATTGTTTTACCCTTTTGCAGATAGTCAATCAATAAAATACCTCTGAAGTCCCAAAAAAACCGTTGCCATAACCTTACCAGCCGATTGAATTGTTTTTTCCTTCTTTGGGGCACTTCCTCTAGCTTCAGTCCATTGTTTGGATTGTTCTTTTGTCTCTGGAGTATAGTGGTGGATCCATGTCTCATCAAAAGTTATGAAACGACGCTTAAAATATTTCGCTGAAAACGATCCAAACAAGCTTGAGATATGTTCATTCTTATGCGTTTTTGGTCGGCTGTTAACAAGTGCGGCACCCATCTTGCAGAAAGCTTTTTCATCAGTAGTTCTTCATGCAAAATTAAATGGACTCGATCATTTGAGATGCCCATGATATTAGCTATTTCACGCACTTTTATTCGTCGATCATTTAATACCATATCATGCACTTTGGCTACAATTTCTGTTGTTGTTGCTGTTTTTGGACGTCCACTACGTGGTTCATCTTCAATGCTTGTACGACCACGTTTAAATTCAGCAACCCAATTTTTTACTGTTGCATATGAAGGAGCACTTTCACCTAACACATTCACCATATCATTATGAATTTCTTGTCCCGATAAACCTTTTTTATGTAAATATTTAATGACACCACGCATTTCTAATTTTTCCATTGTAAAGAAATCGCGGATGCGTCTTTTGTGAACACCTGTTTCTATATGAACGAGTTGCCAGATCGAAACAAAATTTATCATGTGTTCATAGCAGAGATGGAAGTTTCCAAAACACTTAACTTTTTTCTGTTTATACCGCGCTTTTTGTGCTAGGCTAAGAAGTTTCCTATTTCTCAAACCACGGTTCAGCACAAATTCTTTCCCACCTTCTTAAGCAACAACTTGAGAAATTTCCCCAAAAAATACTTGAAACTCTTCCGGCAGCAATCTCAGCCATCTATTGTTTCTAAGCAGAAGGTAAAGTTTTCTATTTTTTTTTTGTTGCGTTTTGTTGGTTCTACGTTTGTTGGTCTCAAAAGTTAAAATCCACTCAAGAGTGAAATTAAAAGGAACTTAACTCGCAACAGCTTAGAAGTGAAACTAAACCAAACATTATTTTAAACAATTAACGAAGCAACACTTAAAGCAGCACTTCTGTTTAGCCTTCTTAGCCCTTTTTAAAGGAGCAGATATCGAAACTTAAGTGAACAGGCATACATACCGATGTAGACGCAGACATTGACATGGACTTACTTAAGTAAGTACACCTAAAGGGTAAAAGATGGGTTGGAGGAGGAGGGCTGTAGTAGCGAAGAGAGCTGTGAAAACAATCCACTTATTTAACTCAAGCATAAAAATAATTACAACTTTTTGCCCAGCAAAACGGAGCAATGTCGCTGGGACAAAGTAATGAACACTTGCTAAATGCTGCTAGTACGTGTACAGCTGAGTGTGGCGAGTAGTGGCGCTATTTGCCAGCATACCCGCACAGTGGGAGGAAATGTTGTCAACATTTTTAAAAAGATTTGAAATGGGCAAATGAAAGGCAGGTCAATTGATGGCTCATCCATATGAGCGATAGATTAAAAATGATTGCGGCTGATCTTTTGTAGTCTGTTATTTGAAAATTTAAAAAATTATCTTAGAAACACAAAAGTGTATCCATGAACGAATTTAGCAAAATCTAAAAAATGCGTTTACTTAGATTCGGGAGAAAATATAATTTTTATAATTATTGTTTTTTTCTATTTTCTATTACCCATGAACGAATTTAACCAAATCTTTAAAAAGTCCATAATTCGATTCTGAAGAAAAGATATATTTTTTGTGCCTAATATAAAAACATAAAAGGGGTGGTCCAACCATAACGCACGATGAAAATTGTGAGTCACACTTAAACGTTAAGTTTTTTGTCCAACTTAATTTGACATTTCTTTGTTTCAGAGTTTAATAAGTTTACCCATGAAGAGGTTCACAATTGAGCAGCGCGTTAAGATTGTTGAATCCTTTTTAGAAAATGTGCGTTCCAATCAAAATGCTTTTCGCGTTTTTTTTTTGATCGGCATAATCGAGCAAATGTGTCCACAATCGGAAGAATTGTGCGCAAATTTCAGCAAACCGGCTCTGCAGAAAATGTGAAAGCACCTGTAGTAAATAATCGCCCAGTTTATTCTGCGGAAAACATTGATGTTGCTCACGATAGTGTGGCAGAAGAGGCCTTAACCTTGAGTTGTGGTCGTGCCCCAATAATAAAACATCTCAAAAACATCACTGATGCGAATTTTAAATAAAGATTTGCTTTTACACGCTTACTAGGTTCAATTGGCTCAAGAGCTGAAGCCTACTGAGCATTTAAAGCGTCGTCAATATGCCGAATGGTTGAACAGACAGAAGTGAGTAGTGACTTTACAATAAAGAAATAAAATTGAAATCATTTTCAGTGACTAGGCACAGTTTCACTTCAGTGAATTCATAAACAAGCAGAATTGTCGTATTTGGGCAAGTGAGGATCTAGGAGTGATTTTTAAAAAGCCTATGCTTCCACAAAGTGTGGCTGCTTGGTGTGGTTTATGTGCTGGCGGCGTCATCGAGCCTTACTTCTTCGAAAATCAGCTAGGCCAAGCAGAAACCTTGAATGGTGTTTGCCATCGCGAGATGATAACGGACTTCCTGTAGCCTGAAATTGAGGGTATGGACCTGTGCTATATGTGGTCCCAACAGAATGGTGCAACTTGCCGCCTAACCAACCAAACAATTGCTCTTCTGCGCGAGAAATTCAATTGCTGTGTTTTCTCACGTCGAGGCGATGTTAATTGGCCGCTACGATCATGTGATTTGACACCGTAAAACTTCTTTTTTTTTGGGATATTTAAAAGAAAAAGTGTACGTCAATAAGCCAAGAACAATTAAAGAGCTAAAGGATAAGATAATGCGTCACATTAACGACATTGAACCTCCATTATGTCTCAGAGTCATTGAAAATATGGACCATTGGATAGCGGTATGCCACCAAAGCCGTGGCGAGCATTTTGCCTATATTTTATTTTACACATAATTGTCAAAGATCCATCTATCATCCCCATTCATATTAAGATAATTCTCTGAAAACTTTTTGTTTTGTTTACAATTAACATCGTGCGTTTTAGTTGGACCACCCGCCATCATGGATTATGATTCAATACGTCATGGATTATGGTCCATTACGGCTGATTGTGTCTTCAGTGAGGGTGGCAAAGTCCTTATTGTTGTGTGTTGTTGTTGTTGTAATGGCTACTGTGACAGCCTTTGGCCGGAAAAATGCTCTTCGGGTCAACCCGGGCCATAAAACCGGCTGTCGTGGGATCGTTGTGTGATTGTCCTTGCTGGTGCCAGTTTTGTTTATTGAATCGCCTGTGAGGTCGATTGTTGATTGTTGGTTTTTTGTGTGATGTTGGAATTGGTCGTTTGGTTTTTCTTTGGTCGTAGCTTTGGCTACAAGGTTCGATCGGAGACCTATGCCTGGTACCACAGGAGCCCCTCGAATTTGATTTTAGCCTAACGTTGGAGGGGCCCTTTGGGGAGTAATGTGGTGGCTGTGGCGTCGCCAGATAGTCTTCGCCCCCAACCGAGGCAGCGGCCATGCCAAAATGCATGGAAAATGCGAGAAACCCGTGCCCAGCTGCCAGCTGCATGCGGGGGTGTTGATGGACGCAAGGTATCGACCCGGTGTTTAGAGCACCTTGAGTTTAAACCAAAGTGGTAGGCACTCACGCGAATCCATTTGCACTTCTTTTCCTTTCAATGTTCAGGAATGTGTGGGCAGGGCTACGCGCTTTTGTCCAATTTTAACACAATATAGACTTTAATATGCTTATCACCGCCCACTTTTCCCTCCAGGCACCACCTATCCTCCACTTTTCCCTCCAGACTCAGCCCATCCTCCACTTTTCCCTCCAGACATCGCCCACTTTTTCCCCCAGGCTGTGTTTTAATCCATGCCAATATCTTATGTCCTAAATATCATGGTTCTGGAATTATTCTTCTTAAGTTTAGGGTAGTGTGGGCGGTGTCACGCCCACTATTTGCCCACAATATAGTTTATATTAATATCCTATTCATAGACTTTATTCTGTTAAAATTGTATAATGGCCGGTCCATTACTTTAGTCGTAAATGCCATTTTCAAAAGCGGGCGTGGCGCCGCCCACTTTTCTTCCAGGATGTGTTTTGAACCCTTGTCAACATAATATAAATCAAATTTCATCGCCAAATTTCATTTATAGTTCAAGAGACATTGTGTTTTAAGTTTAGGATTGTTATTTTTTCCAGAGGTTGACACAGTCTTTGTAAGGGAAAAATTTTGACATCTTGACCGAAAAGGCCCATTTGTTGTCTATTAACTTATTCTTTTGCAAAATTTCAGCCACTCAGCTCCAATAGTACGATCTGATGTTTGCCTTCCACAAACAGACAGCCAGACGGACATGGCTAGGTCGTCTTAGAATTTTTACAACGATTCAGAATATACTCGTTTATACTTTAGAAGGGTCAGTCTAGTATTTCGACATGTTTCAAATGGAATGACAAACTGAATATACCCTCCATCCTATTAAGTAGGGTATAAAAAGGTAACCCTTAGAGGGGAGGGACCACACGCAAACAAAAGTATAGTTGCGGTGACAATATTCAAAGATTGTTGGCTACTTGGTTGGGGTAAATCAATATTGTTGGGGTATATCAATAAAGTATGATTATGGGGTTCATAAAATTGTTGTGCCACAATCACATACCCAACAATAGTGTGATGCTCTTCGATTTTTGCCAACACAACCCTACCTTTTTTCTACGTGCAGTCAGCATGGCCTTTATAATGACCGGTTGCAACTTCTTCAGCTTAATGAGCTTCCTTGTCTTTTCTTCATCGGGATTTCTCCAAAAAAAATTTTGGTCGTGTTATTCATTGTGTATGATCGCCATATTCTAGTATGTTCTGTCTTAACACACAGTTCCAATTCAGCGTTGATGGTCTGTACTGGCACCGGCTTGCACAGGTCTACGGTGTTCAAATTAAAGCCCTCCCTTGTAGGGTTTGTCATGTTTGCCATAAATGATTAATAAAGGAATTTAGTAAGCAAATTTTTTTAAAACTTGAAAGAAAAATCCCGGTGCAATATGGATTGAGACCAGCGTTACCGTTGTGCAACTGAAGTGGTAATTTCACCCTTTTTGGAAGCCATGCGACTTTGACTGCCCCTTTTTCATAAACCCCCTTTGTGGCACATTTTAAAATTCTTGCTACTTTCCACAACTCGAAATGTGTGTATTGCTTTAAAAAGATACGCGTATTTTTATTTCTGGGGTTAAGGGTTGCTGTGGTGAAAAAAGTACTATAATTTATCTGGCGGTTATGCTAGTCATTATGGGCAGTCGTAGTAGTGTGTCAGAGCATCTACTTAAATATGTGTATTGCATACAGGCTGCGAAGACAACGTCCCAACAGTCCCGCCGCACAGCTCTGAAACGCACATTTAATCTTTAGGAAATTTGGCACAGAATAGCCTGCACAGCAGTGTGCTTTAGGGTAAAAATACAATCAAATCGGAACATTTGTAAAATGTATCAAGTAGGCAACTTTGATTTGAGGTGGCCTAAAATACGGCCTTTCAAACAAGGACGGACAATGGGTACCAAAAATTTTAAATTTTAACGAATCCATATGCAATAATTTTTGAAATCTGGTTATATTAAGAAACCGGTTCATAACTTCAAGGAGCCCAAAAGCCTAGTTTCAGCTGACTCATGTGACTCGAGTAGAGCAGGGTATTATATTTATATAGTCTGTCATGCCCGACTTTTGATGTTTGGATTTTTAATACCCTTCACCTCTGCAGCACCACAAAATATTGATCGAAGACCCGATTTAGTAATTATAACCTTGATTGTAAAGGGTGTCCTAAGAAGAGCGCAATTTTTAAATTTTAAATAAAACACAGATATTTAAGAAAAAATCGTGAAACTTTATTATATCGTAAAGTAGACAGAATGAGGTTATGTATGGAACAATATATCGAGCAGATGGCCGCCGCGGCTTTGCTGGCATGCACGCGATCTTTTAATGAAATTTTGCATGAATGCTGCGGTATTTCATTAATGCAGCGTCCCATTTCGTCTTTTAAGGCTTGAGTCGTCGTCGGCTTATTCGCGTAAACCATCGACTTCAAAAAACCCCAAAGAAAAAAATCTAATGGTGTTAAATCGCACGATCTAGACGGTCAATTCTGATCTCCAAAACGCGAAATAACACGACCGGGAAATGACTGATGCAGCAATTGAATTGTTTCTCTGGCTGTATGACAAGTGGCGCCGTCTTGTTGGAACCACATGCCCTCCACATTAATTTCTTCAATTCTAGGCAATAAAAAACTGGTTATCATTTCACGATACCAAACACCATTGACTGTTTGCGCTTGACCTGCCTCATTTTCATAAAAAAAAGGTCCAATGATTCCTCCAGCCCAAAAACCACACCACACAGTGACACGTTGAGGATGCATTTGCTTCTCGTGAATCACTCGAGGATTTTCCGCACCCCAAATGCGACAATTCTGCCTATTGACGAAGCCATTAAGATGAAAATGGGCCTCGTCACTGAAGATGATTTTATCGGCAAAATCAGCATTTTCATGTTGTCTCTCCAATACCCAATTAACGAACTCCCTTCGCTGTCCATGGTCAGCTGGCTTCAGTTCCTGAGTTAATTGAATTTTGTATGCATGAAGATGCAAATCTTTCGTCAAAATTCGCTGCAAAGTGGATTTGGAGACACCAATTTGCTGAGCTCGGTGTCGAGTTGAGGTGGATGGAGTTTGAGCGACATCATCACGTACAGCTGCGACATTTTCGGTCGATCGACCTGGTCGATGGCGCGTTGTTGTCTTTACATCACTAACAGACCCAGTTTCGGCAAATTTATCCATTAATCTCTTTACAGTTGACTCTTTTGGAGCATTATTGTGACCCCAAATTGATCGCAATTTGCGAACTGTAGCCGCAAAACTTTCACCATTTTGGTAAAACAATTTCACAATGAGAATGCGTTGTTCATTCGTGTAGCGCTCCATTTTTACTAACCTCGTACCTTCTACTAACAAACAATAACAGTTGTTCAAATGTCAAACAATGACACTTCGAATGTTGCCAGATTTAAAAATTGCGTTCTTCTTGGGACACCCTTTAGTAAAATTCTAACACGATCTAGCCATGTCCGTCCGCTTGTCTGTTGAAGGCATGATATCGTTCAAATGTATCAACCTAGTATTCAGAAATTTTGCATGATGCAGGCTTATGGTCACAAGCTGTTTGGGATTGTAAATGGGCAAAATCGACCAAGGAGGAAAAAGTTTTTAGCTCGATAAAAAGTACTCGTTTTTTCTTAACAAATCAGATTTTTTTGTAAATGGACAATGTTAGTTGGGACGTACTAAATACTAAAAAAATAAATAATAAAAGCTGCTAAAACGTTAGGCTCTGGTGGCCCAAAAAAAACATCCAGAACGGGCGATTAATAGTCAATATGGACATATTTACAATTAAAGCAAATTTTGCTATTTGTTGGCGCTTTATTATCGTATAGTGCTACATGAGGATCGCAAAGGGTACACGAGGATCGGCAATTAAAATGTTGAATTGTTTTTTAGTTTGAATGTGTAGTTTACCTCTCATTTCACTTTTCTGTTGTTTTAATAAAATGAACTTACGAAAAGTTTGCGACTTTTTTACCCTTTTTGTGCCACTTTTTTTTTAAAAAAAAAAACCCTCCACTTTTTGTGCGACTTTATGAAATTTTTCAACGGTAACCCTGATTGAGACTAACTGTCATGCAAAAAGCCTAGATACTAAATTATGTATTCACTCTGGATGTTAGTAGATTACCATTTTAATTTAGTCTAAATAAAATGTGTTCACAGCTCCCACTGTACAGCAACTAATACCAGAGCAACATCCTGACACACACACACACACACAGAGCACAGATAGACAACAAGTGCAACTATTTGCCACTATTCGTACGTCTGCCACTTCCACTACAACACGAACAAATGAACATTAACGCTTTGTCTATAGAGTGGGAGTCATTGTCACAATAGCCGTGTTCGTTTGAGGTTACAAGCTAGGTTACCTATTTAGCTCGAATATGGTTATGTGGCAACTTTGAACAGAATTGTAGGTCATAAGGCAACGTTGATTCTCTAGATTTACACCAAAGAGAACTGAACAGCAAGAGGGTCTGTCGGCCAACTCGCCGAGAGCAGAAAAAAACCTATAAATTTTAATGAAATATAAAAAATCAATTAATGTCAAAACTACTTTCTGCTTTGCATAAATGTGTAAAATATGTATGAGTAATCAGTTTGAGATTGATAGTTTAACTTATCACTTCTTGTGCAGATATACCCAATATGAATTCGCCGTTGGGACCTCTTCTTGTTCGATTATTTTTTTTGTTGGCTCAACTTAAACGCACGATGTTAATTGTAAATAAAAAAAAAGTTTTCCGAGAGTTATCTTAATATTGTTTTATAATGATAGAATGATCTAAGACAATTATGTGTGAAACAAAATATCGGCCAAATGCTCGCCACAGCTTTGGTGGCATACCTTTATCCGATGGTCCATATATAATGCATATAATGGATGTGCAATGTAGTTAATGTGCCGAATTATATCATTCTTAAGATCTTGAATTATTATTCTTGGCTTATCGACGCACACTTTTTCTTCTAAACATCCTCAAAGAAAGAAGTCCAACGGTGTCAAATCACATGATCGTGGCGGCCAATTAACATCGCTTCGACGTGAGATTACAAGGCCATTGCATTTCTCGAGCAAATGGGCCATTGTTTCGTTTAATGTGTGGCAAGTGGCACCATCCTCTAGGAACCGCATATGGTCCAGGCCATTGCATTTCTCGCTCAATTGAGCTATTGTTTTGTTGGCTGTGTGGCAAGTGGCACCATCCTCTAGGAACCACATATCGTTCTGGTACATATCCTGAATTTCTGGCCACAAGAAGTTCGTTATCATCTTGCAATAGCAAAAGTAATCGTAGTAGGGCCTGTTGAACCTCCCAGTCCATAAACCGTACCAAACAGTCACGTATTGTGGATGCTCGGCTTTTCAACAATCAGTCGTAGATTCTCATTTGCCCAAATGCGGAAAATCTGCTTGTTAACAAATCCACTGTGATGAAATTGTGCTTCGTCACAAATCACGAGGTGCACAAAATGCATTTTGATTTGACGCCCATTTTCGTAAAAGGCTTCAACAATCTTAACGCTCAACTGTTACCTCTCCATAGTTGAATTTGTCACATGTGACCCGGCCTATGAAAAGGTGGCTTATGACTCATCTTTAACTTTGGCTTATGACTCTTATCTTTAACAGCTGTTTCTCGCAATTTCTTTTTTGAGCCATAAGCCACCTTTTAATAGGCCGGGCCACATATACTAAAACACAAAATGTCGAACTAAGTTGGACAAAAAACTTAACGTTAAGGTTTGACTCACAATTAACATCGTGCATTATGGTTGGACCACCCTTAATATGTTTATTGTAGAAAAATAAAAGTGAGGTAACTTTAACCCGTTTTCTTAGCGAGTTGAGGCCAACTCGCTTGCTAACCGAATAACTTCCATACAAATGCAAGTTTAGTAACCTCAAAAGAATACAGCTAATAATACCGCGGCTGAGATACCGTTGCCAATGCCACCGTGTTGATGATGGCAATTTTGCACCAGGCATGTTGCAACAACAGCAGCATCATCGGCAACACCAACGAAGGCTCACACAAACTAGCAAACACTGACACACACCCACACTTACAACAAAGTGTGGAAATGCTTTGGCAACACAAAAGGCGTGTTACATCTTTGAGCTGAACCGAAAAAAAACAAACGTAAATGCCACTGTTGCCGTTGCCTGCAAGGCAAGTGTGCAACAGCTCATTATGGCAACAACAATAACTAGAACAACATTAAATACGTTGTAACAACATTTCTAATAGAGCAGCAATGGCAGCAGAAAAGGCAGCATCGCCATTCTCATACCTACCACTCGCATAATGACTGAGCTGCAAAAAGGATTTTTATGCGAATCGAAAACAAAGACACTACGAAACGCTCGCTCGGGGTTTCCTTTTAAGCTCGTAATAGGTTTTGTTGAAATTGTAAGGGTGTCATGGCTTTAAGGCGGACACTTTGACGAAGACCCAGTCGGAGTCTGTCGAAAGCTAGTAGCAGAAGGCTTTAATGTATAGAAAGTTTAAGAATTTTAAATAGAATACTTTGAGAAATGTCTGGTGTTTATGGAAAACATTCATCTGGTGATCGGGCGGTTGTTCGAGAAGGCCCGCAGAAGTATAGAGCTGTTAGCAAATTTGGTGTGCCAGTATTTCATCAGGACTTTATTGTTTTTTAAAGTATTCTCCAGCATGATTTATACACTTTTGCATGCGCTCAAAGCAATTGACGAAGCACTTTTTCAACTCCGATTGAGGAACCTCCAAAACATGGTTTTTGAACACTTCATCAGCATCTTCTGGCAACAAAAATCGTTGACCACGCATTTTTATCTTCAAGTGCGGGAATAAAAACAAGAGTTTGGGGGTTGCCAAGTCAGGGCTGAATGGCTTGACTTGAAAGACCCAAACGGTCGATTGCTGTTTTGTTTCGGCTTCATACTCATAGATCCATGATTCGTCACCTGTGACGATCTTATAAACGTCTTTTAAAGCACCGCGATCGTATTTTTTCAAAATTTCTTTGCAACAATCGACGTATTTTTGCAAAATTTCTTTGCACCAATTGACACGAGCCATTTTTAATGAGCGATTGTCAAATTGTGCGGGATCCAACGAGAACAACCCTATTTTACGGCCAGGTGTTCATGCAATATCGAATGTATGCTGGTGGAAGAAATGCCCAAGGATGCCTATATCTCACGCTATGTCACATGACGATCTTGCATTATCAGTTCTCTGGCACAACGGCCGTTTTTGGACGACCTTCGTCTTTGAGCGAGCGTCGGTCACGATTGAATTCATTAAACCAGTTTTTCACAGTGCTGTAGAAAGGTGCTTCATCGCCATACAAAGATTTAAGTTCACCGATGCAATCTTGTCGTGATAATCCACGTTGAAAGTTGTGAAAAACTATCGCACGAAAATGTTCACGAGTTAATTCCATTTTTTGCCAAATTGATTTTTTCAAGTCACTGTAAACAACACAAATGATGGTCGTACGTCAAAACGTTCCAATGGAAATATCAGATGGCGCCAGGCAACACTTAACGTTGCCTATGCCAGAAATACTGAGTAGGGACAAAAATACTGTTACACACGATTTATACTGTAAAATAAAAAGTACTGAATGTTTTTGGTTTAAATATTTTTTAATATATTTATTGATGTATGTTGTATCCAAAAAGAAACCACTTATTCGAAATGCATTTTGCCTTTACACACGCCTTAAGTCGCACTGGCTAATCGTCAATAGCTGCACGAACCTCGTCCATTGGAAAATTGGCCACAGCTCGAACCAAAGCAGTCTTAAGAGATCCAATGTTGGGGTATCTTTTGTGACAAACCTTGTCCTCTAAAACTAAAGGCCTGCAGAGAACCATCCAAACACACTTGTTGTGTGTTATTCATTTGTCTTATATCTGCTTGTATCTGTTTCGCTCTCTTTGGATTGAGTGCGTATGGAATATTTCTCTTTTAGGTAACGATGGAATAGGTATGAGAGAGTGAAAGTATCAAGTATCAAAAATACTTGTATGATCACATACATAACAAACAGATATATCGGTATTCTTGTTACCTGTGCTTGGAATATGTGGAGAGCTGATGCTGCAAGCACATAGAATAAAGAGCGAAATAAGCAATAAAGAGAAAACACTATTAAATATAAATATTATAAATATTACATTTATTTGAAAAAAACATAAACATAACAAAATCATGTTTCTAATTAAATTAATAAAATTAAACATTAATTCAGATATTAAAAAATAAATAAAAATAAAATAAAAAAAACAATTTCAAGTAAAGATCTTTTAGGTACATAATATGTACATATGTACTACATATGTATTTTGGTAGCATTGATATGCGGTCATGGCTAAGCCTAACTCATCACTCTTTACAAAAAGAATAGAATACGTAACAAACCCGCATCAACGCAAAGCGTACGATCTGGAATATTCATTTAAAATTGATACATCCATTTGAAAAAGAGAAAGAACAGTTACTTTACTGAGTGGAACAGGTAAAGAGAAAAATGGATTCCACTACAACGAGTGAAAGATAAGGAGATGATACGCTCTATACTCAATCCAAAACACATGAGTACATGTTTTGTTCTACTCTTTGTTGTATTTGTATCGACAATATCAGGTGCTTACTTGTTTAATCTGTTCGTTTAGGTAAAATGAATGGAACGTTGCAGGCCTTTATCTAAAACCATACACAATTTGCAATCCAATGGGTACAAATCTGGACTGCCTGAGGGCCATTCTTCAGAGGAAAAGAACGCTGGCAAATTGTTTCGAAGCCAGGCCTGGGACGTTTAAGCCTTATGGGCCGGCGCAGAATCCTGCTGGAAAGTCTATGGCTGGTTTTGGAACAGGGAATTGTTAAGAAGCTTCACTACTGCTTCCAAAACAATTGCTTGGTAAACTTTGGCCTATGTTTTGACTCCTTGTTCGCAGAAATGCAGGTCAGTGACCCCATCGTAAAAGACACCCCACAAAACCATGACTGAAGCTGGGTGATGACCCTTTTCCACCCTTGGGATCAGTTCAGATGCTTCCTTAGATGACCGCGCATACACTCTATCATTTTGCTTGTTAAATTTTTCCTGAACGGTAAAAATTCGTTCATCGGTGAACAAAATTTTTCTGTGCAAGTTATCAGCGTGCTTTACCAAAAGACGTTTGCATTTTGTAATCCTATTTTTTTTTTAAATCCTCAGTCAATAAATGTGCGGTACGTCGTTTGAAAGCCCCAAGTCCCAAGTCTTTTTTAATGATTCGACTCATGGACTTTTGCGTGAAATTCATCTCACGGGCCATGATTTGCTGTTTTCGTAGCGGATTTCTGTGAATTCTTGATTTAACGGCTTTGATGACATGCGGTGTTCGAACAGAGCATGGGCGGCCCGACCGGTGGCGGTCTTTTACATCTCCAGTCTCCTCCAACAGTTTTATGCATCGGTAGACGAACATGCGGCTGATCCCTAGTGGCCGGAGCGTTTTGAAAATATCGCTTTTTCATTCGACACTTGAAAAGCGCTATTACAGCGATACGGTTCTCATTACCTGACCACTCCATGATGAAAGTTGAAACAATTTCAAAATCCCTTTACAGACTAACGCTATTGAGGTAAGCATTCAAAACCCATATGACATTAACGGGGTATGTTCAGTTCTACTATTAAAATGGGTGTGTTCAATGTTGTAACTGTATTTATGTCCCTCCTAAGTACGGTTGTTTCGGTGTAAGCCTTTCCATGATGAAACGGCAAACAATACTGAAATCACGCGAAATCTGTGAAAAATACCTCAATATGGATCACCCGTTATTACCTTACACACCTATTTTTAATAAAGGATGTAAATTTTAAGCAAAACTATTTTTTTTAGAGAATTATCGGTATTTTTTTTTAACTAGAAGGATCTATGGCAATTATGTGTGAAGCAAATTATCGCCGAAATGCTCGCCACGGCTTCGGTGGTCCATATTTTCAAAGACTCTGAAACATAATGTCAGTAATGTGCTAAATTATCTCATCCTTTAGCTCTTGAATTGTTCTTGGCTAATAGAGGTACACTTATTCTTTTAAATGTCTCCAAAGATAAAAGTCAAACGGTGTCAAATCACATGATCGTGATGGACAATTGGCATTGCGACGACGTGAGATAACACGGCGAATGAGTTTCTAGCGCAATAATGCCATTGTTTCTTTAGCTGTGTTGCATGTGGCACAATCCTGTTGCAACCACATATCCTCCAGGTCCATATCTCCAATTTCTGGCCACAAAAAGTCCGTTATCATATCGCGATAGGGAAAACCATTCACGGTTACTGCTTGGCCGACCTCATTTTCAAAGAAGTAGGACCGATGATAGAACGATGGCAGATCGAACTAGGCTAACATGTACACATTTCATACAAACCCGGTCTGCTGAAATTTGCCCACAATTCTCACGACTGTGAACAAATTTGGTCGATAATGTTGACCAAAAAAAATCGCGAAGTTCACGAAATGCAATTTGATTTGAGCGCCCTTTTTTGTAAGTGGCTTTCAAAATCTTAACGCATTGCACAATTGTGTACCTCCCCATGGTTGAATTTGCCAAAACACTGAAAGAAAAAAATGCCAAATTTAGTTGGCCAAAAAAATTGACGTTAAGGTGTGACTCACAATTAACATCTTGCATTATGGTTGGACCACCTTTTACAACAACCAGAAAACCCGACATTAAAAAGCCGGGTAAACCATTATGTCGGATTTTAGCTATTTTTGAATATTCGACTGTCGGTTTTGGGCACAAAAACCAGAAAAACGGTTTTCGTTTTCAGTTTTGGACACACCATTGTAGCCTCCAAACTTTGCTCAAAATAATATTTGTTCTACAATATATGACAAGTCGGCAATCAATTACAGTGAAATCCAAATAAATGGAATTATGTCTCCACACGTCAGCAGACATAAACTTTGCCCAGAAATATGCCAATTTTCATAACCAGAGTCACTGGCACGAGTAGTGCGTGCAAGAATGACATAAGACCCTCTTTTGATTAAATCCATCTAAAACAGTGACACTTCACCACGATGAAGGCGACATAAAGAGGAGTCAGAGGGACATCATTCATTCATTCATAACTTTGCGTTACGCTTGTTAAGTTCACGTACTCTTAACATTCCGGCGGATGTACGCTTCACGGTGTGGCACACGCTAGCGTGTGCCACAATTATTATTGCGCCGTGATTGATTCACAGCTACAGCATCAACAACACCACTTAGCTTGGAGTCAAGTGCACAACCAAAAACCGACAGGAATTTCCAAAGCCCGACGTATACCTTCTCCTTCTCTCAGCACTTTCCAACTACTGACATTTACATCGAATCGAATCCAAACAAATAAAACACACCACACGCATTTCCAAATGTTACCAAGAGCAACCAACGGCTTTTCAATTAGAGGCGATCCTTCATTTACTACGGCCCTGTTGCTAAATGAAAAGGTTCACCGTGGAAGGATGCAGACCACCACTTCGTGGTACTCGTACATGCCACAACCACAATGTTAAGTGGAAATTTTTGGTGGCACAAGGAAATTATTGCAATTATAAACGAACGATAATTTATTTCTAAACGCAATTTTCATATTTTCAAGTGGGATTTCTACGAAATTTGCAAGAATTTCATTAAATCCAAATGAATTTGTCTTGCTATGCTATGCTGCCCCCTTGTCGTTGTGGTTAATGTAATAACTTCGCAATGAACTTAATCACTTTGCCACATATTTATAAAATAAATTAAGTAATTGCGGAAGATAAATGCGATAGATACACTCGAAAAAAAATTTGTGAGATTTATTCTCCAGCATATATTCCAGCCTGAAGCTTTTTGTGTCTTAATGACAATAAAGATACCATAGATATCGTCTACACATAAACAAATTCTATTTTGAAAATTTTGACTTAATACCTTTTTGCTGAACATGTGCCTTAGTCGTATTTAAATTTTTGGGGTTTAATTAAGTTACCTGAATCTCAATAAAACAATACATATGTCAATAAATAAAAAAAATATGTTCACCTTTTACTTCAACACATATGTGCGTGTGTGTGGCAGTATTAGAAATTCCGATTGGCTTTACATTAGGGTGGGTCGATTTGTAAGGACAAAAATTGTCGATAATGTACCATCGATTCATCGAAGCATTTTAGACCCCACATATGTTTTGGCCAAATTCGTTTCATGACTTTCTAAGTCATTGAAGCCGTGTCCGTCTGTCCATCGGACAGTCTATGCGGCTGGTTCGCATGATAATACACGAAATGAGCAAACAATCGTTTTGGAATTTAGCTTGTGGTAATATTTTCTAAAATTGTCTATAGAACTGAAAATGAGCCATATTGCCGCACCCTTTGTGGTAATGCCCACACAAATGTTCCACTACGCCCACTTTTGGTATTCTTGTAAGTCAAAATCTATACCTAAGAACAGAGAAAGAAAAAAGGTTAAGTTGTTGGCAATTAATTGAATTCTAAGCTACGGATCTTTTGGAAGGAAACTCCCATGCGAATGACCCAGTTTAAGTGTAGATAAGAACCCACATAACTTGTCTCCCAGTGTTTAATATACGCTTTAATTGGGAACTCCAAAATGTATAATATATGGTGTATTATGTACCAAAAGAGTGTATGACACGCCCTATTCTAGTACCTCCAGTAAAAATGCTCCATTTCGCCCACTTTTGTTATCAGCATAATATTTAAATACAAGTAATACGATTTTTTTGAAAAATAGATATAACAAAAGCTACTACACTGGCAAGTGAAAAATTGGAGCCTTAGCCACACTCCCTGCTCTTTTTGGAGCTCCCCCTCAAAAGTTACTTTCCAACGTAGATTGAAGCCCACATAACTTTGTTCTTGGTGTATAAATATCGCTTGCATTTTGTTTTTTGCAATATGTTTGTTTAACCTTTGTAGGCGCATAAGAACTAAGTCGATGCCACGCCCCATTTGGCTAACTACCTCCAACATAGACAAGCCTTTACGAGATTTTAATAAAATCGGTACGCTTCGGTCGACGAACATGCGGCTAATCCCTAGTCGCCGGAGCGTTTTAAAAATCTCGTTTTTTTTCATTTCACACTTGAAAAGCGCTATTACAGCGATACGGTTCTCATTATCTGACTACTCCATGATGATAGTTGAAACAATTTCAAAATCCCGTTACAGACTAACGCTATTGAGGTTAGCTTTCAAAACCCATATGACATTAACGGGGTATGTTCAGTTCTACTATTGAAATGGGTGTGTTCAATGTTGTAACAGTATTTATGTCCCTACTAAGTATTTAGGTAGCCAAAATATTTTTTTTAAAAAAAAATTTGTGGAGAAATTCCGAATGCATCCTTTTTCTTTTGCAGTGATAAAACAAAAATATCATAAAAAAGGCATGAGTCTCAAATTGGTGGCATATGAAAGAGATGACACCGATTTGAAAATCGTAGGATAAACAGAAGCATGTTAAAATATTTTTCAAAAATGTAATCCATTCTTAAAATGGAAACTTGATGACCTAATGAAAAACTGAACTCCACTGCAGGGAGATACTGCTTCAGACATATAATGTCCGATTTAAATGTAACTCCTTTTTTGAAACTTTGTCGCCCGGCACGTTACAGAGCTTTTTGTATCTTAATTAGAATTAATTACATTTGGTAGATAACGTGCTCTCATGAAAAAATCATATTTGGAAGTCTTGTCTCTATGGGAGATGAGACTTTTCCAAAGACGAAAGGGAGGGAGAATAGAAATTTTGCCAGTTTTAGAAGTTTAAATAAACCAGAGTAGTTACCGTGGATTTGCTATAGAAAAGCACTGAGAACATAAGGTTGATGGGGTTAAAAGTAGAAGGGTCCTGAAAAGAAGGACCATACAGATATGCACCTAATAGGCTTTCAAAAGTCGATTATAGTCTGTTTGTTGCAAAAATTTAAATTTTTTTTAATCGAACAATTGCTTTCAACTTTTTGCTACCGACTGAACAAATATTTTTACCCGGCACTACACTGGTTAAATAAGTTAGTTAAATGCAAATATTTAAGCTAGACCCATTCTAAAGACTCAGAATCACTAGCCGACTCGTCTATCCATCCATCTGCCATCCATCTAAAGCTTGTTATCTAATAACATGTCTCAGAATCACAAGCTGATTCGATTTTACGATGTCTGTCTTTTCGATTGCCCGCCCTTCTACTGTAGATCTAAAGCTTGTAAACCACAGCTCAAAATTATTGTTCAAGAAATTTGGTAGAAATATTTTTTTGAACCAGGAACGGACTCTTTGGAATTTAAAGGAATTCAGTTCCGATTTAGATAAAGCTCCCACACCTAGGTTTTTCCCGTTCTAGAAGCCACACAGACGTTACATCCAATCCTGTTAAAATTTGTCACAAGTTAGTTGTTGGACCAATAATTTGCTTTATTGAAATTGAAAGAAATAGGTTCAGATTTAGATATAAACTTCCACACATATGTACGTTCAACCGATTTCGTGTCTTTAGCTCTAGAAGTCACGTATAACATGAAATATTAATGAAAATTTACACAGTTTATAGCGATTGATTAGTTACCTTCTCAGATAAAATAAAGATGTATCGGTTCACGTTTTTATATTTGATATAGAGATGATAACGGACTTCTCTTTTGCGCGAGAAATTTAATGGTCGTGTTATCTCAATTCGTGGCGATGTTATTTGGCCGCCACGATCATGTGATTTGACACCGCTGGACTTCGTTCTTTGGGGATAATTAGAAAAAATAGTATACGACATTAAGCCAAGAACAATTCAAGTGCTGAAGGATGAGATAGTTCAGCACATTAACGACATTGAAACTCCATAATGTCTCAGAGTGATTGAAAAGATGGACCATCGGATAGAGGAATGCCTCCGAAGCCGCGGCGAGTATATGGCCGAAATTTCGTTTCACGCATAATTCTCATAGATCTTTCTATCATTATAAAACAAATATTAAAACCATTCTCAGAAAACTTTTTTTTATTTACAATTAACATCGTGCGTTTCAGTTGGACCACCCTTTACTATGAATTGTTGCAATAATTTTCATCCTGAAATTAAAAATATTGTAGAATCGATAATTATTTTTCATTCAAAATTTTGTTGCATCTATGAAATTCTTCATTAATTCTGTTTTTTGTTATATTTCAGACAAATTAAACTTTTCTAGACCGATGAAACTACTAGTATATATAAGTATAGAGTTATGCGAAAATGGAATGGCACCAAATCCTCAGTTAAAATTGGACTCTCTAAGAACAACCATTGGACTCTCTAAGGACAACCATTTCGCTGGCTTAGACATGTCGGTGGAATGTGGATACAAAAGCTATAGCCAGAAAGGCTTTAGAAGATCAAAACCGCACCCAGCGAAAACTCCGATGGAGAGACCAACTGAAGGATGTTGCGAAGATCCTTGGGATTGATAACTAAAAAAAGCACGCCTTAGACTAAAGTGCTTATAATTTATTGAGCAGACCCGGACCAGCAAGAGGATGTGGAGCCAGACTAAGTAAGTAAGATAACCGAAAATTTTAAAGTCTGCGAAGTTTCTTCGCAACATTTTTGAATATTTCTAAAGGTTTTGGAAATTATCACTGTCTTCCAAGTCCCAGTGGCTTTTTAAATATTCATAGGAATCCGTTTAATTATTCGGATGATTATTGGTAGTTTCGAAATAGCAAATATTCTCATTATTACTGAAGCAATTCCACGTCAGCCGGTTCTATGGAAACGATTCATCCCAAGAGCAATTCTTTGGCCATGGGCTGTTACCCCGGCACACAGTTGCAGCTAGAACAATAAAAACACTATTGAAACATAATTTCATGCATGTGACTGAAGAAGGTTTTTGGCTTTATCTCTCCTAAGAATTGCTCGATATTTTCCTTAATAGTCGGAATTAATAATGGTTTGCAATTGGTCCTTCACAGTACCCCGCTTAAAAAAAGTTAAACCGCGTCAAAGAGCAGCTCTAAGGTGAGAAGACTAATACTAGTTGACGTGCGAAATACCGATTACTGCATGGACTGCGTGTCATTTTAAGCCATTCAAATGACAATCAAGATCGTCCAATTCCATGTTTTGTATCTCCGACCGTTTTAATAACCGGTGATCAATATAGAAGTACTTTTTTCAAAATAAAAAAAAAACACAAAAATTCAAAGCAAGTGTGGAATCTTTATTGTTCATACGAAAGGACATTGTATGCCATTTATTTTTTGAATATAATTTCCTTCAGATGTGCGGGATGATCCGCTGTTTTCGACAAAAATTTTGTTCATTGATGAGGCTAATTTCAATTAATACATAATCAATAAACCAAATTGCCGCATTTGGGCTAAAGAACAACCAGAAGAGTTTCAAGAGGTGGCATTATACCCGGAGAAAACCACGGTTTGGTGCGGTTTATGCCCATATGGTGGAATTATCGGTTCATATATTTCAAAAATGATGATGGCCGAAACGTTACCGTGAATGGTGCTTGCTAACACGCCATGATATCGGCCTTTTTGCTACCTGAAAATGAAGCCCGTAATCTTGACGGCAAAGAAAAATCAATTTATTGAAGGAAACTTGAGCGCTTTATAGCGCGTCATTGGTCTAGTTGCTTGTCTACGCAGGTAAGCTCGGACGATTGACGCCTTGGAAGAGAATATTCGGCGCGTTCTTGCTGACATACGACTCCAAATGCTGTAAAAATTGGTCGAAAATTGGGCCACTCGGCAGGAATTTATTCTAGCCAGCAACGGCAGCCAATCATCATTTTTAAGACATAAGGGCAAACCCTTATTTTTTTTTATAAATCTAAACTCTTGGTCATAACAACTTGGTCATAAAATGGAATATTCTGAATTTCAAACGGAATATTCTGAACTTAAAATGTAATATTCTGAAATTTAAATGGAATATACTGATTTCAAATGAAATACTTGAATACTGAATTTCCACTAATGTTTTCTGAATTTCAGTTAGAATATTCTTAAATTTAATTGATGACTTACGAATTTCAATTGGTGTTTTTGAATTCCAATTCTTGTTTTCCGATTTTCAAATTGAATATTCTAAATTTCAAATGAAATATTCTGAACCTAAAATGGAATATTCTGAATAATTTGAATATTTTGATTTTAAGTAGAATACTTTCTAAATTTCAAATG
Organism: Hydrotaea diabolus; assembly: GCA_963513945.1. Taxonomy (NCBI): domain Eukaryota; kingdom Metazoa; phylum Arthropoda; class Insecta; order Diptera; family Muscidae; genus Hydrotaea; species Hydrotaea diabolus. Next base: position 168,653,939 of record OY740717.1, on the reverse strand, counting down.
GAATTTATTGAATTTCCACTGGAATCTTTTAAATTTTAAATGGAATATTCTGAAACTCATTTGATTGCATATCAAATGGAATATTCTGAATTTCTATTGGAACCTCTTGAATTTCATATGAAATATTCGGAATTTAATTTTATGTCTGTTGAATTGCAATTATATCTTTTGAATATAAATGGAATATTCTGCATTTCAAATGAAATTCTATGTCTTTTGAATTTCAACTGATGTTTTCGGAATTTCAGTAATAATATTCTGAATGTATTTTGAATTTTAATAAGCGTTTTCTGAATTTCAAATAAAATATTTGGAATTTTAAATGGAATCTTCTGAACCATAAAATTAAAGTTTCTAAATTTTAAATGGAATATTCTGGTTTCAAATGGAAAACTTTCTGAATTTCATATGGAATCTATTGAATTTGAAAAGGGAAAATCTAAATTTCATTTGATGTTTTTTGAATTGCAATCGATATCTTTTGTATATCTTAAGGGACATTTCGAATTTCAAATGGGATATGCTGATTTCAAATGAAGTACTTTCTGAATTTCAAATGGAATCTTAAATTTTAAATTGCAATCGAGATCTTTTGAATGTCTAATTGAATATTTTGAATTTCAAATGGAATATTCTGATTTCAAATGGAGTTCTTTCTAAATTTCAAATCAAATTTTACTTATAAATTTGAAATGGAATATTCTGAATTTCATTTGAAGTCTTGTGGATTGCAATTGATGTCGTTAAAATACCAAATGGAATATTCTGCATTTCAAATAGAATTCTATGCATTTCAATTGATATCTGTTGCATTTCAATTGGTGTTTTCTGATTATTAGATAGAATAATCTGAATTTGAAATAGAATTTTATGAATTTCAGTAGGTGTTTTCTGATAATCAAGTGGAATTTGATGAACTACAATGAATTGTTTAGTTAGAAATTGAATTTCTGAACTTCAATTGATTTTTCCTGAATTACAGTTGAACAAGCTGTAGAAGAGCCAACCCGTATTTGGGCTCTGAGAATCCTTGACCTACTCCATCTCTCTAGGGTACTCACTAGACATTCCAAATAATGGAATGATAAAGTGGGATCCATCGCTGAAGTAAACCACCTTAACCCATACCTTTTAGAATTCAATTACCCGCACACGGCTTTTTCGAGGATCCCAAAACCCACTTGAGTTTTTTTTAGTCGACATACCTAAATCAACACACGTGCGGCGTAGTAATTTAAATAATTTTAACAATTTTAATTACCTTCAAGTGGCATGAAAAAGTATATAAACGAATGGGTTATGGTCCCTTTTTTAGCAACTTATTAAAAACAGGGCTTGAAACTTTCAGCGGCAATTATTTGGTTTGTCTGTTTTCGTTTGAAAAAAATTTCCTCGAGTGTAACTTTGGTGTACGCATAATGGAAAATACCTTTTTAGTAGGGGAGGGAGAGGTGGGAGTGTAGCTAATATTCCAGTGTTTTTTCATGAATATATTTCATTTTGGTGTTGTTGTTGTTGTTATTTAACAAAACATATCGATATGCATGTCGACATGTCATAATGGAAATGTCATTCTTCGTTTTGTTGCTAGCAAAATTCGGTTGTTGGTGCTGCTGCTGTCAGGGTTGCCTTGACGTTGGCACTGTACGAAAGGAACGAAAAACGTATCGCTTTGCAGCCGTTGGCATTTAAAAATTGTATAAATTTCCTTGTTTTTGTTTTGTCGTTGGTGTCATCTACACCAACACAGCAATAGGCGGGCACACGCATACATAAACACTTCATCATATTCATAATGCCTATGCAAGGATATTAGGTTGGAGTGGGTGGATGGGATGGCTGTACTTTGGTACATATGTACAAATATTTGGGTACATATGTACCAGTACACTTTTCCTTGGGTTGATAATAGAGGGTGGGGAGTGAAATACCAGCAAATTTGCATGCACGTGAAAAAGTAAGTCGTGGGGTTCACTGGGAGCCAAAAAAAATTAAACCAACAATTGACAATATGTTTGTTATTGTATATTGGAGGGCTGGCGTTGCTTGTTTAGGTAAGGGCCGGGGAACCTTAGGAAAACCTGGTGCTACTGTGCCAGGCAAAAAGGTGGCAATATGGGGACCTCTCTCTCTATACCTTTCTTGTTTGCATTGGAGTGTGTGCTACGACAGAGCTTGTTAGAGCTTGTGCCCCTAATTTCCTTTAGCAAATATATTTGTGTTGTTCCCTTCGAACCTTTTCCTACCCCTCCCCCCTCATACCAGTATTTTTTCGTTGTTGTTATAATAACAATAATAGCGGGGAATTTCCCGTATGACATGTTTGACAACACAATACCAATAAACGGAATTGTCGCCGCCGTCGTCGTCACCGTCAATGGGATTCTTTTAAAGTCGTTCGAAATAAAAGGAAAGCCAATAAGAATCGTATTAACCAGAAAGGTCCCTTAAAAAATGTGCGTGTGTGCGAAAGTAACGCAACCGGAAGGAAGTGGTAGGAAATGCTAATGTATACTAAACAAATTTAAATTATCGTACAATTGATTTGCTTAGTGTGTATTCATTTCCCAGAAAATATATCGATTTAGAATTTCTTTTCTTGTGTAGGCAAAATGTGCCTTAAAGGTTAATCGAGGCCCATAAAGCTTAGCATTTTTTCTTATTTTGAGAAAGAGAAACACGTTTCTAAAAAATTAAACGATTTTCCTAGGAAATTTGTCTGTTGTGAGGCTTTAACACAATCTGTAGGAAATTTTTAAGAAATGCTTTTATATTTTCTCTATAGTTTAAACCCCAAAGTACAATTTTAAGTTAAATTCGCTAATAACAATTTTAAGATAAACGTGATAGATTGCGTCGTAGGATAAGGTTTCTCAATATGTGTATAAGAAATAACACTTATTTCTAGTATCAACGATTTATAAGTAGATTAGGTTGAATGGATTGCCAAATGACATGAGAAGAACCATTGTTGTTGTTGTAGCAACAAAACGAGGACTACTATACGAGGGCGTTTCGGAAAGTTCTTAGTCTATCAATGAAAGAGAATAGTTAGTTTTTCAAAAATATTTTTATTTTTCAATATAATCTCCTGAAACTTCAATACACTTAGTCCAACGCTTATCTAGCAATTCTATCCCTTGATTAAAATAGTTTTCCTCAAGGTCTTCAAAATAGTGGTTTACAACTGTAATTGCATCTTCATTTGAGGTAAAACGCTTGCCAGCAAGGAATTTTTTTAGATTTGGGAACAGGTAAAAGTCACTGGGAGCTAAATCAGGAGAATAAGGTGGGTGGTCAAGCAACTCGTACTTTAATTCGTTGATTTTAGCCATTGTTAAAACACTCTTGTGCGCTCTGGTGCGTTGTCTTGATGAAAAATTATTTTTTTGTGTTGTAAGCCAGGACGTTTTTCTCGAATTTGTACATTTAATTGATCTAAAAGGTTGCAATAGTACTCTGAATTTATTGTTTTACCCTTTTGCAGATAGTCAATCAATAAAATACCTTTGAAGTCCCAAAAACCGTTGCCATAACCTTACCAGACGATTGAATTGTTTTTGCCTTCTTTGGGGCACTTCCTCCAGCTTCAGTCCATTGTTTGGATTGTTCTTTTGTCTCTGGAGTATAGTGGCGGATCCATGTCTCATCAACAGTTATGAAACGACGCTTAAAATCCATTTTATTTCGCTGAAAACGATCCAAACAAGCTTGAGAAATGTTCATTCTTATGCGTTTTTGGTCGACTGTTAACAAGTGCGGCACCCATCTTGCAGAAAGCTTTTTCATCTGTAGTTCTTCATGCAAAATTAAATGGACTCGATCATTTGAGATGCCCATGATATTAGCTATTTCACGCACTTTTATTCGTCGATCATTTAATACCATATCATGCACTTTGGCTACAATTTCTGTTGTTGTTGCTGTTTTTGGACGTCCACTACGTGGTTCATCTTCAATGCTTGTACGACCACGTTTAAATTCAGCAACCCAATTTTTTACTGTTGCATATGAAGGAGCACTTTCACCTAACACATTCACCATATCATTATGAATTTCTTGTCCCGATAAACCTTTTTTATGTAAATATTTAATGGCACCACGCATTTCTAATTTTTCCATTGTAAATAAATCGCGGATGCGTCTTTTGTGAACACCTGTTTCTATATGAAGGAATTGCCAGATCGAAATAAAATTTAACTTGTGTTCATAGCAGATACGGAAGTTTCCAAAACACTTAACTTTTTTCTGTTTATGCCGCGCTTTTTGTGCTAGGCTAAGAAGTTTCCGAACCGCCCTCGTACAACCATATGTTTGCCAATATTTTGCATCACGACAATGCGAGCTCTCACACTTTAGGTGAAACGATGAGCTATTTGACCACTCAAGATATCGAATTGATGGGGGCCATCCATCGTACGGCCCTGATTTGGCACCCAATGACTTCTTCTTAGTCCCTTTTATCACCCGAAGCAGCTGTTGAAGCGTTGAAAAACCACGTTTTGAAGGTGTCTCCATCGGAGGGGAAAAAGTGCTTCCAAAATTGGTTTGTGCGCGTGCAAAAATGTATTGATCTTAAGGGAGAATATTTTGAAAAACAATAAAACCATTTCCAATGATTAATTATTGTGTTTTTATTGCCGGACCCGAAATATAAACAGCAACCCTCGTAAAACATTAATGAGCGGCTTACAATTTTGTGATAAGGTATCATTTGAATATGCAATTGGCCATTTATCCCACTGTGCAGTCATAGATCCAAGATATAAATCTGATAAATATTGTCACAATAAATACACGATTTGACAAGTGTTCTTCGGAAACTAACTGTCATCCAAAAGTATTTACTTTAACTAATTTCGTATAACCTTAATCGACAAACTTATCGAAACTTTGGTGTATTTGAGCACGGTCATGATTTGCCAATAAAAAGTTTCGTCTACCCAATACTTGTAATACTTCCTTCGAAGGATGAAACAAATTTGGGAGACATTCCTCCTCAACCTCTTTGAAACGAGGACGACAAATGTTTTACTTCTGCTCCTTCCTGGCTACAGAACGAGGCGATATTACCCGAGTTACAGGCAATATCGAATTCGACGTCAAAAATAGTTTTCAACTCTTTTTTTTCTTTCTTCTTTCCTAACAAAACGAGAAAAGCCAGAAGGAAGAAACCAATCGAAATTTGAACATTTCTAGTGATTGCAAAAGGATTACAAGGCAAAATTTAAAACGAAAATAATTAAAAGAAACTGAAATATATGCCAATTACTTTCAATGTGATTTTGGGGGGGGGGGGGGGGGGGAGAAGGGATGAGGGAAAGAGGCCAATTACAGTCACTTTAAGGATTTGTTAATAACATTTAGGAGGCCAAAAACTTTAGACAACAATGACGTGCAAGATGCTGATGACGATGATAAAGTCTGCCAGAGGATGTTAAGAGGCAGACAATGACGAACAGGAAAAAGTTTTAAGAATTTCATTTGAGAAGAAAGGAGTTTAACAAGAATATTTTTAAGGCAAAAGAAAATTCTCTTAAATAAGACTTAGCATTGGGAGAAAAACAGCAACAAAATATGCCATAGCTAAAATGAATAAAAACCTCTAATAGTGGTGAAATTTATCAAACACATTTGCTACGTGTAAATGGCGGTGGAGAAATCTTCCCAATACATGTGGGCCGCCTGCCTTCATCAATTACCAAATAATGGCATACATTCGCATTGACGTCCACCAAATGATGAAGAAAATCACTAAACAATAAAAGAGAATCCACACAAAAACAAGGAAGAGAAAAAACACCACGACTACGATGAGGATGATGGCGTTGAAAGAAACACAAACAAGTCCGGCAAGTCGCACACAAAACAGAAAACTTTTATTTTCATTTTGACGACTTTTGTGCGTGTTAAGGCCAAAGGCCTAAAAATATGCTACAGGCTTCTCTTTGCCCCGACTCCTGGTGGGTATGCGTGCTGTTCTCTATTTGCCTTCCAGCTGTGTGTTGCCATCGATATCCTGTGGTTTCTCAATATCCTGCGCTGGTTCTGCAGAAATCTTGCCGTCATCATGAACAGCATTAGTCATGTTTATCAACTGTCATTACAGCTACTTAAAGGTGATTTTCATTAGTCATTAATCTAATTATACTTAAAAACAATATAAAAACAATCTCAAGACCAAGACAAAGAAACACCACAAACAAAAACTTTAGCCAGGGAGAGAAGAACAGTTCTACCCTCCTCCGCCTCAGCCGAAGAAAAAGAAATTTCCTTGACCGCATCAAAAGTAAAAGTCTCATAAATCATGGTCAAATATGTTGCGGGATCAGGGCTGATACCAGCAAACATAAAACGAAAACAAAATTTCATCTTTAGTATTTGGCCAATGAGGCAAAATTAAACCTACTCTTGTTATCACAAGGCCAGGAAGTGGGTGTTAAAACATTGATGAACGTCTGGGGATTTGCGGTTTATTGTCGGTTCTTTCCAACTATCCAAACGGGTGGCATACTTTTAGGCTCTTCAAATAATAACAATTGAGATTTAATTAAAAGCCTATATTTAGGAGTTGGCTACAGAGGTATTTATATAGGGTGGTAAAATTTTAAGGACCGATGTCATTTCTTGCCACCATTCTCACCATTGATTACGTTTGGAATGGTCAAGAGGCTTTAGTTCTTGAGTCAATTGCAGCTTGTAAGCGTGTAAATGCATCAACGACGAGCGTGAGGAGGTGCAATTGTTGGGCACGACGACCAGTTGAGGTGGACGGCTCTTAAGCCGCACCATCGCAAACAGCAGCAATATTTTCTGCAGTACGAGCATGCGCTGGTGTTTTCACATCTCCTACAGACCCGGTTTGCTCAAACTTTTGCACGATTTTTGTGATTGTACGCTCATTTGGACATATTGATTGACCGAAATAATCACAAAGTGCACAATATGCAATTTGATTTGAACGTCCATTTTTATAACTCGTTGCTCGCTTAAGTATCTGTCCATAGTTCAAATTGAATTAGTCTGAAATTGAGAAATATCAAATGAAATGCAGAACAAAACTTGACGTTTAGGTGTGGTTCACATTTAACATCGGCCCTTTAAATTTAACCACACTTTATTAAATTCAACACAGAATTTTTGTGGCAAGTCTTTGGTATTGGAGGAATATCTAAGGTGGAACATTAAAAATTCTAATTCGCCATAATTTTTTTTTTATTTAATACAGGGTGTTCGCCGGGAAGGTATACTACTTTCTTTTGCTGCCATTTTGGTAAAAATTAGTCTTGACAGTTTATATTTGGCAGTCGTGAAGTGGAGGCGCGGCAAATTTATTATGGAAAAATATTTGATAAACCAAAGTGTTTTAATCGTTAAAACATTTTAGCAAATTCAATCATCGATTACTGTCACGATGAGAAAGTCGCGTGAAATTTTTGGAAGAAACAATGTGCCAACAAAATGCATTATTTAAAGTGTAGTGAATGATTTCGAAGAAAGAACGTCTATGGCTGATAGACCCAAGCATGGACCACAAAGTACTGCGAGATCGGCTGAAATCATTACTGCTGCTCAAGAAAGTGTTCTAAACAAGCCATCAACCTCAATTCGACGCCGTGCTCAAAAGCTTGGTCTTCAAAGAACAACTTTGGCCACAATTTTGCACAAGAATTGGCATTTCTTTCCATTTAAGTTTCAGTTGACACAAGAGCTTCTTCCACAAGACCATTTATGCCGCCGTACATATGCCAGTAGAATGTTACAGCTCGCCCATGACAACCCCGATTTTCATGAAAAAATCATAATGAGTCCGGAGGCACATTTTCTTTAAATGGATATGTGAATAAAAAGAATAGTCGGTTCTGGGCAAGGGAAAACCCCTCAAATTATTCATCCATTAAAAGTGACAGTCTGGTGTGCAATTTGGTCGGGAGGCATCATTGGACCTAACTTCTATGAAAATGAAAACGGCCTAACGGTAACTGTCAATGGGGGGGCGATATCGTGATATGATGGAAAACTTTTTAACGCCAGAACTTCATGCTTTGGGCTTGATTAACATGTGGTATCAACAAGACGGTGCCACATCGCATACAGCCAGGATTACAATGGAATTGTATGCGAGACCTCTTTCCACAACAAGTTATTTCAAGAAATGGTGATGTTGATTGGCCTCCACGGTCGTCTGACTTCTTTTTGTGGGAATAGCGTTTCTGGCTTGTTTATGCAAACAAGCCAGAAACGCTTGAGCAACTCAAACAAAATATTCGTAATGAAATTAATGAAACTCTGCGTGAAATAAGCAAGAATGTACTTAAAAATGTGCTCAAAAGGGCTTGCATTTGTGAGGCTAACAGAGGAGGACAGTTTATCTGATATTGTATTCCATACATAATTGCCGACATTATATAAAACATTTATCAATATAAGATCCATTCTCTTTCATTTAATCAAAAATTATAAACAAACAAAGTAGTATACTTCCCGACGGACACCCTGTATTAATATTTTTTTTGTATTTAAAATGTAACCACATATTCGACTTCTGTTATGACCTGGCTAGAGAATTGTGTCTTATTAAATTTGACGCAACTCTTTATAATTATTTGATTTAAAAACTTTGGTGAAATTTGCTTTAAAAGAAACTTAATGCCAATCACTATTTCTGTGCCCCTAAAGAATTATGAACTTTTAAACACAATAAGAAGAGCATACCTTAAGGCTTACCAAGTGTTAAAAGTTGTAACTTATAGTAAGAAGTGACTTGGGAGTAACTTTAAATTAAGAAGTAAAAACATACTATAGGCTACTATCAAGTAATAAAAATTGGACTAAACTAAATACTACAACAGTACGAGTAGTAAACTAAAAGCAGTCTATACATTTTCTCAAATCTCCAAATAAGTCTATCCACCAGTTGGGTGAGAGTAAGGTTGTGGCTCTGGATATCTCCAAGGCCTTTAATAGAGGCTGGCACTCTTATCAAAGCTAATAGCTTTTGGTGTCGGTGATACTTTCGCTCGTTTTATATCGAGCTTTCTTAGAGATCGCACTACGAGGGCGCTTCGGAAAGTTCTTAGCCTATCAATGAAAGAGAATAGTTAGTTTTTCAAAAATATTTTTATTTTTTCAATATAATCTCCTGAAACTTCAATACACTTAGTCCAACGCTTATCTAGCAATTCTATCCCTTGATTAAAATAGTTTTCCTCAAGGTCTTCAAAATAGTGGTTTACAACTGTAATTGCATCTTCATTTGAGGTAAAACGCTTGCCAGCAAGGAATTTTTTTAGATTTGGGAACAGGTAATAGTCACTGGGATCTAAATCAGGAGAATAAGGTGGGCGGTCAAGCAACTCGTACTTTAATTCGTTGATTTTAGCCCTTGTTAAAACACTCTTGTGCGCTGGTGCGTTGTCTTGATGAAAAATTATTTTTTTGTGTTGTAAGCCAGGAGGTTTTTCTCGAATTTGAACATTTAATTGATCTAAAAGGTTGCAATAGCATTGTTTTACCCTTTGCAGATAGTCAATCAATAAAATACCTTTAAAGTCCCATAACCTTGCCAGCCGATTGAATTGTTTTTGCCTTCTTTGGGGCACTTCCTCCAGCTTCAGTCCATTGTTTGGATTGTTCTTTTGTCTCTGGAGTTTAGTGGTGGATCCATGTCTCATCAACAGTTATGAAACGACGCTTAAAATCCATTTTATTTCGCTGAAAACGATCCAAACAAGCTTGAGAAATGTTCATTCTTATGCGTTTTTGGTCGACTGTTAACAAGTGCGGCACCCATCTTGCAGTAAGCTTTTTTATCTGTAGTTCTTCATGCAAAATTAAATGGACTCGATCATTTGAGATGCCCATGATATTAGCTATTTCACGCACTTTTATTCGTCGATCATTTAATACCATATCATGCACTTTGGCTACAATTTCTGTAGTTGTTGCTGTTTTTGGACGTCCACTACGTGGTTCACCTTCAATGCTTGTACGACCACGCTTAAATTCAGCAACCCAATTTTTTACTGTTGCATATGAAGGAGCACTTTCGCCTAACACATTCACCATATCATTATGAATTTCTTGTCCCGATAAACCTTTTTTATGTAAATATTTAATGGCACCACGCATTTCTAATTTTTCCATTGTAAAAAAATCGCGGATGCGTCTTTTGTGAACACCTGTTTCTATATGACGGAGTTGCCAGATCGAAACAAAATTTAACATGTATTCATAGCAGAGATGGAAGTTTCCAAAACACTTAACTGTTTTCTGTTTATACCGCGCTTTTTGTGCTAGGCTAAGAAGTTTCCGAACCGCCTTCGTATAAGACTTGTTGTAGATGGGTTCTCTTCCAACAAACATAGGCTTACTGCAGGTCTACCACAGGACTCGGTCCTTTCTCCCTCTTTATTTCTAATTTTCATTGATGATCTGTTGGGTCAGACCGTGAATCCAATCTACTCCTTTGCGGATGACAGTAACCTCTGTCATTCATATTCATTCGACCGTAGGCCGAGTCTTCAAGATATTGAAGACAAAAGGCGAACTATGGATGAGACACTTGGCCGGGATCTACTGGCCATTTCCGAAAGGGATCGAGTGAAGAGAGTAGATTTTAATGCTCGTAAGACACAGTGCTGCTTGTTGTCTGTCTCACAAGCGATTCGCTGACCCATCAATATCGTCAATTTCTATCGATGGTACGGATATTGAACAATCAGAAGCTCTCGATATACTGGGCATGAAAATACAATGTGACGCTCGTTGGGCGAGACATGTATTCGAAGTGTCGAAAGAAGCACTCAAGTGTATAGGCTTTCTAAAGCGGTGCAAGAAATATTTCACTCCTACTGATCTTTTCGGATCTTTCATCAGGCCGAAGATGGAATACAACTCCCATATATGGGCTGGTGCTCCAAAATCATCCTTGGAGCTTCTGGACCGTGTTCAAAGGAGAGCGATGGTGCTGATTGGTGACAGTAGGGTATCCAATTCTATTGTTTCCCTTGAGCATCGTCGGAATGTGGGTTGCGTGACGCTGTTCTATCGTTACTTTCATGGTGTGTGTTTATCAGACAGCCGTAGCCTTATTCCTGACGTAAGGATCTTCGGCAGGGATACGCGACTTTCTAGGAATTCACACCCGTTTGTTATCGATTGGCCAGTTGACCGCACTAAAGATTAAATTCGTTTTTCGCTCGTGCAGTCCGTATGTGAAATCGACTTCCGGAGAATGTATTTCCCACTAATTACGACATCCTGAAGTTCAAGACATGTGTCAATAAACATTACTCCCTCTTTCTCCCCTCCGATCCTTTACTTTCCACTCGCCAACTCAATGCACCGCATGTATAGGGGGCGTCCCCTGAGTGTTGGTTATTTAATAAAAATAGAATCAATGTAAAAAGTAGAAATTGGTGAAATGTATTTGCTACGGTTGCCAGGTTTTTCTTCAAGGGTTTTCTTTAGCAGTCTTTGGCAATGATTACTTCGGCAACAAATCAAATGACTTATACGGCAGACTCATTTTTATTAATGAGAATTATCCTTTGCGTATAGTCCTCGAACTGTGCTTAGAGCAATCTTCAACTCGCAATATAGTCAAAAACTTTTAACAGATTATTTGATGTCCCTAGTAATTTCTATTTGAATGTCATGATGCTTTCGGTAGCCAGTCGGACATCGCTTGAGCAATTCAGACTTTAACGTCTACACAAGTCATGTTACAAATTCTATTTGAAATGGTGGTCCAAAATGTAAACAAAACATTTCTAGATGCAATTTACATTTTTATTTGTTCCACGCAAGTCGATGCACCCTAATGTATGTGGATATACATTTTTTATTATTTATTTTTTAAATATTGAAATGAATAGCATAGCATTTTAATGCCATCTAATTACCATGAGGAGAATTCAATTATAATCCACAAGAAACTGGAAAAAATAAAATTCGCAAAACTTACCTGGAATCCTGACCGCTTTCTGCAGACTCCTGTACTCGTAGTGCATATAAATCCTGGGAAAAGAGCTGTGATGCGTTCCAACGAAAATGATGATGGCGCAGACATAAAGTTAAAACAAAAAAAGGAAAATACATTAAACATGAAAATATAAATGAACATAGTCGTAGGTGTTTAGCTAAAATATTTTGTCTTTATCGAAAATATTTTCGTTATGAGGCGGTGAAAAAATTCACATATTTACAAAAAAGTTGTAAAAAATTTTTAAAAAGCAGTTGGAAAGATTTTTCGTTTCAATCAGGGGTGCCTGTAGTTTTGGAGAGTGCCAATTCAATATCAGAAGATCCCAAGCAACGAATGAGCTGTTAATAAGTTTGGGCGGAATTTAAAAATATGCAGTCTTCTCGAAGACTTTACCATCATAAGACTCCAAGCAACGAATGTGTTTGGTGCGATGTTATAGTCGATAAAGTTATCCGTCGATATTTTTTTTTAATTGAGGAGGGTCAACTAGGAACCATTAACGAGGCTCTGTTTGGGATTATGATTGGAAATTTTTTGGGGAAACTGTTTATGGCTAAACTCTCTATACACTTAGTGTTTGGCAGACGTACACTAGAAAACGTCCACTATTGAACCCATAAATTTGCTATCCCCTTTTTACTTACCTCTCCATTTTCCGGTGGATCACCGTTGCCAAATGTGGATGCCACCACAATCAATAGAGCCTCGTGTTCAATCGATGATATATCGTAATCAGACATGCAATAGATCTGAAAAATGAAAGGAAAATCAAATTAATGTCGATTCAATGAGTAACACGAAGACTATTAAAGCAAATGATAATGAATGGCATATTTCGCTAAACAGGCAGCCGCAGCCTTCCCCTGAGTCTTTTGAAGATATCCCATGCAAAGACAAAAAAAAACCCTAATTTTCATGGGAAAAACAACATAAGGAGCGGAGAAGCCATAAAAACTTAAGGTGAACAATATTTTTCGCAGGAACGAAATTAAGTCCGGCATCATTAGAGACATGATGAGCTGCCCCCACTCGGTGGCTATCGAATGATGTCTGCTGCTGCTGCTAATCCCAATGTTGGCCTAAGGTTGCTGGCCCAGTCTGCTGTTGTTGCCATCGCTGTGGCCTTTGTCTGCTCTTTTTGTTGGCTTTAATGTTTTTTTTGTTATGCCTTTTTCAGGTATCACTTGTACAACAAAGTGTCAGGCCAAAAGTAGCCTTACACAAAAATATGCCGTGTTCCTATTTTTGTTTTTGTATTAAAATAACCGAAAAACTGCCATTTAAAGGCCAAACGTTGACAGCATTAAAGCCCCTTAAACAAAACCATCGTCCACGTGGTGCTGTTCCAGCTGGCTGCCGAGGCTTTAAGGTCATGATGACATGCGTATATTCGTATTTACCCACCGAATATTTCGGAGGGGGACTCTTGTTTTGCCATTTATTTTTGTTAAATTTGATTTGAAACAAAACGAAATAGGCATCCGTTAAAGAAGAAAAAAAATATAATCAAAAACTCGAAGACAGTTGGAGAGTAGATTTGTTGGTGGGGATATTTTCACTGGGCTTTAGTGCTGACCTCGGGTAAGAATTCTAATCATATTTGTTTTACCCATCACGTTTGACTTGATTTTGTGTTTATTTTTTTTCTTTTTTTAATTCAAGCATGTAAATGAGATTTGCACAGTGGTGATATCTAGCGTTATGGGTTTTAAGGGGAAACTTTAAATTTCTACAATTTCTAAAAGTCTTCAAATATTTTATGATGACAAATTTTAATTAGGGCCTATAAATTCTTTACTTTTTGAGTGATAAAGTCATACTCAAATAAACAAAGTATTTTCCAAAATAGTAGCCCTGTAGCTAAGGAGGGTTTCGCCAATGTCGATTGACTGCCTCCCAAGTTACATGCCCTTTTGTAGAGTGGTTCACAGAGGAAACCTGGGAAGTGCCCTTCCACTATCGAAGTGGGCCCTAGGCAAAACCTTTACAAATTGAAATTGTTCCAATAGAAGTTAAAATAAAAAAAATACAATTATTAATTGAAAAATTGATTTTAAAATTAGGAAAATACAACTTAATGTTGGGAAACTTAAATTGTTAATTGAGAAAATTAATCTAAAACATAAACTAAAATTGAGAAAAAAAAAATTGCAATTGAAAACCCCAAATCGATATCGTGAGATGCCATTGAAACGTAAAAAGGGCCATGACTGCAACCGTAATCTCAATTAAATCATTAAAAACAAATCCAAGACGTTACGAAATTTGCTTTGATTTGGGTACCCATGCCGGTGGTCCCTTCTTTCGAACATGAGGTCTATTTTGTATTTACTCTATAGTACACCTTTGGTCCCTTAAATGGAAACTTCGTTCTCCCTGGGCCGACTTCGTCTATAATACCCAACAGCTTATGGCCATTGTCATGCATACGCGTAGAAAATATATGACTACTATATAGTCACGACAACTATAATATGTCCTCCGCAATAAAAGTATGTTCGTCGCAACCATAGCAGTGTTTTCGAAATTTCATTTTGACAACAATATGATTGCGGCAATACTAATTTTATTGAAATGTAACAATACTATTATTGCCAAAGTAAGAAATAAAAATATGATTGTAGCTACCATATAAATATTGTTGCTGCGACAAAAGTATTTTTGTTCAAGATGCATACGCGAAGAAAATATATGACTACTATATAGTCACGACAACTATAATATGTCCTCTGCAATAAAAGTATGTTCGTCGCAACCATAGCAGTGTTTTCGAAATTTCATTTTGACAACAACATGATTGCGGCAATACCAATTTTATTGAAATTTAACAATACTAATTGCCAAATTAAGAAATAAAAATATGATTGTAGCTACTATATAAATATTGTTGGTGCAACAAAAGTATTTTTGTTCAAGATTTAAATATTGTTAACAATAATATGATTACGGCAATAATATGATTACGGCAATTATACCGTATGGTGGTGACTATGAACATAAGAAAAACAGCAATTAATAAACAATACAAATTGTTTTGGGGATCATAGAATAGTTGAGTGGAATCATATTATGGATCATAAATAACATGGTTGCGTGTGAATCATACTATGGTTGTGAGAAATAATACTAAAGTTTTATGTAAAAGATAAAATTGTTGTGAGGATGATAAGGCGGTTTTGGGAGTCTTAGTATGGTTGAGTGTGACACATAATATGGTGGTGCAGATCATAGAATGGTTGTGTGTGAATCATACTATTGTTTTGAGAATCATAATATTGTTGTGCCACAGCCATATAACAAACTATAGTGTGATCCTCTTCGAATATTTTCACCACAACCATACTCTCTTTCTGCGTGCCCAATTTCATGATACTAGGTTAAATAGTTTGACCGCAGGCACACGGATCTACGAACGTGGCTCGCCTGTCTTAGAATTTTACGACGGTCAATAATATTCTGAATAACAAAGTGGTGTAGCGTACCCTAAGCCGAAGGATGAAGTTTATTCTAGATTTGTCGCTTTAAAATCCAAGTGTCGGAGATCCTTTAAAGTCAAAGGGTCAAAGTTTTGGCACTCAGAACGACAAATCCAGCGTCCAAACGTCATCCTTTGGTTAAGGGTACCTTACAGCTCCAAGACAAATCTAGTATATACTTCATTACATTCAGTCGGACTTTATATGTAATTTTTAGAGCGAGAAGGATATATTTCGTTGGGGCCGATATGTTCCTGTTTTGCCAAAATTTAGTGCGAACTAGTTTAATTTGCGGTTTCTAGAGCTGCAGGACCTCAAATCGGAAGAAACCTTTGTGTGTAGGGGCTATTTAAAAACATCTACCGATATAGTTTTAGTTTTCTAGAGATGGGTGTTGATCGTTCTAAACGCCATATACTAAACTGTGTCAGAATAAAATGTAATATCTAGCTTCTGAAACTAGTGTGTCTGATATCTGAAAGGACCTTTGAATGGGGGTGATACAAAAATATGGACTAATAAGGTCCAGTTTCATCAGAATAAGTACACTGCGCGTCATCAGGTTAGCACATACCCGCGTGTAAGTGGTTTAGAATCGAAACTTAAAATACTAATGGTTTTAAAATTAATTAAAATTATTTTCGTTTATGGCCGATTCAATTCTGAGTTAAATAACACTAAAAATACTGGTTTTTTTATTTTTAAAATATATTTTTTGGATTTTTTTCGAAAAATAACACAAAAAATAACAATTCAAATTTGGTCATCAGGTTAGCACAGATCACTTTTTTTCATTGTTGATAAGGTTTTTAGCCATGAAATTATTTATGAACTTTTATATATAGTAATTTAAAGATTTTTAAACAAAATTTAATAATGTGTCGATCCTACTTTGTTGAGAATGACCTCATAGATTCGATTGAGAAGCGACTCATACAATTTTCCAATATAATTCAGAGAAATACTGGACCAAGCGTCCTTGATGCCTTCAATTAGCTCCTCTTTGTTGGAATATTGTTTCCCAGACTCGTAAACTTTACGAGACAGCCATCCCCATACGTTTGCTATTATATTAATGTCGGGTGAATAAGATGGCCACTGCATTAAACGGTCATTTTGGTCCTCAGTCCATGACTTAACCACCCGGGCAGAGTGGATCGGGGCATTATCATGTTGGAAAGTCCATGACAGAAGTTTTGAAAATGGGGAAAAGCTATTTCAAGTACTTTTTTTGTAGGTGTTTGCATTCACATTTGTAGTCAAAACCTGTAACTCGCACGTACCATAATAGGAGATGGCTCCCCACACCATTACACCCCCAACCCTACTATGAAGGCGATCCAACTGGTGTTCCTCTTTGCGAAGATCATGGAAGTAGTTGTGGTATCCATCTGGACCTTCCAAATTTTTTTTTTTTCATCCGAGAAGACAACGTAGCGCCAATCAGAATTCCATGTCATGTGCTACCGCGCAAAATCCAAGCGCACTTCCTTTCGAGCAACGTTCAGTGGGGGTTTTTCCTTCAATTTAAGTCTTTTTAAATGGGGTGCACTATGTATCACTCTTTGAATTGAAGATAAGCTCCCTTTTACATTAACCTTTGCCCTAATGTTTGCGGTCGAGGCGTGGGAGTTCGAGGCTTCTCTCAAAATTGCTCTCTTATCAGCAGCGGAAATCACTCTATTAATCCCCCCCCCCCTTTATTATCTTTGCCATATTTCAACTTAGTGCTCAGGAATGATGATATAACTTTACGACTTCTGCCCAATTTTTTTTTGGATATTGAACTTATTGACAGCCCTGCTTCCTTGTAAGCTTCAATTTTGGATTTCTCCTCTACGGATAGCGATTTTCCTTTACTCATATTAAAGCTTATAGGCTAGGCTACTTGAGCAGTACACAAAATTTGGATGCAATATGCTTTCAACTGTTAAAGATAAACAAAAAATAATTTACATGTGCTAACCTGATGACGGGGATAACGGGAAAGTAGCAAAAACCAGATACGAAGATTAGAAATACAGAGTACAAAATTTTTGCTGCATCTTAACAACAACAGCTACAAGAGCAATTATATTAAGCTTATGGGGGTGTGCTAACCTGATGACGCGCAGTGTATATTTGTTGCTCATGAGAATGATCGGTAATTTGTGCCTTAAGAGCGACAGGACCTGGAATCGGGGGGTGGGGGGGACCTTTGCGTGGGGTTTATTCGAAAACATATGGTCCGATAACGTCCAATTATACTAAATATGGCTGTAATCAACACCAGGACTAAAAGGACCATTTTATTTCAATGATATCCTATTTTTTTAAACGACCTACCCAAAATCATAATACTAGTACTTTAGTAGAACATATTAACCAGAAACGATAAGTTTTACCCACATTTATAACATTCCTTTAACAAAAGGACAAAAAAAAACACCCTAAAATTTAGAGATATCGGATTTTCGTCGTCGGTGACCCGGCTGAAATCAAATGGGCAATATTTTTGTAGCACATTTAAGTACTCAAAACTCTCGTTAATGTGACCTTTTTTACAAAAAAGGACGAAAAGGACACTCAAAACTTTGAGATAGAACATTACAATGTTCTACGAAAAAATTTCTTCAAACGGTTTCTTTTCTGCAAAACGAAAAGTTTCCTGGCCCTTAAAAAATAACAGAGACCTACCAACCCCTTGTCCTTATAAGTGACGCGCAAAATAGAAAGGGACCTAAGGTTAAAAAACAGTTTTGTTCAGGAGAGCCATTTTAAAGATTAGGTCCCTTTCTATTTGCGCTTAGAATCATCGACTTCACTTTCATAAAACGCGCATATCTCCGGGAGGGAACACTTTTTGGGCATGGGATCGGTCTCATTCGATGCTCAGATGTTGTCCACATCAAAAAAAGAAAAAAAAATGAAAATTGATTTTTTTACCCTTAGGTCCCTTTCTCTATGCGCTGTCACATATACATTTACTGTACTCATTTAAGTCATTGAATTTCTGGGCACAAGAAGTCCCTTGTCATATCGACCATTCACGGTTACTGCTTGTCTAGTAGTATGGCCATTTTCAAAGTAGTATTGCCCGATCACGATGCCAGCCCACAAAACGCACCATATACTCGTGTGAATACATCGGATTTTCAACAATCACTTGTGTATTCTGACACTCGTTGCTGGAGATGATTGTCTTTGTAAAGCCACCATTCACTTCTGTCTATTCCACCAACTATTCGGCGTAATGACGACCCTTGAAATGGTCAAACGGCATAAGTTCTTGAGTCAATTGTGATGTTTGTGGGATGTTCAATTGTTGGGCACGACGATGAGTCGAGGTTGACGGCTCTTCTGCCAAACTCTCGCGAACAAAATCAGTGTTTTCCGCAGAACGAACTGGGCAAACAAGCACAGGTATTTTTACATTTCCTACAGAACTGGTTTGCTTAAATTTGCTCACAGTTCAGCCCATTGTGGACACATTTGGTCGATTATGCAGACCAACAAAAAATCATGAAATGCACTTTAATTTGAACGCCCCTTTTCATAAAAGGCTTCAACAATCTTTATGCGCTATTCAATTGTGTACTTCTCCAAGGTTGACTTTGTCAAACACGAATGAAGAAAAGTCGAACAAAGTTGGACAAAAAACTTGAGGTAAAGGTGTTACGCACAATTAACATCGTGCATTATGGTTGGGCCACCCGTTGTATGCATTTTAACTACTTTAGACATAAGAGTAGGTTTTGGAATCAACTAGAAGGGAACTAGAATAAAACCCATAGCTTGGACATCAGACATTTTTAGGGGCAGAAACTGCAACGACCGAATAAGCGGCTCGTGGCTGGGATAAACCTGAACCAACATTTACTCAGAAATCCTACCGAGAAACAAACTTCTACAATCTATACTTCTGAATACAAGAATCTTTCATTAGTGCCGCTTATCCCATAACGAGAAGGAAAAGCATTTTAAAGCACATTCAATTTGGTTATCGAGGCATACGAGCATTCCTGGTAAAAATAAGACAAATGAGTTGGACTGACATAAGACATTCTAACACGTTCCAGAGCTTTTGAAAAATGTGGATACATCCTTTTCTACATGTAACCTCAAGGCAGGCGCTTAATGAGGGGACTGCGTCTTGTTCAAATTTAGTGAGACTGTTTTTGACATTTACATAATACTTAGTAGGGACATAAATACTGTTACACGCGTTTTGTGCTGTCAAATAAAAAGTACTGAATGTTTTTGGACCAAATATTTTTTAATATATTTATTGATGTATATTGTATCCAAAAAGAATCTACTTATTCGAAATGTCCGCCTTTTGCCTTTACATACGCCTTAAGTCGCACTGGCCAATCGTCAATAGCTGCACGAACCTCGCCCATTGGAAAATTGACCACAGCTCGAACTAAAGCATTCTTAAGAGATCCAATGTTGGGTTATCTTTTGTGACACACATTGTCCTCTAAAACCGTCCACAATTTGTAATCCAATGGGTTCAAATATGGACTGCCTGAGGGCCATTCTTCAGAGGAAATAAACGCTAGCAAATTGTTTCGAAGCCAGGCCTGGGACGTTTTAGCCTTATGGGCCGGCGCAAAATCCTGCTGGAAAGTCCATGGCTGGTTTTGGAACAGGGAATTGTTAAGAGGCTTCACAATAGCTTCCAAAACGGTTTCTTGGTAAACTTTGGCCGATGTTTTGACTCCTTGTTTGCAGAAATGCAGGTCAGTGACCCCATCGTAAAAGACACCCCACCAAACCATGACTGAAGCCATTTCCACCCTTGGGATCAGTGCAGATGCTCTCTTAGATGACCGCGCATACACTCTTTCATTTTGCTTGTTAAATTTTTCCTGACCGGTAAAAATTTTTTCATCGGTGAACAAAATTTTTCAGTGCAAGTTATCAGCGTGCTTCACCAAAAGACGTATGCATTTTTCCATTCAATTTTTTTACAGCTGCAGTCAATAAATGTCCGGTACGTCGTTTGAAAGCCCCAAGTCCCAAGTCTTTTTTAATGATTCGACTAATGGACTTTTGCGTGATATTCATCTCACGGGCCATGATTTTCTGTTTTCGGAGCGGATTTCAGTGAATTCTTAATTTAACGGCTTTGATGACATGCGGTGTTCGAACAAAGCGTGGGCGGTCCGACCGGGGCGGTCTTTTACATCTCCAGTATCCTCAAACAGTTTTATGCATCGGTAGACGAAAATGCGGCTAATCCCTAGTGGCCGGAACGTTTTGAAAATATCGCTTTTTTCATTTCACACTTGAAAAGCGCTATTACAGCGACACGATTCTCATTATCTGACCACTCCATGATGAAAGTTGAAACAATTTTAAAATCCCGTTATAGAGTAACGCCACTGAGGTTAGCTTTCAAAACCCATATGACGTTAAAGGGGTGTTTTCAGTTCTACTATCGAAATGGGTGTGTTCAATGTTGTAACAGTATTTGTGTCCCTACTAAGTAATTTGGCAACTAAAAATTTTAAAAATTGCTAACATTTAAATAACCTCGTCAATTAAAAATTGTAAAACTTGTCATATCCCATTTGGTAATTCACCTACAAATAACTATGGAGGAGGCCATAAGTAGTTCCTTTAAATCGTCTGACATTCGCATCATTTGTCCCACTGTTCTTTGACAGAATAGAATAGAACGTCGTCGTTTTTAACTAGGGGTCGCAGCTTGACTCTGTCTAAATTTCATACCGTAATGTAAAATGCCTTCATGTACATGTCTGTCGGTGTGTATACACACAGCAATTTATTTAGTTAATCTTTTGCTAACAACTTTGTGTGTATGTATTTTGTTTGAGCGAATTGTGCGTAATTTATTATAAACCCCCTCCTGCGTAGTCAGAAAAGGAAAAATCACATTGGCCACTGGGGCGTATGAGGATTATTTCAAATTATACGCAAAATAATCATACGTCTAGGGAGGCATAACAGCCGAAGAAATGTCTATGCATAATTGGATGGGGGCGGGGAGCCGTTTTGTTGTAGTAAGTGTGCATGACTTTCACACAAGTAAGCCAGATTTGAGTGTGGTTAGGAATGTTCAACATTTTGTCGGCGGTGCACAGTGTGGCAGATTGCAAATCTAACAGGACAAAATTAATAAATCGCGTTGGGTTCACTTTTCACTTATGAATTATGTAAAAATAGAGTTAACAAATATAAATGATTATAAACATTGATTTTTTTTAAATATGGGAAAATTTTTTTTAAATAAAATGAGGCAAAAAGTAGCCAATTCTCAATGTCAAGAAAAAATATTTTTTTTTTTAATATGAAAGTGGTTTCTTCAATGCATCCTCTGATATTTTTTGTAGTTATATATTCTAGTGTTTAGGTTGAATATAAGAAAGATTTATGATTATTAGTAAAATTATTAAGTGAGTTTTACGTAAGGAGTCGGAGATACTCATTTTTAATAATAAAATTAGTTGAATACATATTTGTAATAAATATTTGACGCTAAATGGCATAATGTACCATGGGTATTCATTTAAGTATAAATTTCGTGTGGCAACAATAAAGCTTTTAAAAGCATAAGGTAGTCACTACCTTTAGTTTCCAAAATAATACGAAACCGTTTAATTAATTCTATATTGACACCAGTGATTTCTGAACTCTTTTCTGCTGCTCATTCGTCATTCGTGTTACCTCCATGTTGTGTTGGCATATCTCATTTCGAAATCTCTGTTAAATATATATATATTTTTTTTTTGCAGCCACTTTAGCTTTATTTTCCAGTCCTCGAGCTTGCCAGGTCTTTATAGAAAGCTTATATGCTATATGTAGCACACACTCCATAAAACGCGTAGACATTCCAAAGGTTAAAGATCGTTCATCGACAATTTTGTTTAAAATCACAGATGGTTTATTTAGTTCAGATGTTACAGATGCGGTACAAATTTTACCGTCTATCATAGTAAGCATAAAAGTAGACTCAACAAGAAAACCTTGTTCGCCAATTGTGATTCGAGTTGGAGACAAATCTTTTATTTCTTGCTGTTCAAAATTATCTTCTTGAGAAATTAACTCAGCGGACTCTTTGGCAAAAAATAAACTTGATGGGACGGCAGTATCTTCTAGATGAAGGAGCAGGATTTTGCCATACAATTATTTTTCTTTGTGAAGAACTAAAATTTATTTAAATGGGAACCATTAAAATGCTAAATAAACTTTCATCTGTATGACCCTTCTCCGAAGAAAATTTCTGTTTATACTGATTTTGCTGAGCCCTAACGAATCCCCATTTTATCAAAATATTTAGACGATTTTCATCAATTTTTAATTCATTCATACCGAGTAAAACGTCTTTTTGAACCAAACAAAGCCTTTCATTGGTATGATCCACTAATGACTGGAGTGAACTTTTTGAATGCATCTCAGTGATTTCTGTTTCAGCTGGATAAGAGTTTTTCTTAGTTTTTTGAATATTAGTATAGGAGGGAAGAAGATTTTTGCATTTTGCGTTTACTTTTAGCTGAATAACATCGTATTAATGATTCAAAAAATTAGCATCTACCATTGAAGATCAGGCTTCATCGGGAGAAAGGCTTCCTAAAGGCACAGGCTCAGAGCTTAATCTCTTACACATTTTTTTTCACTTCTGGCTGAATCTCGCTTTTCCATTTTCTTAAACACCATCTCACTAGCTTTCAAAATTTCTTGAGGGTCAGTCGAATCTAAAAGACTTTGTATCTTTCTTTTTTCGTTTATTCACTACAGTCATCACAGTTTTTCGGTTTTCTTCCAGCTTTTTCAGAACTCTTCGGTTATTTCAGGCAATACATACGGTTCATCAAGCCAAACTGAATTTGATCTTAAAAAACGGACACGATTTTGTCTATTTTTCGGCTAGCTTAAACAAAATAATATTTACATTTGCCTTAAGGTTTTTTTTCACGTATATCTCGAAGACCATATCTTACCATTATTAATGCCAATAAGCCGTCTTTGCGATGTATTCTGGGAGTTTTTAAGCATTCTTCAAAAATTTCCTTTCGCGAAAGAGTCAAGGTCATACTTGAATAGTGAAAAATATGTATGGCGGTCGCAAACAGTCGCAAGATGTTTTTGATTTACCTTAAAGTGAACACTTAAAAGATTAACTTAAATATAGTTTTAGACCGGAACTATGCGAAAAACAGGTTAAACTCTACTTGAAAAAAGGAAATATCTTATTTTTGCACTTTCTGAACTTCTCAAAAAAAAAAACAATTTTTTTTAGTACTTACGATGGAAATATTAAAATTAAATTTATAATATATTTCCTTGAAATAGAGCTTAATTACAATAAAAAAAATTGTGACAGTCAAATTACCGTAGCCTCTTTAATCATAAACCAAAGTCACACAAAAAAAGCTTCTCTTCGGAAGCGGAATGCACTTGTTGACAACAACAGACTTTAGAGCTTACTTTTTCCAACTCAGAGCTAACAGCAAAAACAAAAAAAAACATGAATTACAGTTTCCTAGTATTGAGAAGCTCATTAAATGATCAGAAGAAATTTTTGTCGGACTTTTTATTTTTTAATTTTTTCCATCTAGATTTGTGATTTACCACAGTGTGCGGTGTTTTCGGTCCACCTTGTAAATGCCTGCGAGTTTACGTCTACGAGTTTAATCACTAATCCATGTAAATGCTTTAAGCAAGATGACTGAAGTGGTCACCTGCAGTTCATGTTCTTCTTCATGATGTTGGCTCAAAATCACAATGTATGTCACACAAACTAAAACATCATGTATCAAGTGTCGTCTCGCTCTGTTATGGGCCATTTATCTTGAGCGCCTTAAGTACACCTCCACCTCCTCTGCCGAGTTGACTTATACATGGCCCACACATATGGCTAATGTCCTAACGTCCTATGATGATGAAACATCTAGTAAATATCCTGTATATATAAACGAATGCATACATAAATGATGTCCTTTCTAAGCAACAGATGAGTTTGCCACCTCAACAACGAGAGGGCAATAAAATCTATCACATATTTCCTGTCGAAGCAAACGACCGGAGGTCCTTAAAACATTGAAGTAACACCTAGGCCAGAGGGGAAATGGAAATAAATTCCTGATTGCTTAATGGCTGTCATTTATTTCCCTTCCCTCCATGTTTATTGCACAATTTGCGTTAACTTGTATGCCATCATCCTTGCTTCGGCACCTGTGTCCTTTGAATGTTTGGGGTTTTCATCCTGGTTTTTCTTTTACAAAAACGTTTCGAAGAAAATGTACTTTACTCACCTGAGCATTGAATGCATGCCCCAACAATTCGCATAATTGTTTGGCATACTGCTCCGATTTGCCAGTTTCGGTTGCATACAGAACGGTGGCTTTGATACGTTTCGATAAAGCACGTCCGAATAATTTCGATGTAAATTTCACAGCCCTGAAAAGAAACGAAAAAACAACAATACGTGAAAATTACAAAAGATGCCAATATTTTGTTGGAATGAGAATATTTTTTTATCATTGCCGGAATTGGCTTAAATTTATATTCATTATTTTATGACGTGAGTGGAGTTTAAATTTATTATGGCTAAAAAAGGAGCAAGAGCAAGTCGAGGGTATACAGTAGGGAGGGTGGTTTATTATGGAATATCCTAGTTGTGCCTTCAGACGACTTCAAAGGTATCGAAATTATAATTAAATAAAGGGTGTCCCAAGAAGAACGCAATTTTTAAATCTGGCAACATTCGAAGTGTCATTGTTTGACATTTGAACAATTGTTATTGTTTGTTAGTAGAAGGTACGAGGTTAGTAAAAATGGAGCGCTACACGAATGAACAACGCATTCTCATTGTGAAATTGTTTTACCAAAATGGTGAAAGTTTTGCGGCTACAGTTCGCAAATTGACGAGGCCCATTTTCATCTTGATGGCTTCGTCAATAGGCAGAATTGTCGCATTTGGGGTGCGGAAAATCCTCGAGTGATTCACGAGAAGCAAATGCATCCTCAACGTGTCACTGTGTGGTGTGGTTTTTGGGCTGGAGGAATCATTGGACCTTTTTTTTATGAAAATGAGGCAGGTCAAGCGCAAACAGTCAATGGTGTTTGGTATCGTGAAATGATAACCAGTTGCCTAGAATTGAAGAAATGAATGTGGAGGGCATGTGGTTCCAACAAGACGGCGCCACATGTCATACAGCCAGAGAAACAATTCAATTGCTGCATCAGTCATTTCCCGGTCGTGTTATTTCGCGTTTTGGAGATCAGAATTGGCAGTCTAGATCGTGCGATTTAACACCATTAAATTTTTTTCTTTGGGGTTTTTTGAAGTCGATGGTTTACGCGAATAAGCCGACGACGACTCAAGCCTTAAAAGACGAAATTGGACGCTGCATTAATGAAATACCGCAGCATTCATGCAAAACGGTCATTGAAAATTTCATTAAAAGATCGCGTGCATGCCAGCAAAGCCGCGGCGGCTATCTGCACGATATATTGTTCCATACATTACCTCATTCTGTCTACTTTACGATATAATAAAGTTTCACGATTTTTTCTTAAATATCTGTGTTTTATTTAAAATTTAAAAATTGCGCTCTTCTTGGGCCACCCTTTATATTCATAAAAACTTGAAAATGAAAATTTCTTGTCGATTCCGATAAAAACAACCGTCAACGAAAGTACTTTAATAATTACTTCTAATAAAGTCCATTCCATACGAATAAACAAAAATGTCAATAAATAAATTAACGAACTATAGCGCACGCTCGATAACGTGAACACTCCAAAACGTGAACACCCCAAAACGTGAAAAAAATTGTTGTGCATTGACTATTCTAAAACGTGAACAAAGCAAGAAAGCTCTATAACGTGAACTATAGACGTTACATAGGTAATATTGAGTTCAAATAATTCTGATCTTGGGGAATTCCCAAATAGTTAATTATTCGTTTTTTTCGTTGTTACTCGTATGTGTAACACACAAAGTATTTTAGTCGCAATTTTGGCTTTGTGCGGAGCGTTTCGCCTTATATTTATTTTTTGCGTAAAGATGAGTTGTAAGAAACCTGTGTGCTTGACATTAAAAGAAAAAGCTGAAATTATTGGGTTTTTCAAAAAGGATCGAGTGTGGCGTGTTTAGCAAAAAAATATAATGTTGCTAAATCAACAATTTGTGGAATTAAACGGAAAAAAGAAATGATTTTTAAATGTGTAAACAACACATCCTCCGGGTCTGGAAA
Source organism: Hydrotaea diabolus (assembly GCA_963513945.1). Taxonomy (NCBI): domain Eukaryota; kingdom Metazoa; phylum Arthropoda; class Insecta; order Diptera; family Muscidae; genus Hydrotaea; species Hydrotaea diabolus. Next base: position 168,627,264 of record OY740717.1, on the reverse strand, counting down.
AAGAAAAACGCTGCGCACTTCAGAGTTGCCCAACATGGAGAAAGCTCTTTATTGCTGGTTTATTCGTATGCGGAATAAAAACTGGCCAGTTAGTGTTTTAATGCTGAATGAAAAAGCAAAAAAAACTACATTTAAATCTTAAGGAAAGCGAAGGTGGCTTCAACGCTAGTAATGGTTGGCTTCAAGGGTTCAAAAAATGATACGGCGTCCGGCTTCTGCAAATTTCAGGCGAAAAACTTTCTTCGCAGCCTCGACTGGTGGGGCCGTCTAAAGAAAAACTTAATACTGTAATGGTGAGTCTGGCTTATTCTGGAAGCTTCTGCCAGAAAAAAACGTACGTATCCAGTTTGGAAAAGAGAGCCCCAAGAGTAAAGACAGAGAAGCAGCGAGTCACGTTCTTGTGTGGTTCAAACGCCACTGGATCTCACAAACTTTAACTTTGGGTAATTGGAAAGGCAAAGAATCCACGCTGCTTTAAAAACTTTCAGTGCCCCACCGACTACAAAAGTTCAAAATCAGCCTGGATGACGTCGACTAGTTTCAAAGAATCATTTGTTCCACAGGTAAATATTTCCTTTGACTTTTGTACACATTTTTTTATAGTTTGGCTTGTTTTTAAGGTAAAATCGTTTTTAAGAAACAAAAAGTTGCCAATAAAAGTTCTTATTCTAGTCGACAACGCACCTTTCCATCCTAATGAAGCCGAACTGAAAACGGAAGATGGGCAAATCTTTTTTATGTTTATGCCACCAAACGTTACTCCGCTCATTCAATGGATGGATCAGGATGCAATTCAAATCACGAAGCTGCACTACAGAAATAGTCTTTTAGCGTCAGTAGCAGCGACGCAATCTCATCTGCTCGAGTCGATGAAGAAAATACTATTAAAAAAAGCTATAAATCTTTTGGGTGCCGCTTGGATTCGTGTCGGTGACGAAACCCTAGCTAGGTGCTGGAACAACATTTTGCATTTTGCAGGAAACGATGATGATCCCGAAGATGTTATGCCGTTAGCCATTTTGAAGGAAACGTGGATGGCTGAACTTCGCCCCTTGATGTGCAGCATCGTCGATCTCCCTCCTTCACAGTTTACCGACCGTTCAGGAATAGAATGATGCTATCGACGTAGACATTGCGGATAACGATATTGAAGAGGAGGACGATGATGACTGCACTTCAGAAGCATCGGAACAATTTAAACCAAGTGAAGCAGTCCAAATTTTGAACAAAGCGGTACAGTGGGCTAGCCATGAAGACGTCGATCAAAGTGATATGAATGTACAGAGACGTCTAAGAGAGAACGCTGTGTTTCAGTTGTTAGAAAAACAGAAGATACAAAAAAAGATGACTGATTTTTTTAAATAAAAATATTTTTCAGATTTTTATTTCGGTTACGAACAAATTAATGTACAAATAAACAATAAAATATGAATTTAAATGTGTAAATACAAATACTATGCATATCCCCTTCATACGAGGGCAGTTCGGAAACTTCTTAGCCTAGCACAAAAAGCGCGGTATTAACAGAAAAAAGTTAAGTGTTTTGGAAACATCTATCTCTGCTATGAACACATGTTAAATTTTGATCTGGCAACTCCTTCATATAGAAACAGGTGTTTACAAAAGACGCATCCGCGATTTTTTTACAGTGGAAAAATTAGAAATGCGTGGTGTCATTAAATATTTACATAAAAAAGGTTTATCGGGACAAGAAATTCATAATGATATGGTGAATGTGTTAGGTGAAAGTGCTCCTTCATATGCAACAGTAAAAAATTGGGTTGCTGAATTTAAACGTGGTCGTACAAGCATTGAAGATGAACCACGTAGTGGACGTCCAAAAACAGCAACAACAACAGAAATTGTAGCCAAAGTGCATGATATGGTATTAAATGATCGACGAATAAAAGTGCGTGAAATAGCTAATATCATGGGCATCTCAAATGATCGAGTCCATTTAATTTTGCATGAAGAACTACAGATGAAAAAGCTTTCTGCAAGATGGGTGCCGGACTTGTTCACAGCCGACCAAAAACGCATAAGAATGAACATTTCTCAAGCTTGTTTGGATCGTTTTCAGCGAAATAAAATGGATTTTAAGCGTCGTTTCATAACTGTTGATGAGGCATGGATCCACCACTATACTCCAGGGACAAAAGAACAATCCAAACAATGGACTGAAGCTGGAGGAAGTGCCCCAAAGAAGGCAAAAACAATTCAATCGGCTGGTAAAAGGTTATGGCAACGGTTTTTTGGGACTTCAAATGTATTTTATTGATTGACTATCTGCAAAAGGGTAAAACAATAAATTCAGAGTACTATTGCAACCTTTTAGATCAATTAAATGTACAAATTCGAGAAAAACGTGCTGGCTTACAACACAAAAAATAAGTTTTCATCAAGACAACGCACCAGCGCACAAGAGTGTTTTAACAATGGCTAAAATCAACGAATTAGAGTACGAGTTGCTTGACCACCCACCTTATTCTCCTGATTTAGCTCCCAGTGACTTTTACCTGTTCCCAAATCTAAAAAAATTCCTTGCTGGCAAGCGTTTTACCTCAAATGAAGATGCAATTACAGTTGTAAACCACTATTTTGAAGACCTTGAGGAAAACTATTTTAATCAAGGGATAGAATTGCTAGATAAGCGTTGGACTAAGTGTATTGCAGTTTCAGGAGATTATATTGAAAAATAAAAATATTTTTGAAAAACTAACTATTCTCTTTCATTGATATGCTAAGAACTTTCCGAACCGCCCTCGTACTTATTTGGCATTCGAAAGCGTGAACACTTTTGTTAACGTGAACTCCCTTGGTTTTAATTAGTTTACGTTATCGAGCGTGCACTGTATTACGTAATATCAAAGAGAAAATTAGCAACTGGATTCTTTTGAAAATGTGGCAATTCTACACACAGCGCCAAAACTTCCACATTTATTCATAGATTTTCTTCGATTAGACACTGTTTTCTAGAATATATACTGTTTTCTTTATTTGTTTGCTAACAAAAATAAAATCAGAAGAAAAGTTTATATACATATTTTCTAAAGTTTTTTTTTTTAAATTAATAAGCAAAAATCGTTTTTTTTTTTAAAAAAAAAATATTTGTAATCTTTTTGCCCACTGTGCCGTAACTACAGTTTCTGCATAAAAATGCTGTTCATTACAATTATAGTATATGAAATTACTTTTTACTTAGTGTATCAGGCTAGTCATTCAAACTAATAAATTACATTGGCAATTTAAAAAAATAATTAAAAAAAATTTACCCATACAAATTTTTAAAAATTTTTTTTTTAGTTCAGTCAACCAAAATACTCCAGAAAAAAATGTAAACAACCTTTGGACAAAATACCTGTTGCCTAGTGTTATTAGTGACCCTAGTTTTGTTCGCGACTGTACACCGGTTACCACCGATATTACAATAATGGTTTCTCTTTATAAATCTTGTAATCGAAAAAGTTGCCTTTATCATGCCAGTTATTTTTCAACAGCGGCGACTTTACGAGTTAGAGATTTATCTTTAAGCCATGTAAAAACTTCTCTATAAAATGCATTACCGATTCAGAGCCGGCGTTAAACAGTAAGTCCTGGTCAGTGGGATTAAGATTTGAATCGCGCACAGCTCAGTGATTTGAGAGAAGTTATCCTAGTTTCTTAAGGGGAATGTTGTGTAATAATTACGATTTTCTCTTAAAAGGCACATTTTTGTAAACAAGCTTTACTTCTAGCTTAAAAGGCGCTCCAGGGCTAATTAGCGCTTAACTAAATGTCATATTGGTGGAAAGCAACAAAACTAGTATTCTATTAATACTTGCTTACTAAACGAGTAAGTGGCGATACTTTGAAAACTTTACAAGAAGTTTTTGAAATTTAGCTACTACAAAGATCAGAGCCGCCCATGCCATACCAAACCGGCTCTGTTTTTTGTAGTAGCAATATTGGCCGTGTTCTATTAGCAACACGCTTAGAAGTTCGCTAACGCGATAACTTTACACCAGTGTACAAGAACATGAAAATGATTTTGTTTACAGAAAACGAAAGAAATTTAGCTTTAAAACCCGTTTGTTGTAATTGATTTACATTTTTGAGAAGAAAGTTATTCAAAAATAACCTTTAGCAAGTTTAAGCGAGCTCGGTTATTGCTCCTTTATAGTATTTCTTGAATAACTTTTTTTCTACAAATTACAAATTTTTAAATCGAACGTGTTATGAGTCTTAAAGTCAAAACTATAGCCATCACTTACTCGTGTAATATGCGGGTAACCACTTTTTGCAACCAAGTCCGTCAATATGACGTTTAGTTCAGTGATAACTTAAAATAAGCGACTCACTTTATTCCCTACCACTAAAGCCCTATTCCGACCACCATTTCTTAAAGAAATTTCACTAGAATAGAAAGTTGAGGCAAACAAATAGTCACTCCGTTTAAACTGCAAAGCTATGGCAGACATCAGATGTGCTCATGCTACATTAGGTATCGCAGTAATAGCAAAAAGCCCTATAACACTTGGTCACTCTGACCTTAACAAGCAAGCACCCATTCCAATCTACAACAGCCGCCTACCAAAAATGACAGCTTAGTAGTTTAAAGCTATTGCCAAGAGGCAGACTTCTTTCATCACCTTCCCCAAGTACAGATTCAACAGCTGTCCCATGCAGAGCTTGTAAATATTTTTAATTGAATTTTAAGATTTTCAGCGATTACACAGCACTAGCAACAACAATTGAACAAAGCCTAAAAGTAATGCCCACATCGCTGCTCGCTGTCGTCCATCACACATTTTTTTCTCTTTTGTTGTTGGCAGTTTTACCTTTCAAAACAAGGATTTTCAACTAATTTTGAAGTGGCGCTAAGCACCGGATACTCCCCAAAAGCCGCCAATGAATGGAAAAAAACACAACAAAAACGTTTATTTAAGCGCTGTCATCATCATCAGTTTATGATGGCTCTTCGTTCTTGCTGTTGCTGATGCTCTCTTGTTGTCGGCGGCAATGTTGCCGTTACTGGTGGTTGGTGTTGTTGACTTTATGCCATCCCAGCGCAAGCAAATAAAAAACAAAACAACAACATCATTATTGTTGTTGCTGCTGCCGCTGCTGTTGTTGTTGTGTTTCAAAACAATTACAAGAACATCAAAAACATGTCATTTACAAACACAACAACTCGGAGTCTAAATGACAAGGACCACACACACACACAGCCACACTCATACGCAGACATACTTACGTAGCACACGGACACCCTCACACGAACACATACATTCTACCAGCTGACAGCGCCACTCACATGCTCATGCCCCATAAGTGGCAGTCTGGCGCGTCATTGTTATTGTTCAGCGACCGGGTTTTTGTTGCTCTCAAAACACTCATTTTGGATGGGACTTTATTTTTTCAATCTGTTCACTTCTCCTGCCACTTGCCAAGCTTAGAAAAGCCGAAATGCCTCTAGACCACTAAGAGCCCAATCTCGAGCAGAAGCGGGGAAGTATAGCCAATGCCAAGGTATGATGGTTTCTGAGAAGGCACATAACGCATGTTGGCGGTTGGGTTGGTTTAAAAAAAAGTTAAATTAGCAACCGTAGGCACTGACCGACTTTATGATATCCTACACGACTTTGAACAGACCTTTTCAGTCAATCCGGAGATGCGCCATGGTGATAAAGGGTTAGAGTTTCTGTGCTTGGACTCAGGCAAACACTAAGTCATTTTACTAAGAAACGCTCTAGGATATCCAGAAGGTGTGAAAAGTAGTAAGATCCCTTAATCATTCCACCAGCTTAAGCAGGGACCTGGGCTAAAGCTTGTAGGGTATTACTGACTTTTTCGTTTACAGCTTATTTTAGCTGATGAAGCAGCCATGGTCACTAGGGCCATGGCTTTAAACATAGAGATATTGAACCTAATATATATCCTTGGCCAGAATTGACTGAACAAAAATTTGAAAAAAATAATTATGGCAGCAGGTTTAATAGTCAATTTTAGTTGATTAGAAAAGTTGCTCCGATTTCTGACTACATCTTAAATTACTCAGTCAAATTTAATCGGATTGTAAAGTTTATTAGTTTGTTGGACGCTGATATATAACTAAATTACAATAATAGAACTAAAATACAACACTTTGAAAGAAACCCGAAAAAAAATTAGGCAGCTGAAAGTAGTTTTCAGTAACGAAAATTCGAACTTTCTGTAGAATTTGGCTGTATCCATAACAATTCTTATCCGAAATAAGAGCGCTGTTTATCGCTGAAAAGGTCAACTTCTCCTTTAAACACCACGCTCAATAAATTGAAAATCGTTTCACAAATAAAACAGTTAGGGGGTCTTTTATTCAACAAAACCGAAAATAGCGGTTTATGTGAATATCTCCTAAACTAGGACGACGAATCTGGAAAATCGGAGGACAGATTTATGTTCAGCAGACTTAAATCAACTGAAGTTGACTATCAAACCTTTTGCCGCAAATTAAGTGTTGACCAGTACTACTCATTTGTCTGAGAGTCTTCAACCTGTTATTCATCTTGCATGTAGGGAGTTAAGTAGCCACAAGTTCCGTAACCAATTTCTTTTGGGAGGTTAACTTATGTTGGTTGGTCCAAAAAAGTTTCTGAGGAATTCACTTCATATTTTTTATTATACGTTATAGAAGGATCTATAAAAAGTCACGGCTTCCGATTGTCCACATTTTAAATGACTCTGAGACATAATGGCGGTTCAATGCCGTTAATGTGCCGCCTTATCCTTTAACTCTTGAATTGTTCTTGGCTTATTACGTACACTTAACATCGCCACGACGCACTGGGGCTAGAATTTGATTTCGTTAGCCAAAAGTGTAATTTTTTTGTCCGTTGAACCAATTCCGAGGAGCTTTTAGCGATTTATCAGCGTAATCCTGTTGATGAACCATGGATTCATCACTACATCCCAGAATGCAAAGAACAGTCAAAACAATGGATAGAAGCTGGTAAAAGTGGTCCCAAGAAGGCGAAAACTGTTAAGTAAGCAGGAAAAGTAATGGCCACAGTATTTTGGGATGCAAGGGGTATTATATTTATTGATTATCTTGAGAAAGGAAAAACTATAAATAGTGAATATTATTGTGCATTATTGGATCGGTTGAGTGAAGAAATCAAGATAAAACGACCGCATTTAGAAAAAAAAAGTTCATAAAACGCTCATATCTCTGGGAGGGAACACTTTTGGGGCATGGGATCGGTCTCATTCGATGCTCAGATGTTTTTTTTTTTTTTTTTTTTTTTTTCAATGTTTATTTGGTTAACAGAATTCATATTTTTAAACTATAAATAAACAAACAGTAGTTGGTATGACATATTATACACAGTCCCGTAATCGGGCTCTCAAGTATAGTTAATATACGTGTATACATTATTTTAAACTTCATATTCTTAAGTATGCGGTATATAAGTACATATGTATAGATTTGTGTAAAGAAAAATGTTGAAAACTTCACTTTTATATTGGAGGCAAAGATAAAATGCTGTTGTCAGGGTATAAAAACGGTGAAAAAGAAGTTATTGGCTGAGCCACCAATACTTGGTAATATCCATGTTCGGGAAGATATATTTATCTCCTAAATAAAATCCTGTGTCAAACCTTCTGTTGTCCTGTGTCAATTGCTTACAGAGAATTGTTTTGATATTGGCTCGTCTATATATGTGGTAAAATATAGGAATGCCGGAATTGTCTTGGATAAATCCTTTACTATCAAGGTATACAAATGCTTCAGGCGGTACAAAACCGGTTTGTAATGTGTTACATATATATTCGTCACTGGCATAGTATGGTGCTAGGATCAGATTGTTACTTTTGCAATCAAAACTTCTCAAAATGTGATTTCTTATCAGATGGATGATAAAATTATCGATTCTACTTATTTTTGATGTATGATACAGTTTTTTGTTCGGTACATACTTTGTAAATTGGCTTTCTGGCGATCGGTAAAGTGAAGTACACGATCTCAAACATTTCCTTTCAAATACTCTCATTTTCTCCATGTATGAAGGAGAAATATTGAACCATATTTGACAACCATATGTTAAGATAGGTCGTATAAGAATCTGATACAATAAAACTTTTATATGGGAACTTATATATTTTGAGAAGAAAAGTCTTTTGTGTAGAAAAAAAGATTTTCTTGCCTTTATAATTTGTAAGTCAATGTGTTTATTAAAGTATAAAAATTTATCTAGGTTAATCCCTAGATACTTTACTATGTCTTTGTTTTTAATATTTATATTATTTGACGATTTCAGACAAAATTGTTTCCAATTCTTTTTAATGTTGTTGTTACATTTTCCAACGGGCGGCCGAAACAATATAGTCTCGCATTTGCTATAATTTATTTTCATTTTCCAATCTTCTGTGTATTTCGTAACAATATTAAGGTAAACCTGCAGTTTGTTGTTTATTTTTTCTATTTTGTCATCAGCATGAAATATTATTATATCGTCGGCAAACCCAATTATATTGTCTATTTGTTCCAACAGCTCATATATATATATGTTAAAGAGAATAGGAGAATTCACAGTTCCTTGTTGCAATCCGTTAACAATCAGGTACTTATTCGAGCATTCTTGATTCTTATTGCATATAGCGAACAATTTGTTATTAAGCATATTATGAATGAGAATGGTTAGATGGAGTGGAAATTTGTATTTAAGAAGTTTATATATTAAACCTGGAATCCAGATACTGTCGAAGGCTTTCTCAAAGTCTATTAGACAAGCGCCAGTACAAAGAGACTTATTTAAATTCTAGTTTATGCTAGAAACAAGGTTATGAATTGCGTGTATTGTTGAGTGTCTAAATTTAAAGCCGAACTGCTTGTCGTTTATTAATTTCACTCGTTCGCAGTGATTTGATATGTTCTCGATGCTCAGATGTTGTCCACATCAAAAAAATAAAAGTGAAAATTGATTTTTTTTACCCTTAGGTCACTTTCTCTATGCGCTGTCACATATGGATGGTGGAGGGTATATAACGTTCGGCCTGGATTAAGTTAACAACGTTTTTACTTGTTTTTGTATAATGTTGTCCGATCCATTTATAAGTAATGTTTTTTTTTGTCTGTAATAATTTTAAGTAAAATCCTTTTTTAATGTTTTGTTTTCAGCCGCCCCGAAAAATGTATTCCAATGTCCATTTCAAAGCCGAAAATATCGACGCGCCACTGCCTTAAATTTTGCAGTGCAACAATACGACGGCTACCTATAATTCAGCCTGAAAAACGAACGGAATTGGCATAGAGCAAGTCGTAGAGATTTAGTGGACAATATTTGATAAGGTAAAGTATCTACTTATAATAGAATTAACCACACGCAGAAAAAAAGTATGGTTGGGGTGAAAATATTCGAAGAGGATCATACTATTGTTGGGTATATGGTTGTCACACAACAATATTATGATCCTCACAACAATAGTATGATTCACACATAACCATACTATGATCCCCACAACCATAGTATGATTCACACTCAACCATACTATCATCGTGGAGATGATAGTATGGTGGAGTGTGAATCATACTATGATCCTCACAACCATAGTATGATTCACACTCAACCATACTATTATCTCCACAACTATATTATGATCCTCACAACCATAGTATGTTTCTCATACAACCATAGTATGATCCTCACAACCATAGTATGATTCACACGCAACCATACTATGAGCCCCACAGCCATAGTATGATTCACACTCAACCATACTATAATCCCCAAAATTATTTATTAGGATTGGTTATTGTTGTTATTCAAAAATAGAGATTTTTATTAAGTACTCGTATGTTATTTTAAATTGCATTACTATTAGTTCATAGCCAGATTTGATGTCATGTTTTTATTAAACATTTCATTCAAGAAACAAAAATATATATTCCAACGGCAATCGAAAATACTTTTAGTTGCCAGCAGGGGTGAATGCGACTTCACCATCCGTAGACCGCAAGTAACAAATGTGATTTTACCATGATCAATGGCTATATACATAAGTGCAGGCAGATTTTAAATAAACGAGAACCAGTCGGTATTAGAGTATTTCACCGAACAAAGAAAACACAACAAAAATCCCTTGAACTACATTCCGATTGTTGTTGTTTTTTTAATGGACTGCAACCATATATCGTGTGTATGTGTTTTTTTGTATATCGAAAAAAATACGCACACACATACATGTATGCTCTATAAAACCTGTTTTGTTAGGTTCATAGTCGCAACCATACTGTATGATTGCCGTAATCAAATTATTGTTAACGTAAATTTTAAACAATACTTTTGTTGCACCAAACATGTTTATATGGTTGCTACAACCATATTTTCATTTCTAAATTTGGCAATAATACTATTGTTACATTTCAACAATAGCAATATTGTCGCAATCATACTATTTTCAAAATAAAATTCAAAAAACTATACTATGGTTGCGACGAACATGCTTTTATTGTAGAGAACATATTAGTGATACGGTGACCATAGTGTAACCATATCTTTTCTCTGCGTGCATGTTTTGACTCCCAGGCGCCAAAAAGACAAGAAGAATAAAGGGTTATAACCCTTTCCCAAGAATTTTTATTCATGTTGTGATTATCGATGGCAAAGGCTTTTAACATAAATGCAAGAAATACCTCTTGGTGAAGGTTTAGGGTCGCGAGTCCTTAGCTAAGGTTTGTCTAGAGAAATACCTCTTGCTGAAGGTTTAGGGTCGCGAGTCCTTAGCTAAGGTTTGTCTAGAGCTGAAAGTTTTTAAACCCGTTTGAATGCCGGGTAAACAGTAAAGAGTTTTATTTAGGGCAATCCTTTGGTACTTAGCGAAGGATATAAAGTGTGGTTAAATTTTAAGGGCCGATGTTGAATGTGAACCGCGCCTAAACGTCAAGTTTTTTTCTGCATTTCATTTGATATTTTTCAATTTCAGACTAACTCAATTTGAACCATGGAAAGATACAGAAGCGAGCAACGCTTTAAAGTTATTCAGGCTTAATATGAAAATGAAAACCAATTTTCGAAGAAAATCATCTTCAGTGATGAGGCACATTTTCACCTCAGTGGATTCGCCAATAAGCAGAATTGCCGCATTTGGGCGAATAATAGTCCAAGAGTGATTGTCGAAAAAACAATTCACCCACAAAAAGTGACTGTTTGGTGCGGTTTATGGGCTGGCGGCATCACCGTAGTTTTTTCAACATAAGGCCGGTCAGGCAGTTACTGTGAATTGTGTTCGCTATCTGGAGATGATAACGAAGTTTTTATGGCCCGAATTGGAAGATATGGATCTGGACGTTATTTGGTTTCAACAGGGCGGTGCCACTTGCCACTCAGCTAACGAAACAATGGCTCTTTTGCGCGACAAATCAACATCGGCCCTTAAAATTTAACCACCCTATATAAAATTCAGCCCTATATAAAACCCTATATAAACCCTATATAAAATTCAGCAACTTACTCAAGTTAGAAGAGAAGTAGGTTGGATTTTCTTAGAATTTTATTCATTTTTAATTGAAGTCAAAAAATAAAAGTCAATTTTAAAAAATGTATTTTGAAAAATGTAAGTGAGATCTACAACAGTAATTCTCGTTCGTTTGGTGAGAACCTGGTCTTAAAGAGTTCGGTTTTCTTTCCAACAATTGCGGCGAAGCGATCTGAGGAAGAGCATCAAGGACCCGACTTGTCTTTTAGTTAAAGGTACGAGTAGATGCAAGAAGTGACATTTCTGTAGATGCACAAAGTTTTGATCCGGCTTATCTCTGTTCAATGTTTCAAAGGAAAAGACCGAAATAAACAAACGAGCTAAAAAAAATTTTAAAAATTGCTTAAATATTTTTAATGAATTTTTCTGCGTCATAAATATATATTTTGGAATCTTCAAACTAAAATATTTTTGAAGATAAGAAGCTCGTATTTTCTTGCAGCTAAAATTCAAATACCCAAAATTGCTCTTGCAAATAAAAATGGCAATTTTTTAAAATTCTTTAAATATTTTTAATGACACTTTCAGTCTTTTAGCTTCGGTAGCCATCCCTTATTGTCACTGCTCGTTGCCTTTTTTTGGATTCGTGTTTTCTCACTCGTAGAACTGTTGATGGCTTTAATACTTGTATGACGCCTGTTTAACAATCCACCATAGAATTATTTTATGCACCTCACAGGGGTCATATAAAAAAATCATAATACCAGAAGGGTCTGCAGGCGATGATACATCGGGGATGGATGACAGGTGGAGATAAACATTTACTGGTACACACTCGAGCACACTCACACACACTCACAGGTTTATGACACAGTTTGTTGTAAAATGTTGCAAAATTGGAGCTCGTCCTAGCCACGTTTAAGGTCTGTGGGCCAATTTAATGTAATAAAAAGAGAAAAAGCAATTTTTTTTCCATCCGCTCTTTACGAGTCACAAAAATATGAAACCATCTGATGTGTATGTGTGTGTGTGATATGACTGGGGATTATATTTTGACAACACCCTAGTATAGCCTAGGAATAGTAAAATTTACGAGGCAGCCCATTAAAGTGATTTGAATGTTCACAAGCGGGAGAGAAAAAATTATTAAATTCTAGTGTCACTAGGAATTTTAGCACTTCTGGAAATTAAATCAATTTTGTTTTTGTTACTCTCACTTTTTCATTAGTTTCGCTAATGGATGGATGGACGGACGGACGGCTCCCGAGTGAAGTGCGTTCCATTAACTTGTACTTTTTGCCCTCATGCATGTGAATGCTATTTAGAGGACGTCGATGATGGTGACGTTGTTGCAACAAATTTTGCATGTCGCTTGCTGTTTAGTGCGAGCCATGTGATTTTATGTTTAACTATAGGGCGGTCCATCTAGAGGTATTTTTTCAGATCAAAAAAAATTTTACAATTCAAATCAAGTGTGGAATCTTTATTGGTAAATTGAAAATACATTTAATGGCATTTATTTTTTGAAAATAACCTTCAAATGTTGGCAACTGTATTATGGAAATGAGCGTTCGGTGAGAAACGGGAAGATCCGCTGTTTTCGACCAAAATTTTGTTCAGCGATGAGGCCCATTTCGGGCTCAACGGCAAAGTCAATAAACGAAATTGCCGCATTTGGGCTGAAAAGCAACAAGAAGAGGTTCAAGAGGTGCCATTATACCCAGAGAAAAACACGATTTGGTGCGGTTCTGAAGCTGGTGGAATCATCGGTGAAATTTTTTTCAAAAATGATGATGGCTGGAACGTAACCGTGAATGGTGCTCGCTATCGAGCCGTGATATCGATCTTTATGCTGCCTGAAATTGAAGACCGAAATCTTGACGACACTTGGTTTCAACAGGACGGTGTCACTTACCATACAGCTGCTCAAACAGTGGATGTACTCAGAGGTCATTTTGAAAAGCAGCTAATTTCACGATTTGGACAGGTGAGTTGACCGCCTAGATCGAGTGATATCACACCTTTAGACAGTGTTCTTTGGGGTTACGTAAAGTCCAAAGTCTATGCTGACAAACCAGCTACGATTGAGGTTTTGGAAGCCAACATTACGCGTGTCATTAAAGCCATACCGGTCGAAATGCTCGAACGAGTCATCCAAAATTGGACCCTCAGAATGGAAACCCTGAGGCGTAGTTGCGGCCAACATTTGAAGGAAATTATATTGAAAAGATAAATGCCATAAAATGTCCTTTCAAATAACCAATGAAGATTCCACACTTGATTTGAATTTTTATATTTTTTTCTTCTGAAAAAATACCTCTTGATGGATCACCTTATACAAACTTGCCGTTGTTTGCATATAAAAAAAGAACAAGGGGTACCTCGGAGTTGCCATTAAATTCACAGTAAAATGTTATAGTCAAATAAACGACTGGAAGAGGTAATAATTTAAAATATTTTTAAAGCTAACGTCAATGGCGAATATTTCAGAAACCTATCTATAGTCGTTTAAAAATAGCAATTTCAGATGTGACAATGACTGGGTATATTCACCCACAGAACAAATTAGTTAGAAAAGAGGAATTTCGGTTGCAATCACCAAATGTTTTTTAATCGTTATGGATATTCGGTTCAAAATACCACAAGATTGTAAATATGATCATCGTGCTGTTCCACAACTTATTTATCGGTCATACCAATAAAACGCGAAAAAAGGTATTTAGTTGCCACAACTACCAACCAATAGTTCTGCAAACATTTTGTTGCTGTAACCAATTATTTACAAGTTGGTAAATGTGATCATCGTACTGTTCTCCCAACTTATTGATCGGTCATACAAATGAAACGCGAAAAAGGTATTTAGTTGCCACAACTACCAACCTATAGTTCTGCAAACATTTTGTCGCTGTAACCAATTATTTACAAGATGATATTTATCGGTCATACCAATGAAACGCGAAAAAGGTATTTTGTTGCCACAACTACCAGCCAATAGTTCTGCAAACATATTATTGCTGTAACCAATTATTTACAAGATGGTTAATATGATAATCGTACTGTTCTCACAACTTATTTATCGGTCATACCAATGAAACGCGAAAAAGGTATTTAGTTGCCACAACTACCAACCAATAGATCTGCAGACATTTTGTTGCTGTAACCAATTATATAATGGTATTTTTTAAAATATGTTAGTTTGATTATTACTGACTTAAAGCCAATCGATTAACCAAATGTTTTTTCCAGTTAAAATCATCTTTTCCACTTTTTCCTCGTCTTGGCCCTTTCTGTGAGTACTTCAAGTAAAGGGTGTTTTTTTCAGACGTGTGGTTTGCAAGAAGAAATAAAACGCATATAAATATATTGCCAAGAATTTAGCTTTATTACAAAGACAAGGGCTTGCCATTATGTTTTAAAAATGATGAAAATGAAGTGGACGCCGCGGCTGGCTCGAATTAATTCCAGCCAAGAGGCTGGAACCAATTTCAGCATCATTTTAGGCCGTATGTCAGCAATAACGCGTCGATTATTCTCTTCCAAGGTGTCAATCGTGTCGGCCTTATCCGCGTAGACAAGCGATTTCACATATCCCCATAAAAAATAGTCCAGCGGTGCTAAATCTCTCTATCTTGGAGGCCACGCCACAGTTACACGACCCGAGATAATGCGCTCACCAAAAGCTTCCTTCAATAAATTTATTTTTTCATTGGCTGTATGGCATGTGGCGCCGTCTTGTTGTAACCAAAGGTAGTCCACATGAACATCCTCCAATGCAGACACGAAAAAATCATTGTAACATTATCGGCTTCACTTTTTTGAGAAATATGGACTATTGATTTCCTCTGCCCATATAGCACACCAAAGAATGACTTTTTGAGAATGTACGGGCGTCTCAACAATGGCTTGTGGATTTTCATTACTCCAAATGCGACAATTTTGGTTATTAACGTAAGTATGTACAATTTCATAGTCGATTACAATTCCAGTTTGCTTAATTACTTCCCCCAATGCATTACTTGCCGATAAAGAGTTTTGACTATTCACACCTATAGCCTTTCCAATTATGAAACAAGCATATAAATAGAATATTAACAATGATGTCTTGTAGAAATTCGTATTTGTAATGTTTTTAAATTTGTCAATATTAGTTAGTTAGAGAGGTTGTAAACGATCGCTGAACAAAATTTTCTTGTAAAAATCAGGATTGGTGGCCATCTCGTTTTGGGCCCATTCACAGATCGTGTGACGCAAGAATTGAAGCCGAACAACCATCAACGTTCAGCTTCAATTCTTGCTTTAGTTGGATTTTGTAAGTCCGCAAACCGCAAAACCTTCCATGAAGTGGATGGACATAGTTCCAATTGTAGCCCGTGATGACGTATTGATTCATTCGAGCCATCTTCGATACTCTGCTCCACAGCAGCAATTGCGCCTTCGTAGCGCACTGTACGGCGACTGTAAGTATGCGCAATATCCACTACAGTAAAGTGGTGCAAAATCGATCCATGGTTGCTCGAATTACCGACTCTGCTGGGCGATTATGTCAACCGAATATTGGACGCAGCGCGCGAAGCATCGCTCGAACCAAACTATTATTTTGGTAATAAATTTCCACGATTTGCAAACATTGCTCCGAAGAAAATCTATTCATTATGAAATGGCAAACCAAAAGGAGCATTAATCAAGTGACAGCTGTCAAAAACACCAACTTCGAAAAAAATGTGGCCAGATTGAAAACCAAACGTCTAAAATAACACCCGTTAAACAAATAAAATAAATAAAAAACGTTTATATTTCTGTTAAATAACCGAATACATAAAATGGTGTTTTCAGTAGGTCCAGTTAACAAATGCTCGTGGTAATGCCAATCGAATGCAAAGTCTACTTATGGCCCATAACCTATTACAACAACCAATAGATGTTCAAATTCAGTTCCAATAACACTGTGGAACAAATTCAGGTTAGCAAAAGTTAGGTCGATTCTGAGAGTGAGGGGTGAAAATATAGGCTACATTAAAAGACCCGTATCACGGCGTTTGTTTGTGTAAGTTCGAATTTTTTTTAATCGACCTTCGAACTTTGCAGTCAAGTGCCGATTTTCAGCATATTGTTTATATGGTTTTTTGGCTATAACTCATCGACTAATTGATATTTTTTCAATCTGTAAAAGCCAAATAAAATTAAAAAAAAAAAATTTAATAAATTGATTTAGAAAATCTTTGCTTATGAAGCAAAAGTTGGAAAAAATATTTTTTTCATGCTTTTTGAAAATATTTTCTGCAAAACTAAGTCCTTTTTGCTTTCTGTTTGATCTATAATACGCTTCTTAGTTTCTTCAATAAATTTCATTTGAAAAGAAAACAATCGTAATAAAAAATTTGCGTTTTCCAGCTTAATATTAATTTAATTCTCATTTTTTATGTAATTATTTTGTTCAGTGTTGGTTTTGAAGAAACATTGAAAAAGAAAAAGAAGTATAAGTAATTAAGAAGGGAAGTTCCAAGAATTAGGATTGGTATGCCAAAAGGCATAGCCTTCTTTTTTTCACTTTTCCATTGCATAAGAGTTGAGTAGCAATTAAAGCAAACTTGTTTAGGGGCATTGTTTACGTCAGTGATGAACTCATGCGAGAAATATTGGTTGTAGAAACATTCGGTTGTAGCGATGGAATACATGGATAGTACGTGCAACCACCAACATTTGGTTGGCAAAATATTCGGTTGTGGCAACAAATCTGTTTTTTGTGTGTAGGGGAAAACTTCAAGAAATGAAGGTTGTGTGAAAAATGTTAGTCTTTCCGAAGAGACCCCAAAAAAAGTCTAATAGGAGCTAAAATTTAATAGATTTAAGGCTTGATCTATTGATAATCTTCGATATATCGGGTTATCCATTGTCAATTTATAAAATCAAATAAAAAAATTCAAATCAAGTGTGGAATCTTTATTGTTCATTCATTCGAAAGGACATTTTATGCCATTTATATTTCGAATATAATTTCCTTCAAATGTTGGCCGCAACTACGCCTCGGGGTGTTTATTCTGAGGGCCCAACTTTGGATGACTCGATCAAGCATTTCGACCGGTATGGCGTTAATGACACTCGTAATATTGGCTTCCAAAACCTGAATCGTAGCCGGTATGCCATCCCCAAAGAAAAAAGTCTTAAGGTGTGATATCACACGATCTAGGAGGCCAACTCACCGGTCCAAAACGTGAAACTAGCTGCTCTTCGAAATGACCTCACAATACTCGTAGATAAATTGTTTGAGCAGCTGCATGGCAAGTGGCATTGTCCTTTTAAAACCAAATGTCGTGAAGATAACGGGCTTCAATGTCAGGTAGCAAAAAGTCCGATATCATGGCGCGATGGCGAGCACCATTCAAGGTTTCGTTCCGGCCATCATCATTTTTAAAAAGATATACACCGATGATTCCACCAGCTTATAAACCGCACCAAACCGTGGTTTTCTCTGGGTAAAATGGCACCTCTTGAACCTCTTCTTGTTGCTCTTCAGCCCAAATGCGTTAATGTTGTCTATTGGCGTTGCCGTTGAGCCAGAAATGGGCCTCATCACTGAACACAGTTTTGATCAAAAACAGTGGATCTCTTCGTTTCTGACCGAACGCTCATTTCCATAATACATTTTCACAATTTGAAGAAGTTGTTAAGGTGTTAGTCTTTCCATAGTGAAATGACAAACAATACTGAAAAAAATAAAGTTTAACATAACTCACGCGCAAAAAACCATATTGAAAACCATACCTCTAGATTGATCACCTGCTATACTTATATAGGCCTAAATAACATTCGGTTGTACTGATACTTGTGTAAATTGGAACCGAATAATCATTCGTTTAGAGCAAGAAAATCGGTTTTATTGAACAATATGTTATCTACAAGGTGTCCGCCGGGAAGGTATACTACTTTGTTTTGCCGCCATTTTGGTAAACATTAGTCTTGACAGTTCATATTTGGCAGTCGTGAAGTAGAGACATGGTAAATTTATCGTGGAAAATATTCGATAAACCAACGTGTTTTTAATCGTTAAAACATTTTTTCAAAATCAATCATCGATTACTGTGGCGATGAGAAAGTTACGTGAAATTTTTGGGAGAAACAACATGTCAACAAAACGCGCTATTTATTGTGAAGTGAATGATTTCGAAGAAAGAACGTCTATAGCTGATAGACCCAAGCATGAACCACAACGTACTGCGAGATCGGCTGAAAACATTA
Organism: Hydrotaea diabolus; assembly: GCA_963513945.1. Classification (NCBI taxonomy): domain Eukaryota; kingdom Metazoa; phylum Arthropoda; class Insecta; order Diptera; family Muscidae; genus Hydrotaea; species Hydrotaea diabolus. The sequence continues at coordinate 168,608,595 of OY740717.1, read as the reverse complement.
CTGCTGCTCAAGAAAGTGTTCAAAACAATTCATCAACCTCAATTCGACGCCGTGCTCAGGAGCTTGATCTTCAAAGAACCACTTTGGCCACAATTTTGCACAAGGATTTGCATTTGTTTCCATTTAAGCTTCATTTGACACAAGAGCTTCTTGCACAAGACCATTTATGCCGCCGTACATATGCCAATAGAATGTTACAGCTCGCCAATGACAACCCCGATGTCCATAAAAAAATCATAATGAGACCGAAGGCACATTTTCGTTAAATGGATATGTGAATAAAAAGAATATTCGGTTCTGGGCAAGGGAAAACCCTCAAATTATTCATCAGTCACCTTTGCGTTATAAGTGAAAGTCTGGTTTGGAATCATTGGACCTTACTTCTATAAAAATGAAAACGCCGTAACGGTAACTGTCAATGAGGAGCGATATCGTGATATGATTGAAAACTTTTTAACGCCAGAACTGCATGCTTTGGGCTTGATTAACATGTGGTATCAACAAGACAGTGTCACATCGCATACAACCTGGATTACAATGGAATTACTGCGAGACCTCATTCCACAACAAGTTATTTCAAGAAGTGGTGATGTTGATTGGTCTTCACGGTCGCCTGATTTGACTGCTCCGGACTTCATTTTGTATGGATATCTGAAAAGCAAGGTTTATGCAAACAAGCCAGAAACGCTTGAGCAACTCAAACAAAATGTTCGTCAGGAAATTAATGAAATACCACCGCGTGAAATGTGTGAGAATGTAATGAAAAATGTGCTCAAAGGGGCTCGCATTTATGAGGCTTACAGAGGCGGAAATTTATCTGATATTGTATTCCATACATAATTGCCGACATTAAATTAAACATTTATCAATATAAGATCGATTCTCTTTCATTAAAACAAAAATTATAAACAAACAAACCCCGAGAAAAAACATGGTTACTACATGGTCACGGCAATAATAATATGTTCTCCGCAATAAAAGTATGTTCGTCGCAACCATAGCATGGCTAACTGAATGTAGTTTGGACAATAGTATAATTGCTGCAATATTAATATTGTTGAAATGTAACAATAGTATTATTGCCAAATTTAAAAATGAAAATATGGTGATAGCAATAATATAAATATGGTTGGTGCGACAAAAGTATTGTGTTTTATGTTGACAATGATATGATAACGGCAATCATACTGTATGATTGTAATTTGTATTCATTTAAATATGCGTTTAAGAACAAATGTTATTGGTACGGATCTAATGCAATAATAGTACTTTTTTATCGAAATTAAAATTTTTTAAACAAGCTGCTTTGTTCAACTAAAAAATTTTTAATAAAAACGCTTACGTTTATTTAAACTTATTTTTTCTACTGTGAAATAAATCACTCCTTTTATTTTGAATTTTATGTATTTTTGAATAATTTTCATAATTCAAATCGATTGTTGAAACTTTACCCAATTATAATAAATTATATTGGGGATCATTGTATAATTGTGTGTGATCATACTATGGTTATAAGGATCATAACATGGTTGCGTGTGAATCATACTATGGTTGTGAGGATCATACTATGGTTGTGCAGATCATAGTATGGTTGAGTGTGAATCATACTATGGTTGTGGGGATCATAGTATGGTTATGTGTAAATCATATTATTGTTGTGAGGATCATGGTATGGTTGTATTTGAGTCATACTATTGTTGCGAGGATCATAATATTGTTTTACCACAACCATATACTCAACAATAGTATTATTCTCTTCGAATATTGTCACCACAACCATACTTTTTTTCTGCGTGACGGACACCCTGTTTGTGGGAGAGAACAATTTATAAACTTGTTTTCAAATATTTTCAATAATTTTAAGAAAGTTACACCCTAATACATGTTGTGAAAGAACGGGCATAACACGTCTGCGATGTTGGTTCGCGGCTCAATTGACAACGGCCAGGGAAACTTTACTTATTCATCTTTTGTAGCCTCGTGGTCGTATAGACTCACTGTATTCCAGTTCAACATTTATCCTGTTCGCATTTAATTGATAATTTTATTTTTCCATTGAAGCTCCTGTTTTATGCTGATTTCATTAAGCGTTCAACATAAGTAGGAAATAAGGACACTCAGTTGCAGACGGAACAAGAACTAAGTAGGACGAGTAGTACTCGAAGCAATTTGTGATAACTTCGCCTGAATGTTGCCTGCGTTGCTTCTCTTTTTTTATAATTTGCGAGTGTAAAGTTTTTTTTTTTTTTAAAAAAGCATTGCTCTGGTAGTTCGCCCCTCATATGCGATATTGTTTTTAATATTTTACCCAATGATGTTGTCAAAGGAGCAATCATTGTCAACATGTCGCTGTCGTCGTTGTCGTCATCATGAAAATTATCATCAACATTCGCATCATATTTATTTTTATTTTAACAGTTGCGCCAGCGACTGGCAGCTGCTAAAGGAGCAAGCGATGGCTTTTTATGTGTCGAAACGAAATGGATACAGTGGAAAATGTCGGTCGGTGCGTCCGGCCATTCGTCTGTCGGGCTGGCCTGTTTCCATACGGACCAGCCAGCACTCATGCATGCGACGCCTATACGAGTATTCTGTGATTGTGCTCTGCCCGTTGCTGTATCCTTACAAGTTGTTGGCCTTCTGCGATTCCCTATTTGCATGTATATGCGTATGTGTGTTACACACACTCACACACAGTGTTGTGTTAATAAATTAAATTTCGCTGCCTGCGCTTCTCTCTTGTTACTTGTCTCGTCTCGTCAATAAGGGTCGGAGAGCACCGTGTCGCATCGCACCGTCTCGCCTCGCATCGGGACATGCAGTGGAAGTGGAAAATTGACTGAAATTTAATTTTATTAAATGTAAGCCAAACGCATAACAATTAAATTTAATTGCTTTTTAAATAAGTGTTAAATCCAATTCTCAATTCTTCTTTTTTCAGTTTTCCCAATTCTCACTGAAGCTTGAACAAGTTTTTGTTGTCCTTTCTCTCTCGCCTACTTTATCGCCCGCATATTTTGTCGTTTCAATTACGGCGTGTGAAAATTGTTCACTTGATTATTTGCCAATTGCCCTGAGTGTGTGTATGTGTGTGGACCACGTGTGTTTATCTGTGTGTGTCTGTGTTTACTGTTCGATCGAATTTAATTACGTTTATTTGTTAAGGTGCGTAAATTATTTCTCGCAATTCAAAAATAAATACTAAGGATTACATTTCAATTTCGCACTCAATCAATGGCTGCTTATTGCGACTTTGCCGAGTGAGATTTTAATGTGATTGCAAATAATTTTGTATTCGTAAAGTGTGTGCATGACGGCTGGTGAGCGGTGTGGGCGTGAATTGATTCGATTGTCTTTGTTAAAGTATAGCATAAAAGTAAAATCACTTATTTATTCAGTTTGAAGAATGCTCATCGACTGCCACTTATGGCCGAATCACACATATGTGCACTGAAAAAAATGATGATGATATTCTAAGAGCATCATACTATTGTTGGGTACGAGGGTTGCTAATCATATTTCGGCACCGGCAATAAAAAACACAATAATTTATCATTGGAAATGATTTTATTGTTTTTCAAAATTGTCGCATTTGGAGTATTAAAAATCCACAAGCCATTACTGAGATGCCGTAACATCCTTAAAAAGTCACTGTTTGTTGTGCCCTTTGAGCAGAGGGAATCATTGGTCCATATTTCTTCAAAAATAAAGCCGACCATAATGTTACAGTCAACGGAGACAGCTATGGGAACATGTTTAATGACCTTTTCGTGCCTGCATTGGAGGATGTTGATGTGGACGACCTTTAGTTCCAACAAGACGGCGCTACATGCCATATAGCCTACGAAAGAAACAATTTATTGAAGAAAACTTTTGGTGAGCGCATTATCTGGCGTCGCACTGTGTTGCGGCTAGTGGAAAAGTAACTTTTTTCCGATTATTTTTTTCAGTGTTTTTAATGATGCAATTTTGTCACAGACATTCCAAGTAAACAAAAAACACATAAAGCTTATTTTTTTGTTGGCCCGTTGATTTTTAATTGATTTTAGAAGTCAAATATACAAAATTTTCACGAAAAGAGGGGATTTCAGGGCTGTATTCAAAATGATCTCATTTGATTTTGGTGACAGATATTTTGATTCGGAAAAAAAATCTGCCTTCGGACAAGTATCTTCTGTAAAAGAAAGGAATGTTGTTTGAGACATTTTCATATGCACCTTTTTTAGAACGAAAACCCGACTAAAGGTCCATTTTTCCTTTAAATTTGGGTTAGGTAAGCAATATCTAAAAAGTCCCAGAGAGTCCCAGTTCCAAACCACTACAGAAATGTTACATAATTTGTTTTCAACGAACTGTGAAAAAATCAGCTGCCCATTCCTGCCCTCCTGGGAGTTATAGCGATTTTAGTATATCCCTCTCAGTATTTATTCCATAGAAATAGAACGGAAATTCTCGGAATCACTTATTTTTTATTCTACATCTATTCTAGCACTCCACAAAAATGAGCATAACTCTATTGACTTCAAACCGGTATCAAATTAAAGCTTGGATTGCCACCTTTCAAATAAGAAATGAAATAGATTTTGGTTTTTATAAAATTTCAGAGTTTTTCAACAAATATCGAAAAATCATGAAAATTTGACGTTTATAATTCTTGTTCGGACCACCCTATAATTTATTTAAAAAACTAATCATAGGGTATTTATTAGAAATAAAAGAAGAATTAAAATAAATTTTTTTTGTAAATTTTTCGAACAATTTTTTTTTTGACTTTTGTTGAAAATTTGACCCAACAATTTTTTTCGGTGTAAATTTTTTTTTCACTCATTCTGTTTGGGATTTCATTCTGACCAATCTGTAGAAGTTTCTCATCGATACAATTAAAAATACAGTTTAGGCAATATGATTTCCAAAAAATTCCGCTTTCGCAACACTGTGCGTCGTGGGCCTGTGGCGTGGCCTCCAAGATCGTGCGATTTAATACCGCTGGACTATTCTTGTAGGGTTATGTGAAGTCTCTTGCCTACGCAGATAAGCCCGACACAATTGAAAACTTGGAATAGAATATTCGGCGCGTTATTGCTAGCATACGGCCCTAAATGCTGCAAAAAGTGGTCGAAAATTGGGCCTTTCGGCTGGAATTTATTCGAGCCAGCTGCGGCGTCCACTTGACCGAAATCACTTTTAAAACATAATGGCAAAACACATCTTTATAATAAAGCTGAATTCTTGGCCATAACATTAAATTACACTGTGGAACATTTTTGGGGTTATTATCTGGGGGGTGAGAAATTCCAAGTCAGGGTGATGGCACTAGGTCAGTATATTAAAACCCTCAAAGGGTTTTGCGTTCGTATGTGCCAGTTCTACACGTTTTTTGCCAGACTCTACACGTTTTTCCGTTTGGGATTTATATGTTTTAATAAAAAAAATGTTGACTAGGTATAGAAACAGTATATTAATGGATTAAAGAAAATGTAATTATTAATTTTTCTCAATTTATTTCAGCAAAGTCGAACTAGTCGTTCTCGAGTTATGTCAAACTACGTTTTTGCCAACATTTTATAACTAAGCGAAAAAACATCAAGATAAGGAAAAAATGTAAAAGGTCTTAAAAAAACTGGCACATACGAACGCAAAACCCTTTGAGGGTTTTAATATACTGACCTAGTGCCATCACCCTGACTTGGAATTTCTCACCCCCCCAGATTGGCTGTTGTACTGTGTTATATGCGTTTTATATCTTCTTGAAAACCACACGTCTGAAAAACATCCTTGGTTAAGTGCATTAAATACTACGATTGCGCTGGCTTGGATACGTTGGTCGAATGGAAACAAACGCTCCAGCCAGAAACGCGTTAGACGGCAATTACCACGGAAAACGCAGACAGGGAAGACCGCGACTCCGGTCAAGAGACCAAGTGCAGGAAGATTCGAAAATTGGGAATGAAAACTGTAGGAAACACGCCTAAGACCAAAGTGCTTAAAAATCATTTATTGAGCTGGCCCGGACCAACAAGTGGTCGATGAGCTGGAGATAAGTAAGTAAGACAAGACCTTCATACATATATGAAAAATAGCATGAAGTCCCAGAAATATTTTACTGTCGCACAGTGTTATTCTCTAACCAGCCTCAGTACTACTTAGTAGGGACATAATTACTGTTGCACACGTTTTATGCTGTAACATAAAAAGTACTGAATGTTTTTGGTCCAAATATTTTTTAATATATTTATTGATGTATATTGTATCCAAAAAGAATCTACTTATTCGAAATGTCCGCCTTTTGCCTTTACACATGCCTTAAGTCGCACTGGCCAATCGTCAATAGCTGCACGAACCTCGTCCGTTGGAAAATTGGCCACAGGTCGAACCAAAGCCGTCTTAAGAGATCCAATGTTGGGGTATCTTTTGTGACAAACCTTGTCCTCTAAAACCGTCCACAATTTGTAATCCAATGGGTTCAAATCTGGACTGCATAAGATCCATTCTTTAGAAGAAATGAACGCTGGCAAATTGTTTCGAGGCCAGGCCTGGGACGTTTTAGCCTTATGGGCCGGCGCAGAATCCTGCTGGAAAGTCCATGGCTGGTTTTGGAACAGGGAATTGTTAAGAGGCTTCACAACAGCTTCCAAAACGGTTTCTTGGTAAACGTTGGCCGATGTTTTGACTCCTTGTTCGCAAAAATGCAGGTCAGTGAGCCCATCGTAAGAGACACTCCATCAAACCATGACTGAAGCTGGGTAATGACCCTTTTCCACCCTTGGGATTAGTTCAGATGCTTCCTTAGATGACCGCGCATACACTCTTTCATTTTGCTTGTTAAATTTTTCCTGAACGGTTAACATTTTTTCATCAGTAAACAAAATATTTCTGTGCAAGTAATCGGCGTGCTTCACCAAAAGACGTTTGCATTTTTCAATCATATTTTTTTTTAAAGCTGCTGTCAATAAACGTCCGATACGTCGTTTAAAAGCCCTAAGTCCAAAGTATTTTTTAATGATTCGACTCATGGACTTTTGCTTGATATTCATCTCACGGCCCCTGATTTTCTGTTTTCGGAGCAGATTTCTGTGAATTCTTGATTTAACGGCTTTGATGGCATGCGGTGTTCGAACAGAGCGTGGGCGGCCCGATCGGTGGCGGTCTTTTACATCTCCAGTCTTCTCAAACAGTTTTATGCATCGGTAGACGAACATGCGGCTAATCCCAAGTGGCCGGAGCGTTTTGAAAATATCGCTTTTTTTAATTTCACACTTGAAAAGCGCTATTACAGCGATACGGTTCTCATTATCTGACCACTGCCTGATGAAAGTTGAAACAATTTTAAAATCCCGTTACAGACTAACGCTTTTGAGGTTAGCTTTCAAAACCCCTATGACGTTAATGGGGTATGTTCAGTTTTACTATTGAAATGGGTGTGTTCAATGTTGTAACAGTATTTATGTCCCTACTAAGTAATTGGCGACATTAAATAAAACATTTATCAATATAAGATCCATTCTCTTTCATTTAATCAAAAATTATAAACAAACAAAGTAGTATACCTTCCCGACGGACTCCCTGTATTTAATAACTCATACGAATCTGTAGACACAACATTACGTTGACATGGGTATTGGGCCAAAGCGATATATCGGGCAACGAGATGGCTGAAGAATGTAGCAGAATGGGCTCAGGAGCTGTGGACGAACCTTCAACCCCAGCCATACACATTCCGCTTGTCGAACTGATGAATGCAATCGAAGAAGGTGGAACACTATTTACAGCTGCAGAGTAAACAGGTCTCTTTGGCCAAAAATAGACCGGCGTAGGACAAGGTAATTGCTAACATTAGGAAAACGATCTATGTCAATTCTCATAGGAGACCTCAACAGGGCACTACTTAAACGGAACTATGACGATGAGTATGGGCATCACGTGCGGAGACTTGTAGAAGTTGCAGGATGCAGAGGAAGAGCCGTCAGTGGAGCAGTTGCTATACATGCGCGTGTCTTCAAGAATGTAGACTTGCCTACATAGGCAGTAGATACTAGACCTGGCCGAAATAGCAGATGTACCACCCGAATCACTCTTGACATTTTTGGAATGGTCGGGCTGTTTCCGAACTACTCGAACCAATTGATCGACCATTACGGATAACAAACATACAACTTGGAAAACTGCCATACATCTCTTTTTTAAATTAAAATGCTGTCTCCTTCCTTTAACTCTTAACTCTCCACCTCTCTCTAGTTGTCACCCTTTCATCAGGGTTTCACAATGGGAATTTTAGCCATCCAAGTGAACTCGCCATTACTTTCTGGCGTGCTACCCTTCAATACAACCTAACCTGGGATCAAAGGGACTGATTAGTCAGACTATCGGATCAAAACAAACGACTATAGGGGTTTAATATATAGGGTAATCCATCTAGAGGTATTTTTCAGAACAAAAAAAATATAAAAATTCAAATCAAGTGTGGAATCTTTATTGGCAACTGAATTTTGGAAATGAGCGTTCGATGATAAACGGGAAGATCCGCTCTTTTCGACCAAAATTATGTTCAGTGATGAGGCCCATTTCTGGCTCAACGGCAAAGTTAACAAACAAAATTTCCGCATTTGGGCTGAAGAGCAACAAGAAGAGGTTCGAGAGGTGCCATTATACCACGGTTTGGTGCGGTTTATAAGCTGGTGGAATCATCGGTGCATATTTTTTCAAAAATGATGATGGCCGGAACGTAACCGTGAATGGTGATCGCTATCGCGCCATTAAATCGATCTTTATGCTACCTGAATATGAAGCCCGTAATCTTGACGACACTTGGTTTAAACAGGACGGTGCCACTTGTCATACAGCGTCTCAAACAATGGATCTATTAAGAGGTTATTTCGAAACGCAGCTAATTTCACGTTTTGGACCGGTGAGATCGAGTGATATCACACCTTTAGACATTTTTCTTTGGGGCTACGTAAAGTCCAAAGGCTATGCTGACAAACCAGCTACGATTCAGGTTTTGGAAGCCAACATTACGCGTGTCATTAAAGCCAGACCGGTCGACACGCTCGAACGAGTCATCCAAAATTGGACCCTCAGGACGGAAATGCTAAGGCGTAGTTACGGCCAACATTTGAAGGAAATTATTTTCGAAAAATAAATGCCATAAAATGACTTTTCAAATTGCCAATAAAGATTCCACACTTGGTTTGAATTTTTATCTTTTATAAATATACACCCTCTTTCCTTCCTTAAACTCTTTACCCTTCCCGTCTCTCTAGATCTCTTCCTTTCATTAGGGTTTCACAATGGGATTTTTAGGCCTCCGAGTGAACTCGCCATCTCTTTCTGCCGCTGTACGCTTTTAACCTAACCTAACCAGGAATCAAGGCGACTGGTAAATACGGACCATTGGATCAAAACAAACGACTATAGGGACTTAATATAAAATAATTGTTTTTTTTTTCATTTCACTGGCCCATCTATTTTGAGCGGTGTATATAATTCGATTAGATCGGGACGTTTTAATACTAAAGTTAACTTAATCTCAATTTCTATAACTTTAACTTAAATTTAAAAATTATTTTCTAAAAGTCGCCTGTGTTTCTCTGTAATTCGATTCTATTTTCGAATAATTCCTTTATGTTGCCAACTTTGTACGTTGCCCTTAATGCGCCTTGACTTTTTGACTTTCAACATTAACAATTCAAATCGAAATTTAAATACAAATTTTATTCAGCAGCAATTATTCTGTTCCATCTTCACTTCCGTATAGAACCAAGTAAAAAATCTTTACTTACATGCACGCAACACACACACATAAACAATTACTTTACACATCATTTAGTAAGAAATTTAATTAAATCAAATAGAATTACCGACACATCCCCGCCCTGGCCACCGAAAAAAGCCCAAATCTACGCTATCTCTAATACAGACGTTTAAGCTTCTACAGAATTTATAGGGAAATCAAAGACTACAGAAATTATTGAAAATAAAATGTAATGAGAGACGACAGTAAAGACAGACAAGGAGGATGACACGGAGCCTTGTCGCAGAATATTTCCACACCATACCAAATGAGGAATTCACTCTTAAGGTCATAAAATGTGTGTGATGATATTCTCTATGCCCTGGCAATGGAATAAATTTCGTATTTCATTTTAAATTTTTAAATAAACATAAAAGATTTGACATGAAGGCAAACATGTACATTAGGCTAAGTCATTTTTTTAGATTCAAAATCTGTGGAAATAGCATATAGGGCAGGCAAAAACAAGCAGAATTGCGTTTTTACTTTTTCGAAATTGTGAAAAAACATTCCGCACAAAATGCAATTACTTTAGCTCAAAACCAACTTTTTTATTTGAATTTTTTTGTGATTTTTAAAATTTGATAATATTTTTTTTTTTTAAATTTTTTTTTTATACTTTTTTTTTAATAAATTTTGATAAATTTTTAATAAAATGTAATTTGATCCAAAATATGTCATTTATTTTTCGAGATATATCGATTGCAAAATATGCAATACTATTTTTTTTAATAAAATTGAAGATATTATGCAATAATGTTAATAAGATTAAAATTTTATTTAAAGTAACGCCTTAGAATAATAACATTTATAATAAATTACTAAAATGCAGTAGCATTTTCTACTACTTAAATTCAACAAGATATATAAAAAGAAACATGAGAACAAAAGAGCATTTTTTTAATAAGTTTAAATAAAATCTTAGCAAGAATACAATGGTCATTTATGGGTAATAAATTTTAAATTCAATGAATGTGTTGTTTTGCACAGTGGATAATATCTTGAACTACTTTTATGGCTCTTTCAGCACATACGTTACTTCTCTGCTGCTTCGGAATTGCTGATTCTTCCTGAAACCAATCTTCTTTGAAAGCACAGGTGAGCGTTTTTGAAAGGAAGTAAGGCTAGATTTAATTTTGAATAGTCATCGATTTTAAAACAATGATCGGAAAACCATATATCGAACCAGGTGCCAGATATAAACTCACAAATTGAATATAATTGCGTCCGATATTTTGGAATTAGTATAAATGCCAGTAGACCAAGAATTGCCCTAGAATTCCATCGAGCGTTGCTTATTGGAGGTATAGACTTAAATGTTATACGAGGAAATTTTTGGTTTTTCAAATAATATTGAAATGACACACACAGCTCGTACAAATAGTTCATATCATCCCGCCATTTAATTTTGTTAATATTTATTTCCTCTCTATTTTGTATGTAGCAACTTCTTAGGTGATCATAATTATTTATAATCTCGGAAACAAAAGGATATTCGATATTAGGGGAAGTTGTTTTTCCACCTAAAACTTCATCCATAATATGTCGTAATAATAAATCAAGTATATGGTGTTGGCAGCCAATATATTGCGGTGGAGGCAGTGAAAGAGATTTGCAGTGATTTTGCAACAATGACACAACACCGCCTTTTTTCCCAGTATTAACACTCGTTGTATCACATATAATCATTTTATTGGATTGAAATAAATTATACTTTTCTAGCATTTCTCTAATGCCATTAAATATGGTTACAGCTTTTCCATTTTCAAGAACAAGCACTCCTAATTTTATTTCCTTCGTATCATTCTTAAGAACTACAACTTGTATTTCTTTTTTATTAATTTTTTTTACCATCAAAATGTAAGGCCCAGTTTTCAAGTTTTAAATGTTCTTTGTTTGTCTCTACCTTTTGTTCAGCAAACTTAATGACGTGTCTGTAAATGGTTTTTTGTGATGGCGTTGGTACGTCTACTCCTGATTCAGCCATTTTTTTGCATATCATAGCTGCTTTATTTGAACTGACATTCGTATCAATTACCAAAAACGTCCCTATGTTTGAAGACAACTTGGGTATCTGTTTACTTGCAGTAGAAGAGTAATCTCTGTCATATGCTTTTGTATCATCGCACATTAAGTCTAAATCACAAAATGAACCCGGTGGTACTTCCAGTGTTCTTTGAAAATTCCTTTTTTTATAACACCTTTTTTATACGAGATATCAAACAATTTTTCAAATTTATTGGTGTCTTGCCGCCGCTTTAAAAATTTCTGATAATCAGTTATCAACTTAAGCACCTTGCCTCCAACGTTCTTTAATTCCATCGCTTTTTGATTAAGCTTAATCCATAACTTATTTAATTCTTCAGATATAATTAGATTTTTTTTTTTTAGATTTCTCAAGCACTAATCCTCTATATCTTTCAATTATATTGATTTCTTTCGGAAATTCGTATAAATGGTATAGCGGCAAAACAGCTTTTTTTATTTCATTCGGTCTTTTTGCCTTAAAATTTTTGACCCAGTTATCACTGTTTTTTTGGACTTTTTTGGAACTTTTTTTAAACGACGTGGCGATGTGAACGCAAACTATGAAAAAATAATTTAAAACTAAAAACGATATAAATTATGTATTATGACATTACTTCTGTATTGTCAAACTTTTATTAGAGCAACTCGTTTAAAATTTTTAAAACTGGGAAATGAAACCGAGTTGCAAATTTTAAAATCGATGTAGCTTAAAAACGAATGACAGACTTTTGATCAAATTGCATATTTGAAATCGATGCACTAAAACCAACTAAAAAAAATTATTTCCAAGAACAACTATTGCAGAAAAAAATTTCTCAAATTTAAAAATTTAAAAAAAAGTAAACTAAAAAAGTTTGTTTTTAGCTAAAGTAATTGCATTTTGTGCGGAAGGTTTTTTTACAATTTCGAAAAAGTAAAAACGCAATTCTTATTATTTTTGCCTGCCCTACATGCCATTTCCACAGGTTTTTGATATCACTGGGTAACAACCAAAAAAAAGTCATGGGTTTCTCAGCTGATTTAGTATTTGGTGTTCTGAGTCCGAATATCACATTGATTTTGCTGTATCAGGTCAACTTTTTGAGATACAGCCATAGGCCTAAATGACCATTTTTCCCTGAAATGTAAGCCTTTTTATACGCTTCAATATGCTAATATTAGGGGTTTTAAGGGGATTATTCAGGACATATGAAAACTGTTATATACCCTGAAATAAATTCCTAATTTAATAATACGCTAACTTAGTAACCCTAATTCATCTTTTGCTATTAAATGATAACGTCATTATCCGGCAACTCTGTCATTGTATATATAGTAGTATGTAAGGATAGGTACCAGGGGAGGTGGGACGCAGTCATGATGGCGGACTACTGCTGGATGCTGAAAAGAGACAACCCAGCAGCTGCTCACAAACGGGAATCGAAGAAACGCCGATTTATGCCGTGAACTCTGAACTTTTGTGTCACGTAACGCTCATTGTTATACTAATAGTATGATAAATATGCTTATTTAATTTGATGGAGTAAATAAAAACTTAATAAATTTGCATACGTTGACTTTTATTTCTTGAGGAAAACGGAAAAAATCTTCCGGGGTTTCTCAGCAGATGATCCAAAGAAATGTTTTTTTACGAAAAATCGATTTTTAAAAATTTCTGTAGCAAAAAATCCTGACCTGATAGAACAAAACCAAGGTCATTTTCGGACTCAGGGCATCTAAATTAGTCTAATTCAGCTGGAAAACCCTAGACTTTTTAAAAAAAAGTCAGTGTATTCGAAAAAAAAATGAAAAAATGACTAACCCTAATGTACATGTATAGGTAACAAAAGCAGAACTCTTACAGGCACACACGCACACTCACTCACATGTAGATCGAGTGTGTGAGTGTAAACTAAACTTCCGGTTGAAAGGCAACATCAGCTTGCTGTGTATTAAAATGTCTTCAATCAAACATTTCCGCAAAGAATAACAACAAAGACGTTTACCCTACCCTCATCCTCCTTCTTCACCACCTCAATCTACACCATTCACCAGCATTGGAAAAACCCCTGAATGCTGGCAACTGCGAAGCAATAAAACTTCTAGCGAAGACTTTCAAAAAAAGGACCATTAAAGGACTGGCAGCTGAGAAATGGAAGGATAATGAAAACATTACATGGCTGTAGTCTAAGTCTGAACGTCAGCAATAGTAGTTATCTGTTCTTGCCCTCCGACCGGGTGTCCTTCTACCTAGCGTAAGCCTTGTAGCAGCAACAAAAAAAACATATGACTTTGCTAGAGAGGCAAAAGACAACAAACATTTGTATACCCTTGTAATCCACTTAAAGGATAATCCTTTTTGTGGCATCAATATGCTACAAAAGCCACAAGAACAAAACCAAAAAAGTAGATCAGAAACCTAAAAGTGAAACCACACACATATTCGAACGTAGCACACGAACTGTAGTCCAAGTGGAGCAAACGCAAGGACGTACCGAAGTCAAGCTAACAAGACAGACAGACAGACATTAATTCAAAAATTTCACAAAAGCACACGTAAAACTGTTGGTACGAGTCGAAGTGTGTTTTTTATTTAAAATTACACACATGACTTGGAATGATTGGTATTTGCTTAGAATTTGTTTCCAATTTAAACTAAATAAAAAACAAACGCAGTTTAATTTAAAAAAGAACAGTGGTTTACAAAAATTGTAGCTTACATTTTTCTATGGAACATATGTGCCTAAACATAAATGGTACCGAAGAGCCATCCCACACCAACGACGAAACGTGCGTCTATCAGACGGTGATGTGTTTGCTTTAACTTCGCTGACTTACTTTTCCTTTCCTTATATGTGACGCGCAAAATAGAAAGGGACCTAAGGTTAAAAACCAGTTTAGTTCAGGAGAGCCATTTTGAGGATTAGGTCCCTTTCTATTTGCGCTTAGAATCGTCGACTTCGCTTTCATAAAACGCGCATATCTCTGGGAGGGAGCACTTTTGGGACATGGGATCGGTCTCATTCGATGCTCAGATGTTCTCCACATCAAAAAAAGTGAAATGTTGATGAAAAGTTTTGTTCAGGAGAACCATTTTAAAGATTAGGTCCCTTTCTATTTGCTTTCATAAAACGCGCATATCTCTGGGAGGGAACACTTTTGGGGCATGGGATCGGTCTCATTCGATGCTCAGATGTTGTCCACATCAAAAAAAGAAAAAAAAGAAAATTGATTTTTTTACCCTTAGGTCCCTTTCTCTATGCGCTGTCACATATGACAAACAACAACAAACCAGAGCTAATTAGCCTGTGAATCAATTCCCTCTTTCAAAAATAAGGCAGAGAGCATGTTGAGAGCCTCTCCGCCACGCTGAAAGCAAAAACTGACCTCTACAAAGATTGTAAAACTTGTTCTACAGACGTTTTGTTTGGCATACAGTGAAGTTTAAAATACAAGTTCCGAGCCGACTCTTACGAGGGTTGCTATTTATATTTCGAATCCTGACAACACTAGTGTTCCCAGATGCAAACTGGAACTTCCTTTGGAAACTTTGACATTTTTTAGCACAACTTCACTCAGAACGTTTTGTCATTTGAAGGCGAATTGTTTTCTTTACAGTGGGTTAAAAAATGTATCTCAGTCAAAAAATGGAATTATCCTGTGAACATTTTCGTGCGATGATTTTTTACGATTTTCGGCGTGGGTTATCGAGACAAGAGTGTTCATATCAACTTGTTGCGACTTTTGGCGATGAAGCACTACCAAAAGCCACTGTTAATCGCTGGTTCCAAGAGTTCAGTCTCGGATGAATTTCGTGAAGGACGTCCAACTTCGGCCACTTTGCCAGAAACCATCGATGCTGTGCCTGAACTGGTTAAGCAAGACCGACATGTGACATACCGTGAGTTTGAGGCATCCTAGGTCATTACTATGACAAGCATCTAAAAGATATTGCATGTTCATTTGGCCGTGAAAAAAAAATATGTCCTCGTTGGATCCCACATTACTTGACGAATGCTCAAAAAAAGAATCGAAGGGATTGGTGCAAAGAGATGTTGAAAAAGTATAACTGCGTTAGCTCAAAGGCAGTGTATAACATTGTCACAGGTGACGAATCATGGATCTATGCATATGAACCCACAACAAAACAGCAATCGGCCGTATAGGTCTTTCAAGACGAGCCAAATCCAACAAAAGTTGTTCGTGGAAGAAGTACATCGAAGCAAATGATTGCGATTTTTCGGTACAACCGGCCATGTTGCCACAGTGCCTTTAGTGGAACATAGAACGGTCAATTCTGAGTGTTTGCCAAAAGTGTTCGAAGAAATGAGGAAAGATAACAAGAGAAGATGGATCATGACAATGCGAGCTCTCACTCATCAGCTTTAACGATAAGCTATTTGACCATTCAAGATGTCTACTTGATGGGCCATCCAACGTACAGCCCTGATTTGGCACCCAATGACTTCTACTTATTTCCTAGCATCAAGAAAAAAATGCGTGGTCAACGTTTTTCATAGCCCGAAGCAGCTGCTGAAGCGTGCAAAAATCATGTTTTGGAGGTGCCTCAATCGGAGTGAAAAAAGTGCTTCGAAAATTGGTTTGTGCGGATGCAAAAGTGTTTTAAACTTAAAGGAGAATATTTTGAAAAACAATTAAACCATTTCCAATGATAAATTATTGTGCTTTTATTGCCGGACCCGAGACATAAATAACAACCTTCGTATATGCGCTCTATCTTTGAGTCGAATAAAAAAGTATTCTCAAGGATGCGTGGCACGGCCTTTTTCCCTGAGGATGTGTTTCTTTCCATACCAAAATCGTATATGCCCACAATTTTGTCAAGAATGCGTGACACGGCCTTTTTCCCTCAGAATCTGTTTCTTTCCATACCAACATGCCGATATTAGATCAGGAGATATGTTCATTCTATGTTCTGGGATGGGCGGTGTCACACACCCTTGTCCAATTTTTACTCAACATAGGACCCAATAAATTGTTATACAATAAATTCATTCTGTTAAAATTGTGTAACGATCGGCAAACGGCTTTGGTCAGTAATGGGATTATGTAAAAAAGGCGTGGCACCGCCTACTTTCCCCCACAATGTCTTTCAATCAATGCCAATGTCGTATGTTTCAAACAGCATCATCGTATACCTATTAGTTCATGAGATATTGTCTTTTTAAGTTCTGGGTCGTATGGTCATTGCCACTCCCCCTTGTCCAATTTTAACTCAACATAGGCCCCAAGAAATAGTTAAACAATGAACTTATTTTGTTAAAATTTTGTAACGATCGGCAAACGGCTTTGGCCATTAATAAAATTCTGTAAAGAAGGCGTGGCACCGCCTACTTTCCCCCACGATGTCTCCATCCATGCCAATGTCGTATGTTGCAAACATCATCATCAATCATATCCCTATTAGTCAATAAGATATTGTCTTTTTAAGTTATGGGTCGTTTGGGCGTTGCCACGCCCCTTGTCCAATTTACCACAACGTAGTCTATAATAATTTTCAGCCCATCGATTCAATTGTGTTAAAATTGTATAACGATCAATCTATTACTTTGCCCACAAATGGCTTTTTTAAAGGTGGCGTGGTGTTTTTCCAGGTTGTGTTTCGATCCATGCCAATATCATCGTCATATCTCTAATAGTTCATGAGATATTGTGTTTTTAAGTTCAGGGTTGTTGATTTTATTCCGAGGTAAACCCAGTCCTGGTGAGGTGGAACATTTTTAACTCTTGATCGATTTGGCCCATTTCCAATACCAACCGTTTCAGTCCGTTAACACATGTTTTCAGCCACCTAGCTTGATTAGTGCGACCCGTAGTTTGCAATACACAGACAGACAGACACGGCTAGATCGTCTTGGATTTTTACAAAAGTTCTGAATATGTGTTTTGTTGGGTTGGGTCTCCGATGTTGTCTAGATGTTGCAAATGAAATGCCAAAGTGAAGTGAATGTAGCCTCATCCTATGATGGAGGGTATAAAAACGTTCTTTTTCAGCTGAGAGAGAAAACTTTTTAGAGCAATTCTGTAGGTATCTCAGCTGGTCTAGGCGAGGACATTTTATTTTATTATATTTGTGTTCCTCCCTTACTTAGCTAGGGTAAATAGCCTTATTAATTCATATTGAAAAAATGGTGCTTTTCTGCAGCACTGCGGAAGGCTCTGCTCATTCCAATATAACATTTCTAAGAGCAAAAAAAATTTGTATGCCTCTCAGCCAGGCTAAGTTTGTTGAAACGTCCTGTCCTTCCCAGCCATGATATGAGGGCAAATACCCGTAGTTAACTGTAACGAATTTAGTAAAATTTTTTTTATTAAAATCTTATCAGCCGCTCAAACAGGTAGTGAGAAAATAAGTTCTGCTCTCTCAGACTAGTTGTCCTAGAGCGAAATGAGCCGCGCTCATTTTTCAATAGTCAATTTGTGTGCCTTTCATCAGAGTCAAAGATATAAAAATTTCTTATAGAGCAGTTGTGAAAGCAAGAAATAACCTTAGAGAAAATTTATAAGGCTCTCAGCCTGCCTGGAAAAGCTTAAACTTCTTGTGGCTCTCAGCTAGGTTGAGAAGGCAAATGTGTTCCTGCAAAGAGTTAAGCTGGGCTGAGAGAGTAAAAATATTTCTATTAAAACCTTGTAAACCTTTTAACCAGGCTGAGAGAAAATAAAATTTTCCAACAGAATGTTAGTGTTCGTCTCAGCTAAGCTGAGAGAGCAGAAATTGTCCTGTATTGGGGCATCACTATTTTTCTTTAGAATCAATAGAGTTTTGTGAAAGAAAAATGACCGAGTACAACTTTTTCTATTACAAATTTGTTGGCTATTCAGTAGGGTTTTTCTACAATATTTTATTGAGCCTGTCAGTTAGGTTGACAGAGCAAAAAATTTTCTACAGAAAATGCTAGTGCCTCTCAGTCGGGCAGAGAGATCAATTATTTTTCAGTAGATCATTTGAATGCCTCTCAGCTCAGGCTGATGGACTTTACTATTTTCGTATTGAAAATATGTAGTGGTTTCTTCCAAGTTCAGAGATGGAAAATATTTCTATTGAGCAGAAGTGAGCAAAAGTTTCCCTATTTGAAAGCCTCTCAGGCAAAATTAAAGAGTAAATGTTTTTCTTTAGAGATCCTCAGCTGGGCAAAATAAACATTTACCCTTAGGAAATATGTGCGCCTCCTATTCAGTGTGACAGAGCTAAAAGGTTCTAATAGAAAAATTGCAAGCTTCTCAGCTGGGCTGAGAGGTCAAGAATATTATTTACTGTATATCTCCGAAATGTTGCCATGCTGACAGACCAAAAATGTTTAATATGTGTTCGTGTGCCACTGCTGAGAGAGGGAACAAATTTTATTTAAAAAAAATTGAGTGACTCTTCGTCGGCAAGAAAGAGCATTTTTTCACTCAGGAGAAAGATGTACATTAGAGCGTACCAGGTTACAAGTAAAAAAAAAAAAGTTCGCCGTACACCTTCGAATATGAAGTATTATTGAAAGGTAGTTTCAAAAAAAAAATTTTATTTTTTATGCCGAACGTAGGGGTCGCGCTTTTACATTTTTCTATATAACTTCTGCATTTATAAACGGATTTTAAAGTGTGATACATCGTTTTTTTGTTTTTGTCTCGACGAGGCCGATTTTTTTGTCTTTGAAGTCATTGAGCTCAAGCACCCCGCGCGAGCTTTAATTTTCTGATATTAGAGTGGTACATTAGGGTAGTAGCAACTGAGATATGATGGGTAAGTACCAGAAGGGGGTGCTTGAGCTCAATGACTTCAAAGGCAAAAACATCGATGTATCACACTTTAAAATCCGTTTATAAATGCAGAAGTTATATAGAAAAATGTAAAAGCGCGACCCCTACGTTCGGCATAAAAAAATAAAAAAAAAATTTAATACTTCATATTCGAAGGTGTACGGCGAACTTTTTTTTGAGGTACGCCCTAATGTACATACTTATATAAAAAATGTGAGTGCCTGTTAGACGGACTGAGAGAGAAAAATCATTGTAAAAGGAATGTAATGTGTCTCTTAAATTGTCTTTTGGAACATGTTTGCTCCCACCCTGGCTTATAAAGCAGGCATTTTTCTACAAACAATGTGTGTGTCTCTCACCTGCTCTCAGATATTTTTCAATAGCAAATTTAGTTTTGATATTTAAACATCGGTGCCCGCCCTTTAGCCAAGCCAAGAGATCAGAAATTTTTCTATCAAAAAATCAGAAATTTTCCTAACAGAAAATGTCTGTTCTACAAATAACATGTAAAGCTCTCTGCAGGGCAAAGAGAGGGCAAGATTTTTATTTATAATATTTTTGTGAACATTTTAAAAATATTTCAAAAAAAATGTTTACAATCAAGTTACAGCCGTCTTAAGGAGTAGACATTTTTTTTAGCCGGTCTAAGAGAGTACCTTAACTATATTTAAGTTCTTCTCAGCTGGGATGAGAGAAAAAAAAACGCTCTTACAAAAAATGTAGATGCCTCTCCGCCCGGCTCATTTTTTTTTTTGAGACACATTTCCACACATAAGTCCCTTCAGACGTGAGGCCCATCAGCTCTAAAGGGTACAAATTAACCTAATCACGCTTCGATTTGGCATGGTGCGTTATGAGCGGCCATTAATTAACTGGTGAAACTGCACGCTGAGAAAATATATGGTTACTATATGGTCACGACAACAATAGTATGTTCTCAGCAGTAAAAGTATGGTCGTCGCAACCATAGTATTGTTTTTTGAATTTCATTTTGACAGTAGTATGATTGCGGCAATATTAATATTGTTGAAAAATGTAACAAAAGTATTGTTGTCAAATTTAAAAATGAAATTATGGTTGTAGTAACAATATAAATATGGATGGTGGGACAAAAGTATTGTTTTCATGGGTTTTATGTTAATAATAACATGATTACGGCAATAATACCGGCAAAACCTTAATTTTTTTTAATTTGACAATGTTATTTTTACGATTCCTACGCAATAATAGGAATAAAAATTAATTTTTTTAAAAAAAGAAAACTACGGATTAGTATAACTAAAATATTTTTATTAAATGAATTTTTTAATGTTAAATAAATCACTCCTATTGTTACATAACTTACTTAATAAAATTCTTTATTGTTGAATAACAACGTATTCCAGTCTTTACAAACAATTTTGGGGATCATAGTATGGTTGTGCGTAAGTCATACTATGGTTGTACGTTAAACATACTATGGTTATGAGGATCATACTATGGTTGTGGGGATCATAGTATGGTTGAATGTGAATAATAATATGGTTGTGGGGATCATAGTATGGTTGTGTGTGAATGATTCTATTGTTGTGAGGACCATAATATTGTTATGGGGATCATAGTATGGTTGTGTGTGAACCATACTATTGTTGTGATAATCATAATATTGTTGTGCCATAACCATATAACCAACAATACTATGATGCTCTTCGGTTATTGTTACCCCAACCATACTTTTTTTCGTATATCTCCTATACAGAGATCCTCTCCGATTTCAAAACCTACAGCTCTAAAAGCCACCTATTACACCCGATTTCGACCAAATTTCGTTCAGAGCATTACAAGTGACCCACACTTATCTGTTGTGAAATTTGTCCATATCGGTCCAAGATTTCGAATAGCTCCCATACCCTTTCGATTTCAGGTCCTGCTGCTCTAGAAGCCACAAATTACACCCAATCACTCTTCAATTTAGCTTGATTCGTTATGAGCAGCTAATAACACAGTACAACAGCCAATCTGGGGGGTGAGAAATTCCAAGTCAGGGTGATGGTACTAGGTCAGTATATTAAAACCCTCAAAGGGTTTTGCGTTCGTATGTGCCATTAGAAATAAATTTATGAAGAAAATTTTGCCAAAAAAAAATTTTTTTTTTTAAAACATATACATAAATCTCAAACGGAAAAACGTGTAGAGTCTTATAACTTTCACGTAAAGTCACATAACCTATAAACAAAATGCGACATAGATCATAGAAATCGATTAAAAAAAAATTATTTCTAATTGCAAATTTTTTTTTGGCAAAATTTTCTTCATAAATTTATTTCTAATTGCAAAAATGTTGATTTGGTAGAGAAACAGTATATTAATGGATTAAAGAAAATGTAATTATTAATTTTTCTCAATTTATTTCAGCAAAATCGAACTAGTCGTTCTCGAGTTATGTCAAACTACGTTTTTGCCAACATTTTACAACTAAGCGAAAAAACATCAAGATAAGGAAAAAATGTAAAAGGCCATAAAAAAAACTGGCACATACGAACGCAAAACCCTTTGAGGGTTTTAATATACTGACCTAGTACCATTACCCTGACTTGGAATTTCTCACCCCCCAGACAATAACCCCAAAAATGTTCCACAGTGTAATTAACTGTAGTAATACTGGACCACTTAGGTCCATATTTTCGTACAGCTCCCATACAAAGATCCTTCTCGATTTCCGAAACTACAGCTCTTAAAGCGCCAGATCAAATTTCGCACAGAGCATCACGAGTGATCGACACATGTCTCTGCTGAAATTCGACCTTAACGGTTCATGTTGTGAATTATCTCCCACACAAATGTGCCTTCCGATTTAAACTCTAACAGCCATCACGCTCAAATTTTGTATGAAACATTATTACCGACAAATAATTAAATTTTAAATATTGAGTCCGACCTTGACAGGAGTTTTTAATCTCTTGAACAGCTGAGTGATGTAGGGTATAATATAGTCGGCCCGATTTATAGTTTTTTTTTACTTGTTTTTCTGCGATTTGTCCATTTGAACGAGAGTAGTATAAAACCGATCTTCAATTGTGAGAAACATTATCTATCGTCATAATGGGATAGTCTATTCTGAGATGCTTTGAACCACTGTGCGCCATTTAAATGTTTCCATTACCTTACAGTAATTAAGTATGTCGATTTTTATTTCCCTTGGGAAAAAAATCCATTGTGTCTGTTTCCCTTAGCTCTAATCTTCGATATCTCAATATTGGCAACAATTACACTTGTACACTCTGGTGTTTCTCCATTGTTTATGCTTAATGCCTGTTTCTGCTGCTCCTCCTTTACCTTGAATGTTTACTCGATTAACTAGATACTTCCGGTTTGAGATTTTCCACTTCCTCCACCCACCCGCAACCGCTGTAAAGAAGCAATCATTGTCTTGAGGGAAACTTACCTTGCGATTTGTTTAAAATTAAATTTGCGTCGTGGTTTCTTGCTCTTGCCCTCACCACGTCCCTTCTTCCAAATGTGAGTGCGCCATGCCGGATCCTGGTATTCAAATGATGGCTTCAAGTAATACAGCGCCATCTCCTGATGAAAGACGGGTGTTATCGAACCTGACAATGGCGGCACAATCCATATCCAATCGGCAGGGCAGCCGTTGCTGTAAGAATTGTCAATGCAAAAAACAGGAGGGGGAGTTTTAAATGCGGTTAAATGTTTTCCTTTAAATCGGTATTAAGAACGAGGATAACAAGGGGTGAGGGGATAACAATAAAAATGAAGAGACAGTAAGATGTAAATGTGAGGTGAGTGGCGTGGTGTGAGTACGTTTGTTTGTTTATTTAAAGTGTATAAGTCGATGACGACACCGTTGGTGTAGTCTTTGTAAGAGAGGGTGAGAGGGGGTTAATGGCGGCAGAATTTTCCTGGGAAATCTTACAATTCTTTAAGACATTTGTTGACAAATTAAATCTTATTGGCAGAGAATTTGCCGCTGCTCATGAAGAGATTTCCTTTATGGCTTTATGTACTTATACTTTTTACATTTTAAGCAATTTGAATAATACAAGGCTTGATTTGAATTATTCTACGATTACAGAGCAATTCGTTTTGTAACTCTTTAAGTCAGCGAATGTGTGCTGTTTTTCAAAGACTAGGACTAAATCTAGGATAAATAAGACTTTTTATCCAAAATGACATACAGTCCATAATTAGAAAAAGTATAGCTTGGCTTTGAGTTTTGTTTCGTGTGCCTTTAGAGTCTTATGCATTTATGAAAATGGGAAAATTAAGATTAACCGAAAACAGTGTAAAAGTTTATCATACCCTCCATCATAGGTATATTTACTTCCTTATTGCGTTTGCAACATATCGATATACTGGTTGGGGACCCCATTAAGTACATAACGGGTGATCAATCTAGAGGTATTTTTTCAATAGAGGTTTTTTTCACAGATTACACGAAAGTTTATTTTTCTTTTCAATATTGTTTGCCATTTCATCATGAAAAGACTTTCACTGCAACAACGTCTCCAAACTATGAGAAAGAACGTTCGGCGAGAAATGTTTTGCGACCAAAATTTTGTTCAGTGATGAGGCCCATTTCTGGCTCAACAGCAACGTCAATAAACGAACTTGCTGCATTTACGACACAGAACAATCAGAAGAGGTTCAAGAGGTGCCATTATATCCAGACAAAACCACAGTTTGGTGCGGTGTATGGGCTGGTGGAATTATCGGTCCACATTTTTTTCAAAAATGATGATGGCCTAACCGTGAATGGTGCTCGCTATCGCCCCCATGATATCGGACTTTTTGCTACCTGAAATTAAGGGCCGTAATCTTGACGACATCTGGTTTCAACAAGACGGTGCTACTTGCCATACAGCTACTCAAACAATGGATCTATTGAGATGTCATTTGGAAGAGCTGGCGATTTCACGTTTTGGATCGGTGAGTTGGCCGCCTAGATCGCATGATATCACACCTTAGACCTTTTTCTTGGGGTCTACGTAAAGTCCAAATACTATGCTTACAAACCAGCTACGATTCAGGTTTTGGTAGCCAAAATTACGCGTGTCATTAACGACATACCGGCCGAAATGCTCGAATGAGTCATCCAAACATGGCAAAAAATGTCCTTTCGATTGAACAATAAAGATTCCACGCTTGATTTGAATTTTTGTATTTTTTTTAGATTGATAGATTGATTACTCGGTATGTACGGTACGGTATGTAACACATTCACTATATCATTATGAATTTCTTGTACCGATAAAACTTTTTTATGTAAATATTTAATGACACCACGCATTTCTAATTATTCCATTGTAAAAAATCGCGGATGCGTCTTTTGTGAACACCTGTTTCTATATGAAGGAGTTGCCAGATCGAAACGATCGAAATTTAACATGTGTTCATAGCAGAGATGGAAGTTTCCAAAACACTTAACTTTTTTCTGTTTATATCGCGCTTTTTGTGCTAGGCTAAGAAGTTTCCGAACCGCCCTCGTGCAGGGTGGAGCGCGTCTATTTGCTTTTTTGCACTGCAGGCTGTGGCGGCACTGTTGGTCGAAGAGATTTGATAGTGTGCGTGGCTTATAGTGGCCTATGGGAGATTTGCATTCGTCTGCCTTTTTGTTGCCATCATGCATTGGATTCGTGAGGGGAGGTCATTTTGTGTTGAACCGAAAATTTTCAAATGCGCACTCGATCATTGCATTGCAGTGTGCTTTTCTTTTACGATTCGCTGTTCCTCCACGCGGACGTGTTCCTGGACGGCAATCAATTAAATGTGTAAATTGGGTAACTTTATTTGAAAACAGCAGGGAATGTGTCATGTGTACGAAGGAGACCTGAGAGAAGGATTACAACACCACAAAACGTCGAGATAGTTAGAGCAGCAGTACTGCAATCTTGGAAACGCTCTGCTCGAAAGCAATCACTTCCTTTTGGCATTTCAAGACTTGTTTTCAGCCGGCTCTTGAGGCAATGCAATTGAAGGATACGAGACATGGTGCCACTGCACACACGAGGGTTACCATAAATTGTTTGAAGCAAATGTTTCCTGGACGGCTTATCTCCTTAAGGGGTGATGTGAACTGGCCGGCATGCTCACCAGACTTAGCCCATGCGATTTTTCCTTTGAGATAACCTGACGTCGAAGGTGTATATCAACCGTCCCAATACCTCGGAAGACTTAATTAATAATATTGAGGTTAAAATTGGCAGAATACTAGTCGACATGCTTGTTAGAGTTCATAACAACTTTAGAAAACGTATGCAGCAGTGTGGATAGCGAAGGTCGACATTTGCAAGATACACTATTTAAAACCATGTATTTTTAAAATTCCCATACTGTTTAATATAACTAAAATATAAAATAAATTTTTCTAAGGTTCATTATTTTTGTATTTCATTCCCAAATAAGCAAATTATCGCGCCCATCCTGTATATTCGAACCGTCTTAAAATTCTAAGGCACGCCCGCCTGTCTATATGTATAAAGCAAACTACAGGTTGCGCTATTGAAGCTAGATGGCTAAAAATTTACAAAACCATATGTTAAAGGGCTAAAACGGTTGATATTGAGAATAGGCCAGATGGGCTAAAAAGTAAAATTTTCACCTTACTTGGACTGAGCCAACCTCTGGAAAAATTAACTATCATAATCTTGAAAATGCTATATCTCATTAAATAAATTAAATAAGGCTTATGTTTGGTTCCTATGATATTTGCATGGATCGAAATATATCCCGTTGGAAAAGAGGGCGATGCCACGCCCCCTTTTAAAAAATCGCATTTATGGTCAAACTAAACTCGATAGTTATACAATTTGAACAGGATAAAACCAATGACTTGGAAATTAGTCTAGACTATGTCATGGTTAAGTTGGACAAGTGGGTGTGGCACCATCCATACAACCCTAAAATTAAAAAGACCATCTCCATCAACTAATAGAGAAGTGACGATGATATTTGAAATATATGATGTTGGCAAGGATCGCAGCATTTGATAGATTTAATGTGGACGTGGCCATGCCCCTTTTAAAAACAGCATTTATGCCCAGAGTAATGCACCAGTCGTTATAAGTTGGTAAAACAATAAAAAACAATTATAAGCTTGTTATTACAGATTATATTGTGTTAAAATTGAACAAGGGGGCGTGGACCCCTGTTCAATTGAAAAGCTATATCTCGTAAACTTATACCGATATGACTAAAAAGTTTAATGATGTTGGTATAGAAAGAAATACACCCTGATAGAAAAGAGACCGGTGCCACGCCCTCTTGACACAATGTTCATATTGGACTATAATGCGTGCTTCAGCTCGACCGAACTTGTTTAATCTGTAGCTCTTATTTGTTGAAAACTAACGCTTCATATCGCTAAAAGCAAGAAAAAAAATTGTTTTATTTCAGTCTCCTTAATGAAGATTTATTAAGTTTCAATTAAGTCCAACGTTATTCAAAATTTTGCATTGGGTGGGAGAAATTCTCATAAGGGACATATCTGATGTAGAAATCTTTAATTGTTTGTTTTAAATGGCTATTTCTTTTGAATGTATTAAACTAGTCTCTGGCTATTTTTCATACTGTTGTGTGTGTAAAGGGTGGTCCAACTAAAACGCACAATGTTAATTTTAAAGAAACCAAAAAGTTTTCAGAGACTTTTTTTCAATATTTTTTATTATGATAGAAGAATCTATGACAATTCTATGTAAAATAAATTATGGGTCAAATGCTCGCTATGGCTTCGGTGGCATACCTCTATCTGATGGTCCATATTTTTGATGATTCTGAGACATAATAAAGGATCAATGTCGTTATTGTGCCGAATTATCTTATTCTTTAGCTCTTGAATTGTTCTTGACTAACTGGCGGACACTTTTTCTTTCAAATATCCCCAGAAAAAAAAAGTGCAATGGTGTCAAATAATATTATCGTGGCAGCTAATTAACATCGCCACAACGTAAGATAACACGGCCATTGAATTTCTTGTACGAAAAAGTCATTGTTTCGTTGACCGTGTTACAAGTGGCACCATCCTGTTGGAACCACATATCGTCCAGGTCCACATCCTTAATTTCTGATCACAAGAAGTCTGTTATCATCTCGCGATAGCAAACACTATACACCGGAACTGTTTGGCCGACCTCATTTGCGAAGAAGTACGGCCCGATGACGCCGCCAGCCCAGAACGAACTGGACGAGCATGCTCAGGTTTTTTCGAGCATGCTCAGGTTTTTTCTACAGACATGGTTTGCTGAAATTTTCGCACAACTCTCCCGATTGTGGACACATTTGGTCTTTTATGCTGACCAGAAAAATGACGTAGTGCGGGAAATTCATTTTGATTTAAACACCCATTTTAACGAAAAAAAGGCTTTAACAATTTCAATTGTGGGCCCCTCCATGTTTGAATTTGTCAAAGAAAAGTCAAATTAAGTAGGTCAAAAAACTTGACATTAAGGTGTGACATATAGCATCGTGCATTGTGGTTTATATAAATGTTTGTAATATAAAAGTCGTCTGAAAAAATGGGCAAACTCTTAACATCTCAAGCTTTAAAGAAAGTTTAACATTATTTGTATGCAAAGTACAAGTACCGGCACCTCTCTTTTATATTTCGTCTTTTATTTTACTATAATCGAGAATGTTATTGTCGAATTTTTAATTGTGTTTCGAAACAACTCAGCTCACGAATGCTGACAGCTAAAGGCGAACAATAATCGGCATCGGTCTAGAACATATCAATCTCAGTTTCAAGATTTGCAACCTTCAGAGGCAATCTAATGTGCATACATTTTGCTTGATGTTAAAGCAAGACAGACAATTTCATAGTGTTTGAAATTATTTTTACTACACAAACTAAGAGGCTCAAAGTTATCTTAATATCCAAAATTAACTTTAAGCAATCAGTTTATAAAAATTTTCAACTTCGTCGAACTGTAGCTTAATTTTCGAATTTATGTTCGTCGCTGAAGCTTTCTGTAACCCAAAATATTAAATGTTAGCTAATATGATTCTTCATTTATATTTTTCAGTTTGACGTAATTTTCTTTGTAAGGGTGGATACTAGATGGACGAACTCGTCGACTACCTCATAATGGCAACTGACTACATTTACGGATTTACAAGGATGTTGAATTGACATAGTTCTGGTAGATGATTCCAACAACTTAGCCATGTCTTCATTCACTACCAATCTGAGCTATTCCGATTCCTTCTCTATACTACCAACGGAAGAAGATCCTGATCGGACAGTTCTTCAAATGATGTCTATATCTTCAGCGTACGTAATGAACTCGTATTAACGAGCTGGTATTGTTGTGCTCCTTATTCAACTCCGTGTCGTTTGATGTTCTTTTTTCAATTCTTTACAGCAGAATATGAAACGTTGGACATACTGCACGATACAGCAGAATATGAAACATTGGACATACTGCACGATAAGTTATCACCCTGACTGAGGCCTCTCGTCGTAGCGCATAGTTGGAAGAGGTACTTTCATATTTTGATTGCAGATTTTGTGTCAGTCAACATCATTTTGACATAGACGTACTACGAAAGTTAGGCATGGTTCGCCAAGCTTCGGTCCTATAGGACTTTATAATCGCCAAAGAGATGGTAAGTGTCGCTTTGCTTTTATCGTAAAATTTCCAGAATTTTTTGTAATGTTAAGATCGTGTGAGTTTTAGATTAACCAGGCCTTAAGACTCAATGGTATGGACCAAAAATGTTGTTGATAAGAGGCGTTTACCTAAAAGGCTCCAAAGAACCTTGTTAGCAATTTGTAGTAAACTTAGACCACGCTAGTTGGCGCAAAACGTGCGGTGTCCCTTCTTATTTGCCCAGTACACTAAGATTCGAATTTTTAGGCATACTTTGTTTTACCAAATTGTGCCGATGAATTGGTGCAAGCTCTTAAGCAAATTAGCACCTCCAGCCGTAAACAGCTCTGCCGATCGACTATCGGCACCTGCAGTCTTAATACTTTTACTCCACGCCGTCATCAAAGATTGTACGTAACTTGGTCGACTTCACCAGCAGACTCTTCAGCCGTCAGCCTTTCCATATACCCAGTACATGTCAAAGAGCCTAGTGAGGCTACAACAAAGTAGCTGCATTTTTGCATTTTTACTTAAGCGAAGTCGACTGTAAATTCTGACGAGGAAATGATGTTCAAAGCTGACTCGGACTAGTTGATACGTTTAGTAGCACGTACACTCCCCGTACATTAGCACGTACACTCCCCGTCACATGAATAGGACCCCCACGATGGGTTTTTAAAACTTAATATTTTCAGCAGAAAAACAGTATGAATTAAATCTATATTTATTTGTATGAAAGATGCATTTGGATTTGACATGTATACTGGTAAATTTTATAAAATCATTATTATTAAAACAACTGAAAAACAGAGCTTCGGTTTTTGCGCCACTTGAATAGGGCCCCCTCATCAAATAATAGCTCTTGTAAAGTTTGAAAGCAAAATTATACATTTTATTAAGTTTTAAATAAGTGATTATGAATTTTATGGATTTTAAAGAAAGTTCAGTAGTGTGTAGAGCCTCCTTTGTTAAGGATAGCTTCGAAAAGTCTACTGGGAATCGAATCATACAATGTTTTAATGTAGTCAAGTGAAATCGTAGACCAGGCTTCCTTCATTGCTTCAATAAGTTCGTCTTTGTTGCTGTATTGCTTACCAGAAGCATAAACTTTGCGGACGAGCCCTCCCCAAACATTTTCTATAATGTTCAAATCTGGCGAATAGGGAGGCCAGTCTAGAACTTTGACATTTTGATCCCGAATCCATGCCTTCACCACTTGAGCAGTGTGAACCGGTGCATTATAGTGCTGAAATGTCCGTTGTAAGTATCCGAATAGATTGTTGAAGTAAGGAAAAGCTTGCTGAAGTACGCCATTATAGCAACTTGCGTTCATTGTGGTGGACAAAAATTGTAATTCGCAGGTACCATAATAGGATATGGCCCCCCGCACCATGACACCACCCACTCGGCTATGTAAGCGATCCAGATGGTGCTCCTCTTTGCAAAGATCATGGAAATAATAGTTAAATTCATCTGGGCCCTCGAAATTATTTTTTTTTCGTCTGAGAAAACGACGCGATGCCACTCGTTATTCCATGTCATGTGACTGCGGCAAAACCCCAAGCGTATCTTTTTGCGGTCATCGTTAAGGGGTGGTTCTTTCTTTAGTTTTTGCGCTTTAAATGCTTAGCTTTAGAAATAACGCGTTGGACCGTTCTTACACTAGCTTTAACGCTAGTTTTAGCCTTAATTTGTGATGATGAATCGTGCGAACTTGATGCCGATCTTAGTATAGCTCGCTTATCAGTAGCAGAAAGCACACTTTTTGTTCGCCCTTTCATATTCCTGCCATAGCTTGACTCATTTCGCAAAAACGTAGACACGACATTTCGGCTTCTTCCGATTTTATCAGCGATTTAATGGTTTGAGTGCCCGGATTCTTTATAAATTTTTATTTTCAACTTTTCCTCGTTAGATAAAGATTTTCCTCGACCCATTTTAATTTAATTTTGGTTGAAATCGATTAAATTGCAACAGAAAATATTTTAATTTACTACACGCAGCCACTTCCAAAAGAAAACTAAAGACTATGATGGGGGTCCTATTCATGTGTCGTAAGAAATTTCACAAATTTAGGTTATTTTAAAGCAAATTAGAAAAAAAAAACTTATAACGATACATTTCCAGTACACAATTTTTTTCTCATAGAGATCGAATATGAAGATCTCAAAAACAAACAAAAATATCCCGCTCAATGATCTCAAATATTTAAGAGAATCACAAATAAGGTAAATCGTAAAGGTGGTCCTATTCATGTGGCGGGGAGTGTATTTACGATGGCCCAGAGCTTATATTTATACCCGTAAGGCCGCCGGTATTTATGAGATGGAGAATCCGGCTGTAAAAAAAATATATTCCGGTAAAGTGTAAGATTTCTTACCCGAATTAAAAACTGGGCTTATATATTCTTACACACTAACTATTACGAGTATCTACCCCCTAAGCTCAAAACTAACAAACTCCTTCATAATCAAATGCTTAATTCTGTGTTAACATAAAAAAAACGCTAATCGAATGCACTTAGCCCGAGAAATTTTAAAATTCACCTTATCTGTTGAACAGACCTCGTATATCAAGAACAGAGTATTGACCGCCATTCATCAATTTCCTACACCCCTGAACATAAAACCAATAAACACCATCATTTCGAGTGTGAAATTCTATGTTTACCTTTTGAGATATTTTTATGAATTGCCTCTGAATTTGTTACGCAATTTATTAGCTGGCATTTAAACAAAAAAAATACCTCCCGCCCCCCACAAACCTTCGCAAAAGTTGAGATAAAAGGCAAAAAGGGAAAACATTTATCAAAACCGGAAATTTAGCAGAGCGCGTTCCCACAGACACTTTCCACTTCCCGCAAATGCGACAGACAAGCGAGCGGACCAACCGGAACCAACGAACGTTAAAAGGCCTAACACGGAGATATCATATGAGGTTCCCCAAAAACACACACGTCACCATACCCAGCAGGAAAATTTGCAAGGCCTTCTAGAAGGCCTCTTTTTACATCCACATTCTTTAATGCCTTCCACAATTTGCCATTTCAAAATACCTTCCTTGTAACTAAAAAATCATTCCCCACACATTTTTATGTAGCTTTTCTAAGAAGGCCTGCAAGAAGGCCTTTTAATAAGTCCTCTACTCATTCGCTAGTGTATTCTTTGAAGACACCTGCAAGAATGCCTTCTTATTGCAAAGACAGATTTAATATCCATTACTGGCTTCCATCTTGTGAAAGACATGCTACTATGCTGGAAGAGTGAAAAAACCTTCCGTGTGTTCGCCACGATAGACAGTGAAGATATATAAGCCGTACGCACACAATTTAGTTGGGTAGGCTAGAACGTAGCATATCAACGTAGCAACCAGAAGGTCGCAGGTTTGAATTCCAGTGGAGGCAACTCATAGTAAAATATCGTCGGCGTTCCCAGCAGAAGGCCTATGTGTTTTTTTTTCGAAACGAGAGACAAAAAACATTCCGCGGAATTTCCAAAAATTAGTAATTGCAGTCGATTCGTAAAAAAAAATTGCCACGTTTTTACAAAAAAAAATATAGAGTTTAATGCGTGACTTTGTGTGTTGCCTTTTCTGTATTAAAATAAAATTATGATAATTTTCCACATAGGCCCTTTTATATCCTCCACCATAGGATGGGTGTGTACCAAATTTAGCATTTTGCTGCACGCAGAAAAAAAGTATGGTTGGGGTAACAATATTCGAAGAACACCATACTATTGTTGGTTATATGGTTGTGGCACAACAATATTATGATCATCACAACAATAGTATGGTTCACACACAACCATACTATGATCCCCATAACAATATTGTGGTTCTCACAACAATAGAATCATTCACACACAACCATACTATGATCCCCACAACCATATTATTATTAACATTCAACCATACTATGATCTACACAACAATACTATGATCCTTATAACCATAGTTTGTTTAACGTACAACCATAGTATGATCCTCACAACCATAGTGACTTACGCACAACCATACTATGATCCCAAAAATTGTTTGTAAGGACTGAAATACGCTGTTATTCAACAATAAAGAATTTTATTAAGTAAGTAATGTAACAATAGGAGTGATTTATTTAACAGTAAAAAAAATCATTTATTAAAAATATATTAGTTATACTAATCCGTAGTTTTTTTTTAAAAAAATATAATTTTTAATACTATTATTGCGTAAGAATCGTTAAAATAACATTGTCAAGTTAAAAAAATAAGGTTTTGCCGGTATGATTGCCGTTATTATGTTATTGTTAAAATAAAACCCATGAAAACAATACTTTTGTCCCACCAACCATATTTATATTGTTGCTACAACCATATTTTTATTTTTAAATTTGCCATCAATAGTTTTGTTACATTTCAACAATATTAATATTGCCGCAATTATACTATTGTCAAAATGAAATTCATAAAACAATACTATGGTTGCGACGACCATACTTTTACTGCAGAGAACATACTATTGTTGCCGTGACCATATAGTAACCATATCTTTTCTCTGCGTGTGGGTACACCTCAAAATATCATCATCTGATACCTTATAAAGTATGTATGTTTTTGATCAGCGTCCAATTCTAAGGCGCTCTAGCGATGTTCGACCGTCCGTCCGTTAGTGTGTCTGCTGAATGCCCGATAGAGATTACAATAATCAACCTAGGAAGTTCAAAGTTTGCAAAAAAAAAATGTATTGTTGTTGCAAGCTTTTTGGGATTGATAATGGACCAAATCCATTTAGAGAAAAAAAGTTCTCTATCCAGGAACTAAAACAACATCTGTAAAAGTCGCTCTTTTTGGGGTTATTTTGTATAAAAGTCAGTACCATGAGATTGACCTAGAATGCTGAAACTAGACATGAAACTGTCTTTTGGACAAGGCCTATTTAGGATTAAATATGAGCCAAATAGGTTAATGTTTTAATATTGACCTCATACCCCATACCTTCCCGAGTTCAGTTAACGGGGCTCTAGATTTATAGTCTGATCTTGATGGAATTTGACACGAAGTAGTTTCATGGCATGGAAATTAACTGCTTATCATTTAGACCATATCGGTTCATGATTTTATACAGCCCTCATAAAAAGGTCCTTCCCTACTTCTGACTCTCTGTATGCCACATTTATTGTCTAATCTGGGCAAATTGTAGTACAAAGTAGTTCTATGGATTGACAATTTACTGTTAAGGACCACATTGGCCCATGATTTAATTAAGCTGGCATTGGCTACAAAGACGCCTAATTATAATGATTCTTGCTTTGAACATAATCCATGGAAGAGGGTAGATAATATTCGGTGCGAATGAACTAAGCGCCTTCTATACTGAATGTTACTTTCGTTTCTGTCATTAATATGGGCAATATATGTGACGCGCAAAATAGAAAGGGGCCTAAGGATAAAAACCAGATTTGTTCAGGAGAGCCATTTTAAAGATTTAAATACGTGTATCTTTGGTGTACCATCACTTTCATAAAACGCGCATATCTCTGTGAGGGAACACTTTTGGGACATGGGATCGGTCTCATTCGATGCTCAGATGTTGTCCACATCAAAAAAAAAAACGTGAAATTTGTTTTTTTTTTACCCTTAGGTCCCTTTCTCTATGCGCTGTCACATATATATTTCTGGCCTAGGCAACACTAAGTGTTTCCTGGCGCCATCTGACATTTCCATTGGAAAGTTTGACATTTTTTAGCATAAACGTACTCAGAACGTTTTGACGTACGACCATCATTTGTGTTGTCAACAGTGACTTGAAAAAAGTATCTCTACTTGGATCACCCTATGCTTAGTAGGGACATAGTAGAACTGAACATACCCCGTTAATGTCATATGTGACGCGCAAAATAGAAAAGGACCTAAGGTTAAAACCCAGTTTTGTTCAGGAGAGCCATTTTAAAGATTAGGTCCCTTTCTATTTGCGCTTACAATCTTCGACTTCACTTTTATAAAACGCGCATATCTCTGGGAGGAAATACTTTTGGGACATGGGATCGGTCTCATTCAATGCTCAGATGTTGTTCACGTCAAAAAAGAAAAAAAAATGAAAATTGATTTTTTTCCCCTAGGTCCCTTTCTCTATGCGCTGTCACATATAAAGGCTAACTAGAATTGCGGATTTGAAAATTGAAAAGGCCCATGTGAAGATAATTACATAGGCTATCTACAATAATTTTACGATAATTTCTATAAAGAAATGCACATAGGATTTTCTCTAAATCCTGAATCAAAACAGGTATCAAAAAACGGTTTGGTGGTTACATGTTCGACCAATGGTATTACTAAAAGCGGCTATAAAAAAATTAAAAATGTACACGTAGGCCATCTGCTGGAAACTATGACGATATAATACTGAAAATTGAGTAAATTACAAAAAAATTCTCAGTTGAACATAAATAAACCTTCTCGTAACCTCTAACATTTTCGTTTTAATAAAAGACAAGTTTTTGTACAAAATTGCAAAGTGAAATTGATTTTCGTAGGCGCCCACTGCTTATAACAGCCCACTGCTTTCATTTAAGACAAGTTTTTGTACAAAATTGCAAAGTGAAATTGATTTCCGTAGGCGCCCACTGCTTTTATTTAAATTTCGGGTCCGTATATTGCTTGGCAGCAATATTTGAATGAAAAACTGAACTCTTTAAGATCAGGTTCTCACCAAACGTATGAGAACAACTGTTGTGAATCTAACATTTCAAGTTTTCTTCAAACAATTGCCCAGTAAGTAATATTTTTAATATTTTTAGAGGCCTTCTAGAAGAACATTTTCTGCAGTCGTTCTGGAAGGCCTCTCAGCAGAAGGTCTTGCTCTACAATCTAACCCTTTGCTAATTTAAAATGAGAGTAAAATGCAGCAAGCATTTCTCTAAAAATCTTATGAAGGGCTCCAAAAAGGCCTTGCTTGGCTCTTTCCTATGCCCGCGAGGTACAATTGTGTGCGCGAGTGTGTGTTCGTGCGTACACTGTACACAGTACTAATCACACAACATTAGCACACAACAGGGCACAAACAACAACAACAAATTGAAAATCATCAATTTGTTTTGCACGTTTACAACCTGTTTGATAAAGTAACTGATAAGAGCAGCAACAACAACCACACACCACAACGCCAACAAGGGCACATGTGCTTACAACGGCAGGGAGGCCATCATCGTCACACACCCCCAACAATACCAAACAACGCAGAGAACCACAAAACGAAACCCCAATCATACACGCGTGCACACAAATACCACGCACACGCACACACACACAAACACATCCTCCAACTTCTCCAAACATACGCGCGTTTAAATGTTTGTATGAAAGATGATCTGAAATCTGGAGGACCCCACGAACAATAAATGTGAATAGATACGCATGTACGAGTGTGTTCGTGTGTGAGTACAGGAGATTGTGTGTTCACGCCAAATAACCACCAAGCACCAATACATTCGTACATAAACGTAATGCCAAATAAAACATGTTTACCCATAAATTATTGCAAATTTCTCCCGGTCTCAGTCATTCTACTCTCAAAGAATAGAGGGAGAGAGACCGACGGGAAGATTCACACACTCGTGCACACTCATTCACACACTCGTTCACACTCATTCACACATATTCAATTCAATGCTCACCTAGGAGCACTTTTTACAATTGTTCAAATGAAAAACCATAAATGCATAAAGAAGGGTCTTCCAGTTGGGGCGTGATAGAAGAAAGCCGCTATAGGTCAGTTAATAATAGGTGGGAACTCTGTTTTATATTGTCCATGAAAGTTTAGATCGCTTTATTGACACAGGGGACGAGAGGGGTCAGCTGATTTTCCTTAAATGACCCCAAGAGCTTCCCTGCAAGATTAATACATCTCGAAAATTCCCATTCATCCTTTACGTTTGTGGGTAACATGGAACCAATTCTTGGTGTAGACACTGAAGCTACCAGTCAAAGTGTGTCGTGCTCAAACTAAAGGTAGACGTAAGCTACGAGGTCGAACTGGAGCACTAAATCTGTTACCGCGGGACGTCAGGAAATACATCTCGAAAATTCCTATTCATCCTTTACGTTTGTGTGTAACATGGAACTAATTCTTGGTGTAGACACTGAAGCTACCAGTCATAGTGTGCGGTGCTCAAACTGGAAGTAGACGTAAGCTACGAGGTCGAACCGGAGCACCAAATCTGGTACCGCGGGAGGTCAGGAGCCCGTAGAACAGTTGTTCTGACCTTTTTGGTCGTCCGTCTG
This sequence comes from Hydrotaea diabolus, assembly GCA_963513945.1. Classification (NCBI taxonomy): domain Eukaryota; kingdom Metazoa; phylum Arthropoda; class Insecta; order Diptera; family Muscidae; genus Hydrotaea; species Hydrotaea diabolus. The sequence goes on along the minus strand of OY740717.1, from coordinate 168,571,189 downwards.
ATTATCGCTGTCAACTGATTTTTGTGTTACTCTTCAGCTTGCGTCTGTGCTTTTGCACCACATTTCCATATATGTGTGCGATCCCATCTGTGTCCGTTTTGTAATTAATTCTCCTCTCATTAGGTACGTCAATAATGTTAAGCATTTCGAGAGTGTATCTTCTTCTATAATTTCTCTCTTGCGCTACAATTTTTACGTCGGTAAAGTCAGGCTTATGTCCAGTCAATGTACAGTGGGCCGCAAGTGCGGTCTTTTGTTCTATGGGCCTATTTACGGCTTATAGGTCAGATTTGGGGGACGAAATTCTTGTCTTCAGTTTAGTTTTAGTAGTGCCGACATATACCTTTTGGCATATGTCGGACTTGTCACCATTGCACTTTATTTGGCATACAACGTCTGATTTATCTTCGTTATTTATTCGAGATTTTGTCCTGCCAAATAAACTGTTTACTGCACTGTGTGTCTTTAGTGCAAGTTGATATTTGTCTTTGTTATAAAAGTTGGAATGGCTAAGCCTTTCTGAAAAACCCGGTATGTATGTTGTTGGTTTATATATTTTCGTTACAGGTTCTGCGATGACAGCTGAGGAATTGGATTTTGATTTCCATTTGTTTAGTAGGTCTGTGATAGTCTTGTGTGGGAAGTCATTTTGCCTTAAAATGGTTCTAATTTTTACTAAATTGTGTTTGTGAAACTCTATGTCGCTAATATCTAAAATTCTATTGATGAAGTTAGTCGCTGTATTAATAATTACTCGTCTAGGATGCTTTGAACTAAAGTTAATAAGTCTGCCAGAAGCTGTAGGTTTTTGGGTACCAATCTAATTTTAGTAACTGACCTTGTCGACAAACCATTGAATCTAAATATGGTAATTTTCAGTCCTGTTCCATCTCCATTGTGAACTGTATTTTTCTGTTAAATGAGTTGAGTACATCCAGAGTGTTCTTAATTTCTTTTTTCTTAAAAATTCCAAAGAGGTCGTCCACATATTTCGTTAATAATTTTGGTTTGTATGTCATCTTGTCTAGTAAGGTGTCTAGAAGCTCTTCCATAACTGTGTCGGCTATTACTGGGGATGCTGGAGAACCCATTGGCATCCCTTTTCGCTGCTCGTATATCTTTTCATCACATTTAAAATACGATACCTAGTCTCCTTTATGCAAAATGTCACCAATTCTAAAAAAGGTCCTTTGTAATATTTGTAAACCCCCTTATAGTGTCCCATTTCTGTTCAATTGTCTTAATTGCGAAATTTACTGGGAAATAAAGAAATAACGTCAAAAGAAACTGAAACCTCATCATCATTAATACATATTTCGTCAATTTTACTCTTGAAATGCTTGGAATCCCTTACGTTGTATTTCGATTCCGTTGTCAAGTTTTTTAAAATCCCAACTAAATATTTACAGAGCGATATTTTCAAAACTCTCCGGCCACTAGGGATTAGCCACATGTTCCTCTACCGATGCATAAAACTGTTTGAGGAGACTGGAGATGTAAAAGACCGCCCCCCACGCTCTGTTCGAACACCGCATGTCATCAAAGCCGTAAAATCAAGAATTCACAGAAATCCGCCCCGAAAACAGAAAATCATGTCCCGTGAGATGAATATCACGCAAAAGTCCATGAGTCGAATCATTAAAAAAGACTTCGGACTTGGGGCTTTCAAATGAAGTACCGGACATTTATTGACTGCAGCTCTAAACAAAAATAGGATTGAAAAATGCAAACGTCTTGTGGTGAAGTACGCTGATAACTTGCACTGAAAAATTTTGTTTACCGATGAAATAATTTTTACCGTTCAGGAAAAATTTAACAAGCAAAATGATAGAGTGTATGCGCGGTCATCTAAGGAGGCATCTGAACTGATCCCAAGGGTGGAAAAGGGTCATCACCCAGCTTCAGTCATGGTTTGGTGTCTCTTACGATGGGGTCACTGACCTGCATTTCTGCGAACAAGGAGTCAAAACATCGGCCATAGTTTACACAAGAAACCGTTTTGGAAGCTGTTGTGAAGCCTCTTAACAATTCCCTGTTCCAAAACCAGCCATGGACTTTCCGGCAGGATTCTGCGCCGGCCCATAAGGCTAAAAGGTCCCAGGCCTGGCTTCGATACAATTTGCCAGCGTTCATTTCCTCTGAAGAATGGCCCTTAGGCAGTCCAGATCGGAACCGATTGGATTACAAATTGTGGACGGTTTTAGAGGACAAAGTTTGTCATAAAAGTAACTCAAAATTGGATCTCTTAAGACTGCTTTGGTTCGAGCTGTGGCCAATTTTCAATGGACGAGGGTCTACTATCCATTGCGTATCAACTATACTGTGTGAAAGATTGGAGGCCAAACTCGCCGGACTGATCTAACAGTATCAAAGCGGTTTTTGGCCGAATAATTAAACAATAGACCAAATCTTTACCCTGCGCCAAATCCTGGAAGACCCGCGAACAGCAATTAAATACACAGAAAAAAGACAGCCCTTAAATCACAACCAAAAAATTGGTATGTGAATTTAATCACCAATCAATTAAAAATTTTGTAAATAAGCTAAACTATTTATCAGATAATGTAAAGATATTTAATGAGCGGGTTCAAGGGAAATTTAATATACTCAAACAGAGCAGGCTTAGCCTTCACTCTTGAATTACTCTGAAGCTTTTCAGCTGCTGTCACTACCATGGGCATGTCCTTTTATTTCATACTCCTGTTAGCCTACATGATGGTATCGTTCGACCATATAAAGTCGAAATATTGATGGGGCTATAAAAAGTATGCATATGTCCCTTAACAACCATTCAAAGGGGGAAGGGTCAATAAACAACACCAAGTCAATATTGTTTTTACACCTCAGCTCTGGGTTTTTCTCCTTTTTTCATTGCCCTCCAACCGTGTGAACCGTAAATAGAACAAAAAAAAAAAGATAAACCAACCAAAAAAAAAAGAAATACAACAAAAGAAAAGATGACTTATGAATGTCATAAGTCGGCGACAGACTTACCGTAATTTCGATTCATTTTCAAAATGTTTCATAAAACTCTCGCTGGCCGTGTGATGGTCCACAATGGTGATGTTGCGGCTCTGGTACGAGTGTAGTACGGCTATGTTGACTTCCACCACCGCCTTGTCCTTCCACAAGGAGATGGGCGTGCGGGTGTCCAAATTCATTTTCAAAGCCACCGTCTGGCCGGAGAAGAAATAGAATGAGAAAGAAACAGAGTGAGTCATTCAAAATAAACAATTCATCATTGGGAGCCAAGTCATTTGGAGGGCTCTTGTTAAAAATATATATGGACCACTTCAAAATGTGACAAATTAAAAAAAAAATTCACAATAAAAATGGGCTTAAATGACTGTTAATCAACTTTTAATGAAGTGCTACAGTATAAACAATAACCAGTGTAAAAAAACGTAACAATAAACAGTTTATGACATGGCATTTATCATGTTCCACGTGGCCTTTACTTTACGGGGGGGGGGTGGGTGTTTTTGTGACCCAGCTGCCACCAGTTGGTGGCTGACCTACCACCCGCCACCAGTTGGTGAATGACCGGGCCTTCTCCCTCAGCTTACCTCCAAAATGTTTCGTCGATTTGTGTCGCACAAATTGCGACATCCAATCTCGGTGGACATGTACCAACCACTGAATGTGGTCGCTGTGAACTGGATGCCGCCAACATCGAACAGCATGCTGGACACCGCCGGCAGGGCATACCAGCGCAAATCCATTTCGCCAAACCATTCGAATCTGGACAAGTGTTGAGGAGTAGAGAAACAAAAATGGGAAAATAATTTAGCTAAGCGTTTTTAAATTCAATTTAATGTTTGATGGAAAACACACGCACACACACACACACACACACACTAATAACACTTCAATTCAAAACATATGGGTATTTCCAGATAAAGTTCGACCGTGATCGAAAATTAATTTATTAATTAAAAGATGATGTATTCTCAAATAAAGCTAAAGAAACATTCAAATTTTATTATTTTGTAAGCTTAAGTAGCCTAACTCTGCAAGAACAACGATAAAAATGACGTATTCTAGGCCACCGCAACAGTGGGTACATGGAACGGCTGCATAAGCCAAAAGTTAAACCAAACCGAACTAGGCAGTCAGGGTCTAATCTCCAATAAAATGCAGAAAATAACACCCTAGATTTTAGAATTTACAAAGAAACGAGAAAAAATAACCCAAAGATACCACCAAGAAAAAAGGCAAACGACAATGGAATATAGGATTGCTCAACTAGTCGCAAAATGTGTCAGAATGAAGCTCGGAGTTAGATTTTAAGGGCTCAAGCGAAGTGCGATGTGTGGCAACGGTGAGACCTCAGTGGTGGGCTTCTTGTGTATTCTGCAATGACAAAGACACCGACCCTCATATAAATGCCCTACAGGAAATGAAGAGTCAATTACCCTTCTCTGATAGGTTCTGTTATCACCCGACCTCGGTTCGATATGGATAGAAGGTTTCAATTACTTGAAATATTCAAAGTCGTCGAATTCGCGGTATAACTTCTTCGCACATAAAATCTCATGAAGATATCCACACAAAATCCGAAGATTTAAAAAATCTGCGCAAAGTCGATTTTTTTTAGGAATCTCTTACAATTTGTATGTAAATTGAGCGATTCAATTCGCAGATTTCGCGTGCGTATCAGTGGGTGAAAGCTACTTCTACAATTTTTCAGACAATCAGACCAATCATTTAATTGAACTGATGTGCGTCCCCTCCTTATTGTTGAAAAAACAGCTTCGAGAATAGCTTTAGGGCAATTAACACAGATATTTGTCATTATAAGTATTTATATTACAAATAATATTTTTAATGAAATCACCTGTCTTTTTTGATCAGTCCCATGAAATGCCACATGTGACAGCGCATAGAGAAAGGGATCTAAGGGTAAAAAAAATCAATTTTCACTTTTTTTTATGTGGGCAACATCTGAGCATCGATTGAGATATGCGTCTTTTTTAATGAAAGTGAAGTCGACGATTCTACACCAAAGATACACGTATTTAGATCTTTAAAATGTCTCTCCTGAACAAAACTGGTTTTTACCCTTAGGTCCCTTTCTATTTTGCGCGTCACTATGGTATGTCAAAGTTGGTACAAATCCATGTCAAAGTTTACGGTTCTTTTCATATAGTTGGGTCGGTACTAGGGCCGGTCCCTATCCAAGAGGGACCTACCACGTGACTGGTTCTGTACCGGTGCAATTTACCGTAGGGAGAATTCGCAATACATTTTTCAAAAACTTTTAATAAAATCCTTGATAAATTGGAAGTAGTGTTAAAAAACCAGGGTTTTTTTTCGAAAACTAGCATTTCAGGTTTTTTTAAAAACCTTGATTTGAAAAATCCGACTGAAGGGTTTTTTAAAGTAAAAAAACTGGCTTTTTTTTAAATAACCAACACTCAGGGGATGTCCCCTATACATGCGGTGCATTGCGTTGGCGAGTGGAAAGAAATGGATCGGAGGGGGGAAAGAGGGAGTAATGATTATTGACGCTTGCCTTGAACTTTTGGATGTCGCAATTAGTGGGAAATACATTTGCCGGAAGTCGATTCCACTTACGGACTGTACGAGCGAAAAACGAGATTCAGGTTTTAGTCTTTATATAATATTTTCCTTATATAATATTTTATAATATTTTCCGAAGTGAAGTAATTGCGCCCTTTAATAGGATCTACATATGTGAAGGAGCATAGAGAAAGGGACCTACGGGTAAAAAAATCAATTTTTTTTTCTTTTTTTGATGTGGACAACATCTGAGCATCGAATGATGCCAAAAGTGTTCCCTCCCTGAGATATGCGCGTTTTATGAAAGTGAAGTGACGATTCTAAGCGCAAATAGAAAGGGACCTAATCTTGACTCTCCTGAACAAAACTTTTCATCAACTTTTTTTTGATGTGGACAACATCTGAGCTTCGAATGAGATCGATCCCATGCCCCAAAAGTGTTCCCTCCCAGAGATATGCGCGTTTTATGAAAGTGAAGTCGACGATTCTATGCGCAAATAGAAAGGGACCTAATCTTTAAAATGGCTCTCCTGAACAAAAGTGGTTTTTCACCTTAGGTCCCTTTCTATTTTGCGCGTCACATATTCCCATATATTAAATATATGGTGTTTTTTTAGCCGTGTGGTTTTCAATGTGGCCACATTTGTTCAGAGTAGGTTTTTTCGGAGTGAATTATGTCCAGTTTGGTTTGCCATTTCATAATGAATAGACTTACTCCGGAACAACTTTTGCAAATCGTGGAAATTTATTACCAAAATAATGGTTCGGTTCGAGGGATGCATCGTGCGCTGCGTCTACGTAATCGCTCAGCAGTGTCGGTAATTCGAGCAACTGTAGATCGGTTCGCACCACGTTTACTCTAGTGGATAACGCGTATCCTCAGAGACGCCGTACAGTACGCACCGAAGGCGCTATTGCTCCTGTGGAGCAGAGTATCAAAGAACACCCGAATAAGTCCACCTGGCATCGCGCGCAAGAATTGGAGATTTGACCTCGCATCGTGGGCCTGTGGCGTGGCCTCCAAGATCGTGCGATTTAACACCGCTGCACTATTTGTAAAGGGCTTACGTATGTAAAGTCGCTTGTCTACGCAGATAAGCCCGACACAATTGACGCCTTCGACGCGTTATTGCTGACATACGCCCTAAATGCTTCAAAAAGTGGTCGAAACTTGAGCCTCTCGGCTGGAATTTATTCGAGCCGGCCGCGGCGGCCACTTGCCGAAATCGTTTTTAAAACATAATGGCAAACCCTAAAAAAAGACGTCTGAAAAAACACCCTTTACATATGTGACAGCGTATAGAGAAAGGGACCTAAGGGTAAAAACATCTGAGCATCGAATGAGACCGATCCCATGCCCCAAAAGTGTTCCCTCCCAGAGATATGCGCGTTTTATAAAAGTGAAGTCGACGATTCTAAGCGCAAATAGAAAGGGACCTTGTCTTTAAAATGGCTCTCATGAACAAAACTGGTTTTTCACCTTAGGTCCCTTTCTATTTTGCGCGTTTTGTACACAAAGCAAACAGATTTTGTCGATTGATAATGGTTGCACGACTTATTCATTTATTCCATTGCTACAACCTAGTGTTGAGTTTGACATGTCATTTTTTAGTAGTGGGAACTGGCAGTATCGGCTGAAGAGACAAAGTATTGGTAACCCTTTCTAATAAGGACCCAGTAAATCAAATTTGCCGACAATGTCTGATATCAGACAATTCTGAACAATATCTGAATTCTATCGAGAATTCTTACCTAAATCGTTACAAATTCTGTTCGATTTGTCTGAGGATTTTTAATTTATTATGTTCCGAAATATCTGAACGAATTCGGCCCGAACTCTGTTAGACTTGTCTGTGGAATTTTTATTAATTTTTTGTTTAGACTTCTTTCGAACTCGCAACGAAATCTGGACTATTTATCTGAGGTAGTCTAATCGTTTAAAATTTTTGTTATTTGCTTTATATTTTACAGTTGTTGTTCTTGTGTTCAGACATGTCGGCACTAATTCTGAACGAATTCTTAACTGTTTGTCTGAGGTATTTTTATATTTCAAATTTTGAACGTTTGGTTAGCTTAGCTGTGCGAAGGATTTTTATTGTGTTCGGAGGAAAACTCGACTGCCGGCAGTTCTCGTTAAATGCAAAACTGGTTGCCTTTAAGTGTATAGCCACTAAACCACTAAACATAGTTACAGCACTATTATTGCTTGCGAAACTGCAGGCACCCCTGTTTGTAACAAAAAAGTCTTTTCGGACGCTTTTTGAAAATGTTTTACAACTTTTTTTGTAGAACAAAAATATTTTCTTCTTTTTGATTGTTTACATTCAGAATTTACCATGACATAATAAGCTCAGAATTCGGTTCGTAATGTCGGTAAAAACATCAGAGTTTAATTAGAATTAATGCCAGAATTCTGACCAAAGTCGTTCAGAATTAGTTCAGAATCCGATACGACAAATCGAAATTTCCTTTTGAATTTCCCAAGACTACAGTTCAGGATTCGGTCCGAAATCGGTTCGAAATGTCTGCAAAAACATCAGAATTCCCTCAGAGAAGTAGTTCCGAATTCGTGTCAATCCTCGCATATGTTTTTCGTTACGAACTCGCTCAAAATTTTGAGCCTAAATCGGAACATTTTGCCGATTGTCGTACAGAATTCTGACCGAATTCTGAAGGTTTGGTTTGCTGGGTATGATTATTGGAACTGCATTTGTACATGTATTGGTTGTTGTTATTGTTTTTAGTTTAAAGTACTTTTTGAATTCGGTTCTCATTACCACAAACATTTGTTAGCTGGACTAACTGATGACTTTTTTGTGTACTAGATTCATCTGGAAATTTTCTATGTTTAAAAATGATTTGTAATAGACTTCCAGCCAAAAGTCCAAACAATATTTTGTGTTTTTTTGAAACTTTTAAATCCAATTTAGAAAAAATTATAAATTCTATAATATTTTAAATAATGATTTGATAAGTTCTACACAGAGAACAGATTCGTTGCCATAACCGTATTTTTTGCCAACCGAATGATTGCATGACCTTGAGTATGTCGTCAGTACAACCGAATGTTAGTTGATGCTTTGAAACCTTCAGTAATTGTAACTGAAGTATCGATAGAAAATGCGAATAAGCCGAACCTCAAAAAAAGGATTTTTTGGATTTAAAAGTTCACATGCTGCACTTGTTAAACTAAAAAATTGTATGTAGTGGCTAAGAACTGTTTCCTTATATACTTGAAGTACTCTCAAGCATATGGAGGGTCATGTCGAGGAAAAGATGATGGCAGATTTTTGTTAAATAAATTAGATTAAATGATTTGCTTAAAGCAGTAATAATAATATTATTTTCCCTTTCGGTTATGATTAAAGTCTAGATAGTATCACCAATATTCGGTTACAACGGCAACATTTTGGTAAAACTATTGGTTGCCACAACCACCAGTTATGGCAACTCCGAACATTTTATGCGTTTCATTGGTTTTAATAAGTTGCATCTACAAAACGATGATCATGTTTATCATATTGTGGTATGTCGAACCGAATATCCATTACGATTATACGAATTGGTGATTGCAATCGAAATTCTTTTTTGGCAAACGGAATTAAAGTAGCTCAAATCTATGTCCAACTAATTTTTTTTCTGTGTGTATATTGGTTTTTTTCTTATTTGCGAAATTTGTTTACGTCTTGAACTGAGATTTTGTAGTCACTAGCACCTGATGTTGAGATAAAAAAAAACTTAGATGCCCAAAAAGACTGAAGATTTCAAAAAATACGTATAACTTTTTTCTTTCTTCTTTTTCCTTCTTTGCAGTTTATATAGTTTAAATGGAGATATACTCGTATGCTGTCAATATCTTTGAATTTTATTCTTCTTCTGACAAGTCTATCACCTTAACTCAACGACATTATCGTCGTTTGAGGAACAGGGACCAGTGTCTGTGATTCATTGGCTGTGAGTACCGTAATAACAGCGTAGCTACCATCTTTTGGTATGTCGTACCGTGTAACCATCAGTATCATGGAATGATGTTGACTGCAACAAAAAGTGTGTTGATCCAACCGAAATTTTGTAACTCTGACCGAATTCCAACTGAATTTCTCTGTGTGTGCACACAAATTTTAAGTGTCGCTTTTAAACTTCTTGCGTCAGCTTAAAAATCCTAAAAATGCTTTGCATAGAAAGCCTAAAAATTTCATTTGAAACACTAAGTGAGGAGAGGCTGAAAAATAATTGAACTGTAACACTAGGAGGTTCCAATCATTACTTTCTGGAACACTGACCCCAAGATTTTCGCATCGGAGACATCCTGTATTCTTTGGATGATGTTGAAAAAGGTATGTTTTTTTTAAATACCTCAAATAACTTAAATTTAATATCAAGAATCCTTTGTTTTAGCAATAAAACTAGCTGTGGGATCAAAATCAGAAGCAGATATTGACGAATCTAAAAATCTATTAAAGGCTAGTATTGTTGCCACAAACGAATATTTGCACTTCCCAACCGAATGATTGCGTTTGCAGGTACTTTTTTTCTATTACGAGTATTTATTCTATTCAATTTTATTTAAACACATTTTAAATTGGGATTCAACATTTTAAATGTATGCGTACATTGTCGTCCTTGATTTCAATTTTATTAACTCACTGAGAACATTTTGTCAGTTCACGCAACCAAGCGGAAAATGTGTCATTCATTAAGTTTGATTTGGGATGACAGCCATCATTGGGTATGTTTGGTAAACGTCTTAATTTGCCTTTGACCCGTATTGTGGAAGTAGGAAAATGTCATACTCAATCAGATGTGGTTAGACAAGGCCATGTCAATTAAAAAAGACGTATTTGTATACCCTGCATATCACAGACTTAGTGCTGAGGTTTTCAACACCTTAAAGGTATGGAGATATACCCTATAATAAGTATAAGTATACTAATTGAATCAGAAACACTATCCGATACCATTGAGCTATGACCGTCCCTCCGCTCGTCCGTCTATCCATCTTTCATTATAATCAAAGTACAGGTCGCAATTGTGAACCAATTTCCATAAAACTTGGTACATTCTCTAATTTTGTCCCAAGGACGAACTCTGTTGAAATTATTCCACTTGGGCCCGTATTTTGAAATCTGTTTTTTTAGATTTCAGAACCTACAGCAGTAAAAACCACATACTCGTATTAATCCGATTTCGCACAGAGAATTTCGAATGACCAAAACCTATCTCTGCTGAAATTTGTTCATATCGGTGGAAGTTTTCGTAAAGCTTTTACATAAATGCCCCTTCGTTAAAGCCGCAAATTACACCCGATTAGGCCCAAATTTTGCATGATATGTAAGGAGCGACCATTAATTAAATGTGGTCAAACTGGACCATACAGCTCGTTAATATCGTATTGCCCCCCCCATACAAAGATCTCTCTTGATTTCAGAACCTACAACTCTAAATGCCACATATTACAACCGATTCCGACCAAATTTTGGACAGACTATTACTATTACCAGTGATTAGCACACATCTCTAGTAAAAAGGGGTTACATTGGTCTATGTTTAGGAATTGGTCCCACACAAAGCCCGTTTCCGATTATAAATCCTACAGCTCTAGAATCCATAAATTATCCCGATACAACTCTAAAAGCCACATATTACGAGGGCGGCTCGGAAAGTTCTTAGCCTATCAATGAAAGAGAATAGTTAGTTTTTCAAAAATATTTTTATTTTTCAATATAATCTCCTGAATCTTCAATACACTTAGTCCAACGCTTAAATAGCAATTCTATCCCTTGATTAAAATAGTTTTCCTCAAGGTCTTCAAAATAGTGGTTTACAACTGTAATTGCATCTTCATTTGAGGTAAAACGCTTGCCAGCAAGGATTTTTTTTAGATTTGGGAACAGGTAAAAGTCACTGGCAGCTAAATCAGGAGAATAAGGTGGGTGGCCAAGCAACTCTTACTTTAATTCCGCCCTCCGAGCGAGGGCGGTTCGGAGAGCCTATCAATGAAAGAGAATAGTTAGTTTTTCAAAAATATTTTTATTTTTCAATATAATCTCCTGAAACTTCAATACACTTAGTCCAACGCTTATCTAGCAATTCTATCCCTTGATTAAAATAGTTTTCCTCAAAGTCTTCAAAATAGTGGTTTACAACTGTAATTGCATCTTCATTTGAGGTAAAACGCTTGCCAGCAAGGAATTATTTTAGATTTGGGAACAGGTAAAAGTCACTGGGAGCTAAATCAGGAGAATAAGGTGGGTCAAGCAACTCGTACTTTAATTCGTTGATTTTAGCCATTGTTAAAACACTCTTGTGCGCTGGTGCGTTGTCTTGATGAAAAATTATTTTTTTGTGTTGTAAGCCAGGACGTTTTTCTCGAATTTGTACTTTTAATTGATCTAAAAGGTTGCAATAGTACTCTGAATTTATTGTTTTACCCTTTTGCAAAAAACCGTTGCCATAACCTTACCAGCCGATTGAATTGTTTTTGCCTTCTTTGGGGCACTTCCTTCAGCTTCAGTCCATTGTTTGGATTGTTCTTTTGTCTCTGGAGTATAGTGGTGGATCCATGTCTCATCAACAGTTATGAAACGACGCTTTAAATCCATTTTATTTCGCTGAAAACGATCCAAACAAGCTTGAGAGAAATGGCACATTCGTCGACATTTGCATTTGGTGTCAAACGCGTTTTCACTACAACGTCATAACTGACACAAAACCCAAATGGCAACATTTGACATCCACATTTGTTGTCAGTCATTTGCACACCGTTTTCATTATGCTAGCTAAACACATCTGTCGTCATATGATTTTTGCGAGAAGAAGAAGAAATTAATTGAAATTTTTGTGTCAAAAGCGACGTGGTAGCAAAATTTTCAATTTTTTTTAAACAACAAAATGTCCATGAACAGCGGAGGCTATTCACTTCGTTGTGACCTCCGATCGCGTTAGCTCCAGTTCGGAAGCCACTTCCTGCCAAAGCGCCTCACGTAAATTGCGGTCCCTGTATTCTTTGGTGAGGTAGTCCCAGGTTCCAGGGCGCAATTCGACTGCCTCAATCAGCCGCTCCGTCTGCTCGCTCGTCCAAATGTGTTGTAATTTGCGCACCCTCTTCTTCGAACTGGCGACGTCTTCCACATTCATGATTAGCACATCGTCCATGTCTATTCTATAATTCCAGAAGTCCGTTCTTTCCGATTTCCTCCTTTGCTCGTTTTCTTCCTTCGCTTGTTGAAAATGCCAGCAAAATCAGCTGTTTGCATGCCAAATGTGTTTGCATTTGCCAACATGTTGGCAAATGGATTCTCCTTGTCAAATGATGCCATATCGGTCAATTGTCATAAATTTACCCGTTTTCACTTGACTGCCATTTCGTTTGACATAGCATAGTCATATATGACGTCAAACGTAAATGTCACCATATGACTACCCGTTTTCACCTAACTGACTACATTTGCCATTGAATTTGACATAATGAAAACGAAGCTTAAGAATGAACATTTCTCAAGCTTGTTTGGATCGTTTTCAGCGAAATAAAATGGATTTTAAGCGTCGTTTCATAACTGTTGACGAGACATGGATCCACCACTATACTCCAGAGACAAAAGAACAATCCAAACAATTGACTGAAGCTGGAGGAAGTGCCCCAACGAAGGCAAAAAACAATTCAATCGGCTGGTAAGATTATGGCAACGGTTTTTGGGACTTCAAAGGTATTTTATTGATTGACTATCTGCAAAAGGGTAAAACAATAAATTCAGAGTACTATTGCAACCTTTTAGATCAATTAAATGTACAAATTCGAGAAAAACGTCCTGGCTTACAACACAAAAAATAATTTTTCATCAAGACAACGCACCAGCGCACAAGAGTGTTTTAACAATGGCTAAAATCAACGAATTAAAGTACGAGTTGCTTGACCACCCACCTTATTCTCCTGATTTAGCTCCCAGTGACTTTTACCTGTTCCCAAATCTAAAAAAATTCCTTGCTGGCAAGCGTTTTACCTCAAATGAAGATGCAATTACAGTTGTAAACCACTATTTTGAAGACCTTGAGGGAAAACTATTTTAATCAAGGGATAGAATTGCTAGATAAGCGTTGGACTAAGTGTATTGAAGTTTCAGGAGATTATATTGAAAAATAAAAATATTTTTGAAAAACTAACTATTCTCTTTCATTGATAGGCTAAGAACTTTCCCAACCGCCCTCGTAATAATAAACGCGTGGATCCTGCCCAAATTACTATTGGAAAGGCAGTTTTCATCGGTATCACAATAGTTCTTTTTCATCCCAAGTGCGCCATGCTTCAGGTGACTGCCAATTGATGCTAACCCCAGATTGTTTGTCTTTTAAAAACTACCTCTGCCTTACAAGGCGACTATATGAGTAGTTTATGGTCTTTTTTCTTTTTTTTCTTTGAAATCGGCAATATCAACTTGGCAATTCTCTTTAAGATCCAGCTGTTTTGTCTCCATTATCCTATAAAACTTATGAAGGTGCTTCATAAATATTTCACAGATGTGTTTTTCTAGCCAGCCAGCCATCATATGATATCCAGTTTTGAGTTTAACAATTTTAAATAACGAAAACAAACCAATTCCTTTGGCAAACAAAGTTATTATGAATTTAAATTGGAATTTCCATAGAACACAAGACCCCATAGCTGAAGCTACTCTCTACATCTCTACTCTCCACACAGCACTTAAAATAAAACCAAAAGAAAAACGAACTTTAAAAAGTATCATTTCTAATACGATAAAAAATCATTTAAAATGCCAAAACATACTGAAGGCTACAATCCTACACATACGCAGAGTGATACATAAATTTATAGATGTGTGTGTGAATGTCTGTGTGTGTATTTTTGTACCTAAACTCATTTGTATTCTATGCAATGACATGCGTACATATGCCAATCTTATGGCCGCTCCGAGCCGGAGTATATCTTCCAAACGATAAAGTAAAAACCACAAAATTCAATAAAAATCGAATTAAAACTATTTTGCTACAAACCGACCTCACCCATACACTAACGCACCCCCCCCCCCCCCCCCCTACACACTCACATATATAGGCCCACCTACACCGTAACTTAATATGCCACCTGTAGTTTAATATTCACACTCACTCTCTCAAACTCATTCATTGAAATACCCAGTAAACCAAATTTGCCGACAATGTCTGATATCAGACAATTCTGAACAATATCTGAGCTCTATCGAGGAATTCTTACCGGAATCGTTAGGAATTCGGTTCGATTTGTCTGAGCATTTTTTATTTATTATGTGAAGAAATATCTGAAAAATTTCGGCCCGAATTTTGTTAGACTTGTCTGTGGGACTTTTATTAATTTTTGTTCAGACTTCTCTTATCGAACTCGCAACGAATTCTGGACTATTTATCTGAGGTAGTCTATTCGTTTAAATTTTTTTATATTTTACAGTTGTTGTTCTTGTGTTCAGACATGTCGGAACTAATTCTGAACGAGTTCTTAACTGTTTGTCTGAGGTATTTTTATATTTCAAATTCAAATTCTGAACGTTTGGTTAGCTTAGCTGTGCGAGGGATTTTTATTGTGTTCGGAGGAAAACTCGACTGCCGGCAGTTCTCGTTAAATGCAAAACTGGTTGCCCTTAAGTGTATAGCCACTAAACATAGTTACAGCACAATTATTGCTTGCGAAACTGCAGACACCCCTGCTTGTAACTAAAAGTCTTTCCGAACGCTTTTTGAAAATGTTTTACAACTTTTTTTTGTAGAACAAAAATATTTTCTTCTTTTTGATTGTTTACATTTAGAATTTTCCATGACATAAGCTCCGAATTCGTTCAGAACTCGGTTCGTAATGTCGGTAAAAACATCAGAGTTTAATTAGAATTAATGCCAGAATTCTGACCAAAGTCGTTCAGAATTAGTTCAGAATCCGATACGACAAATCGAAATTTCCTTTCGAATTTCCCATGACTACAGTTCAGAATTCAGTCAGAAATCGGTTCGAAGTGTCGGCAAAAACATCAGAATTCCCTCAGAGAAGTAGTTGAGAGTTCGTGTCAATGCTCTCATATGTTTTTCGTTACGAACTCGATAAGAATTCTGATCCGAAATCGGAACATTTTGCCGATTGTCGTACAGAATTCTGACCGAATTCTGAAGGTTTGGTTTGCTGGGTATGTTCACACTCACCCTCAATTTGCACTTGTGTGTGTGTAAATGCAGTCATGTATGTGAGACTGTCTGTGTTTGTGTGGGTCTGTGTGGTAATAAATGCTGTTGCAAAACTTACTTTGGATGACTTAATGGAACTTCCAAAATTAATTCCGGTGGATAATCGAAATAGTCTGGATCATGACCATTGGCAGACACCACCAACGGCAGTATGTCCCATTCCGTGCCTTTTCCCTTCCAGCCCAGTTTTGTGCAGACCTACAAAAGAAAGAGAATAAAACGAATCACACATTGAAACCATAAATATTCACTTTATTTGTTGAAGCTAAAGAAAATGATTGTGAAATTGGCGAGAACTACTACAAGATTTTTTTGTAAAACATAACAAATAAGTAAAAACGTCTTAAGGTTCGGCCAGGTCGAACCTTATATACCCTCCACCCTCCATTCTTTCTCCTCCATCGTTCATACTAGAGTGTCCGGCATTTTGGGTACCATTTATTGAAAAAACCGACTGTCGGGTTTTCTTAATAGTAAAAAACCTTAATAGTAAAAACCGGGTTTAGCCTTTTACATAAGAATGGAAATTATTTTCCGAATAAGAAGTTAAGTAATGGTGCCCTGGAACAGCTATAAATTTATCCAGATTTTTAAAATTAAGGTCATATATGAGTTTGTGTTTTTGGTACCCATATGTCCATATTTAATTGATCAGACTTTAGGACCAAATTTAGCCAAACTGTAAAAATAATTGTACTTTTACACATACGTGGGCATATCAATAATTCCGTGACTTTTCCAACTTCCCTCGTAGTTATATTAAATGAAACACTGCTCCCATCAAGTACCATCTCTTAATAGACTACCGTCAAAATTTGAGAAAATTCCGTCATTTAGTTTGTGTTTATCAGCTGTTCAAAACATGCAACCTCGTGGATTTTGTTAAAATGCATAAAATCGAATTTCAAGTGCTCATTAAACAATATTTTTTGCGAAATAAACCCGTCAATCCAACTAAAGAAAAGCTTAATAAATACTATAGGGACTCTGCACCATCAATTTTAATTATAAAAAAGTGGTTTACTGACTTTTGTTGTGGTCGCACAAGTACAAATGATGCTTAACGATCCGGACGGCCAATTGAGGTCAATACACCCGAAAATGTCGAAAAATCCACGATAAGGTGTTCGATTGAAGAGTGAAAGTGCGTGAGATTTATATGACAGCATGGTTGTGATTTTACATGATCAGTTGGGTTGAAGAAAGCTGTCTGCAAGATGTCTGCCGCGTTTGCTTTCAATTGGCCATAAACGTTATGGTGAGACAACTTTAAAGGGTTGTTTGGGGTTGCTTAACCGCAATTCAAATGGGTTTTTGCTGTGTTTCGTAGCTGTGGATGAAACATGGATCCATTGCAACACTCCCGAAACCAAGCAGCAGTCTATTTAGTAGGGACATAAATACTGTTCCAACATTGAACACACCCATTTCAATAGTAGAACTGAACATACCCCGTTAATGTCATAAGGGTTTTGAAAGCTAACCTCTATAGCGTTAGCCTGTTACGGGGTTTTAAAATTGTTTCAACTATCATCATGGAGTGGTCAGATAATGAGAACCGTCTCGCTGTAATAGCGCTTTTCAAGTGTGAAATGAAAAAAGCGATATTTTCAAAACGCTAGGGATAAAACTGAAACTGAGGGATAAAACCGATGCATAAAACTGTTTGAGGTGGCTGGAGATGTAAAAGATGTTCACCGATGAAAAAATTTTTAACATTCAGGAGTGTAAGCGCGGTCATCTAAGGAAGCATCTGAACTGATCCCAAGGGTGAAAAAGGGTCATCACCCAGCTTCAGTCATGGTTTGGTGGGGTGTCTCTTACGATGGGGTCACTGACCTGCATTTCTGCGAACAAGGAGTCAAAACATCGACCTAAGTTTATCACGAAACCATTTTGGAAGCTATTGTGAAGCCTCTTAACAATTCCCTGTTCCAAAACCAGCCATGGACTTTTAAGCAGGATTCTGCGCCGGGCCATAAGGTTAAAACGTCTTCAAAACAATTTGCCAGCGTTCATTTCCTCTGAAGAATGGCCCTCAGGCAGTCCAGATTTGAACCCATTGGTTCACAAATTGTGGACGGTTTTAGAGGACAAGGTTTGTCATAAAAGATACCCCAACATTATATCTCTTAAGACTGCTTTGGTTCGAGCTGTGGCCAATTTTCCAATGGACGTAGTTCGTGCAGCTATTGACGATTGGCCAGTGCGGCTTAAGGCAAAAGGTAAAGGCAAAAGGCGGACATTTCGAATAAGTAGATTATTTTTGGATACAATAAACATCAATAAAGATATTAAAAAATATTTGGTCCAAAAACATTCAGTACATTTTATTTTACAGCATAAAACGTGTGTAACAGTATTTATGTCCCTACTAAGTAAACAGTGGGTTTCTCCGAAGAAGGCCAAGGTGACTTTTAGTCGATGCACGCGGGATAATCCTCATCGATAACCTTCAAAAGGGAAGAACAATAAAAGGCGAATATTATGCCAACTTATTGGACCGATTTAACGAGAATTTAAAAAAACGACCCCATATGGCCAAGAATAAAAGTTCTCTTTCATTAGGATGATGCACGAGTGCACACGTGTGCAGTGTCAATGGCATAATTGCATGAATAGGGTCACGAATTGGTGCCTTATCCGCCATATTCTCCGGATTTAGCGCCGAGTGACTATTTATATTTCCAAACTTAAAGAAAAGGCACTTCGGAAAGAGATTCAGCTCCAACGATGAAATTATTGATCAAACAAATGCCTATTTTATGAACCTCGTAAGATCCTATTTTTTTGAAAGAGACAAAAATAAGAGCAACGTTGGACTAAGTGTAATTCGAAAAATTTTATTTTGCCTTGCAAAAATACTGTGTTTTATTCGAAAAGTCACGAAATTATTGATATGCCCTCGTAGTTTAGCTTATTTACGAAACAAATTATTGAAAAAAAAACAGTTTTTTGGTTGAAATATAAGAGTGTATCTTTATTCAGTGCAAGGGGAGCAAATGCTTTTTGTCGTCAGTAAGAAGATTAGGAGACAAATTCTAAGAAGATTAGGAGACAAATTCTTTCGAACTTCGAAGCAATTTCCCGAACTCAAATATAATCCCAGCATCTGTTTAAATAAAACTTCGCCCATGCTTTAAGCGTTATCTGTTTCACCTATCGTACCATGCAGTAGAGTTATATTACACATTGGAAAATAAATTGTTCAATGCGAGATCTGTCTGTCCGTCCATTCATCCATATGCTGTGTTTCTAAAGCTTGTTTCCAATTGTCCGATTATCATGAAATTTGCAAAAGTAAGTTTTTTGGAAAACAAAAACTGTTGACTGTTGTATAAGGTCGATTAAAATTTGTATATAGCTCCCAAACATATCTTTAAGCGATTTTATGCCTTTACTATATATATATGTCTGGCCTAGACACAGTGTTGCCTGGCGCCATCTGACATTCCCCTTGGAAAGTTTGACGTTTTTTTGCATAAACGCTTTCAGAACGTTTTGACGTACGACCATCGTTTGTGTTGTTTACAGTGACTTGAAAAAATCAATTTGGCAAAAATATGGAATTAACTCGTGAACATTTTCGTGCGATAATTTTTCACAACTTTCGACGTGGACCATCACGACAAGAGTGCATCGATGAACCTAAATCTTTGTATGGCGGTGAAGCACCATCCTATAGCACTGTGAAAAATTGGTTTAATGAATTCAATCATGGCCGACGCTCGCTCATAAGCGAAGGTCGTCCCAAAACGGCCGTTGTGCCAGAGAACATTGATGTCGTGCGTGAACTGATAATGCAAGATCGTCATGTGAAATACCATGAGATAGAGGCATCCTTGAGAATTTCTTCCACCAGCAAAAAAAAATCGATATTGCATGAACACCTGGCCGTAAAAAAGGTTTGTTCTCGTTGGATCCCGTACAATTAGACAATCGCTCAAAAAAATGCTCGTGTCGATTAGTTCAAAGTAATTTTGAAAAAAATATGATCGCGGTGATTCAAAAGACGTTTATAAGATCGTCACAGGTGACGAATCATGTATCTATGCATATGAACCTGGAACAAAACAGCAATCGACCTTCGAAGACAAGCCAAATCCAACGAAAGTTGTGAGTGGAAGAATCACTTCGAAGCAAATGGTCGCCTGTTTATTCGACAAAACTGGTCATGTGGCAACTGTTCTGCTTGAGCAACGTAGGGCGGTCAGTTCTGAGTGGTACACCACAATTTGTTTGCCTGAAGTCTTTGAAGAAATTCGAAAAACGAATAAGGGAAGACGAATCATTGTGCACCATGACAATGCGGGCTCTCACACATCGGCTGAACCAGCGCCTTTTTCACCGACCAAAAAGTCGAATTGATGGGTCATCCGCCGTACAGCCCTGACTTGGCACCCAATGACTTCTTTTTATTCCCGGACATCAAGAAAAAAATGCGTGGTCAACGATTTTCGTCGCCAGAAGATGCTGTTGAAGCGTTCAAAAACCATGTTTTGGAGGAGTCTCAATCGGAGTGGAAAAAGTGCTTCGACAATTGGTTTGAGCGCATGCAAAAGTGTATAAATCATGCTGGAGAACAATTTGAAAAACAGTAAAACCATTTTTGATGATAAATCTTCGCATTTTCATTATTAGGCCAGAAATATATATAGTAGCCCTCGTACAGCCAATATTGATGAAATTGGGTACAGTCCATAACGGTCGACCTCAGGAAAAATGGGTCATACCGGTCCAAGTTTTGATGCAGCCCAGTGCAAAGATCTCTTCTGATATACAACCGCTCTAGAACATCCATTTTTCTTCCGATTTTAAACAAACTTGGTGTGGTATATTTCAATTGAAAATAACTAGTTTTTGACAGATTTGAGCCTTCTTAGTAGGGACATAAATACTGTTACATACGTTTTATGCTGTAAAATAAAAAGTACTGAATGTTTTTGGACCAAATATTTTTTAATATCTTTATTGATGTTTTTTGTATCCAAAAAGAATCTACTTTTTCAAAATGTCCGCCTTTTGCCTTTACGCACGCCTTAAGTCGCACGGGCCATTCGTTAATAGCTGCACGAACCTCGTCTTTTGGAAAATTGGCCAGAGCTCGAACCAAAGCAGTCTTAAGAGATCCAGTTGGGGTATCTTTTGTGACAAACCTTGTCCTCTAAAACCGTCTTCAATTTGTAATCCAATGGGTTCAAATCTGGACTGTCTGAAGGCCATTCTTTAGAGGAAATGAACGCTGGCAAATTGTTTAGAAGCCAGGCCTAGGACGTTTCAGCCTTATGGGCCGGCACAGAATTCTGCTGAAAAGTCCATGGCTGGTTTTGGAACAAGGAAATGTTAAGAGGCTGAATGCCATGACTGAAGCTGGGTCCACCCTTGGGATCAGTTCAGATGCTTCCTTTAATGACCGCGCATACACTCTATCACTTTGCTTGTTAAATTTTTCCTGAACGGTAAAAATGTTTTCATCGGTGAACAAAATTTTTCTGTGCAAGTTATCAGCGTGCTTCACCAAAAGACGTTTGCATTTTTCAATCCAATTTTTTTTAAAGCTGCAGTCAATAAATGTCCAGTACGTCGTTTGAAAGCTCCAAGTCCCAAGTCTTTTTTAATGATTCGACTCATGGACTTTTGTGTGATATTCATCTCACGGGCCATGATTTTCTGTTTTCGGAGCGGATTTCTGTGAATTCTTGATTTAACGGCTTTGATGGCATGCGGTGTTCGAACAGAGCGTGGGCGGCCTGACCGGTGGCGTTCTTTTACATCTCCAGTCTCCTCAAACAGTTTTATGCATCGGTTTTATCCCTCAGTTTCAGTTTTATCCCTAGTGGCCGGAGCGTTTTGAAAATATCGCTTTTTTCATTTCACACTTGAAAAGCGCTATTACAGCGACACGGTTCTCATTATCTGACTACTCCATGATGATAGTTGAAACAATTTCAAAATCCCGTTACAGACTAACGCTATTGAGGTTAGCTTTCAAAACCCTTATGACATTAACGGGGTATGTTCAGTTCTACTATTGAAATGGGTGTGTTCAATTTTGTAACAGTATTTATGTCCCTACTATGTATAGCCTAATTTTTTGATATAGTCCCAGTAAAAATTGTCTGGGATACCAAAAAATGGCTTCCCATACACATGGACATATGACTTTTAAAAACCTGATAAAGTTCTGTATAAAAGTAAAATTATTTTGGCATTTTGACTAAATTTGGGTAACGGTCCCATGTCCGAAAATCTAACCAATTGAAACATGGACTTATGTGTACCAAAAACACAAACCTTATTTTAAAAATCTGGGTAAATTTAGAGCTGTATCAGGGCTAAAATACTTTTCCTTTAATTATGAAAATAATCTCCAATCAAAGACAAAAGGCTAAAACTAGAATGTTTTGGTTAAATCCGGTTTTTACTTTAAAAAACCCGATAGTCGGTGTTTTAAAAACACTGTTTGGACTCTCTAGTTCAGAAGTTCAAAATACATGAAATAGAGACAAGAACTTACAAATTCCCCTTTACGATTCTTATCAACTTCCAATCGATATATGTGACAGCGCATAGAGAAAGGGACGTAAGGGTAAAAAAATCAATTTAATTTTTTTTCTTCTTTTGATGTGGACAACATCTAAGCATCGAATGAGACCGATCCCATGCCCCAAAAGTGTTCCCTCCCAGAGATATGCGCGTTTTATGAAAGTGAAGTCGACGATTCTAAGCGCAAACAGAAAGGGACCTAATCTTTAAAATGGCTCTCCTGAACAAAACTGGTCACCCTAGGTCCCTTTCTATTTTGCGCGTCACATATCGCGATTCCTAAGACTTGTACGGCATTTCGCTGGTTATAACTTTTGTTGACCTATATAAATTTTCCCATCAAGTGGAGCCCCCGTCGATTTGGGCTGTCTCACAGTGATATAAACCATTTCAATTAGAGTTCTTCGTTTGTTCATTCACCAGCTTGAAAGTAAAGAAACGTCTACCCTTTAAGTTGGCCATTTACTCCTACAAATTTTTTTTCTTCATCCGTGCCACAGATGGTTTCTCCTTGCCTCAGCATTAAATATTAACAACGTTTTCTTTCCTTTACAACGATTTACGATTTGTCTTTCGGTCTGGCTCCAAAGATACCGTCCAAAGAAAACGACGTGTCTTGTAAACCAATAACACCCTGCTGTGTATTTATTTAAATTAAACCCCCATAATTCGTTTTCCTTTACCTTTCTTGTTATAGATTTGAGCAAAAAATAAAAAAACAGATAAACTGAATAAAGGAAATATGTTCAATTGTTATTTACCTCTGTAAATTCCACATTCATGGGATCGCCAATAATTTTGCCATCCGTCTGCTTGTAGCCGGCATATGAGATAAGTTGAGCATTCCAGATGCGGTAATCGTGACGTCCATCGGTACGTTGCGGAAATATCGTTATCGCTGACCTGGAGGTGGAATTTCGCATGTCCATTTCCATTGTACGGGTAGTTGCAGTACATTTAGTATTTTTTGGCACACGTGTCGAGCCATAAGGACCACAACGTAGTTTGGTATTGAAGAAAGAGGGAGAGAGAGAGACAAAAAGACAAAAATTAATAGAATAAAGTTTCAGATTTACTTGGTTTTATTCTTTTGTTTTACATTTCTTTTATCAATTTGCATTGGCCATTGGCAAAAGCATTGTAGTAATTTCGTTTTTGTCCTTTCATTCTAGCTGAGAAATGCACAAAATGCAATAAGAGAAGCGGAGTTAAAAAATACTAAAATCGAAAAAAGGAATGCTTAAACAGTTCCGGTTGATTCCCCATTGTAATTGTATTTTGCGGACACTCTACTCGTATACACGGCTATCTGGTGTCGGCGATAAAAAGGTAAGAGTTCTTAAATTCCCTAATATATCGGGTAATCAATTTAGAAGTATTTTTTCAAAATAAAAAATACAAAAATTCAAGTCAAGTGTGAAATCTTTATAGTTCATTCGAAAGGACATTTATGGATTTTTAAGGATGTGGTATTCATACTGTGGTTGTGGGAATCCTAATACGATAGTGAGGGAAAATGTATTAAGTTGAACAGGTTGGATGTTGTTGGAAGTTGAACAGGTATTACCGGATCGAGACCTTCGGCATTTTGAAAATATCAAAGTGACCATTGCTATTATCGCTGTCCCTTTTTGTCTTAGTGACTTGTCGGGAAATTCTACCGAATTCAATATTTCCTACTAATCGACATCCCCCAGCCATAGAAAAAATTTCAACTCCCCGCTCAGTTTTAACTGCTACACATTTAGCTTTGGTCCGAGCTTAATGCGGTTAGCCACTTTAATGCATTTTTCACGGTCTAGCTTTTAAAATTGTGCTATGTTTTTTTGACTATAAATTCCTTGAAATGTTGGCAACTCCATTATGGAAATGCCATCTGACATTTCCGTTGGAAAATTTGGCATTTCTTTGCATTAACGTACTCAGAACGTTTTGACGTACGACCATCATTTGTGTTGTTTACGGTGACTTCAAAAAATCAATTTGGCAAAAAAATGAAATTAACTCGTGAACATTTTCATGCCATCATTTTTCACAACTTTCGACGTGGATTATCACGACAAGAGTGCATCGATGAACTTAAATCTTTGTATGGCGATAAAGTACCATCCTACAGCACTGTGAAAAACTGGTTCGATGAATTCAATCGTGGCCGACGCTCGCTCAAAGACGAAGGTCGTGAGGGTCGTCTAAAAACGGCCGTTCTGCCAGAGAACATTGATGCCGTGCGTGAACTGATAAAGCAAGATCGTCATGTGACATACCGTGAGATAGAGGCATCCTCTTCCACCATCGTACATTCGATATTGCATGAACACCTGTCCGAAAAAAAGGTTTGTTCTCGTTGGATCCCGCACAATTTGACAATCGCCCAAAAATAGGCTCGTGTGGATTGGTGCAAAGACATTTTGAAAAAATTCGATCGCGGTGCTTCAAAAGACGTTTATAAGATCGTTACAGGTGACGAATCATGGATCTATGCGTATGAGCCCGAAACAAAACAGCAATCGACCGTGTGGGTCTTCGAAGACAAGCCAAATCCAACGAAAGTTATTCGTGGAAGAAGTACTTCGAAACAAGCCTATTCCGCTTGAGCAACGTAGGATATCAATTATGAGTGCTACACTCACACATCGGCTCAAACCAACGCCTTTTTGAGCGGCTAAAACGTCGAATTGATTGGGCTGAAGAGTAACCAGAAGAGGTTCAAAAGGTGTCGTTATACCCAGAGAAAACCACGGTTTGGTGCATTTTATGGGATGGTGGGATCATCGGTCAATATTTTTTTTAAAAATGATGATGATGATGGCCGGAACGTAACCGTGATTGGTGCTCGCTATCACGCCATGGTATCGGACTTTTTGCTACCTGAAATTAAAGCCCGTAATCTTGATGACATTTGGTTGCAACAGGACGGTGCCACTTGCCATACAGGTGCTCAAAAATGGACCTATTGAGAGGTCATTTCGAAGAGCAGCTAATGTCACGTTTTGGATCGGTGAGTTGGCCTTCTAGATGGTGTGATATCGCACCTTTAGACTTTTTTCTTTGGGGCTACGTAAAGTCCAAAGTGTCTGCTCACAAATCAGCTACGATTCAGGTATTGGAAGACAGGACCATAGCGGTCGAAATGCTCGATAGAGTCATCCAAAATTGGACCCTCAGAATGGACACCCCGAGGCGTAGTTGCAGCCACCATTTTAAGGAAATTATATTCAAAAAATAAATGGCATAAAAAGTCCCTTCAAATGAACAATATAAATTACACACTTCATTTGGATATTTGTATTTTTTATTTTGAAAAAAATACAGGATGGGAGATTTTAAATTTGAATTGGATGTAAAAAAATTGATTTTTTTTCAAAGTTCTGTTCTTATTGGAATTTTAAAATCTTGAATTTTTGGAAACAAAAATTCGTTGAGCTAACGGTAACGCCCACTGTTGACGGTGACGGCTGCTCGTTGCTCATATTCGGAGAAAAATGTTCCAATGATGCCGCCAGCCCAAGGTCCACACCAAACAGTGACTCGCAGTATGCGGGTTCTCTGAACCGCATATGCGGCAATTTTGTTTATTGACATAGCCACCGAGTTGAAAAGGAGCCTTATCTAAATACACCATTTTTCGATTAATTCTTTATCTCCTGTCAAACAATCTTCAGCCCACTGGGCGAAGCGAAAACGCATCGGATGGTGTTCCATTATTAATTCACAAAGTTCAATCTTTCCAATAAAACCAGAAATTTGAAAAAAAAATTATCAGTACTTTTTTTTACAGTCGATTCAAATTTAAAATGACCCACCACATATAAGTCTATGCATTTACAAGTTTTGCTGAGCCCACAGTGAAGTAAGGTATCACTCGTTTTCATTTGGCCAATTGCAGTATAAATCCTGAAACCAATAATTCCTTTTCCCTCTGTTGTTTTTGTGTTGTCTTCTTTTGTAAACATTGACATTTTACGTTTTAGTGCAAAACTAAAAAAAAAATGAACACAAATCAGATATTCATTCGGGTTTTTAGCCATGCTGATGTGAAATAACATTAGATAATTGAATTCAAACAGACATTTAGCAATTGAAAAAAAAAATAAAACACCAGCAGCAATAAATGCAAATAGTGAGCAATTGAAAAAAACGCCAAACGTGAAAGCCAAAACAAAGAATACAACATATGCGGGTTTCGTACAAGTATAAAAATTGAAGTTGATCAACCAGAATGAATTAAATTGAAGGCTTGCTTTAAATGGCCACTCGATGCGGTGAAAACTCGAGTCGTTCCATAGCTTTAAATGACTTTCGTTTTCAAGCAGTAACGTTGTAAATCACTTTTTTCTAAATCGTTTTAAAATGTATAAACTATTCTTTATCTAAGTGGACTTATCTAGAGGATTTATGAGGGTAATACACACAAAATGAATGAAAGTACCCAATAAATAATAAATTTTAAGTTTACGCTGGTGCCTGGTGGTGTGTGGTGGCGTATGTGGAATATTTCGTATTACGCATGTATTCATCATACGCACCATGGACTGTGCAGTGAACAGTGGCTAGACACTTCAAGAACACTTTGGATATAAAAGATTTATTTGCAACACTAAATACTTTCATTAAATGTGAAACACACACATTTACTCGCATTTATTTTCCAGCCAAAAACTACAAATTCTTTCACGAAATTTAACCATAGCTTACAATCATTACCAACCTAATAAAAACCCTTTAAGTCTTCAGTTCATTAAAGTTCACAAACTAGGAATTCAAATGTTCTACACCGACGACAATAAAAGAACAGCAGACATAGCAAACTACGTTAACTCTGATGATGCTCTTGGCCATAATTTAAAGCAGACGCACCAAAACTCTTTAACCGCCAACGAATTAAAAAGAAAGCAGACAACGAAATTGTTCAAAAGGGATAAAAGCACACATACACACACACTTGCATTGAGGTTGAAATGGGATTAACAACTTTGACCCTCGTATTGTGAGAAGGTGGAGTTAGAACATGGGTTAGATGGGCTACCAGCGGTGTTGGTTGCTGCCTGTGGTGGCGATACCAATGTCATTTCATGCTAGTTTGCATCGCAAATCAGAAGAGGCTAAATAAGACCAACAATAAAAGGTATGAAGCCTAATGGGATAATGGCGCTTTCTTTGTAAAATTTTAGAAGAACTGCATTTGGGATCTTTACGCATAAACGCATCAAATACTCCGTATAATTAACGAGATAATAAAAGAAGTTCACTCGTTTTGCTACTTAGAAAGCATAATCGTCATGGCGGGAGGATCCAAAAATGATATCCTCAACCGGATAAACAAAGCTAGAAAGGCATATGGGATCCTTAACTCTGTCTGAAGATTAAACTATATCTTGAGAAGGACAAACGTAAAAATATTCAATTACAATGTAAAATCTGTCCTACTATACGGATGCGAATCATGGAATGCCGCTTCAAGAGATATCATAAATATGCAGGTGTTCGTGAACAAAGTCTGGCACAGTGCACTCGTGTCAAAGCTGATGGCTTTTGGTATCGGTGATACGTTCGCTCGTTTTATATCGAGCTTTCTTAGAGATCGCACTATAAGAGTTGTTGTAGATGGGTTCTCATCCAACAAACATAGGCTTACTGCAGGAGTACCACGGGGCGCTGTCCTTTCTCCCTCTTTATTTTGAGTCAGACCGTAAATCCCATCTACTCCTTTGCGGATGACAGTAACCTCTGTCATTCATATTCATTCGACCGTAGACCGAGTCTTCAAGATATTGAAGACACTTGGCCGGGATTTACAGGCCATTTCCGAATGGGGTCGAGTGAATAGAGTAGATTTTAATGCGCGTAAGACACAGTGCTGCTGAACACGCCATTCGCTGACCCAACAATATCGTCAATTTCTATCGCTGGTACGGATATTGAACAATCAGCTCTTGATGTTCTGGGCATAAAAATACAATGTGGCGCTCGTTGGGCGAGACATGTATTCGAAGTGTCGAAAGAAGCACTCAAGTGCATAGGCTTTTTAAAGCGGTGCAAGAAATAGTTCACTGCTTCTAATCTTTTCAATATCTATACAACTTACATCAGGCCAAAGCTGGAATACAACTTCCATATATGGGCAAGTGCTCCAAAATCATCCTTGGAGCTACTTGACCGTGTTCAAAGGAGAGCGATGGTGCTGATAGGTGACAGTAGGGCATCCAACTCTATTGTTTCCCTTGAGCATCGTCGGAATGTGGGTTGCGTGACGCTGTTCTATTGTTACTTTCATGGTGTGTGTTCATCAGACATCCGTCGCCTTATTCCTGAAGTGAGGATGTTCGGCAGGGATGCGCGACTTTCTAGGAATTCGCACTCGTTTGTTATCGATTGGCCAGTTGACCGCACTAAAGATTAAATTCGTTTTTCGCTCGTGCAGTCCGTATGTGGAATCGACTTCCGGCAAATGTACGTATTTCCCACTAATTGCGACACCCAGAAATTCAAGACAAGTGTCAATAAACATTACTCTCTCTTTCCCCCCTCCGATCCTTTACTTTCCACTCGTCAACGCAATGCGCCGCATGTATAGGAGGCATCCCCTGAATGTAGGTTATTTAAAATTAAAATAAAAAATCCGGAGAATGTTGTAAAAAGTTAAGCAAACCGGGTATGCAGGAAATGTGGGCACACCTGTTGATGTCTGGCCAGTTTTTTCTACAGGAAACATTGATGTTGTTCGCGTTAGTGTGGCAGAAAAGCCGTCAACCTCGACTCGAGAATGGTGCTCGCTATCGCGAGATGATAACGTACTTCTTTTGGCCAGAAATTGAGGATATAGATCTGGACGATATTTGTCAACAGGTTGGTGCCACTTGCCACACATCCAATTCAAAATTCAAATTCAATGGCTGTGTTATCTCACGTCGTATCGATGTTGTTTAGCCATTACGATTATGTGATTTGACACCGTTGGACTTTTTTCTTTGAAGATATTAAAAAGAAAAATTGGTAGTTAATAAGCCAGGAATAATTCAATAGCTAAACTCTGAGATAATTCGGCACATTAATGAAATTCAACCTCATTTATGTCTCAGAGTCATTGAAAATAGGGACCAACGGATAGAGGTTTGTCAACGAAGCAGTGTCGAGCATTTGGCTAATATTTTGTTCAACACATAATTGTCATAGATCCTTCTATAATGTTAAAAAATGCGCCTTAGTTGGACCTCCCTTTGAGAGAAGTTCCTGACTGGGCTCTGTGTTCCTTACATGCGATTAGCGCAGATTAATCGGTTAGCGATGTTATCGCTATATCACTATATCGCCCTATCGATAATAATAAGTAGATAACAGAAGCTATTGACGTCTTCTATTTTCGAGCTATACATTCAGAATTGGTTCTCGTTGTTGTAACAACAATATAAAGGGTGGTTGAATTTTAAGGGCCGATGTTGAATGTGAACCACACCTTAGTAAATACCTACTAAGTAATTACCTCCTCAGGCAAATATAATTATAGCTGCATAACTTGTACCTTAAGGTCACAAAGTTAACTTTGAGGCCCTACACTCTAGTAGGATAAAACTCAGATGTAAAGGGTGGTTAAATTTCAAGGGCCGATGTTGAATGTGAACCACACCTGAACGTCAAGTTTGTTTTCTGATTTCTCAATTACAGACTAACTCAATTTGAACCATGGAAAGATACAGAAGCGAGCAAGACGTTAAATTTATTCAGGCTTATTATGAAAATGAAATCAATTTTTGAAGAAAATCATCTTCACTGATGGGCACATTTTCACCTCAGTGGATTCGTCAATAAGCAGAATTGCCGCATTTGGGCGAATGATAATCCAAGAGTGATTGTCAAAAAAAAACAATGCAACCACAAAGGGTGACTGTTTGGTGCGTTTTATGGGCTGGCGGCATCATCGGGCCGTATTTTTTCCAAAGGCCTCACAGGCAGTTACTGTGAATGGTGTTCGCTATCGTTAGACGATAACGGACTTTTTATGGCCCGAATTGGAAGATATGAATGTTGACGCTATGTGATTTCAACAGGACGGTGCCACTTGCCACGCAGCTAACGAAACAATGGCTCTTTTGAGCGACAAATCAACATCGGCCCTTAAAATTTAACCACCCCATATAAAATTCAGCCCTTTCGAACTTACTCAAGTTTGAAGAGAAGTAGGTCGGATTTTCTTGGAATTTCAATTTAAATTGAAGTCAAAAAATAAAAGGCAATTTTAAAAATTGTATTTTCGTGGTCAATTGTTTGAAGAAAACTAGAAAAGTGAGATCTACAACAGTAATTCTCGTTCGTTTGATGAGAACCTGGTCTTAAAGAGTTCGGCTTTCTTACCAACAATTGCTGCGAAGCTATCTGATGAAGGTCATCAAGGACCCGACTTATTTTTAGTAAAATGTAGATGCACGTAGTTTCGATCCGGCTTATATCTGTTCAATGTTTTAAAGGAAAATACCGAAATAAACAAACGAGCTGAACAAATTTTAAAAATTGTTTAAATATTTTTAATGAATTTTTCTGTGTCAAAAATATAATTTTGACTCTTCATATTAACATATTTTTGAAGAGAAGGAGCTCGGATTTTATTGGAGTTTAAATTCAAAACCAAAAATGGTCCTCCAAAATTTTTAATTTTTTTTAAATATTTTAGAAGTGGACGATATGTAGTTTCAACAGCACGGTGCCACTTGCCACACAGCTAACGAAACTATGGCTCCTTTGTGCGACAAATCTACATCGGCCCTTAAAACGTGACCTCCTTTTATATTATTTCTGAAGTCCTGTTCGTCTATAGGGGATCTGCATCGATATCCAGGTGGAGAAAACTCGCAATTTGAACTGGATTTTTTAATCCCGCGACTGCCGGTTTTTATGTACTGTATTAACCCGTAGCAAACACTTTTAAGCTAGGGGCAGTAGCCTCAACAATATGTGTTTTTGTTCAGATTTGGTGATGGTAGTTGGCATTAAAGCTTATCGATTTTATTTTACCACCGCGGATTCTGCGAACAGCTCCATCCTATGTTTAAGGGTACAAAAATAGTCAGTCATCATGAACCGCTACCGTTCGCCTTTAACATTCCGATTATTCTTGTTACCGAAGATGTCTGTGCATATTACTCTGCCTGCACAAAATCGTCTACAAGTGTAATTTTTCATTAAAATCAGTCTCTTTATACTATTATGGATTACTCTTCCGCCCAAAATGAACGAATTTTATTTTTTTCTGAGTGTAACTTAAACAAACAAAAAATCACACACAATTGTTTGCTTTAATTTTGTATGCCAGCATTACATTTTTTATTTGCCCTGAAGTATAATTGATTTCAAAAGAAACATGATCTCAAAAGCCGGTTTTAACTTACCTCAAATTACCTTTGTTGGTGGCATATTTGATGTGATTACAGATGGCCTCGAACATGCCACTGGTGGTGGTCACATAACGACAGTCGAAAACCTTCAAAGAGAGAACAAAAAAAAAACATAAAATAAATGAACAAATTTAATATAAAATATGCAAAAATTCCTTAAAAAACAATTGAAGAATTTGCCAAATTTCTGTATAAAACTGTATGTACGATACGAGTGCCTGGCATTAATTTCCATTTCTTGTTTAAATTCAAAAAGTGGAATTCCTCTTTCATTCCAATTGTACTTTTTTGTACGAGAGACGGCGTTTTGGAATTGGAAATGAAGATTAAGAATGTACCCGTACATGGTCCGTTTGGCCCGAATGGCAAGTTTGAGAACTCGAACGCTGAGTAGCAGCAGCAGAAGGAATACAGCATGTTAACGGCGTTCTCCTCGATTTGCAATTCAAACAAATAACAATTTTCTTTTAACACATTTCCATTTCCATGCTTTTGGCTTTTCCACCTTTCTTGCATTCGCAGTTGGATTCGAAATTCATTCATTCATTCCTTCATTTATAATAAAAAAGAAGCAAGAAGATGGAAAAAAGTTTGTGCAGCATTTGTTTCGTTTTTCATGTTTTATTTCGACTTTTTTGAGTTTTTGTTCGGTTTTGTTTTATACTTCGACTCCTGGTGTTGCTGTTTAAACAACACAAGTGAGCAGCATAAGGATGCGCCTTAAGTTCTACATCGTAATCTTTGGGATTGGTATGCTGATATTCGCCTATCGTTTGTAACAACCGCGATGAGGAAATTTCAAAATGAAAGCAAGTGGAAAGCACTGAGAACAGAAAGTTGGTGGTTGCATGTACAATTCATGTATTTCATCGCTACAAACGAATGTTGCTTAAGTACAGGACAATTTTCAGAAGTGGGAACGTCAAAACTATTGAAGTGATTTTAATACCATGTATGAAAAGCTAATTTCATTTCATTTGAGATCAATCTTGATCAAATCGTTAATAGCGTTGGGAATAATGATCCAAAAAGCTAAGACATCTCATAAAAAAATCGTTGAAAAATTACAATAATTGTATCTTGAAAACTACTCGTAATAAGAGTAAAATTTTTTAAAATTCATTTTCGTGTTTTGGAAAAAAAAATCTATAGGAAAAAAATATTTAGAACTCTGGACTAAAATGGCTGTAAACTAGTGTTTTTAAGTGAATATAAGTGGAATTTCAAACCTAAATATTTGTCTATTAGTATCTGTAGGCCAAGCTATTTCGTTTTAAGTCCACAAAAGCTGGGCAGTGTCAGAGAAGATGTTCAGTTGTCTCCTCCTTCTCTTCATAGTTGGAGTCTCCTCCTGCCCAATGGCCAGTGGTGCAAGAACACCACAGGTAAACATGAGATAAACTCATGTTTATCTTGCATTGCCGCATATGGGGTTCAAAGAACCCACACGTGACTATGCATCCAGAATGATTGACTGTTTGGTGTAGATTTAAGGCTGGCGGTATCATTGGCCCATTTTTCTTCAAAAACTAGCAACGATCCAATAATCAGTCGAAATTGTGATGTCAATTGGCCGCCTCGGAGCTGTGATTTGAGCCCTTTAGATTATTTTCTAGGGGGAGGTATTACGTATAATGTTACGCAAAGCATCCAGACACAGTTAAAGCGTTGAAACGTGATATCAAAGTTGTCAGTGAAGTAATTCGACCTTAAACAATTGAAAATGTATGTACAAATTGGGTTGATCGGATGAGATACTGCCGAGCAGTTATGGTAGTCATATGAATGACATTGTGGTCCTTTATAAAATTCAACAAAGTTCAGCCTTTCCAATAAAACCTAAAATGTTCCAAAGTTATCAGTGCTTTTGTTCACAGAGGATTGAAATTTTAAATTTAAATCGCCCAGCCGTTGTAATTGCCTTCAATGTCCTTGTGTCGAGGAACCCATATAAGGGTTACCGTCACCCGGAGATATATGGTATTCTTGAACAACGCAGGAGTCTAATAGATGCCTTACTTAAGTCCCACAACATCTCATTATGGAATTAAAGGGAACTTCTCTCAAGTCATTGAGCTTTGCACGATTTAATTCTTATACTCACTTATCGGGAGCATAATCGGCATTTACGATGTGGATAACCCGCAGCTAAAGAATTGTTAGCTGTTATTATACGTGGTTAAAACTGTGTTAACTGTCGTAATAGTCGTGCACACTTCCAATTACGAGGGCGGTTCGGAAAGTTTTTAGCCTTTCAATGAAAGAGAATAGTTAGTTTTTCAAAAATATTTTTATTTTTCAATATAATCTCCTGAAACTTCAATACACTTAGTCCAACGCTGCTCTAGCAATTCTATCCCTTGATTAAAATAGTTTTCCTCAAGGTCTTCAAAATAGTGGTTTACAACTGTAATTGCATCTTCATTTGAGGTAAAACGCTTGCCAGCAAGGAATTTTTTTAGATTTGGGAACAGGTAAAAGTCACTGGGAGCTAAATCAGGAGAATAAGGTGGGTGGTCAAGCAACTCGTACCTTAATTCGTTGATTTTAGCCATTGTTAAAACACTCTTGTGCGCTGGTGCGTTGTCTTGATGAAAAATTATTTTTTTGTGTTGTAAGCCAGGACGTTTTTCTCGAATTTGTACATTTAATTGATCTAAAAGTTTGCAATAGTACTCTGAATTTATTGTTTTACCCTTTTGCAGATAGTCAATCAATAAAATACCTTTGAAGTCCCAAAAACCGTTGCCATAACCTTACCAGCCGATTGAATTGTTTTTGCCTTCTTTGGGGCACTTCCTCCAGCTTCAGTCCATTGTTTGGATTGTTCTTTTGTCTCTGGAGTATAGTGGTGGATCCCTGTCTCATCAACTGTTATGAAACGACGCTTAAAATCCATTTTATTTCGCTGAAAACGATCCAAACAAGCTTGAGAAATGTTCATTCTTATGCGTTTTTGGTCGACTGTTAACAAGTCCGGCACCCAACTTGCAGAAAGCTTTTTCATCTGTAGTTCTTCATGCAAAATTAAATGGACTCGATCATTTGAGATGCCCATGATATTCGCTATTTCACGCACTTTTATTCGTCGATCATTTCATGCACTTTGGCTACAATTTCTGTTGCTGTTGCTGTTTTTGGACGTCCATTACGTGGTTCATCTTCAATGCTTGTACGACCACGTTTAAATTCAGCAACCCAATTTTTTACTGTTGCATATGAAGGAGCACTTTCACCTAACACATTCACCATATCATTATGAATTTCTTGTCCCGATAAACCTTTTTTATGTAAATATTTAATGACACCACGCATTTCTAATTTGTCCATTATAAAAAAAATCGCGGATGCGTCTTTTGTGAACACCTGTTTCTATAAGAAGGAGTCGCCAGATCGAAACAAAATTTAACATGTGTTCATAGCAGAGATGGAAGTTTCCAAAACACTTAACTTTTTTCTGTTTATACCTCGCTTTTTTTGCTAGGCTAAAAAGT
This sequence comes from Hydrotaea diabolus, assembly GCA_963513945.1. NCBI lineage: Eukaryota > Metazoa > Arthropoda > Insecta > Diptera > Muscidae > Hydrotaea > Hydrotaea diabolus. The sequence continues at coordinate 168,536,019 of OY740717.1, read as the reverse complement.
TTCCGAACCGCCCTCGTATTACGTTCTCATAATGCGCTTGCACTTGATAGTCAAAGAGAGTCAAAAATTCTGATTTGAACAGTTTTTATTCTGGACAAGTGGACAATTCTTTCGACCCGGCCAAAGCTTTTAGTATTTTTATATTTATATAGGGTGATCTATCTATAGGTATTTTTTCAGAATAAAAAAATATAAAAATTCAAATCAAGTGTGAAATCTTTATTGGTAATTTGAAAGGACATGGCATTTATTTTTTGACGATCCGCTTTTTTGAAGAAGGAGACCTTTCCTTTTTTTGTTATTGGACAATAGTGATAGATTAAGAGTTAATTAGACAAAAGACGTGCCATTAAAATTTTGTTCAGTGATGAGGCCCATTTCTGGCTCAACGGCAAAGTCAAGAAACAAAATTGCCGCATTTGGGCTGAAGAGCAACAAGAAGATGTTCAAGAGGAAAACCACGGTTTGGTGCGCTTTATAAGCTGGTGGATCATCGGCGCATATTTTTCAAAAATGATGATGGCCGGAACGTAACCGTGAATGGTGCTCGCTATTGCGCCATGATATCGATCTTTATGCTACCTGAAATGGAAGCCCGTAATCTTGACGACACTTGGTTTCACAGGACGTTGTCACTTGCCATACAACTGCTCAAACTATGTATTTATTGAGAGGTCATTTCGAAAAGCAGCTAATTTCTAGTTTTGGACAGGTGAGTTGGTCGCCTAGATCGAGTTGTGATATCACTCGATGTTGACATTTTTCTTTAGGGTTACGTAAAGTCCAAAGTCTGTGCTGGCAAACCAGCTACGATTCAGGTTTTGGAAGCCAACAATACGCGTGTCATTAAATCCATACCGGTCGAAATGCTCGAACGAGTTATCCAAAATTGAACCCTCAGAATGGAAACCTTGAGGCGTAGTTGCGGCCAACATTTGAAGGAAATTATATTCAAAAAATAAATGCTATAAATTGTCCTTTAAAATTACCAATAAAGATTCCACACCTAATTTGAATTTTTATATTTGTTTTTTGTTCTGAAAAAATATCTCTAGGTGGATCACCCTATATAAATAAATATTGTGATTTGTCAGACAATTTATCTGTTTCAAGATTTTACTGTTTTACCCATGTGTACATAAGCGGAAGGAGGGTTCTTTGGCTCTAGAGTCCAATGGCCACATCAATTTATAGACAATTAATAGGTCTACGCCTACGACCTCCAAGTAAGGCTATTTAAAAACTAAATCATTTAATTTATATAGTAAAAATGTCCTAAGTGTTTAAGGTCTCTTGAAGAAGATCTTTCCTTTTTTATTATTGGACAATTGTGATAGATTAAAAGTTAATAAGACAAAAGGGCGTGCCATTTAACACATTAATGAGTCTTTAATAGGCGATTGGGAGGTATAACGACTTTGATAATAAGGACCGCCATCCATGCAGGTATAACGACTTTGATACTAAGGATCGCCATCCAGGCTGCAGTTTGTACACAATTTTGTTCAGCCTAACTTAATTTGTCGCCGTTTCGTTTTTTATTTAACCAAATTGGCATTTCTGTTAACGAATGATTTAATTACTGCATTTTTAGCATACAATCTGAACTATTGAGGATTTCTTAAAAACCACTTGTGCTATGTGGAACAACTGATTTAATTCTAATTGAGATCATCCTTGGGCCAAACAATTTTGAATTCCCTTGGAATCGGACAACAATTGTGGCCTGTAATGGGATTACCAGCTTAAGATGAACAGCGCATGGGCGACGGACGGGAGAATAATTGATTGGCAGACATCGTCAAAGCAAAACGATAAGTTCTGAGTTAATTATAAAGGTCTGAGTTAGTTATAAAGGTAAGTCTTGCTCAAATCAAATATTCTAATATTAAATATTTCGGTACTTTTAAGCGTTTTCCAGGTTACATGCCGCAACATCCCATGAGGAAACAAACGGTGAACTTTTCTGAAAGCACGGAGCTTTGTACGATGTAATTCGTATACTCTTTGACCGGGTCCTAATGTGTATTACCGGCTCCGAATGGCTAAAGCCATTCGTGGAACATCCGATTTAATTGCAATTAAGTTCATCTTTGAGCCAACCAATTTCGTATTTCATTGGGATCGGACAACATTTGCAGCCTGTAATGGAATTACAAGCTTAAGATGAACAGCGCATGTATGGGCGAATGACTAAAGCCATTCGTGGAACAACCGATTTAATTGCAATTAAGTTCATCTTTGAGCCAACCAATTTCGTATTTCATTGGGATCGGACAACATTTTCAGCCTGTAATAGAATTACAAGCTTAAGATGAACAGCGCATGTATGGGCGAAAAGGAAGATAGATCGATAAACATCCCTAAATCTTATCGGTAGTGATTCATCTTGAGGTAAGTTATGCAAAAATATTAAATTATTCAAATATTAAATATTTCGGTACTTTTAAACGTTTTCCAGGACGCATGCCGCAACATCCCATGAGGATACAAACGGTGAACTGTTCTCAAAGCCCGGAGCTTTGTACGATTTAATTCGTATGCTCTTTGACCGGGTTCTAATGAGTACTACCGGTTTCGAATGGCTAATGCAATTTATGTTGTTGTAATAGCGGCAACTCTGTACCGGGGTGTCAGCCCTTGGCCGAAGAACCGCTCTCGGTAGAACCTCCTGTCGTGGCATTTTATAAAGATTTGTGCTGTTCACCGGAATTCATAAGGACTTCAGGACGTCTTCTTTTTAATCTATTTAAATTGGCACTTTTTGTTAATGCATGACTTATCTACTGCGTTACTGGCATCAAATCTTTACTGTCAACGAGTTCTAAAAAGAGCACTAACTCTATGTTGAACAACTGACTTAATTTTAATTGTAGTCATCCTTGAATAAAACAATTTCGAATTTTATTGGAATCGGACAACAATTGCGGCCTGTAATGGAATTACAAGCTTAACATGAACAGCGCATGGATGGGCGAAAAGGAAGATAGATCGGCAGACATCGTTAAATTAAATCGCTTGTAATTCTGAGTCCATCATTCATCCTAAGGTAAGTCTTGCTCTAATATTAAAATATACAAATATTTTAAACGTTTTAAATGATACATGCCACCACATCCCATGTGAAGACAAACGTTGGACTTTTCTCAAAGCACGGAGCTGGGCACGATGTAATTCGTATACTCTTTGACCGGGTCCAACTGTTTAATACCAAATGACTAATGCATTTTATAAAGATTTAAGCTCGTTTTTAAAAATTCAAAGGGACTCCTGGAAGTGTCCTTTTTAATTTATCAAAATTGGCTCAAACAATTTTACATTTCATTGAAATCGGACAACAATTGTGGCCTGCAATGGGATAACAAGCTTAAGATGGAAAACGCATGGATGGGCGCAAAGAAACATAGATCGCCAGACACCTAAAGGTAAGTCTTCCTCAAATATTAAAAGATTTAAATATTTTAAACGTTTGCCATGTTATATACCCCAACATTCCATTAGGAAAAAAGGGGAACTTTTCTCAAAGCCTAAGGTGATTATATTATACTCATAAAGGACCGCCTTGGTAAGTCCTAGTTATGGGAATTTCGTTTTGCAATAAGTTAAAAGTTAAAAAGTAGAAAATATTCCTTCGTTTTACCCTATTTTAATGATGAGATATCCTAAGTAAAATCGCATAGAGTTTGTGTCCGTAAAGTCCTTTTCGTTCTTTTTTCCAAAAAATTAAGAAATATACAGAAATATTGTTCAATTAATTTCAGTTAGGTCTTGTCCTTTTTTGTGAAATTGTATAAATGTTTTTAAAAATAGCCGTTTTTGAGTTAAAATGTTTACTTAATTAATTCTATCATCATTTTAGTTTAGTATTATCATTTAAGTATAAAATAAAGGCAGAATATCTTTCAGAAATGCTCATTTTCCCCCTTTTTTTTAAAAAAAAAAATTAATAAAATTTAATGAATAGGTTATGTTTAGAATGAAACCAAAATCGACACAGGACAATTTAAAAATTTTAAAATAATAAATTTTAAAATTGTAAATTTTAAAATAATAAATACTCGTATATTCAATTCGTTGAATATAAAAACTAAATGAAAAAACGTTATTATAGCATTCAGGTGACCGGATACATAATATTTAATCATCATTTGGTCTAGTAAACAAATGATCGTGGTAATGACAACCGAATGACAGGAGTTTTTATAGCCAATAATCTTTAACAACAAGCTATACATGTACAAACTCAGTTCCAATAATCATCCTTATTAGTAAGGGCTATCGATACTTTGTTTCTTCAGCCGATACCGTCAGCTCCCAGTACTGAAAGTTTCCGTGTAATTTTTGCTAACCGAATGTTGCACGTAATATCCATGTATTCCATCGCTACAATCGAAAAATCAACATTCGATTGTAGCGATGGAATACATGGATAGTACGTGCAACATTCGGTTAGCAAAAAATTCGATTGTGGCATCATATCTGTTCTCTGTGTTCATGGCTTAGAGATTATTTTCGTAAACATAAGTTCGCCGGTAATTACGAGTTGAAATAAATACCCGCCTCTCAAGAAGTGTTAGATGCTCCTGTAGCTGTATTTCAACCTGGTATTAATATAATAAATATTACTGCCGATTCCGACCAAATTCGCTCAGAGCTTAACGAGTGGCCAACACATAGCTGTAGTGAAATAGGAACATATCGGTTCATGTTTTCAAATAGTTCTCACACAAACGACCTTCTCGATATCAGGTCCCGCAGCTCTAGAAGCTACAAATTAACCCGATCGCGCCTAAATTGAGCATGTAACACGAACAGCAACTGCTGAGAAACTGGACCACATAAGTCGATATTATCGTAAAGCCCTCATACAAAGGTCCTTTCTGAATTCTGGCCCTACAGCTTTTAAACCCACAAAATTTCGCAACATGTGTTACCAGTACCTACAAATTTCTCTGGCGAAACTGCATCATATTGGTCCATGTTTTCGAATAGGTGCCACACAAAGGTCCTTAGCGATTTGAGGTCCTGCAGCTCTCGAAGTCAAGAAATTACACCTGATCATGCCCAATTTTGCATGGTATTTTGTGAGCGACCCTTAACGTACTGTGGAGAAACTGGACCACACAGGTCCACATTTTCCTACAGCCCCCATATGATGGTCATTCCCGAATTTAGAACTTCCAGCCCTTAAAATCACATATTACATCCAATTCCGACCAAATTTCGCACAGCGCATTACGAGTGGCCAGTGTAATATAATATGTACATCGCGTTACGAGTGAGCAACACATATCTCTATTAAATTGGAACAAATCGGTTCATGTTTTGAATAGGTCCCACACAAGGGTCCCCTCCTATTTGAGATTCTGTATCTCTGGAAGCCACACCTGATCATGTCCAAACTTTTAATGGTACGTTGTGAGCGACCCTAAATGCACCGAGGTGAAACTGGATCACAAAGGTTTATTTTTTCATACATCCTCCAGATAAAAGTCCTCTTCACTTTCAGATTCTGTCACTTTAGAAGCCGCATTTACATCTGATTTCTACTATATTTGCGTGAAGCGCTACAAGCGACCAACACCCATTTCCTGTAAGTTTGGACCATTTCGAATAGCCCCCACACAAAGGTCCCTTCTTATTTAAGGACCTGCAAAAGCCCACAAATGATACCCCATCTCTCTCAGTTTTTGTATGATGCGTTATGAGCGACAAAAATTAACTCTATGTTCAACCTTGCTGAAGCTCCTGACAGAGTTGCTTACTTCTTTAAATATCAACATGGTTTAGGGTATCTCATAGTCGGCCACGACTTACGACATTTCTTACTGGTTTTTTGTTTTTCCTTTTGTTGGAGCTCATTTGCAGTTCTTTTTCTTGTGTGTATGTGCTCCTCCTGAATGTGAAAATTTGCATTAACGTTTGCACTTGAGTGCATTACTAATACTCGTACACGGCAAAACGAAAACATTATCCTGCACTACTTTAAACGTACAACTTAATCTACACACACACACTCTCTCACTGCTAGACATTGACACCAACACATGCACACAGATACAATTGCATAAATTTGTATAGAATGCATGCATAAATGCTTAGTGCAAATTAAATGTGTACGAAGACGACACAGCCTGTGCTGTTCTTCAAAATTTCTAAGGACTCGAGCAGGTATCGCTCGCACGTCATCATCGCACCTCCTTCACGGGTTGTTTGCACGATGGTTTTTAGCTTCCGCCGGCAAACGGCCCAACAACAAACGGATGCCGGGGGGACGGATGGACAGATTGACGGACGGAACTTATGGTTGTGTCAACATTTTTTTGACACTGTTGTTTCTCTTTTTACCTTTTTGCCTATTGTTTTTTGTACTGTCAACATTTTCGTCTCTATTTTGTTTTTTTTTTGCCCCACAAATGTCTATCACCTTTAAGTACACGTATAACGCCAAACGGGGCTCATGGTAAAATACAGGTCTACAATGGCGTTTTACGTTTCTCTCTGTATAAATTCCATGAAATGAAGTGAATCACTTACGATACTGACCTTTTTTTCTTCGAAACTCTCGTTTTTTGTTCTTTGTTCGACTTGTTGTTCTTGCATTGACAATGATGTCAAATGTAATTTTTGCATAATTTAATGCGTCACCCTGTATGTGAGTCAAGTGATTCTCATTTCATTCCTTGTCTTCATTTGTTATACATGCCATTTTTTGGTCTGAGTATAGGAAGTTATTGCCGTTTATTCGTTAAATATTTAAATTTCCTACGAGAAACCTTATGATGGAACGTTGGACAAGGTGAACTGTACACTTAGAATGAATGGTTCAAAGGTCATATGATCAGAACAAACGAGTAACAAACATTATGGGCATTTGTAAACCTTAATTTTTTAAAAAGTTTCGTACTGCTCCTTACTTGTATTCACTTCTAAGATAGAACTGTGTTAACCATTGGACACAGGAAACCGTGGGGACCAAAAAACCTTAGTATCCGGAAATCGGTTACTAAAATTCCATTGCAAAGAAAGAATTTTTGTTGCAATCACCAAAACTTTATAATCGTAATGGATATTAGGTTCGACATACCACAAGATGATAAATATGATGATCTCATTGTAGACGCAACTAATTGATCGTTCATACCAATGAAACGCATAAAATGCATTGAGTTGCCAACTGAACGTTACAGAACACCAACTAGCATTCGGTTGTACTGATGACATACTCGAGGTGCATGCAGCCTCAATCATTCGGTTTCCAAAAAAAAAACGGTTGGAGCAACGAACCTGTCTTCTGTGTATGTGTGCATTCAAATTCAACAAATACGTGTTGAATACAAATTTTCAATTCAAGACCTGTTTGAAATTGGGGCTCAGAACCATGTTAATTCTTTAGTAGAAAATATCTTGAAGAAGATTGTTGAGACAAGGCTCGCCGACCGCTGTTTTCTGATTTATTTTCCACACATAGAAAGAATCAGTAGGAAATCAGTCCGAACTACAAATACTCGGTTCGATAAACATACTTTCTGTTGCAATCACCAAAATGGCATTGATGATAACATGGTTTGACTTATGATGTTACTATATTATTATAGCTACCCCCTTAGCTATAATAATATTACGATTCTTACAGTCAATAAGCCGGCTAAACCAACCGAATATTAAACTGTGCCATTTAAGGTTCGAACTTTTTCGGAATGGTGAATGATTTCTTCTAGAATTAAAAAAAACTTGGGTGATTATATTTAATTCACAAAGACGTCTCTCATAGGTTTAAGTTATTTTTCATAGGCAAAGCAAATACTTTTTTTCAACGCTATACCATATACTTATAATACAGGGTGATACATCTAGAGGCATTTTTTCAGAACAAAATAAATATCAAAATTGAAAAAATGTGTGGAATCTTTATTGGTAATTTGGAAGGACATTTTATGGCATTTATTGTTTCAAAATAATTACCTTCAAATGTTGGCCGCAACTACGCCTCAGGAGTTTCATTCTGAAGGTCCAATTTTGGATGACTCGTTCAAGCATTTCGACCGGTATGGCTTTAAGGACACGCTTAAGGTTGGCTTCCAAAACCTGAGTCGTAGCTGGTTTGTCAGCATAGACTTTGGTCTTTACGTAACCCCAAAGCAAAAAGTCTAAAGGTGTGATGTCACTCAATCTAGGCGGCCAACTCACCTGCGCAAAACGTGAAATCAGCTACTTTTCGAAATGACCTCTCAATAGATGCATTATTTGAGCAGTTGTATGGCAAGTGGCACCGTCCTGTGAAACCAAGTGTCGCTAAGATTACGGGCTTCAATTACAGGTAGCATAAAGATCGATATCATGGCGCGATAGCGAGCACCATTCACGGTTACTTTCCGGCCATCATCATTTTTGAAAAAATATGCACCGATGATTCCACCAGCTCATAAACCGCAAAAAACCGTGGTTTTCTCTGGGTATAATGGCAACTCTTGATCCACTTCGTGTTGCTCTTCAGCCCAAATGCGGCAATTTTGTTTGTTGACTTTGCCGTTGAGCCAGAAATGGACCTCTTCACTGAACAAAATTTTGGTCGAAAACAGCTGCGTTTTTCGCACTCATTTTCATAATACAGTTGCCAACATTTGAAGGTAACAATTTTCAAAAAGTAAATGCTATAAAATGTCCTTTCAAATTACCAACAAGGATTCCACACTTGAATAGAATTTTTATATATTTTTTTTGTTCTGCTAAATACCTCAAGATGGATCACCCTATATAACTAACACTTGGAGAATAAATAATGGAGAGATTTACAACTGAACAAAAAACATAAATAATTGAATTGTATTATTTAAATCAGCGATCTATTATTTTAACGCTAACGCATGAGTTATGAAGCTCATTTGAATGGCTTTGTTAATAAGCATAACTGTAGGTTCTGGGGTTCTGAAAATCCAAGAGTCATTCATAAACGCCAATTGCACCCCATTATGTGTACAGTATGGTGTGGGATCACATCTGCAAATATCATTGGGCCTTATCGGTATATGATAGAAAAATTTTTACGCACTGCTCTTGAAAACGAGATGTTGTTTTACCAGGACGGAGCCACTGCCTGACACACAATAGCACTTTTCAGTTAAGTTTTTGGAGAGCGAATAATTTCCAGAAATTCGGAAATTATTTGGCCAGCGCGATCGCCAGAATTGTCAGCACCTGACTATTTTCTCTGGGAATATTTGAAGGAGTGGGTATACTCGTATGTGAACAAGCCCGAGACAATCCCTCAACTCAAGGCCAACATTGTTGCAGAAATTCGACGCCTCAGCCACTAATTTTGAAAGATGTTATGGAAAATGCTCTAAAACGAGCCCATCATTGCGAAGATGAAAACGGGGCGCATTTAAGTGACATTATTTTTCAAACATAGTGTGAAAAAAAATTAATAAACGATGAAGGTAGTAAAGTTTTTAACCCCATGGTAACTTTTTGTCCACCCTGTAGTAAAGCCCAGAAATTAATATTTTGCCGTTTTAGGTTAATAAAATAAAAAAAAAATATTACATCCACTTAAACGATTATAAAAAGAGTTTTAAGAACTTTTCGAAGAAAAAATAATTTTTCAAGTTGCTTTTTTAACATTCTGTGAATGAATGTTTATTCAAATATTTTGTGTCTAAACGAATTTCGAAACAATGAGCATGTGTGACTTAAATCAAATATTTTAAAAAACTAGAGTTTGAACCACAACAAACATAAGTAAAACATAGTTTTATAATGAGAGCATTCAGTTCATTAAATTAAAACTATGCTCGAGGTATGTGAAATAATTGTGGTCCCACCAGTATTCAATTAAACTAAAAACCATAAGTCGAACTAGAGCAATAAGGGACGGAATTTAGGTCCATTTTTCATTACTACCCTTAAATGTCTATCACCAAATTGACCACAGCAGCCGCTTAGATCAGCTTCTTAAAATTGTTTTCACTTCAACTTGTCGTAATTCCTTCCCAAAAATGTTTTCACTGATTTAATACATTTCTCCGTAGGAGTTATCCCATCCACAGCAAACTAACAAAACAACAACACAAAGCATTTCCCAATGATATTTCACTTTTGTGGGTATTATTTAATTTGTCTTCAAGTATGTGTTGCCCCAACTTTTGGTCATGTTCCGGATGCTGCATTCATTGTCCCAACGCCGGATGGGTCACTCCAGCCATTTGTGTCTTTGGTAGATGTCCATCCATTGTTTGGTATGTGTGGGTGTGTGTGTTCCAGCTATTTTAAGTATTTTGAAATCCATTGGACAAGTGTCACTTAGGGACGGCGTTAAGAAAGACACCCATGGCGAAGGGGCTACAAGAGTTAAACCAGAAACAATGAAAGCCACACGACCACTGACTGCTTAGTTTCGGTGTTGTTTGAAATATCTGGTCGATTCATAGAAAAGTCATGGCGTAAAATTGAATTTATTTATTTTATTTCCTCAAAGCAAACAAGATTAGTTTTGTCAAGATTCAAATAATTGAAATACTCACACGAAGGCAATTGTCCATGGGAAAAAGGAAACGATTCAAATAAGTTTCGTTTTGTTTGAACATGAGAAATTTGAGAGGACATTCGTAGGTTAGTCATGTCAACACTTTAAATTAAAAGGGTAAAGTTAGAAATTGTAAAATTAGAAGTGGACTTTTCGTGGAGTTTATACTAGCCAAAGCTTTTATACTCTTCAGCATGGATTACCTTTCTGTACGCTATAGTCAGTATATAGGGGGATAGGTTTGTTTTGTTATGGTCGAAATTATACAGGACGATTCATTCACAATTGAACACATTTGACCTTGGCGCATTTCATGAAAATATGTCTATCTACGACCATGTCCGAAAATGCAATGGGGCGTAATGGCAGCGGTTGAAACATTTTCGGATTGATCGCCGGAGGGTACTAGGGTAAAATTGCAAAGTTCTGAACCAGTGGTCGGATTTGTTTGCTTTGTGTTGTTATTTCGCTTCCAAAAAAAATTATTGCATTTCAGTCAAATAGTCATAACTTTGGAACGGTAGGACCTCTTGGCATAATTAGTTATCTGTCATCTGGATAAGAAAGTTGGATTAATTGCACGTTGTTATTTTTTTCCACCTTTTTTTGCAAGCTCAGTATCTCGGCGAATTCACTTTTTTTTAGCCACCAATCCGAAAATTTTCATACCGCTGCCATTTCGCCCGCTAGCATTTTCTGGCATGTACCCAAACATGTGTTAAAAAGTCGGCCTTAAGGTCTGAGTCCATATTTTATACAATTAAAGCATTGTCAGAAAGAATGGACAAAACTAAACTTGATAAAATCAACAACAAAAACTATTACGAGTAATAGTTGCGTTCCACTACGGAATATTTTTTCTTATTTTTACTGTTTTTAATAGTTTTACTCGAAAACTAAGGGGTTTTCCCCTTTACATGCGATGCATTGCGTTGGTGAGTGGAAAGTAAGGGAGTTCAAGGGGGAAAGAGGGAGTAATATTTGTTGACATTTGACTTGAATTTCTGGATGTCGTAGTTGGTGGGAAATACATTTGCCGGAAGTCGATTCCACATACGGACAGTACGGGCGAAAAACGAATTCGATCTGTAGTGTATAGTGCGGTCAACCGGCCAATCGATAACAAATGGGTGTGAATTTCTGGAAAGTCGTGTATCCCTGCCGAACATCCTCACGTCAGGAATAAGGCCACGAATGTCTGAAGAACACACACCATGAAAGTAGCGATAGAACAGCGACACACAACCCACATTCCGACGATGCTCAAGGGGAACAATAGAGTTGGATACCCTGCTGTCATCTATCAACACCATCGCCCTCCTTTGGACACGATCAAGTAGCTCCAAGGATGATTTTGGAGCACCTGCCCATATATGGAAGTTGTATTCCATCTTTGGCCGGATGAGGGTTGTATAGATATCGAAAAGATCAGAAGGAGTGAAATATTTCTTGTACCGCTTAAGAAAGCCTATACACTTGAGTGCTTCTTTCGCCACTTCGAATACATGCCTCGCTCAACGAGCGCCACATTGTATTTTCATGCCCAGAACATCAAGAGCATCCGATTATTCGATATCCATACCATCGATAGATAATGACGATACTGTGGGGTCAGCGAATCGCTTGTGAGACAACAAGCAGCACTGTGTCTTACGCGCATTAAAGTCTACTCTATTCACTCGACCCCATTCGAAAATGGCCTGTAATTCGCCTTTTGTCCTCAATATCTTGAAGACTCGGCCTACGGTCGAATTAATACGAATGACAGAGGTTGCTGTCATCCGCGAAAGAGTAGATTGGATTCACGGTCTGACCCAAAATATCGTCAATAAAAATAAGAAATAAAGATGGAGAAAGGACAGAGCCCTGTGGTACACCTGCGGTCGACCTATGCGGTCGACCCATCTACAACAACTCTTATAGTGCGATCTCTAAGAAAGCTCGATATAAATCGAGCAAAAGTATTACCGACACCAAATGCGATCAGCTTTGATGCGAGAGCACCCTGCCAGACTCTGTCAGAGGCCTTGGCGATATCTAGAGCCTCGACCTTACTCTCACCAGAGTGGTGGAGGGACCGACTCCAACGCTCCGATAGGAAAGTCATCAGGACTGCCGTAGAGCGATTTCTACGGAAGCCATACTGCCGATCATTAAGTAGGTCGTTGGACTCCAGATTCCCCACAAGATGGTGGTTGACCATGCTCTCCATTACCTTGGAGAGGGCAGATCAAACCGCAATGGGTCGATAATTCGCAGGATTATTGGCTTCACCCTTTTTAGGGAAGATTCCTGCACGATAAGAAAGGTGGAAGTGGTTGCGTAATAGACGGGTTAGCGTCGAAGAGCACTTACCAGGGCCCGGGGACTTACTGACATCGCATGTGTCTCAATCTTCGACAATAATTCTTCGCATATGCGAAACCAATGCAATGCTTCGTATATAAAGATCGTTAAACTAGTAGATACCATGTCGGCAAGACACATATATGGTACTGAAGAGCCGTTCCACATTAACGGCGAAATGTGCGTCTACCTGATGGTGATGTGTTTGCTTTAACATCGCTGTCTTACATTTCCTTCCCTCTACGACAAAACAACAATTAAAACCTGATTTTATTAAATTTCGAACACTCTATCAAGAAATAGCACTATGCTAAATTAGGGCGTGATCGGGTGTAGTTTGTGGCTTCAAGAGCTGCAGGACGGTTAATCAGGAGGAACCACCTAAAAGTCGGGTGGTGCTCACTCGTTATGCTCTGAGCTAAATTTAGTCGAAATCCGATGTTATACTCGTATGTTGCTTTCAGAGCTGTAGGTTCTTTAAACGAAAGTAAATCTATGTACGATCAATGATGTATATAAAAATATGAACCGATGTGGATCAATTTCAGTAGGGTTCGTCCTTGGCTCAAACTTGAAGAATGTATCAAGTACTTTGATTACAACAAAAGATGGATAGACGGAAGAACATAGCTCAAAGGAATCAGATTGTAATTTTGTGGTCCCTTCTTTTTACCATTTTGGGCCCCTTTGATGCATGAGTACAATAATCTCAGCCAATGCAAATTTGGATTCGTAGTGAAAAAGGCTTTAATTTAATTTAATAAATAAATTCATAGTAGTTGCTCGTTTTTTGGGGCACGTCAGCGAAACCTACGGCAACTATGCCTTTTTTAAGGTCTAGCAGACCGCATGTAAAACATTCAACCATAACTAATATTGAGCAGATATTAAAAAAATATGTATGTATGCAAATGTTTTTCCGAGTAACCTAGGGCCTTTAAGGGCATTTTCCCCTTCTGCCAATTTCGACCATTTACAGCCCCAAACAGCTCATGACCATAAGCCAACATCAGGCACAATTTTAGAGATCTAGGTTAATTGGTAAGACTGCTTTCAACAAAAACACAGACAGACGGACATGAGTTCGAATTTTACGGCGATGCTTTTACGGGATCTCCGATCAACATTTTGAGGTGTTGCAAACGGAATGACTCATTAAGTATACCCTCCATTTCTTGGTAAAGAGTATAATGGAAACTTGTAGAGTTTTGACTAACGAAAACATGTTACACCACAAATGTGCACAAATAAATAAGGAGCCTATTTTTAAGATTTTAGAAAAAAATTAAAATAAAAATTAAAAAAAATTGAATTCTGTGTATTTTTCAGTTCCACTTCGTTTCTTTACATTCCAAAATCACACAAAAATCTCTAATTCTGCTTTTGTTTTGTTATTTCAATCTCGCTTTTTATGCGAACACATTGTTGACATTGACAAAAAAAACAAAGTTTTAATACATGTCTCCAACAGACAGCCAAACATGATGTCAGTCATCCATAAATTCATGGCCATACATAAATACGAGAACGACTCCTTTTCGAAATAAATTGTATGTGATGGCTTTTCATGTTTTATGAACGACACAAGCATGAATTATTTCAATACAATGTTGCCCCCTCCCAACCCCTTTATACAGAGCACCGTCATCATCATAAAAATCCTCCATTCATTTCCATGCGTCCATCCATTCCGACATCCGTTTGCTTGCGATAGAAGTCAAGAACTGAAGTCATAACACAAATTCTGACACAAAGTTTTAATGAAATTTTACGTGATTTGTTTAAATAATTGTGGACTTTTTTCTTGTGGCGAAATTCAGTTTTGTAATGCTTTTGTCACCAGTTAAGTTTTAACACAATTTTTCCAACACTTATTCAACGGGACAGGGTATGAACATAAACTCACAGAGATGTCGACACGTACAGGACACTCCAGGACACAAATTTATGCTGCAGCTGTCGTAATAGAAAATGCACTCACACATTCACAGATAACGAGTCAGATGAGGAGTTTTGAATTACAACCAAATAGGGGAAACTAATTGAAATAACTTTTGAATAATTTAAAACTACACTGGATTCCAACAACATTGAAAACAAAACTGTGACAGTTGAGGCACCCCCCTGAACAGGATGGCAAAGGACTTGCACTACCACAGTTTATATGCATTTCATTTACTCATGTGATGCTGAACCCTTACCCTTTCATTTTTCACCTCTGGCCAAAAAGCCAGCAATTGCATTTTACTCTTTCCCTACCCCCCACATTGCCTTCATGTCATGTCAACTCACCTGTAGCTTGGACCATTGTATGCGCCCAATGCAGCGTGATGAATTGCGCCATGCCAGTTTGGCGCCATAAATCAATTCCGTTTCGGTCAATTGATAATGTCCCGAGGTCTCGATGCTTTGGCGCACCTGCTTCCAGCGTGTCTCATGGGCAGTACTTGATAATCTGCAACAGAAAAAGATTTTTTTTTTAAAATGAAATAAATTTAACGATTTAAGAAAGAAAGTTAATTTAAAGGGGCTGAGTAGTGGGGAAGGGGGTTTGTTTAATTGACCTTACCTTTTGATGGAGGTAAAATATTGATCTAGGAAATCCTTGGCATGATCCAGAACCACATCCGTTTTGCGCGTCTCCACCGCAGCGGTGCCGAAATTCATGACGCTGCTCATGCATGTTGCCTTCGAACAGGCTAAAATCTAGGAGGGGAAACACACACAAACAGACAAAAAGGAGAAATGTTAAAGAAAACTATTTTCAAAAATTTCTAAAAACTCAAAAAGGTGTAAAGTTTTTTTATAGGGGCAAAAATCAATTATTTGTTTTATTGAAATTTGTTTCTACAAACTACAGACTATTTTTAGAAAGTGACAAGAATTTCAAGTGATAATGGCCCAAGCCATGGCATACTAAACAAGGTAACGCCACAAGCCCGACAACACATACATAATAATTTTGTTTCTATTTAATGAATCTGGTTAATTTTATTTTTATTGATTTCTACATTTAACGAAAAAGGATAACTGGGACACTGCAATGAGAATTTGGATTGTCCGCCGCTATTATGCATTGTAGTCCGTAGTTTCGGTTCAAAGAGAGTACTTAGTAGGGACAAAAATACTATTACACACGTTTTATGCTGTAAAATAAAAAGTACTGAATGTTTTTGGACCAAATATGTTTTAATATATTTATTGATGTTTACTGTATCCAAAAAGAATCTACTTATTCGAAATGTCCACCTCTTGCCTTTACACACGCCTTAAGTCGCACTGGACAATCGTCAATAGCTGCACGTACCTCGTCCATTGGAAAATTGGCCACAGCTCGAATCAAAGCAGTCTTAAGAGATCCAATGTTGGGGTATCTTTTGTGACAAAACTTGTCCTCTAAAACCGTCCACAATTTGTAATCCAATGGGTTCAAATCTGGACTGCCTGAGGGCGATTCTTCAGAGGAAATGGATACTGTCAAATTGTTTCGAAGCCAGGCCTGGGACGTTTTAGACTCATGTTCCGGCGCAGAATCCTGCTGGAAAGTCCATGGCTGGTTTTGGAACAGGAAATTAAGAGGCTTTAAAGCTGCTTCCAAAACGGTTGCTTGGTAAACTTTCGCCGATGTTTTGACTCCTTGTTCGCAGAAATGCAGGTCAGTGACCCCATCGTAAGAATCATCCCACCAAACCATGACTGAAGCTGGGTGATGACCCCTTTCCACCCTTGGGATCAGTTTAGATGCTTCCTTAGATGACCGCGCATACACTCTATCATTTTGCTTGTTAAATTTTTCCTGAACGGTAAAAATTTGTTCATCGGTGAACAAAATTTTTCTGTTCAAGCTATCAGCGTGCTTCACCAAAAGACGTTTGCATTTTTCAATTCTATTTTTTTAAAGCTGTAGTCAATAAATGTCCGGTACATCGTTTGAAAGCCCCAAGTCCGAAGTCTTTTTATATGATTCGACTCATGGACTTTTGCGTGATATTCATCTCCCGGGCCATGATTTTCTGTTTTCGGAGCGGATTTCGGTGAATTCTTGATTTAAGGGCTTTGATGACAAGCGGTGTTCCAACAGAGCGTGGGCGTCCCGACTGGTGGCGGTCTTTTACATCTTCAGTCTCCTCAAACAGTGCATCGGTAGACGAACATGCGGCTAATCCCTAGTGGCCGGGGCGTTTGGAAAATATCGTTTTTTTCATTTCACACTTGAAAAGCGCTATTACAGCGAGACTGTTCTCATTGTCTGACCACTCCATGATTAAAGTTGAAACAATTTTAAAATCCCGTTACAGACTAACGCTATTGAGGTTAGCCCATATGACATTAACGGTGTATGTTCAGTTCTACTATTGAAATGGGTGTGTTCAATGTTGTAATAGTATTTATGTCCCTACTAAGTAAAGGCGCACGGTTGACAGCATTCCTCCTAGCAGATAGACAATAATGAGACTTGTTAAAAAATTTTCCGAGCATGGGACAGTCAACCGAACCCCTTACCATCGAAACCCTTCAGTTCGGCGGAGGAAATAATCGCTGCCGTAGCTGCTGCCATACAAAAAAAATCCAAGAGTTTCGACATGAATCTTATCTGCTCAAATGGGTATAAGCAGTCAGACATTGCAGTCTGCAGGACTTACGAGGGTTGCTATATATTTTTCTGTCCTAAGTATTGCCTGGCGCCATCTGACATTTCCATTGGAAAGTTTGACATTTTTTAACCATAAACGTTCTCAGAACGTTTTGACGTACGACCACCATTTGTGCTGTCTACAGTGACTTGAAAAAATCAATTTGGCCGAAAAATGGAATTAACTAGTGAATATTTTCGTGCGATCATTTTTCACAAGCTTCGAGGTGGATTATCACTACAAGAGTGCATCGATGAACTTAAATCTTTCTATGGCGATGAAGCACCATCCTATAGCACTGTGAAAAACTGGTTTAATAAATTCAATCGTGGCCGACGCTTGCTCAGCACGAAGGTCTTTCAAAAACAGCCGTTGTGCCAGAGAACATTGATGCCTTGCGTGAACTGATAATGCAAAATCGTCATGTGGCATACCGTGAGATAGATTCACCCCTAGGCATTTCGTCCACCAGCATACATTCGATATTGCATGAACACCTGGCCGTAAAAAAGGTTTGTTCTCGTTGGATCCCGCACAATTTGACAATCGCTCAAAAAAAAAGACTCGTGTCGATTGGTGCAAAGAAATTTTGAAAAAAATACAATCGCGGTGCTTCAAAAAACGTTTATAAGATCGTCACAGGTGACGAATCATGGTTCTATGCGTATGAGCCCGAAACAAATCAGCAAACGACCGTGTGGGTCTCCGAAGAACAGCCGAATCCAACGAAAGTTGTTCGTGGAAGAAGCTCTTCGAAGCAAATGGTCGCCTGTTTCTTCGGCAAAACTGGTCATGTGGCGACTGTTCCGCTTGAGCAACGTAGGGCGGTCAATACTGAGTGGTACACTGCAATTTGTTTGCCTGAAGTCTTCGGTGAAATTCGAAAAACGAACAAGAGAAGACGAATCATTGTGCACCATGACAATGCAAGGTCTCACACATCGGCTTAAACCAGCGCCTTTTTGACCGTCCAAAACGTCGAATTGATAGGTCATTCGCCGTACAGCCCTGACTTGGCACCCAATGACATCTTTTTATTCCCGCACATCAAAGAAAAACATGCGTAGTCAACGATTTTCATCGCCAGAAAATGCTGTTGAAGCGTTCAAAACCCCTGTTTTGGAGGTGTCTCAATCGAAGTGGAAAAAAGCGCTTCCACAATTGGTTTGACCGTATGCAAAAGTGATGCTGGAGAATACTTTGAAAAACAATAAAACCATTTTTGATTAAAAATTTTCGCATTTTCATTATTAGGCCAGAAAGTTAAATAGCAACCCTCGTATTGAAAAACCAATTTATCCACAACGAGTCACTGTTTGGTGTGGATTTTGATCTGGCGGCATCAACGTAAACGATGAGCGTTCCGAGCCACGCTCAGCGAATTTTTGTTTCTAAAAAATTCGAGAGAATGAGATGGACGACATTTGATTTCAACAAGATGGGGCCACATGTTACACAGTCAACAGAAAATCGAATAATCACCCAAAATTGTGATGTCAATTGGCCGCCTTGGAGTTGCGATTTGAGCCCATTGTTTTATTTTCTGTGGAGAGCCATTCAGGACAAATGTTACGCAAGCCAGCCAGAGACAGTTGAAGAGCTAAAACGTGAAGTAGAAGTTTCCATTGAAGAGGTTCGACCCGAATCAATCGAAAATGTACTAAAAAAATGAGTTAATCGGATGAGGTACTGCCAAGCCAGTCATATGTATGATATACGAGGGTTGCTATTTATATTTCGGGTCCTGGCACTACTAGTCTACCCAGATGCAAACTGGAGCTTCCATTAGAAACTTTGACATTTTTTTTAGCATAACTTCACTCAGAACGTTCTGTCATTTGAGAACGAATTATTTTGTTTACAGTGGGTTGAAAAATTCATTGCAGTCAAAAAATGGAATTATCCCGTGAACATATTCGTGCGATGATTTTTAACGATTTTCGGCATGGGTTGTCGAGACAAGAGTGTTTAAATCAACTTGTTTCGATGAAGCACCATCGAAAACCACTGTTAGTTGCCGGTACCAAGAGTTCAGTCTCGGTCGACGTTCGCTCCAGGATGAATTTCGTGAATGACGTCCAAATTCGGTCACTTTGATAGAAAGCATCGATGCTGTGCGTAAACTAATTAAGCAAGACCGACATGTGACATACCGTCAGATTGAGGCATCCTTAGGCATTAGTATAACAAGCATCAATAAGATATTGCAAAAAAAAATTGTTTGTGGAAGAAGTACATCTAAGCAAATGATTGCGTTTTTTTCGGTATAGCCGGCCATGTTGCCACAGTGCCTTTAGTGGAACGTAGGACGGTCAATTCTGAGTGGTATTCAACCATCAGTATTCGAAGAAATGAGCAAAGATAATAAGAGAAGACGGATCATTTTGCATTACGACAATGCGAGCTCTCACTCATCAGCTGAAAAGATGAGCTACTTGACCACTCAAGGTGTCGAATTGGTGGGCCATCTACCGTACAGCCGTGATTTGGCACCCAATGACTTCTTCTTATTCCCTAGCATCAAGAAAAAAATGCGTGGTCAACGTTTTTCATCGCCCGGAGCAACTGTTAAAGCGTTCAAAATCATGTTTTGGAGGTGTCTCAATCGGAGTGGAAGAGGTGCTGCGACAATTGGTTTGAGCGCATGCAAAAGTGTATTGATTTTAAAGAAGAATATTTTGAAAAACAATAAAACCATTTTCAATGATAAATTATTGTATTTTAATTGCCGTACCCGAAATATAAATAGCAACCCTAGTATTAAATGACAAAGTTTAACCTTGCCAATAAAACCAGAAATTTAAAAAAATATCACTCCTTTTTTTACATCCAATTTAAATTTAAAATAATAAATCGCCCACCCTGTACCATACTTAATTTGCTCGAGATAAAATTATTGGTGTCTAGAGCGCTAAGGCCAGAAATCGAGAAAGACCACTGACCAGGATTAGTTAGAGAACTCTTTTAACTTATTGCGCTTAAAGTGAGCGATCTTGCGTAGTAAATATAAAACTTCTAGTGCGGTTGGAGGAAGTTTTGCGGAGGAGCTTTTTGACCGGTAAAATCAAATATCAGCAGAGAGTCGCCCGAAAAATTATGTAGGAAATTTGATTAGATCCGAATATTGTACTCGTATGTGGCTTCTAAGGATGCGGGTTTTGAAATCCTACAAATTTAATAGGGTTCTCCCTTGTCACAATCCCGAACTCTTACCCAGTCATCACTGGAAAAGTGTTAAATTTTTCACCACTTTTAATCTTTGGAATTTCCCCAAAATAAGTAATTTACACCTAGCGAGAAAATTCCAGACGGACTGTTACTAATAAAAGGGGTTAACATTATAATGTGAGAAAAATATCTGTTTTCTTTATCTTCAAAAATGTTTAGCTTTGTTTAAGAGTTTCAAACATTTTGCATAATAAACTGAACACTTTTCTTAGGGTGTTGCTATTGCAAAATTAAAATATTTAATTCCACAAATGTTTCATATTTTTTCATTTGGGCAATTTCCTTTTATATCAACTGAAGAAGATGATGAACACCATTAAGAGTTTTGCCATAAAAACAAAAAAAATTGTTAATAGCCTCGTTCGAAACCAGCTTCTGTTGAATAAATAACACTCATACGCCTCGTTGAACTTTGACTTTCTTTTCCTTTCCTAACAAGAATTGGTTTATTTTAATTCTTTTTTATTTTTGTTTTTAGGACTTCCTCAAGCCGTCATTTCCTGCTTCAGGCCTTACACATACACACACATAATTTGCTCATTGTTATAGTCATTAAAGCCAAATGAAATGCAGACGAAGTACTCGTAGAACAAATGAAAAAAGGCTCACAAAGATTTCTCTAAACTTCTTCTCTTAACAATGTGCATTTGATAATTAGAGTTCATTTTTGTTTTATTTCGCAGAGGCTTTTATAAAAGTTTTCGAGGAAATATGTTCTGTTTGGAAAGCGGCTGTGTAACACTTTGCTTCCTTTACATACAACGTTTGTTTTTTTCGTTGGCGGAAGGAAGGAAGGCTGAACATATTTTTTGTGTTGCTTCATTTTGTTGCCTACCAAAAATGAATGCCTTCTTTATGGGATTACCCTACAGTCAGAGGCGAAATTTCGTTTGTTATCAAAAGGATGAGGAAGAGAATGCAGCATTAAAGGATGTTGGTCTGGATATCTAAGGCACACATGCTTTGCTGATCCCAGCAAGTTAATAGAAATTCATACATATGCTTTATGGTAATCTGTTGGCAATGGGGCAAATGTTTCGGCAAACGGCCTGACAGTAAGTAGTTCGTTTGGGCGGGGGTACTCCAAATTTACCCTGTCTGTGTTCGCAGTTTTGCAAAGTTGTAATCTTTTTTAAACATAAACAAAGTATAGCATATATATATATATATATATATGTGCCAGTCAGATAAGGTTGTATTAATGAAAAAGCCTAGAAATTAAATATTCTAAAAAAAATCGGCTAATGCCTTCAAACTGAACAAAGTTGTAAAATGACTTCAGTAACAAGTTAAAAAGTTCTTAATTCGGCCTGGCCGAATCGTCTATAGCCTCCACAGTAAATACTCAAAAAAGTGCAATTTTTTCCGAGGTAGCTGCAGTCACTTAAAAGAAAACTATTTACTTTAAACCCTCAGCGGCAATATGTGTCCAAGTGCTCAAGCTTAAATCTCTTGACTGTTTTTGAGCTGTTATTAGAGAAATGGACGGACGAAATGTATTGGAATTGCTCGGTGCAGGATAAAAAAAAACTTCAACAGTCGGGGCCGTATATACGTTGGTTGCTAGTTATATTTCGGGTGCTGAAAATACTAGTTTTCCCAGATGCAAACTGGAACTTCCATTGGAAACTTTGACATTTTTTAGCATAACTTCACTCAGAACGTTTTGTTATTCGAGGGCGAATTGTTTTGTTTACAGTGGGTTGAAAAATTAATCTCAGCCAAGAAATGAAATTATCCCGTGAACATTTTCGTGCGATGATTTTTTACGATTTTCGGCGTGGGTTGTCGAGACAAGAGTGTTTAACTGGTTTCGACTTTTGACGATGAAGCACCATCGAAAACCACTGTTAATCGCCGGTACCAAGAGTTCAGTCTTGGACGCCGTTCGCTCCAGGAAGAATTTCGTGAAGGACGTCCAATTTCGGTCACTTTGCCAGAAACCATCGATGCTGTGCGTAAACTTATTAAGCCAAACCGACATGTGACATACCGTGGGACTGGGCATTTGTCTGGCAAGCATCAATAAGATTTTGCATGTTCATTTGGACGTGAAAAAAAATTGTTCTCCAGGATGAATTTCGTGAAGGACGTCCAACTTCGGTCACTTTGCCAGAAACCATCAATGCTGTGCCAAAACTGAGTAAGCAAGACCGACAAAGGACATACCGTGAGATGGAGGCATCCTTGGGCATTAGTATGACAAACATCAATAAAATATTGCATGTTCATTTGGCCGCGAAAAAAAAAATTGTTCTCGTTGGATCCCACATAATTTGACGAATGCTCAAAAAAAGGCTCGTATGGATTGGCGCAAAGAGATGTTCAAAAAGTATAACTGCGGTTGCTCAAAGGCAGTGTATAACATGGTCACAGGTGACGAATCATGGATCTATGCATATGAACCAGAAACAAAACAGCAATCGGCCGTATGGGTCTTTCAAGACGAGCCAAATCCAACAAAAGTTGTTCGTGGAAAAAGTACATCGAAACAAATAATTTCGTTTTTTTCGGTATAACCGGCCCACAGTGCCTTTTGTGGAACGAAGGAGGTCAATTCTGAGTGGTATTCAACCATCAGTTTTCGTAGAATGAGCAAAGATATAAGAGAAGACTGATCATTTTGCATCACGACAATGCGAGCTCGAATTGATGAGCCATCCACCGTACAACCCTGATTTGGCACCCAATGAAGAAAAAAAGCGTGGTCAACGTTTTTCATCGCCAAAAGCAGCTGTTGAAGCGTTTAAAAAATATGCTTTGGATGTGTCTTAATCGGAGTGGAAAAAGTGCTTCGAAAATTGGTTTTCTCGCATGCAAAAGTGTATTAAAGGAAAATATTTTGAAAAACAATAAAACCATTTCCAATAATAAATTATTGTTTTTATTGCCAGACCCGAAATATAAATAGCAACCCTCATCCAGGGTGGAGCGCAGTAATTTGCTAATTTGGAATTTTCAATTTCCTAAGAAAATTTATGAACCTAAGAAAAATTTATTTTATATTCTAAATATATTAAACAGAAAGGGAATTTTTAAATTACATGGTTTGAAATAGTGCATCTGGCAAGTGTCGACCTTCGCTATCCACAGACTGCTGCATACGTTTTCTGAAGTTTTCATGAACTTTAATAAGCATGTCGACTGGTATTCTGCCAATTTCAGCCTCAGTATAGTTAATTAGGTCTTCCAAGGTGTTGGATGGTTGATATACACCTTCGACTTCGAGTAAACCCAAAGAAGAAAAATCGCATGGAGCTAAGTCTGGTGATCGTGTCGGCCATTTCACATCACCCCTCAAAAAGATAAGCCGTCCACGAAACATTTGCCTCAAACAATCCATGTTAGCCCTCGCTGTGTGTGAAGTGGCACCATCCTGTTGCAACCATTTATCCTCTCATTGGATTGCCTCAAGAGACGGCTGAAAAAAAATACTGTATCGTAGTCAAGTACCGTTCGGAGTTCACAGTTACGGAAAAAGTAAGGGCCAATGATGCCTAATCGTGATATGGCGTACCACACAGTGACGCGGACCGTCACTGCAGAGGTCTCTGGTCAAATTCTCTGGGGTTTGTTTCACTCCAGACCACATATTTTGTTTGTTTACACACCCACTGCGTTTTAAATGTGCCTCATCAGAAAATAACACAATTGCGCCACGGGGTATAGTTGCAAGAATATCTTCACAAGAGGTCCGTCGCGTCAAATAGTCCCATGCCGATAATTGTTGGACCACGCACATTTTATACAAGTGAAAATTCAGTTCGTCACGAAGAATCCGGTGGAGAAAACATCTGGAAATGCCAGGAGCAAGTGATTGCTTTCGAGCAGAGCGTTTCGAAGATTGCAGTACTGCTACTCTAACTCTCTCCATGTTTTGTGGTGATGTAATCCTTCTCTCAGGTCCCCTTCGTACACATGACTCATTCCCAGTTGTTCTTTAAGGAATTGCCCAATTTACAATTGATTGCCGTCCAGGAATACGTCCGCGTGGGAGAACAGATAATCGTGCACTGCAATGATCGAGTGCGTATTTGACAAAATACGCTTCATCACAAAATGACCTCTCCCTCCTCACGTGTCCAATGCATGATAGCAACTGGAAGGCAGACGAATACAAATCTCTCGTGAGCCACTATAAGCCACGCCCGCTCTCCACTCTCTTCGACCAACCGTGCCGCCACAGCCTGCAGTTCAAAAAAGCAAATTTCCGCGCTCCACCCTGTATAAAACACTTGTTGTATCCAAAAACTTGTAAAAAATGCTAAAGTCGGGCGTGGACGACTTTATTATAAACTGCACTCCTGGATGTTTAGAAAAGCTACCTACAATAGGTTTTTGGACTCAAAAAATAAGCTTCAACACAAAATGACCTCTCCCTCCTCACGCTCCACCCTGTGTAAAACCCCTGTTGAATCGAAAAACTATCAAAAAAAATGCTAAAGTTGGGCGTGGCCGACTATATTATACCCGGCACTGCTGGATGTTCAGAAAAGCCACCTACAATAATAGGTTTTTGGACTCAATTTACCCAGATTTAAAAGCTACACTCTGAGAAAGAATTAGTTGGAAATCGTATAGTTGGAAAACCTACAATGATTCAGTTGCAATAGAGGAATTTCGGTTGCCATCAGCAAAAGTTTATAATCGCAATGAATAATTATTTCGAAATACCACAAGATGATAAATATGATCTTCGTACTGTACACTCATCGTAACTTAGCGCGAAAAAGGCATTTAGTTGCCACAACTGGTGGTAATGGCAAACAATAGCTTTGCAAAGATGTTGTTGCTGTAACCAATAATTAATTGATATTTTTTTAAAGTTAAACAGTTCGATTAATACTAACTTTAAGCCAGTCGATTATTCGTGCCAAATTTTATCATGATTGGATGTCAGATGTGGCTTCTAAAGCAAAAATAGAAAATTGAATGAATTTTTTCGGAATTGGGTATAATATGTGGCTGTTAGAGCTGTAGGTTTAGAAATCGGGAAGGATCTTTGTATTGGGGCTCTACGAGAATATTAACCTACGACGGCTGCTATATATATTTCTGTCCTAATAATGAAAATGCGAATATTTATCATCAACAATGGTTTTATTGTTTTTCAAAGTATTCTCCAGCATGATTTATACACTTTTTCTTGCGCTCAAACCAATTATCGAAGCACTTTTTCCACTCCGATTGAGACACCTCCAAAACATGGTTTATGAACGCTTCAACAGCATCTTCTGGCGACGAAAATCGTTGACCACGCATTTTTTTCTTGATGTGCGGGAATAAAAAGTCATTCGGTCCCTATTCAGGACTGTACGGCGGATGACCCATCAATTCGACGTTTTGGCCGGTCAAAAATGCGTTGGTTTGCGCCGATGTGTGAGAGCTCGCATTGTCATGGTGCCCAATGATTCGTCTCCTCTTGTTCGGTTTTCGAATTTTTCCGAAGACTTCATGCAACCAAATTGTGGTGTACCACTCAGAATTGACCGTCCTATGTTGCTCAAGCTAAACAGTTGCCACATGACCAGTATTGCCGAAGAAACAGGCGACCTTTTGCTTCGTAGTGCTTTTTCCACGAACTTTTGTTGAATTTGGCTCGTCATCGAAGACCCACACGGTCGATTGCTGTTTTGATTCGGGCTTATACGCATAGATCCATGATTCGTCACCTGTGGCGTCTTATAAACGTCTTTTGAAGCACCGCTATCGTATTTTTTTTAAAATTTCTTTGCACCAATCGACTCGAGCCTTTTTTGAGCGATTGTCGAATTGTGCGGGATCCAACGAGAACAAACCTTTTTTACGGCCAGGTGTGCATGCAATATCGAATGCATGCTGGTGGAAGAAATACCCAAGGATGCCTGTATCTCTTGGTACGTCACATGACGATCCTGCATTATCAGTTCACGCACGGCATCAATGTTCTCTGGCACAAGGGCCGTTTTTGAACGACTTCACGATTGAATTCATTAAACCAGTTTTTCACAGTGCTATAGGATGGTGCTTCAGCGCCATACAAAGAGTTCAGTTCATCGATGCACTCTTGTCGTGATAATCCACGTAAAAGTTGTGAAAAATGAGTTAATTCCATTTTTTTGTCAACTTAATTTTTTCAAGTCACTGTGAAAACAACACAAATGATGGTCGTACGTCAAAACGTTCTGAGTACATTTACGCTAAACTATATCAAACTTTTCAATGGAAATGTCAGCTGGCGCCAGGCAACACTTAGTGTTGCCTAGACCAGAAATATATATATATAGCAATCCTCGTATATTGTCCATATTCACTTCAATAAATTTACTGTCGCTTATAACGTACCCGGAGACTTAAATCTGGTATCACGGGTAGTCAGCAGCCCCCAGAACTTGTTCTGGCCTTACTATATGATGCGGCCCTTCGGGGAGTATCGTGGTGGCTGTGGTTTATAGCCAAATCGCGGGGAGAACTTCGGCTCGGTGTGGAGTTTCATTGCGACCGGGTGCTGTGACCCATAGAACAGCAGAGGTTTACATAGTCCTCGACCCCTAACCAAGAGGGAAGTCATGACCCATAACTGTTATGCTTCGAATTGGTACCGGCGGAATCAATCCAATGGGGCGTTGGCCGTCGCATTGTTACGGCCCCAGTGTGATGGCACACTGTGGTTCAGGCCATCGTGGCGAAAATCACGTTAAACTCGGTGACTCTGTCGCTTATAACGTACCATGCAAAAATTAACTCTAACATATTAAGTCCGACCTTGCTTAAGCTCCATATACTTATAGAGGTGCATAATTCTTTAAATATCACAGTTGTGTAGGATATCCTACAGTCGGCCATACCCGACTTACGAACTTTCTAACTGTTTTATTTTCTTGGCAGCATTTGAATGCGTAAATAAAATGTGAGTTTATTACAAAAAAAAAGAATTTACTATTGCACATTCGCCGGCAAGACTACCTACTGGCAAAATCAAACACCGGGATGTTTATAAATATTTAACGTCAAAGGGTAAAACTGGATGCTAGAAGGGTGGAAGACCAGGGCGGAAGGGTTATAAACAAGGCAAGTATTGAAGTGCGAACGTAGGAGGAAATGAAGAAATGCTCACTTTAACTGTCTGTTACCCCACGAACAGGAAAGTTACTAATGAAAACGAAAATATTATTAACTGCCGACGGAAGCTGGCATAAATAGACTCTGATATGCTGCGTACTTGCACCTACACTCGAGCAATATTAGAATATATTAAATATAACACACACACAGACACTGTATGTTCATAATTGTATGCGTGTATGCATGTGTACATATAATCAAATTAAAGAAATGACGAACGAAGCCCAAGAGCATGTCATAGAAATTGTAATTCCCCTGAGTTGTTTATTTGATTTTCTTTTTGGTTTGTTTTGTGAGCTTAGCTTTTGTTGATTTTTTTAATTTAACTTTTGGTACAGCTTAAACTTTGCACACCATAACCCTACACGCAGGCAGTGTAGCACAACTCCCTCCTCGAGGATGTAATATGTTGCACAGTGAGAAAAGTCTCATGGAAATCGCTCAGAAGCCGAACCAAATGATAATTAATTTAAATTATTTTAAATTAATCTGAATTAAAATAAAAAAATTATTTGATAAACTGTTATTGATTTAACTATTAATTGCTTTTCTTTCAATTTATTATTTGATTGCAGTTTGAAAAGCACATCACGTGTTGTTGGGTTCTTATGCGCTTTTAACTACCTATGGTTGGAATTGCACGAGTCTAGTGAAATTGGTCTGATCCAACCTTTCCTTGAGATAATGTGTATTGTGACACCTCTAAACATTTTAATGAAGAAGCAGGATTTATTCTTTACCACCGTCTGGACACTGTTGACGCCAGTGCTCTATGGTAGCGACACTGTGCGCTAGTGTTCTGTGGTTATGTCAACAGAATTTCAAGTTAAAGCCGTCAAAACTTTAAACAGACGCATTTGGGAATATCAAACAAAGCCTTCAGTATTCTAAAGCAGTTGTTATTATCACCGACCTAGACTTGTTTTATTGCGAAGCTTTTGCAGATATTAAAGTTAAAGGAATATTCCACAGATCAATGTTAGATCTCTTGAATACCTGGTATCCGTTAAGGGGTAAGTATACAATTTCTCACATCTGTATTAGATAGTACATCTGGTGGTTTCTTTTTAAATCATATTATATTTTTACAGCAGAAAGGAGCCCAATTGAGATTTCAAAAAGAGTCGGTATCGTAGCTCCGTGAAGCGAGAGAACGTCTTGGGATTCAGTTCCACAACAGCCGGTTTTATGCACCAGATAGAACAGAAGCAGAGATAGGCCAGAACAAAGGATAGACCAGAAGCACACATAGACCAAAAGCACACATAGACCAGAAGCAGTGATTCACCAAGGGCTGTAACAGCCCTCGGTACGATGAGCCGCTAGAATGGCGACGACGTTTCAAAAGCGTGTGAAAATAATACAGATGAAGTATCGGCCAGGTGCGATTTGCTTTGTGCTCCCAGTGTAAGGGAGAGCATGGTTTAATACTATCCTGTGAAGTATTTGGAGACCAACGACCTACTGGGTGATCGCCAGTACAGCTTCCAAAGAAATCGCACAGCGGAAGGCCTGATGGTGTTCTTGTCGGAGCGTTAATGCCGGTCTATCCATCAGTTTGGGAGTCTAAGGTCGTGGCTCTGGATATCTCTAATTTCTAGAACCATTACTTACTCGTAATATTCGAAGAGCATCATACTATTGTGGTAAGCATTTTAAAGATTTCTACTACAACCATATACACAGAGAAAAAATCAGTTGGAAATCGTTCCGAACTACAAATGTTCTGTTGGCTAAACTTACATTCTGTTGCAATCACCAACGTTGCATGTTATTAATGGTCACATGGCTCGACTTACCATAAGATTGTTGCTACAAAAATATTACGGATATTACAGCCAATAAGTCGGCTATACCAATCGAATTAAGTAAAGCTATAGGTTAACACAACTGGTGGTTATGACAATCAACCAATTATGGAGTACATGTTGCATGGTACCAATAATTGGCGGTAACAGCAAATAATTTCTTTGTAGTTACCACATGTATAAGTACATATGACACTATGCAACAAAAGTTTTTTAAATAATCTTAACAGTTTTTGACACTTTAAAGCCCCACTTTACCAATTTGATGCAGATAATCGTTGTTCTTGTACGAGGGTTGGTTGCCATATATATTTCTGGCCTAGGTAACTCCAAGTGTTGCCTGGCGGCATCTGACATTTCCATTGGAAAGTTTGACATTTTTTAGCATAAACGTACTCAGAACGTTTTGACGTACGGCCATCATTTGTATTGTCTACAGTGACTTGAAAAAATCAATTTGGCAAAAAAAAAGGGAATTAACTCGTGAACATTTTCGTGCGATCATTTTTCACAACTTTTGCCGTGCATTATCACGACAGCGCATCGATGAACTTAAATCTTTGTATGGCGATTTATCACTTTCCTATAGCACTGTGAAAAACTAGCTTAATGAATTCAATTGTGGCCGATGCTCGCTCAAAGACGAAGGTCGTCCAAAAACGGCCGTTGTGCCAGAGAACATTGATGCCTTCCGTAAACTGATTAAGCAATACCGACATGTGACATACCGTGAGAAAGAAGCATCTTTGGGCATTTCTTCCACCAGCATACATTTGATATTGCATGAAAACCTGGCCGTAAAAAAAGGTTTCCTCTCGTTGGATCCCGCACAATCTGACAATCGCTCAAAAAAGACTCGTGTCGATTGGTGCAAAGAAATTTTGAAAAAAAAACGATCGCGGTGCTTCAAACGACGTTTATAAGATCGTCCCAGGTGACGAATCATGTATCTATGCGTATGAGCCCGAAACAGAAATCGACCGTGTGGGTCTTCAAAGACGAGGCAAATCCAACAAAAGTTGTTCGTGGAAGAAGCACTTCGAAGCAAAAGGTCGCCTCTTTCTTCGGCAAACGTGGTCATGTGGCGACTTTCCGCTTGAGCAACGTAGGGGGTCAATTTGTTTGCCTGAAGTCTTCGGAAAAATTCGAAAAACGAACAAGTGAAGACGAATCATAGTGCACCATGACAATGCGAGCTCTCACACATCGGCTCAAACCAGCGCCTTTTTGACCGGCCAAAACGACGAATTGATGGGTCATCCGCCATACAGCCCTGACTTGGCCAATGACTTCTTTTTATTCCCGCACATCAAGAAAAAAATGCGTGGTCAACGAAGATGCTTCGTCGTCAGAAGATGCTGCTGAAGCGTTCAAAAACCAGGAGGTGTCTCAATCGGAGTGGAAATAGTGCTTCGACAATTGGTTTGAGCGCATGCAAAAGTGTATAAATCATGCTGGAGAATACTTTGAAAAGCAATGAAACCATTTTTGATGATAAATATTCGCATTTTCATTATTAGGCCAGATATATATATGTAGCAGCCCTCGTACTAGTTACATGGTTTATAATAATTCCTTGTCATTAATTTCATTTTATTATAGTTTTATAACGATCATTCCATTACTTTGGCCACTAAGGCGATTGTTTTAAGGGGCCCACTTTTTCTCCAGGATGTCTTTCGATCTATGCCAACATCATATGCTCCACATAATATATAAAAAAGTTCACGAGATATTGTGTTTTTACGTTCAGAGTTTGACTCAGCCTTTGAACGATCAGGCCCATTCTAAATACCAACCGTTTTAGTCCCTCAACACTTGTTTCCGCAAAATTTCAGTAACCTAGCTTCATTGGACGACCTTAAGTTTGCTTTCCGCAGACAGACAGACCGAGATAATTAGATTATTTTGGCATTTTACGATGATTCAGAATATATATACTTTATGGGGGTTTCGACCAGTATTTCAAGGTGTTGCAAACGAAACGACAAAGTTAATATATCCTCTATAATGCGATGGACTTACTTAAGTCCCACAACATCCCATAAAGGATTAAGGGGGAACTTCTCCCAAATCAGAGAGCTTTGCAATATTCATTTCTCACTGGCCGGGACCTACTTTTTAACTCTAGCTCCGACCGTCTTATGCATTTTTCTAGAGAAGTTTTTACATGGTTTAGAGATAAATCTCTTACTCGTAGAGAAGCCGGCATTTACGAGGTGGAAACCGTAGCTGTAAATTATCAGTAGTTCTTACCTGGGGTTGAACCTGGGTTAACTGGCTTGATAGTCATGCACACTTTCATCACACCATTCTATGATCGATGGTATAAAAAAAAGTCGAAGTAGTTAAAAAGAATTTATTTTTTTCTATATCAGCTCAGACGATTAAATCGGCCGCAAATTATAAGGCGTGACAGGTCGTAGCTTTTAGCGGTTGCTCCAACTATGAGAAAATATCTTCAGCGACGGCGAAGAGCCAGCTTTAAGCCACGCGTCTATGATCTCTGGTAATTAGTTCTTTGTAGCCGGTTTTGTTTTTCCTCCAGAATAACAAAAGTTTGACCTCCCCATCCCACTGTGCAACACTTCATATTAAGTCAAATGTTAAATTGTTTTGCAAGTTAAAGAAAACTCCCAGCGAAGAACACATTTTATCACAAATTGCGGGGTAACTTAATTACCTTTCCATCATTAAATGAACGAAGCCG
Source organism: Hydrotaea diabolus (assembly GCA_963513945.1). Classification (NCBI taxonomy): domain Eukaryota; kingdom Metazoa; phylum Arthropoda; class Insecta; order Diptera; family Muscidae; genus Hydrotaea; species Hydrotaea diabolus. The sequence continues at coordinate 168,503,664 of OY740717.1, read as the reverse complement.
GAGAAGTACGAGTAAACAGCACAAGTAGTACAAATTTAACATTTACCACAAAAAGTTTAAATACTGCGACGGGATCGCGACGATGGCGGGCAGACAAAGAAAACGAGACAAGTAGTAACGGCGGGATACGCAAGTAAATGTGGACTACACACCGACTCTGAAGGAATGTTAAATGAATTATAAAAGTATTTTTACTGTTTGCTCTATTTGCGTGAACTCTAGAGCTTTTCTATTACTGGCACCGCTACTAAATTTTCCCACATTTCCCTCCTTTTGCACTCTTTGCTTTTACTATTTAAACTCTTGCCACTTACTTTTCCCTCCCTATCTGACATTCCAAGGAGGAAAAATCTAACTACTTTCCTTAGAGATGCAATAACAGATAAAGGGTGGCCGTTAGCGAAGAAGCAGATGTAGCAGAAGCCCGAGGAAGGGAAACAAAGCGTAGAAGAAGAAGGCAAAAGTAGTTTAAATATGATAACGGAAGTTAAGTGAGCATCATCATCATCGTCATCCTGGTTGACAGTAATGAGTGGTAATTGCTTTAGTTATTGCTAATTTTTCTTATCTCTCCAAGAAACCGAGAACTGGGGCAGGCAGACAGGAGCAAAACAAATGTGCAACTTGATTGTAACACTGTGCGACACATAAGAATCTGTAAATGTAATCTTGTAAGGATCACTACGTACGTGTTTCCCTTAACATCTCAGTTACAGATAGGGAACTTCTTTGAGATAAGCCGTATAAAATTTCTATAATGACTGGTTACAGCCGTCGTTATTTGTTTACAAATACGATTAGAACAAATGAAGGGCCATAATGCGTTTTATCGTCTACCCTTCTTCGTAAATTCGTTATTCAAATTACAAAAATAAGAATTATCGTAGTTGTAGTAAGTACTCCCCTATTTTTAAGAGCTCTAGGGTCTCTGAGTATAACCCACACATTCTTACAAAATCTTTGATGTAAGTCCACATTTTCATTTGTAACGAAGTGTCCTTTAGTTTAAGTACCTTTATAACTATATTTAGTATCGGTTGGTGCTTTTGACCATAGGGACCGTTTTTTGGGTTTGTGAGTTTGACCTCAATCTAAAATCCATATTTGGATTCGTGTTGAAATTAACTTTAAGAGTAACCATTTATACTACTGGTCGTTTATATAAACTAGAGTTATTTTTTTAAAATAAAAAAATACTAAAATTCAAATCATGTGTGGAATCACTTTTATTCATTCGAAGGAAATTTTACGCCATTTATTTTTTGAATATAATTTCCTTCAAATGTTGGCCGCAACTACGCCTCAGGGTGTCCATTCTGGAGTTGCAATTTTGGATGACTCATTCGAGCCTTTCGAATGGTATGGCGTGAATGACACGCGTAATGTTGGTTTTCAAGACCTGAATCGTAGCTGGTTTGTCAGCAAAGAATTTGGACTTTCCGTAGCTCCAAGAAAAAAAGTTTAAAAGTGTGATATCACACGATCTAGGCGGCCAATTCACCGGTCCAAAATGTGAAATTAGCTGCTCTTCGAAATAACCTCTCACATTGTTTGACCAGCTGCATGACAAGTAGCACTGTCCTGTTGAAACAAAATGTCGTCAAGAATACGGGCCGCAATTTCAGGTAGTAAAAAGTCCGATATGATAGAGCAATAGCGAGCACCATTGAAAGTAACGTTTCGACCATCATCATTTTTGAAAAAATATGGACCTACAATTCCACCAGCCCATAAACCGCACAAACCGTCGTTTTCTCTGGATAAACTTATAATGGCACCTCTTAAACCTCTATTGGTTCGTCAGCCCAAATGCAGAAATTTTGTTTATTAACGTTGACATTGCCGTTGCGTCAGAAATGGGCCTCATCACTGAACACAATTTTATTCGAAAACAGCGGATCTTCTTGTTTTTCGCCGAATGCTCATTTCTATATTACAGTTGCCAACATTTGAAGGAAATAATATTCAAAAAATAAATGGCATTAAGTGCCCTTTCGTATAAACAATAAATAATCCACACTTGATTTGAATTTTAGTATTTTTTTTATTTGAAAAAAAAACGTTAGACGTCTGAGTCCGAATTTTAACGAATTTACCAAAAAGAATGTCATTATCTCACATATTCAAGTATGACGTTAGCTGTAAAATCTCGGTAAATTTAGAGCCCGAGATTTGTCATCGCTAAATGTCCGTTAGTAATGTCAGTAAGTAAAGTAATTCTAAGTTAGTTTATTTATTCTCAAGGACCCACAGGTAATAAACTTTACCCATTCTGTACTTTAATTATTATTTATGTTAATGCCATCGCTAAATACTTGTCGCATAGTGTATTTTTGCTAAATGAGCTTTTTCAGTTTAAACCCTGCATATAAATTGTGCGTGTTAATAAGTCGTGACGAACAAGCTGTCATGGATTTGATGCTAATTGACTGGGTTAGGGTATCCATTGCAAGGGGTGGGTGTACAATGGTAAAGAAGGGGATGATAAAGGAGGCAAGAAAGATATATGATATCTAGTAAGAAGTTTCCCTACACACAGAGAACAGATTTGTTAAAACCGAATATTTTTCCAACCGAATGATTGAGGTTGCATCAACAACAATAGTTGTTCCATACACGCAGAAAAAAAGTATGGTTGTGGTGACAATATTCGAAGAGGATAATACTATTGTTGTGTATATGGTTGTGGTACAACAATATTATGATCCTCGCAACAATAGTATGATTCAAATACAACCATACTATGATCCTCACAACAATAGTATGATTCACACATAACCATACTATGATCCCCACAACCATAGTATGATTCACACTCAACCATACTATGATCTCCACAACCATATTATGATCCTCGCAACCATAGCATGTTTCACATACAACCATAGTATGATTCTCATAACCATAGTATGATTCACACGCATCCATGCTATGAACCCTACAACCATAGTATGATCACACACTATTATACTATGATCCCCAATATAATTTATTAGAATTATGTTAAGTTGTCAACAATAGATTAGAGGAGTTATGAAAATTATTTAAAAATACTTTAAATTCAAAATAATAGGATTGATTTATTTAACAGCAGAAAAAAAGTTTAAAAAAACGTAAGCGTTTTTATTGAAAATATTTCAGTTAAACAAAGCAGTTTGTTTAAAACATTTTAATTTCCATATAAAAAGTATTATTATTATTGCATTAGATCCGTAATAATAACATTATTCTAAAAAGCATATCCAAAAGAAGAAGAATAACAATCATACAGTATGATTGCCGCGATTATATTATTGTTAACATAAAACGCAAATAACAATACTTTTGTCGCACCAACCATATTTATATTGTTGCTATAACCATAGTTCCATTTTTGAATTTGACAATAATACTATTGTTTCATTTCAACAATACTAGTATTGCGGCAATCATACTATTGTCAAAATTAAATTCAGTAAACAATGCTATGGTTGCGACGAACATACTTTTATTGCAGAGAACATATTATTATTGCCGTGATCATATAGTAACCATGTTTATTCTCTGCGTGTAGGTTCTCGCTTGTTAAACAAATAAATGTTCGCTAAGGCGATAACTTTAAAACGTTAAGAGAATATTTTTAAAGTTTCTTTGTATACAAGAACTGATTGGCTTTATGCATCATAAACCGTTTGATTTGAAATTTTTAGAAAAAAAAAGTTATTTAAGAAAACTTGGCCGAGTTCTAATGGGAACTCACTTAGAAGGTTGCCAAAGCAATAACTTCACAATATTGTGCAAAATATAAAATGATTCTGTTGGCAGAAAACTTTAGATAATTTCCGTTAAAACCCGTTTGTTTTTTATAATTAAATTTTTGGGAAGAAAGTTTTTTAAGAGTAACCTTTAACCTAAGCGAGGTCGGTTATTACTCGCTTAGAGTATTTCTTTAATAACTTTTCTTCTAAAAATCAAAAAAAAAAAATTTTTTTGTTTTTTAAAAGCAATCTTTTATAAGCCATCTGTCAAAATTTCCGAAATATTTAATGATTACTTTCTTTGTTACAGGTGATTGAAGTAAACAAGTTTTATAATTTTTGAAAAATGGTGCGGTAATTAAACACTTTTATATGAAAGGTTATACGCCACAATTAATCAAAGATGAGTTGGATTCTGTTCACGGTGATAATGCACCATCATACTCCACCGTGAAATCCTGGGTTCAACAATTTAAAATGGGTCGTTTAAGTACGGAAGATGAACAACGCTCTGGAAGACCGAAAACTGCTACTACTATTGAAAACATTAGAAAAATATTTAATGAAGTGACTAAAGATAGACGAATAAAGCTCAGAGAACTTGCTGATATTGTTAAAATACACGAAAAACAAGTTTGGAGTATTTTACATGATGAGCTCTACATGAAAAAGCTATCCGCAAGATGGGTGCCGCGTTTGTTGACTTTGCCCCAAAAAATCGTCCGTTGGACCAATTCCGAGGAGCTTTTAGCCATTTATCAGCGTAATCCAATAGAGTTCTTGCGCCGATTCATAACTGTTGATGAAACATGGATCCATCACTACATCCCAGAACGCAAAGAACAGCCAAAACAATGGATAGAAGCTGGTAAAAGTGGTTGCAAGAAGGCGAAAACTGTTAAGTCAGCAGGAAAAGTAATGGCCACAGTGTTTTGGGATGGAAGTGGTATAATATTTATTGATTATCTTGAGAAAGGAAAAACTATAAATAGTGAATATTATTGTGCATTATTGGATCGGTTGAGTGAAGAAATCAACATAAAACGACCGCATTTAGAGAAAAAAGTTCTTTTTCATGCTCCTTCAGACACTGCATTTTTAACACAACAAAAACTGGCCGAATTACGATTTGAAATTGCTCCGCATCCACCATATAGTCCAGATTTAGCTCCTTCTGATTATTTCTTGTTTCCAAGTTTAAAAAAATTTCTCGGTGGCAAAGAATTTTCGTCCAATAGCGAGGTTATTGCTGAAACTGAGGCATATGTTGAAGGCCTTAAAAAATCGTATTTTTCGGATGGAATTAAAAAACTTGAAAAACGTTTGACGAAGTGTATTGAGTTGGAAGGAGATTATGTTGAATAATAATTCCAAAAAAAACGGTTCTTTTTATGCTAGGCCAGTTACTTTTGCGGTCGCCCTCGTAAATACTGTTACAACGTTGAACGCACTCATTTTAATAGTAGAACTGAACTGTAACGGGATTTTAAAATTGTTCCAAATTTCATCATGGAGTGGTCAGATAATGAGAAACGTATCGCTGTAATAGCGCTTCTCAAGTGTGAAATGAAAAAAGCTATATTTTCAAAATGCTCCGGCCACTAGGGATTGACCGCATGTTCGTCTACCGATGCATAAAACTGTTTGAGGAGACTGGAGATGTAAAAGACGGCCCACGCTCTGTTCGAACACCGCATGTCATCAAAGCCGTTAAATCGAGAATTCACAATAATCCGCTCCGAAAACAGAAAATCATGGCCCGTGAGATGAATACCACACAAAAGTCCATGAAAAGTCCCAAGTCATTAAAAAGGACTTGGGGCTTTCAAACGACGTAAGGGACATTTATTGACTGCAGCTTTAAAAAAATAGGACTAAAAATGCAAACGTCTTTTGGTACGGCACGCTGATAACTTGCACAGAATAATTTTGTTCAACGATGAAAAAAATTTATCCCACTAAAAACATTTAACAGTTTTCGCCACTAAAAAAAGCATTAGACGTTTACAAACGGCATTAAAACCGTAGGTCCCAGTAAAAATCGACCATATCGCGCCAAGCTAACTGACGGATTTAAGAGAAGAAGTTACCTGTTTACCTGTTTTTTTGTAACTTAGTAGGAGCTTAGTTTCGAACTTCTTTAAATGCAATTTGTCTTTACATTTGATTACAATTCTCAAAAACTCTCAGGATGACCACAATAAGACCATAAAATCCCTTTGATCCAATTGTAAAAGAGAAAACATGAGTTTTCGTTTCAAGCAGCTAAAGCCTTTGACTTATGAAAAATTTCCCACCCCACCCTGTCTTAGCCCAATCGCCAACAAGAAAACGTAATTCAATTTTACTTGAGGCCGTAATAAAAGCGATTTAATTTAAAAATGCCACCAAATCTTTACTTATCCCAACTCAACTTAGTCAAAGGACGATTGTTGTCGTTTAGGAATTGTCCAGAATTAGTTTTCAGAGAAAATCTCGGCATTTATTTGATATCGTTTGTTTTTTTTTTTATTATTTTTTTGTTGTTAATAGAAGTATGGTTTGCAGTGCTCCAAGGCTAATTGCCATTTAAACGTAGACATACCAAGCAAGCAGCTGGATATGGATGGTATGCCACCTGAGGAGCGAGCCAGAGAGCCTTAATAAGGACAATAAGCTAAAACAATGGGTAACTTGTTGTGGATGCCAACCAATGCGGGCTGCTGTTGCTGTTACCTTAACTACGCTAAGGATGGCAAGGCAAGGACACCGAGGACATTATTATTGTTTTTATTTAATTTTGTTGTTGTGATTTGGGCGTGCGTTGTTTTCTGGCATTAAAGCTTCATTTCCTTTTATTTGTTGCTATTAAAAAAAAGAGACAAAGTAAGCGGAAAGAAAGATTCCCTGGCACATCCTTCAGCTGCCACCAAAAGCGAGTTCTTAAACCGCGCGAGCAATCCATCCAACTCTGCCAGAGCTCCTGCGACTGGTACTTTATAGAGTACAGCCTTAGATGAAATTATCTTCGTCGCCATTTCCCCCAGCTTCACCTCGCAATCACTCCCGTCAGCTTTCAAGTGCCGTGTACCATTTTTTTTTTTGTTCATTTTGACTGGGGTATTGTTGTAATTTAATCGCTTGTTATCTGACAATATTACCGCAATAAAGAAGTAGTAGTAGCGCGCTGCGGCAATCTCCAGCATACCAGAGGAATCTGCTTCCTGTCGTTAACAGCGAGCGAGACTAAGAGAGAACGACGAGAGAGCACATGTTCAAATATAATTTACGCATAATGTTTTCATATTTTTTTATCCACTTTTCAATTTTCGTCGTTTCGTTTCAGTTCTTTTCATTTCATTTTATCGTTGCCATTCTGCCTGAGAATGTGTGTGTGTGTGCGCGTGCCTCTTTGTTTATTAAATGCCTATACAAAAGCAATTGTTTTTAAAGTCACTTCCGGTAATTGTGCAACATAATACTTGTCAATACCATCCGGCTTGTTAAAAGTGCTGGTGGTGCTGGCAGATTTTTTTTAAGCATTGATTTTATCGCAGGGTTTTAACCGAATGTTTTGATTGAAGCACAAAGGTCAGTTGTTGGGTTGGAAAATTGGCGATTTGAATATTCAAAATACCTCACACTGAGAACAGATTTGTTACCACAGCCGATATTTTTGCCTAGAGAATGTTGTTGACTAAACCTACTGTCTACATATGTACTCCATTACTACGTATAACGAAATTTTCATTGCGGATTAGAGCATCCAAAACCGACATTCCGGTTTTTATATCCAAACCGACATGTCGATTTACCTTAGTTTTTGCTGTCGGGTCTTTCGTGGTTGTTGTATGTAAAGGCAAAAAAAGTCATAATTTTCAAATTCGGAACATAGCTACCAAAAAAAGCTAGACCTGCCTTAAAGTGTACCGATCGACTTAGAGTCACCAGTTGATGTGATTTAACGATATCGGTCTATCCGACAGCTCGCTATATAAAGTTTGTTTTCAAACTACAGGTCGCATTTGTTGTCCGATTTTTGGACAATGAACACAATTCACGCTTACTGCTTGGACGAACTCATTTTTGAAAAAGTACGACCCCATGACGCCGCCAGCCCATAAACCGTACCAAACAGTCACTCTTTGTGGATGCATCGACTTTTCAACAATTACTCCTAAAATCTGATTTGTCCAAATGAGGCAATTCTGCTGGTTAACGAATCCACTGATGTGAAAGTGTACCTCGTTGCTGGAGATGAGATTCTTTGTAAAGTCACTATTCACTTCTGTCTGTTCTACCAACCATTCAGCGTATTGAAGACGTTTGAAATGGTGAGTAGGCTTGAGCTCTTGAGTCAACCTTATAAGTTGAAATCTTCATTCAAAATTCGCTTCCGTGATGTACGTGAGTTGTTCAATTGTTGAGCACGACGACGAGTCGACGTTGACGGCTCATCTGCCAAACTGTCGCTAACAACATCACTGTTTTCCATAGAACGAACTGGGTGGGCATAACCTTATAAGTTGAACTCTTCATTCATAATTCGCTTCAGTGATGTTCGTGAGTTGTTCAATTGTTGAGCACGACGACGAGTCGACGTTGACGGCTCATCTGCCACACTGTCGCTAACAACAGCGATGTTTTCCGCAAAATGAACTGGGTTGACATGGACAGGTTCTTTACCATTTTCTACAGACCCGGTTTGCTGAAATTTGCTCACAATTCTCCCTATTGTGGACACATTTGGTCGATTATTCTGACCAAAAAATAGCGAAATCCACAAAATGCAGTTTGATTTGAACGGTTGTTTTCCTAAAAGTCTTCAACAATTTTAACGCTCAATTGTGTACCCCTAAATTGTTACATTTTTCAAACACTAAAGTATAGGAATGGATAATTCACGCAGACAAAAAACATGGTTACTACATGGTCACGGCAATAATAATATGTTCTCCGCAATAAAAGTATGTTCGTCTCAACCATAGCATTGTTAGCTGAATTTATTTTTGACAATAGTATAATTGCTGCAATATTAATATTGTTGAAATGTAACAATAGTATTATTGTCAAATATAAAAATGAAAATATGGTTATAGCAACAATATAAATATGGTTGGTGCGACAAAAGTATTGTGTTTTGCGTTTTGTGTTTACAATAATTTGATTACGGCAATCATACTGTATGATTGTAATTTTTCTTCATTTAAATATGCTTTTAAGTACAAATGTTATTGGTACGGATCTAATGCAATAATAGTACTTTTTTATCGAAATTAAAATTTTTTAAACAAGCTGCTTTGGCTTTGTTTAACTGAAATATTTTTAATAAAAACGCTTACGTTTATTTAAACTTATTTTTTCTACTGTGAAATAAATCACTCCTGTTATTTTGAATTTAATGTATTTTTGAATAATTTTCATAATTCAAATCTATTTTTGACATCTTAAACCAATTATAATAAATAATATTTGGGATCAAATCTATTGTCGACAACTTAAACAAATTCTAATAAATTATATTGCGGATCATAGTATAATTGTGTGTGATCATACTATGGTTGTAGGGATCATAACATGGTTGCGTGTCAATCATACTATGGTTGTGAGGATCATACTATGGTTGTATATGCAACATACAATGGTTGTGAGATCATACTATGGTTGTGGAGATCATAGTATGGTTGGGTGTGAATCATACTATGGTTGTGGGGAGCATAGAATGGTTGTATTTGAATCATACTATTGTTGTGAGGATCATAATATTGTTGTAGCACAACCATATACCCAACAATAGTATTATCCTCTTCGAATATTGTCACCACAACCATACTTTTTTTCTGCGTGTTAAGTTAAGCAAAAAACTTGACGTTAAGGTGTGACTCACAATTAACATCGTGCATTATGGCTGGGCCAGCCTTAAGTACATCCAATATTGATACAATTGGGTACAGTTTATTACGATCGATCAGTTATCAGCTCACATAATAATGGGTCCGCGTTTTGATATAACCCTTGTGGATAGATCTCTCCCAATATTACATACCACCGCTCTAAAACATCCATATCAATTTTGATTACAATCAAATTTGAAATGGCATATAACGATTTTCAAACAATCAATACTGTACTTGATATGAGTCATGTAGGCTTCTTTTTTTAAATAGTCCCAGTATACCTTTTTTAAGGGCCAAAAAATGGATTGCCATATCCATGCCCATATGCCTTTTAAAATAACTATAAAATGTCCTCACGAAGCTGAAAATAATTTTTTTTGCATATTTGCCAAAATTTTTTGTGACGGACCCCTTGTCCGAAAATCTGACCCATTTACAACCATTTAAACATGGACATAAGGATACCAAAAACAATGAAACTTTACAAAAATTCAAACATAAACCTATATACTTTATAAAATCTGGGTAAATTTAGAGCCTATTTAGGAGCACAATTACTTCGCCTTTGAGTCGGAAAATATTTCCAATATATGCCGGTTTTTCAATTTTAAAAAACCCGACAGTCGGTTTTTTTTTTAAACACGGTTATGAAGGGTACAAAATGTTCATAGATTTTTAGTATACCGTTACCCTAATGTTAGGGCCATTTTATATTAGGGTAACGATATGAACATTTTGTACCCTTCATAACTAATAAAAAATAATTTTACAGTAAAAAAGAACGTAATAAATCTAGTTATAATAAGGGCACAAAATCTTTGTAAATGCCCATTTTGTTAAAATATGATGTGTAATTCAGAAAATTTAATTTTTATATATTTTGAACAAGTTAGTGTTTTTTGTACAGACATTTCATGAGAAAAATATGAGTTAGGGCCTTTTTATATTAAGGTAACGTTATATACTTGTAATAAATACATTTTCCACTTTAAAGGAAATTTTTCACATGCATTTTTCTTGTATTCCATTCTTTTTCTTCTAGAGCGCCTCTGAACTGCAATTTTCTTACTTTCATAATCTCATATGGTTGCATAAAGTTTCTATTTATATTTCGGCTTCCGTTCCAAAATTGCTGCGCCAAGCAACCACTTCACTTCACCCACTCAACCACCACCATCCGTTTTGTTTGCTTTTGCAAAGTAATTTATTAAGAAAACTTTAGAGTTGCACTGAATGGATAGAAAAAAGCGACCCCGGAACAAGAAGACATAAAATCCTAACTGCATTTGTACACATTGCAAAAGTAGAACGGGATGATAATTGTTTTGGCATCACAGAAGATGTGAATGGATTTGTGATGCAAATGTTCAAAGGAAGGTATTTTGGTCATGTTATAGCAGGAAGATGTTAAGATAAAATATATACATTTATTGTAAGCCGAGTAGTGGTAAACCCTCAATGTGTTTACTTGTGGAAGTCCATTATTTTCCCCTTTCAAGGCAGTAGCCTGGTTGTAGTTGAGTTCATTCCTTCATTTCTAAGCACTAGAAGATTTCGCATATGGTCACGGCAACAATAATATGTTCTCTGAGATAAGAGGATGTTCGCCGTTATCATAGTAAAGACCACACACTCTTTGTGTTTCGTAAAACTTTTATCACTATTAAATCGCAACACCCTTTTTAGTTACCAAATGCAAATTCACTCCCACTTGTTATTTTTATTAACCCTTCAGGGCACTAATTCTCGTCCTCTTCTTTTTTTGTTGTATGCGCAAAATGTTTTATTGTTTGAAAATTTGAATTTTACCGCCCCCAACCGCCCTCCAGGAAACAGAACCAATAAATTCCGTTTTAATTTGCGAAAGTTTTCGGCGAAGTTATGACTGGCATAATTTCTTCGTAAGCGTTGTGAATATATACAAGGCTTTAGCTTTATTCATTTTACGTAGTTGGTGGGGTGGGTAAAACAGAACAATGGAAAATGCTTTTGAAATTTGCTTAAACGAAAAATCTATAAGGTTACTTTTTGAGAGGAATGTATGGCCAGAAATTCGAAATCAATCTAGGGCATTTCTTATAGGTAAAGAGGTTAACATCAATATTGGCCGTGTTTTTTTTGGTTTTCGGTTGTTAAGCGAGTAAGTGGTCGCTAAAGCGATAACTTCAATTTCAGTATATACAAGAACTGAACAACTCTATGCAAAATATACCGTTTGATATGAAAGCATAAAATTGATAGAAAAAAGTTATTTAAAATATACCAAAAGCGAGGAATAATCGAGCTCGCTTAAGATTATTGTTGAATAAGATTTTTTTTCCTAAAACCTTGAAATTTTCAAAACAAACTGTTGCTGACGTTTTTTTTATATATGCTTTATTTGAATTATTGAATCTGCTAACAATAAGTATACGAATCTTAAGTATAATTCAATAATGAATCCTAGTATGGATTTCTTGTAATGTGGATCTCTGCTAATTGGCAGGAATTTTAATTAATTTGGTCAAAATTGTATATAACTGGTATGGATCACATGTCTGAGAATTTTAAACCTGGTTTGGCTTAAACCTCGTGATAAAGGTCCAGGGGACCCTTACAGTCATTTACAAAGTGTTCGCGATATTATGTATAGTGAAGAACTCTAGTTATGTAAGTATAACGGATAACTCTAGAATAGCAGAGTGGACGACGTAATTTGGGTTTTGAAGGTTTTTCGCGTTGACTGTTTTAAGGATCACGTATGAGAGCATCTAAGCCACGTGACGTAGAATAAAGGATTCTACACAGTCTTTTTTGAGTGTTCGTCTGCGATTGATATTGACTGTTTTAAAGATCACGTATAAGAGCATTTAAGCCACGTGACGTTGAAAAAAGAATTCTACACAGTCTTTCGGGCGCGTTTGTTCGCGATTACTGTTACGGATGAAGCACAAGTGAAGTTTAGGAAACACGGCGTTCGTTTCTCCGAAGTTTTAAAGAGCTTGGACTGCACAATAATTGTCTAGCAAGTATGTTATCATGACGTTCGAGCTTCTCTTTGTGCTTTATATTGATTTTTTGAATTGCCTCTTTAACGAGAGGTATTTTCAAGTCTCGGTGGATGTTTTCATTCCTCATATACCAAGGGGCACCGGTAATGAGCCGCAATGTCTTCGATTGGACTCTTTGGATTTTGTCGAGATTGCTCGAGCTTGCTTTGCCCCATAGCTGGGCACCGTATAACCAGATAGGTTTGATTGCACTGTTGTATAGCAGGACCTTATATTCAAGGCTTAGTTTTGAGTTCGCGTTTAGGAGCCAGTTAAGTTGATGGACCTTAAGTTTCAGTTGAGTTTTCTTGGTTTCGATATGACTTCTCCAGATGAGTCGGCGATCCAGGTGGATTCCAAGGTATGTAACATGATCAGATTGAGAAAAAGGGATATTGTTTAGTTTCAATGTCGGACATGTGCTAAAATTCAGTGTGAAAGTTACCTGTGTGCATTTAGCCTCATTGATTTTTATTCTCCAATCGGAGAGCCAAGATTCGACTCATCTGAGATGTACACCTAGATTCATAGATGTAATATCCTGCTTTTTATGTGCGGCGATTATAGCGGTATCGTCGGCAAAAGTGGATGTTAGCACGTTAGGGCTGGTAGGGATATCTGCGGTAAACAGAAGGTAAAGGATAGGCCCCATGACGCTTCCCTGGGGCACACCTGCTAGTATTTCGCGTCATCGGTGACGTGTTGCCCACATTTGACTCTGAATCTGCGGTTTTCTAAGTAAGACTCAAGAATTCGATGCGTATTTGCCGGTAAGTATTTGCAAATTTTGTAGGTCAAGCCAAAGTGCCAGACTTTGTCAAATGCTTGAGCCACATCCAGAAATACGGCGCAGCAATATTCTCGCCGTTCAAATGATTTTTCAATTGCTTGGGTCAGACGGTTTACTTGTTCGATGATGCTGTGACCTTCCCGGAATCCAAACTGATGGTCTGGTATTATGTTATTTGACACGAGGAACGGTTTTATTTTCGATAAAAGAACTTTTTCAAATAGTTTGGATAAGCAGGGAAGCAAACTGTCCGGCCTGTATGAGGAAGGTATTGATTTGTCCTCTCCTGGCTTCAAAATCATTTGAATCAGCGAAATTTTCCACACTGTAGGAAAGTAACCATGTCTCAAAATAGAGTTAAATAATTTTGCCAGGAACTTCACAGCAATATAGGGAAGTTCCAAGAACATTTTAGGCGTGATAAGATCATATCCAGTTGCTTTACCTGGATTCACGGTTTATTTAATGACATACAGAACTTTATTTGCGTTAGTAAACAATGGAATTACGGCAGACATTTTATCATCAGGTGGAAGGAGGTCGCTACTTGCAGGATTTGGGCGAAATACCTGGGACAGATGGTTTGCAAAAACATTGGCCTTTTCCTCTTCTGATATTGCCCACTCGTCGCGTATTGGAAATTGCGTTTCGGTGGGCATACTAGTATTTCTTAATGTTTTCCAATATGAGAATTTGGTTGAAGCTGTCGGACTTAAACTTGCAATGAAACTAGCATGCTGTCTACTGTCTTCATTTCTAAGTGCGCTTTGCAACCTTTTAGTAGCTTCAGTCTGTCTTAGTCGGGCCGCTGGTGACCTATTTCGCTGCCTTTCGCGACGGAACCTCCTTTTTCACTTACAAGGTGCTCTATTTCCCGGTTAGTGTAAGTATTTAAACTATTTGTCGCTTTTATTTGTCTGTGTGTAGCGTTAATGGCCGCCTGTTCCAGGAACACGTTCAAGTTGGATACGTTGTTTTCGATCTCTTCCGCGTTGGAAATTAGATGATTCGAATCTAAATGACTGCTAATGTACTTCCTGTATTTTAACCAGTTAGTTGTGTATGAAGTAAGCCTTAGTGGGTCGTCTACAAGTACTGTCTTCTCGTGAAGAAGAAATATAACTGACGAGTGGTCTGACGATAAGTCAGGGCAGGTACTAGCAGATAAGTTAGATTTACTAACTCCTCTTATTATACCGAAGTCTATCAAGTCAGGCAATGTAGGTTGCTGACGTGAATTTTAAATAGTTTTTCATAAGCTAAATCATTTTTGTACAATGTTGTGAAGTTATCGCATTAACGACCTCATACTCGCTTTACCGCCGGGCAACAAAGGAACACGCCTATTATTTACCCCAATCACACTTTTTTTAGACGTGTGTTTTTCAAGAAGAAATAAAACGCATATAATAAAGTATAATGTTACGGACAAGAATTTAGCTTTATTATAAAGATAAGGGTTTGTCATTATGTTTTAAAAATGATTTCTGGCAAGTGGCCGCAGCGGCTGGCTCGAATAAATTCCAGCCGAAAGGCCCAATTTTCGACCATTTGTTGCAGCATTTGGGAACGTATGTCAGCAGTAACGCGCCGAATATTCTCTTTCAAGGCATCAATCGTGTCGGGCTATTCTGCGTAGACAAGCGACATTATATAACCCTACACGAATAGTCTTGCGGTATTAAATCGCACGATCTTGGAGGCCACACCACAGGCCCACGATGCGTGATAATGGGCTCACCAAAAGTTTCCTTCAATAAATTGATTGTTTCGTTGGCTGTATGACATGTAGCGCAGTCTTGTTGAAACCAAAGGTCGTCCACTTCAACATCCTCTAATTCAGGCACAAAAAAGTTAATATGGACCAATGCTTCCCTCTGCCCATAGGGAACAACAAACAGTGACTTTTAAGGATGTAACGGCGTCTCAACAATGGCTTGTGGATTTCCATTACTCTAAATTCGACAATTTTGGTTCTTAACGTATTCATTTAACCAAAAGTGAGCTTAATCGCTGAACAAAATGTTCTTGTTAAAATCAGGATCCGTGGCTATCTCGATTTTGACTCAGTCAGCACGATTTGCAAACGTTGTTCCGGAGTAAGTCTATTCATTAATAAATCGCAAACCAAACTGAGCATAAATCAAGTGACAAGTGTTGCCAGATTGAAAAGCACACGTCTAAAAAAACAACCTTTATAAGAGATATTTATTATTTATTGTCAATATGTCTTTTTTCCTGGGCAACAGCGATACCAGAACTACTGCTTAACATAGCCTGGAAAAAAATTCACATCCATCTCTGTGGCAATATTTTTCAGATGTAGTTTGATGAAAATTGAGAATATTACATTGTTTATGTATTTATCTGACGGTCATGAATAATTAACCCACTATACGTATACTTATATTTAATTGTAATAAAAAGATCTACATCCAAAATCGAATTTACATTCCAGGATCTTCAACGGCACTTGCTTCTACAATCCAACCAATATCTGCCTGGTTGCCGGCTTAAGGTCTCATAGTGTGTACTCAGGCTCATCTTTTTCCAATCCCAGTGACTGCGCACTGAAGCCGTGACGCCTGAAAAGGAAATGCATCTTAAGGATCGACGGCGAATAGAAAGTGGAATGTGTGCCCACATCGACACGTGGTCATGTTTAAAAACTGTAGTGATTGCCCTGACTTGGATGGGTTGAAAATTATGCGACACTGACCACCTTAGCCGGCGAATTTTTGGACTCACAAAAAATGATCCGGCCGTGGCCTCGATAAAATGACCACGTTCGAGTAGAGCTGAGTCATGTTGGTGCAACCCTCTGAATGGCTGGCACACAAGAAGTACGAACCTCTTGGAATACTACCTTATACGCCGCCAACAGTTCGGGAATAACCTCACAGGTAAGTTAGTAAAACATTAGAGAGTACAAGGCCAGACTCGACTTGTAACCTTTAAATATGTGCAGAAATGTAGCCAAAGTAAAGAGTGGTCCTTCTAGAGGTATTTTTTCAAAACAAAAAAAAATAAAAATTCAAATCAAGTGTGGAATCTTTATTGGTAATGTGAAAGCACATTTTATGGCATTTATTTTTTGAAAATAGTTTTCTTCAGATGTTGGCAACTGTATTAGGGAAATGAGCGTTCGGTGAGAAACGGGAAGAACCGCTGTTTTCGACCAAAATTTTGTTTAGTAATAAGGCCCATTTCTGGCTCAACGGCAAAGTCAATAAACAAAATTGCCGCATTTGGGCAGAAGTGCAACAAGAAGAGGTTCAAGAGGTGCCATTAAACCCAGAGAAAGACACGGTTTGGTGCGGTTTATACGCTGGTGCATCGTTGCATATATTTTCAAAAATGATGATGGCCGGAACGTATCCGTGAATGGTGCTCGCTCTTTATGCTACCTGAAATTGAAGCCCTTAATTATGACGACACTTGCTTTCAATAGGATGGTGCCACTTGCCACACAGCTGCTCAAACAATGGATCTACAGAGAGGTCATTTCGAAAAACACCTAATATCACGTGTTGGACAGGTGAGTTGGCCGCCTAGAATGACATTTTTCTTTGGGGTTTTGGTAAAGTCCAAAGTCTATGCTGACAAACTAGCTACGATTCAGATTTTGGAAGCCAACATTACGCGTGTCATTAAAGCCATACCAGTCGAAATGCTCGAACGAGTCGTCCAAAATTGGACGCTTAGAATGGAAACCCTGAGGCGTAGTTGTGGCCAACATTTGAAGGAAACTATATTCAAAAAATAAATGCCATAAAATGTCCTTTCAAATTACCAATAAAGGTTCCACACTTGATTTGAATTTTTATATTTTTTTTTTGTTCTGAAAAAATCTCTCTGGATGGATCACCCTATACAAGAAAAAGTCCACTTGACTCTACATATCGAACTACCTCGCTATGGGTTAAAGGATCCGGAAATCTAGTGAGGCACAACGAAAACATACCAGATAGTACATTGAAGCTTAGTGGGCCAGTTACTCAGAAATTATGGGCTTCCAGCCAATTTTTTGTTATGTCGGTATGTGGAAAACATTCTCTGCGCCCAAAATAGAAACAAAAACATCGGAGTTATGCAGCTTAACTCAGGCCCTTGCGATCCACTGTTTTAGGTGAGGAGGGGTCCCTTAAGGGTATGATCTTGCATCCGTTGCTTTTACTAATAGGAACGTTTTTAAGACCTTGAGGATCCCTGGACCCGAGCGCCCTTATTGTTGTTGTTGTAGCTGCACTAAGTGCCAAAGAAACATTTTTTTTATTTACCTGCGCCCAGAAAAATAATCAAAAAAAATCGGAGTTATGCTACTTAACTTAGGACCTCACGATCCTCTATTTTCGGCCTGGAGGGGTCCCCAAAGAGTAAGACCTTGCATCAGTTCTTTTAATAACCCACACTTGTATGAACGTGGGCGGTGTCATTTTAAAGACCCTGAAGGCCCCTGGACTCGTACGTACTTACGTTGTTGTTGTATTAGCACATAGTGACACGCCGTCAAATGACAGTCCTTGGCCAATGAATTGCAGCTTTGGATCAATTCGGTACATAGAACCGGTTGTCGTGGGATCGACTTGTTCAATAATTTTACAGAAAACTCGAGAAATTCCAAAGACGATGGTAAATTTATAGCCGATACATATACGCAGTTCTAATATGCCAAAAATAATATGTGACGCGCAAAATAGAAAGGCTTGAAAACCAGTTTTGTTCAGGGGAGCCATTTTAAAGATTAGGTCCCTTTCTATTTCCGCTTAGAATCGTCGATTTCACTTTCATAAAACTCGCATATCTCTGGGAGGGAACACTTTTGGGGCATGGGATCGGTCTCATTCGATGCTCAGATGTTGTCCTCATCAAAAAAAAAAAGTGAAAAGTTGATGAAAAGTTTTGTTCAGGAGAGCAATTTTAAAGATTAGGTCCCTTTCTATTTGCGCTTAGAATCGTCGACTTCACTTTCATAAAACGCGCATATCTCTGGAAGGGAACACTTTTGGGGCATGGCATCATTCGATGCTCAGTACACATCAAAAAAATAAAAAAAAAATTAAAATAGATTTTTTTACCCTTAGGTCCCTTTCTCTATGCGCTGTCACATATAGGTTTTTACAAACTCTAATACACAAGAGACTTAGGTGAAGTCAGCTGATTTAGCATTTCTTTTTCTAGTTGTAATACGTTCCGGTATTGCTTCTTCAAACATTTCTAGTGTAACTTGAAACTCTTGATTTGTGTTATGGCTCGCTGTATTTTTGGAACCACATTCTGTTATCTGTTTCAAGGCGAAAATAATTATTTCCTTTCTTTCTGAGGACTGTATCATCAGGCGTACCATAGCTTGACTACACAATGGAAGACCATATAATTTTCCCATTCCAAAGCCATCAGGATATGACCTAACTCTTTAAATCACCCACCACAGGCCTATAACGATAGACGATTGTCACAGACGATTTGAAGCGACGACTAAACCCAACACCATTTAATTCCGCTTCATTTCATTGCCATTAGACAAATTTACCTTTTCTCTAAACGACTTTGCCAAAGAGATTTTCCAAGAAATAATCCACCCAAACACCAGCAAAAGATCCTAAGGCGGCCTAGTTCTAATTGCTTATCAAAAGCTCATAAATTTTCTAATTATTCAAGCATTAAACATTCATTTGACTGCCACACACGTACGCAGGCACCCATACACACACACGCACCGAAAAAGACACTAAAACTTAGTTTTATTCCTACGACATTAATTAACTTTTAACTAATTTCTATTTATAAACAAAGAAGACTAGCAGCAACCTCAAGAACGACTGAAACAACAACTGCAATAACAATAACTATAAAAAAGAGGCAACTTTTTGTCGTTTTAGGAAAAAGTCCCCCCCCCCCAAAAAACAGCACCAACGAATCACAGTCTGCGGTTCGACACATTTGGAATGTGTTTTTTTCTCTCTTTTTTCTGAAAGAGATTAAAGTTAAATAAATTACAATAAAATTCAAATAAAACTTTCACTATTAACGGAGCAAGAAAAAAGCCCAGCAGTGGCAACGCATTACAAACGCCCACATACACTTACAATCCGAGTGTGTGTATGTGTGAGGGAATTTCCTTTTCCTCTCGTTTACGGCTTTAGTTTTGCCTTCACACAAAAAACCAAATATAAGCTGGTATTACGTATGTGTGCAAGATAGTAGTTTAACAATTGTGGTTAAGGTAAAGTACAGGGTGGCGCACCAATTGTGCTACAATAAAAAATTCAAATTACTTTCTTTTAATCAATGTATTTCATTTATTTTTCTTTTATTGTAAATAAATAAAATTTTGTTTGTATGACAAAATCTGTTTAAAGATGTTAGACCGTAAATTACCTCCTTGCTCATCTACCTGATCAGGAACTTATTTATTGCGGCCTGAAGAGTTAAAGTTGATATCGCTGCAATTATTGTTTTAATGGACTTCAATTCAGTCAAATTCCTTGGTTTCGTTTTGTACACCTCTTGCTTGACAAAAACCCAAAAATATCTGGTGCAGTCAGGTTCCGCCAAAATCCCGCCTAAATTACTTTTGGACGGAAATGCAGGACTGCAAAGCATGCTACCGCAGCACTATCCACATCCCTTTTTTCGGTATCCCAAGCATTTATTTTAATAAATCTAAATACTAAGCTTTCAAATAAAATAAAGAGAAAGCCGATTGCTCACACAGATCGCAAATGACTACGTTTTGTTCTTGTAGGAGGATTCGTGTTCCCGCCTGGTGCCGCTACTTCTACATATCAGGAGGCTGCGCGTTGGAAGGCTGCAAACGTCCAGCCGATCCCTGGAAGGGGTGAAGCCAGTAATCCTTCTCAGTGCTCTTTATGCTAATCGAGAGCATGTTTACCCACCATCTTGTGAGGTATTTAGCGTTCAACGACATAGTGAATGATCGACAGAAATCCCTCTACCCGAGGCCTGATGGCGTTCTTGTCGCGCCGTTGGAGGCGGTCTATCCACCAGTTTAGTGGTAGTAGTGTCGTAGCTCTGGATATCTCCAAGGCCTTTGATAGAGTCTGGCATGGTGCACTAATATCAAAGCTGATAGCTTTTGGTGTGGGTAATACATTTGCTCGATTTATGTCGAGCTTTCTTAGAGATCGCAATATACGAGTTGTTGTAAAGGGTGGTCCAGCTAAAACGCACGATGTTAATTGTAAATAAAACAAAAAGTTTTTAGAGAATTATCGTTATAATTTTTATTATAATAGAAGGATCTATAAAAATTCTGTGCGAAACAAAAAATCGTCCAAATGTTCTTCACGGCTTAATTGGTATACCTCTATCCGATGGTTTTATTTTCAATGACTTTGAGACATTAAAGGGGCTCAATGTGCCGAGTTATTTTATCCATTAGCTCTTTAATTGTTCTTGGCTTATTTACGTACACTTTTTCTTTTAAATATCCCGAAAGAAAGAAGTCCAACGATGTCAAATGTCACATGATCTTGGCGGACAATTAACATTGCCCTGACGTGAGATAACACGACCACTGAATTTCGCGTCCAAAAGAGCCATTGTTTCGGTTGTGTGCAAAGTGGCACCATCCTGTTGGAACCACATATCGTGCAGATTCACATCATCTATTTGTGACCACAAAAAGTCCCTTATCGTCTCGAGATTGCGAATAACATTTACGGTAACGGCTTGGTCGACCTTATTTTCAAGTACAGTCAAATGACGACGCCAGCCCATAAAACACACCAAACAGTCACTCTTTGTGGAGCTTCAGCTTTTCAACAATCACTCGTGGATTATCATTTGCTCAAATGCGGCAATTCTGCTTGTTAACGAATCCACTGTGGACACATTTGGCCAATTATGCTGATCAAAAAAATCACAAAGTGCACGAAATGCATTTTGATTTTTGTAACAGGTTTCTACAATCTTAACGCGCTGCTCAATTGTGTACCTCTCCATGGTTGAATTTGTCAAATACTGAAATAATAAAAATGTCAAATGAAGTTGGGCAAAACAATTGACGTTAGGGCGTGACTCACAATTAACATCGTGTATTATGATTGGACGACCCTTTAGCTGGGTTCTCATCCAACGAACATAGGCTGACTGCAAGTGTAACACAGAGTTCTGCCCTTTCACTATCACTTTTTTACATTAATGAGCTTTTGGGTCAGACCATGAATCCATTCCACTTATTTGCAGATGACTAGAACTTCTGTCATTTATATTCATTCGACTGTAGGCCGAGTCTTGAAGAAACTGTAGACAAACAAAGGCAGATCCTTGCCGGGATTTATGGCCATTTCCGAATGAGTTCGAGTGAATACAAGGGCTGCTATATACATTTCTGGCCTAGTAATGAAAATGCGAATATTTATCACCAAAAATGGTTTTATTGTTTTTCAAAGTATTCTCCAGCATGATTTAGTATACACTTTTGCATGCGCTCAAACCAATTATCGAAGCACTTTTTCCTCTCCGATTGAGACACCTCCAAAACATGGTTTTAAACGCTTCAACAGCATCTTTTGGCGACGAAAATCGTTGACCGCGCATTTTTTTTCTTAATGTGCGGCAATAAAAAGAAGTCATTGGGTGCCAAGTCAGGGCTGTACGGCGGATGACCTATCAATTTGACATTTTGGACGGTCAAAACGGCGCTGGTTTGAGACGATGTGTGAGAGCTTGCATTGTCATGGTGTACAATGTCTTCTCCTGTTGGTTTTTCGAATTTCTCCGAAGACTTCAGGCGGATAAATTGTGGTGTACCACTCAGAATTGAGCGTCTTACATTGCTCAAGCGGAACAGTCGCCACATGACCAGTTTTGCCGAAGAACAAGCGACCATTTGCTTCGAAGCTTCTTCCACGAACAACTTTCGCTGGATTTGGCTCATCTTCGAAGACCCACACGGTCGATTGCTGTTTTGTTTCGGGCTCTTACGCATAGATCCATGATTCGTCACCTGTGACGATCTTATAGACGTCTTTTGAAGCACCGCGATCGTATTTTTTCAAAATTTCTTTGCACCAATCGACATGATCCTTTTTTTGAGCGATTGTCAAATTGTGCGGGATCCAACGAGAACAAACCTTTTTTACGGCCAGGTCTCCATGCAATATCGAATATATGCTGGTGGAAGAAATGTCCAAGGATGCCTCTCGGTATGTCACATGAAGATCTCGCGCGGCATCAATGTTCTCTGACACAACGGCCGTTTTTGGATTACGTTCGTCTTTGAGCGAGCGTCGGCCACGATTGAATTCATTAAACCAGATTTTTACAGTGCATTAGGATGGTGCTTTATCGCCATATATAGATTTAAGTTCATCGATGCACTCTTGTCGTAATAATCCACGTCGAAAGTTGTGAGAATGATCGCACGATAATGTTCACGAGTTAATTCCATTTTTTTGCCAAATTGATTTTTTCAAGTCACTGTAAACAACACAATTGATGGTCGTACGTCAAAACGTTCTAAGTACGTTTATGCCAAAAAATGTCAAACTTTCCAATGGCAATGTCAGATGGCGACAGGCAACACTTAGAGTTGATTTAAACCGCGCAAGACGCAGTGCAGCTTGTTGTCTCACAAGCGATTAACTGAGCTAATAGTGTCGTCATGACATATTTCACTTCTTGTAGACAAGAGCCAATAAACATTACTAACAGTTTTTCATGTCGGTAAAATGGTCAGCAAAAATCGCCAGAATATATTGTATGCTTTTATCGTATGGTTAATCATTTTTCCCCTTCTAGAAATTTGATATTTTCCTCTACATCTAAAAAAAACTTGTAATTATTCCTCTATAAAGAAATGGTTTAAAATTTTCCTATTAGTGTTTAAGTGTTTAATCCCTCCACGTACAAGTATAAAAAAATGCTTAGTTGTTAGAAATATAAAGTATTTTTCTCTAGTTTATTGCTTATTAATCGTAAAAAAGTGAGCAAAATTTGGAGAAAAAAAAAACGCAAATTTTTCCCGTCAAGAAAAAAAATATTTTTCACTTATAAGAAATAGTTTTTTTGTGCATAATTATTTTTGGCTCAAAATGACAATGAAAAGTGCTAGATTTTTAAAAAAATATAATGTTTTTCTTGTGTAAAGTTTTTTTTCTCGTCTAGTAAAAATAATTTTGGTTTTTCTCGTCTAAAAATTTCCATATTCTCGCCTAAACATGCGTATTTTTCGACTTTACTTTCAATACCGCCCTCATATGGAGCTAAATTTTTTTCCCCGTGTAGTGAAAATTGTTCATATTCTCGCCTTTAGCTGTGTATAATTTGACTTAACCTTTAATACCGCCCTCATATGGAGCTATATGTGCTATTTGTATATGTGTCTGTGTGCTCGTTTATGGTTTCATTTAAATCTTTATAAGCGCGTATTGTTTTGTAGAATAGTTTTATTCGTTGTAAACGTTGAACGCCACTCTATGCCTCCGAATGTGGGCATGCGGTTCGTGGGTTGTATGGGTTCACTGCGCTGGATTTTATTCAAGGGATAGCCAACAAACAGACATACAGACATATGCGCTCCCAGAGACAGATCTGAGTTGAGAACGTATGTGTGTATATGCATCTGTTCACACTTGTCTACGTATACACATACTCGTACATACATATGTTTGTATGTATGTGCATAATATTAAAGTGTAACATGTGTTTGTATAAACAGTACAAGTTGTTAACTACAATATCCGACTTGTGGTTTCAACTTAACTTTTGACGTGGTTCTTGTGTTTTGCATCATTTTGCATTTTTTCTACTGTGTTCGCTACACCACCACATTGGTTGTGGTACAGGATATTGTGGTTTTGTGCGTTTTTTTTGTGGAAAACTTCGTACGTAATGCGAAGGAGATTAGGCAGGTCGATTTGAGTTCTTTAATAGTTCTCAAGCAAAGGAGTCGTCCGATTTGGGGTCTAAACTAAAAATACTTACTTCTTTAACAATGCATCGACTGAATACTACTTATTGAAACTGGCACAGAATGGATAACACATTTGAAAGAGAAGCTTAAATAATATTCTTAAATATGTGAATATTAAATTAAGAAAAGTAGTTAAGCTTTAAGATCATTGCAAGCCTCACAAACGAGCATGGCTGTTATTGTATATTTGTCCTGTATTACAAAAAAAACTTTTTTACTCGTACTTATCCAAAAAAATTGGTCGAGTTTTTCCGTCCAGAAAACAAATTCTATAATAAAAACATTTATTCTTCCCATTCAAAAAATTGCTAATTCTTTGCTAAAAAACTGCTAATTTTTATTTTTTTACTACCAGAAAAATTGCTTATTCTTTCCCTTTATAGCGAAAAAAGTCGACAAAAAGTGCCTTTTTTCAAATTTAAAAAAAGTTTTTCTAATCTATAAAAAGTGCTTATGTTTCCGCCTGCGAAAAAGTGCTTTTTTACGCAGTTTCAAAATGTTTTTAATTTTTTCCATCATAAAAAAAATTTAGTTTTGTATCTCAAAAATTTGTTTTTTTACTTCAATAAAAAAGTGTTTATTTATTCGGTTTTAAAAAATATTTGATTTTTTCCCTATTTAGAAAAAAATTTTAATTATTGTAATAAAAAATTACTTGTTTTTTCTCAACCAAAAAAATTCCTTGTGCCTTTTCGTCTAGCAATGCACCATTAATTTTTTTTGACTAGATTTATAGACATGGTTACAAGTACTCAGTAGGTCAAAATCTGAGACTATGGCCCAAGCATACAAAAATATGCCAATATACTTTTGCTAGTACCAAACTATAAAAACGTACTTATCCTCTAGAAAGAATATATGTGACAGCGCATAAAGAAAGGGACCTAAGGGTAAAAAAATCAATTTTCATTTTTTTTCTTTCTTGTGACTGTATGCAACATATTAATAGTCTTTTCATTATAAAAACAAACAGCTTACATATACTCACCCAAAAAAATTGTTAAACTTTTCCGAACCACAAATGTTGTCTTCTTCTTTTATTCCAGAAAAAAGCAAATTTCTTTTGAAAGAAAAAAGACAAATGCTAATTTTTCCCTAGAAAATGTTAAATGTCAAACAAAGTTCTAACTTTTTCCCAGAAAAATTCTAATTTTTCTCAAAAAGTTGCTCTTTTTTTGCAGGTAAAAAAGTGCGTAATTAATTTTCCGATGCAGAAAACGATTTTTATTTTTCTCCACATTAGGAAAAAATGAGCTTTTCTCCAAAAAGTCTTAATTTTTTTCGTCTATAAATACGAGTATTGCTTATGCTTGACATTCAAAACAAAATGTCAGTTGTTTTTGGTTAAGCCGCCACAACTAAGACTGGATAGCAAACTCGCAGTAGTTAAGTCATTTGCTAACAAAAAGAGAATTTTATTCCTGGCAGAAGTAAAAATCTGGATAACACTAGACTCTTCAAAACGAATTTAGAAATGTATTATTTTTTGTAGCCAATTAGCCTGAAGAACTATCCCCTATTAGCCTCAATTCATGCAATGTATGGGTGCTTTTTCAGACGTGTGGTTTTTAAGAAGAAATAAAACGTATATAATTAAATGTTATGGCCAAGAATTTAGCTTTATTGTAAAGATAAGGTTTGCCATTATGGCTGGCTCGAATTAATTTCAGTCGAGAGGCCAAATTTTCAACCACTTTTAGCAGCATTTGAGGCCGCATGTCACCAATAACGCGCCGAATAATTCTAATCTTTAAGAAATGGCAAACCAAACTAAGTATAAATCAAGTGACAGCTGTCAAAATGACCATTTCCGAAGAAAGTGTGGCCAGATTGAAAACAACACGTCTTAAAAAAACACTCTTACTTAAACGGCAACAACAATTTATTTTTCTAAAATTGTTTTTTTTAGATTTAAAACCAGCAGTACTCTTCCTTTATACATGAATAAAATTGGCATTTTTTTTTTGTTAAAAAATGTCAAAACATTTATGGTTTTGCTATCCAGCCTTAAACAAATTGTTATTTATTCTTTTCCAAACATTTTTTTTCTAAATCGAAAAAACTGCTCATTTTTGTTTCCATCGAAAAAAAAATTATATTAAAAATGACATATTTTTCCCTCCTTCTGAAAAAAATGTACTTAATTTTTGTTTATAAAAAGTGCTTTTTTTCCCATTCAAAATAAAAATGTTAATTTTGTTTCTTCAAAAACATTTTTAATTTTTCTTTACCCAGAAAAAGTTTGATCTTTTTTATGTCGATAATTTTTACTTCAACAGAAAAATTTCCCATTTTTGTTTTTATTTTTCAAATAATGTTAATATTCGCGTCTATTAAGCACGCCGACGGATTCACCGCGGAACGTATAGGCTTACATAATACCAAAAATTCTCAACTGCTGATTAAATCCGATCCGCAGCCATCCGTCGGCGTGCATAATAGACACGATAAATCCGTGTCTAATAAGAGCTGCTATTTAGGGCATGGTTATTGGGAGAAAGTGGTCATTAAAATCGTTGCCTATGGTCACGGCAAATTGAGCTTGTTTCAGAACTCTTTTCCAGTATAAAATTATATAAACCTGCCTAAAAGATATGCCAAATTGTACATTGCCAGTAGGGTATCATAAAGTCGAATTCAGTATATCCTTGCCGACTTAAACATATGTATAAGAATAGTTACGAAGTTTCTTTTTTAATTTGTTTGTATGACTGTTTATATAAAAGAATTTTGTTGGGGGGTAAATTAAAATTCACTTTATGGTTTAAAGTATATATATGCACATGTAAATGGAAGTTGGTACACTAGAGTGGGTCTTGAGTTCAAAGTTCAAAGAATAAATATACATATACTTCTGTTTTTACTTGATAACGAAATGAAAGTATTAGCTTAACCCGTTACTGACTGCCCATAGATCGGCTCGTACGATTTTTATGATATTTGGAAATTTATGTCCAAAGGATCATATAAGTTGGAAGAAAAAAAATTTAATTCATACCAATCATTCCTCTTTTCTATAAAAACAATTACCGCGATATCGCTCACCTGGCACACGCTAAAATTGTTTATGTATCAATACTTTCTTGGGTATTAAAATACCCATTAGGCAGGAATGGGTTAACATTTTTAAAGTCCTTTATGAAATACATTTTGTAGACCGAAGTATAGAGTCATAATTTTGTGTGGAGGAACAAATGGGACTGTTGCACTTAATACCTTAAAAAGGCATAGTTAGTAGAAGTTGAGGCTAAAGTGGAAAAAAACGCCGGTATGGCCAATAAGGGTACTCAAATTAAAGCCGCTTTCACTACTAATCCAATTATGGATTTAGCTTGAAGATTAAGCTTAGATTGGGGTGCCACTTATGGACACATGGCAGCAAAAAGCGGACCAATTCAATAGCGAATTAACGTAAGAGGGTATATGTGAAGCGCATAATATAAAGGGACCTAAGGTTAAAAACCAGTTTTGTTCAGGAGAGCCATTTTAAAGATTATGTCTCTTTCTATTTGGATTTAGAATCGTCGACTTCACTTTCATAAAACGCGCATATCTCTGGGAGGGAACACTTTTGGGGCATGGGATCGGTCTCATTCGATGCTCAGATGTTGTCCACATCAAAAAAAAGAAAAAAAATGAAAATTGATTTTTTTACCCTTGGGTCCCTTTCTCTATGCGCTGTCACATATAATGCCTTGGCCGCACTAAGCGCATTTTCTCTTCTTTTTTTAATAAACTTCTATAAAAAGCTGCTCGTATTTAACAATCTCTTCTACAACCAAAACGAAACATTTTCCAAATAATCCAAAACTTGTTTGTGCTACATACAACGCGAACCATTTTAATGTCCATATGCAAAATTACACAAACACTCACACACCAATACATGCATGTTCATGTTTACATGTGTTTTTCATATTTATAAGCATACGAGTGCAATACAAACCGACAGACTTGTTTGCTTTTATTTGCACGTTAATGCAATTCCGGTCCGCCTCCACTCATACTAATGAAAATAACGCTTTACAACAAGAACAACAAGCTGATGTTTCTCTTGCATTTAAATTATTTTATAATATTGTTTAATGTGAATTTTTTGTTTGATTGCAGGCTTTCGATTTGTGGTTCAAAAGCGGCGGAAATAAAAGCCAAGCGATGTTTGAGTAATGTGACTTTAAAGTTTCTTTTCACATTCTTTTTTTTTAAAGCGCACACACAGAGATAAAATCTGTTGAAAATCGGTTCATACTACAAAAATTTGGTTGGAAAAACATACTTTCTGTTGCAATCACCAACATTCCATGGTAAGACTTACCATAATATCGTAGCTACAATAGTATTTCGATTCTTACGGTTCAATTATTCTTTAAATAAGTCGGTTATACCAATCGAGTTCAGTAAAACTAGTGGTTGCCACAACTAGTGTTTATAACAAACAACCAATTATAAAGTTCATGTTTTTCTTTGGTACCAACACTTGGTGGTGACAACAAAAAAATACTTTGTAGTAACCAAACCCCGTTTTGTTCCAAAATATTACACTATGCAACAAAAGTTCTGTCTTTCTCGTTTCTCATTTCTTCTAGAAATGCAAGACTTAGGTGATTATTGTAAATTAGCAAAAGGACGACTCTCATAGGTTCGCGTTACTTTTAGGAGCCAAGGAAATTTTTATTTTGCTACACTATAGCATATGAAATAAGTTAAAAAGTAGTATATATTCATTCGTTATACCGAGTTGTCTTCATGAGATGTCTCAAGTGAAATCGTACGACGTTTATTTTCGTAGAACATTTAACCATCCTATCTCTAAGATAGGAGTGTCATTCTCATCCTTTCTTCGAAAAAGTGAACAGATTTAAGAATGTTGTCTAGTAATTTCAGTTGGGTTGTGTCCTATTTTTAATGAAATTAAAAAAAAGGTTTTAAAAAATGGTGGTTTTTGGGTAATATATATTTTCTGAAATGTACGGTAATTTATATTTTCTGTCGCGATATATATTTCTGGCCTAGGCTAGGTGTTGCCTGGCGCCATCTAAAATTTCCATTGGAAAGTTTGTTAGCATAAGCGTACTCAGAACGTTTTGACGTACGCCCATCATTTGTGTTGTTTACAGTGACTTGAAAAAATCAATTGGGACATTTTTTTGCCAACACGTTTTGTTTAACTCGTGAACATTTTCGTGCATTCATTTTTCACAACATTCGACGTGGATTATCACGACAAAAGTAAATCGATGAACTTAAATCTTTGTATGGCGATGAATCACCATCCTATAGCACTGTGAAAAACTGGTTTAATGAATTCAATCGTGGTCGACGCTCGCTCAAAGACGAAGGTCGTGAAGGTCGTCCAAAAACGGCCATTGTGCCAGAGAACATTGATGCCGTGCTTGATCAATGTGATAATGCAAGATCGTCATGTGACATACCGTGAAATAGAGGCATCCTTGGGCATTTCTTCCACCAGCATACATTCGATATTGCATGAACACCTGGCCGTAAAAAATCTTTGTTCTCGTTGGATCCCGCACAAATTGACAATCACTCAAAAAAGGCTCGTGTCGATTGGTGCAAAGAAATTTTGAAAAAATACGATCGCGGTGCTTTAAAAGACGTTTATAAGATCATCACAGGTGACGAATCATGGATCTATTCGTATGAGCCCGAAACAAAACAGCAATCGACCGTGTGGGTCTTCGAAGGCGAACCAAATCCCACGAACAACTTTCGTTGGATTTGGTTCGAAGAAGCACTTTGAAGCAAATGGACACCTGTTTCTTCGGCAAAACTAGTCATGTGGCGACTGTTCCGCTTGAGTAACGTAGGACGGTCAATTCTGAGTGGTACACCACAATTTGTTTGCCCGAAATCTTTGGAACAATTCAAAAACGATCAAGAGAAGACGAATCATTGTGCACCATGACAATGCGAGCTCTCACACATCGGCTTAAACCAGCGTCAAACCGGCCAAAACGTCGAATTGATGAGTCATCCGCCGTACAGCTCTGACTTGGCACTCAATGATTTTTTTTATTCCCGCACATCAAGAAAAAAATGCGTGGTCAACGATTTTCGTCGCCAGAAGAAGCTGTTGCAGCGTTCAAAAATCAAGTCGGAGTGGAAAAAGTGCCTCGACAGTTTGAGCGCATGCAAAAGTGTATACTAAATCATGCTGGAGAATACTTTGAAAAACAATAAAAACCATTTTCGATGATAAATATTCCCATATTCATTATTAGACCATTATTATATTTAGCAGCCATCGTATCATAATGAACATAAGTTTAGATATGAAATACTTAACAAAGTTTTTACTTCTTTGACTGTTGCAATTTTGTTTAAAACATTACAGTATGCCTTGATAATGGCAATTAATGAAACAGAGGCATACATTTGTAATTTATGACAGTTGATAGTCTGCGTTCAATATACAAAAGTGTTTGCCAAACAAAAGTTTTCAACTTTCAACTAGTTTTAAATTATAAAATTAAAATGGAAACGTATGTAAAGTCTGTTGATTCTAGCGATTCAGAAATTGCTACGATTTTAATAAACTCGTGGTCTTGTATTTTACTAAGTCTAAATATTGGCTTGTCATGTGAATTAAGTGGAATAAATTTACCAAGCAATCGCGACCTATTAAAATACTATTTGTTTTTACACGAGGCTTCGAAAGAAGAAAAAAATAAAAGACCACAATCGCGCTTAAATTTTGCGCCACAAGTGGCAAAAAAATTGTGTGAAATTTTAAATAAATTATCTATTCCGTTAATCCACGAAAAAAGTGTCTTAAAAAAACTAAAAACACTTCTACATAAATATCGCTATGAAATAAAATTTAAAAGAAGTTCCAGCAGGTCTTCAATGTTTCCCTCATTTGAGACTATTGTTGTTGAGCAAGAATCCACACTGTCGCTAACTAGTCTTGATGCAACGTTTTATCCTGAATCTGCAGTGGAGTTTGCTTTACCAACTGCAACACTGCCAAACAAAAATGCATACCAAAAGATACAATACAAAACATTTCGCTATGGCTTGCGATAGTTTTGGAATCGGCAATAAGGTTGCTTCTTTTTTGGCCACATCACTTTTCAAAGTTATAGCTTCATGGCTTCGATAATTGTAAGGAGTTTTGATGTAAAAGTAATTAATTCATACAAAAAAGTTCTATACCACAGCCGTTCATATGTAATGGGTGATGCAAGTAGAGAATCCCTTTTTCAATAGCCTTTTTTGACAAATCACGCGTGAGTCGTGTCATGCTGACATGTTGTTTTTGTTTGGTATCGTTTGACATTTCATCATGGAAAGACATACGCTTGAACAACGTTTACAAATCGTTCAACTTTATTGCGAAAATTCACGTTCTGTAAGGAATGTGTTTCGTGCACTTCGTTCAACTTATGGTCAACATAATCGGTCTACTGAGCGTATTATTCCCAACACCATCACCCATCATGAGAATATTATCCCAGCATTGCATAATATTCTACCGAATAGACCACGTCCAGCATGCAGTAATGATAATGTAGCGGCCGCAGCTGAGAGTGTACACCAAGACCGTGGAGAGTCGATTCAGCGCCGTTCGCAGCAACTCGGACTGACGTATGGAACGACTTGGCGCATTTTGGAATCATCGGTCTATATTTCTTCAAAAATGATGCCGGTGAGAACGTAACCGTCAATGGCGACCGTTATCGTGCCATGGTAATAGACTATTTGATGCCTGAAATTGAAGCAAGTGATCTCGGCGACATTTGGTTTCAACAAGACGGCGCCACTTCCCACACATCGCATCAATCAATGGATTTATTGAGAGAACACTTCGGTGAACGGATAATTTCACGTTTTAGGCCGGTCGATTGGCCAACAAGATTGTGTGATATCACACCGTTAGACTTTTTCCTGTGGGTATATGTAAAGTCTAAAGTTTATGGGGACTAACCCGATTCGATTCGCGCGTGTCATTCGCCAGTTACCAGTCGAAATGCCCGAACGAATCATCGACAATTGGACTTAACGGATGGACAATCTGAGACGCAGCCGCGGCCAACTTTTGATATACCTAATCTTCAAAAAAAAAAAATGCCAAAAAATGTTCTTTCAAATGATAATAAACATTCTCCATTCAATTTGAATTTTCTATTTTCTTTTTAAAGTAGGGAACTTTGAAATGGATCACGCGTTTGTTTTGGCAGAATTTCAATACAGAAATATTATTTTTGACAAAATGTGACTTACATGTTTTAGATCAATGCAAGGAATCAAGTTTTGAATAATGGTTTCTTCGAGAAATATTCTTAGAATTTTCTGTAGATTTCGCTTTCGCATTTTGTTTCACCCATACTAATTGACCCCCCTAATATTCATTCCACAGGCCGGACAGTTAAATGTGCTCCCAATAACTGGTGGAAGGTTAAGGCATGTTAATAGGGATACTTAAATTAAAGTAAATGTTCATAAAAACGTCGTTAAGTTCTTTGCTTTTTTTGTTGTGATTATTTGTTGTTATTATTATCTTTGAAAGAGTGAATGACTTCAGAAGCTAATAAGACCAGGTTTGTTTTTGTTGTCATAGAGGGAAGGAAATGTAAGTGCGAAGTTAAAGCAAACACATCACCGTCTGGTAGACGCGCGTTTCGTTTAGCTAAACTAGAGTTCAGGATGATGGCACTATAGTGGCCTGAAAGAGGTAGCATCAACTGGCATCAAAGTTTTCATTACCAAGTGCACTTTATCATACGATTTGTTTTGAGATTTTTGTTAGGCTCATGTAAAAAGTGATTTGTTGACTGAGAGTTACATTTAATTATATTAATTAAACTCGGAAATTATTAGAATATCACACTGTAGTTAGGAAAAACCAAATCCTGATTTTAGTTAAGAGAATTCCTCTTCGTTAGTATGGGGTATCTGGTATTTCAGCAAAAGATGACAACGATATCGCAACTCAAGCTTAAGATGTTCTCGGCAAAATCTGATTTTCGAGAAAATACTCGTGCAACCAACAGTGTTTCCCGTCCTGTATTCATAAGCATGTTGATCCCTTAACGCGGAAAAGGCCTAAGCGCCACTCGCTTTTTAATGAAATTCAATATCGATATTGTGTTATCGATTTTTCGAAAGCCTTTGGCATGAGGAAAAAAGTTCCACTGCGACATAGCAAAACAATCGTTTTCGAGGCGCCCAAATTTCAATTTTTTTACTTTTTCTCAACTTTTATTTTTAATGTTTTTTTAATAGGTAATAAAAAACTTTTTTTTAAATATAACCTTTCCAAGGTGACATACAATACATACAAATATACATTGCCACATACAAATACGACTGATTCGATTCTCTAAATCGTATGAAAAATCGATGGCACAATATCGAAAAATTTACATTGGCATACCCTAGTACAACACTCTTAAGCTTAAATATTAAAAAATATATAAAGGGTGTCCCAAGAAGAACGCAATTTTTAAATCTGGCAACATTCGAAGTGACATTTGAACAATTGTTATTGTTTGTTAGTAGAAGGTACGAGGTTAGTAAAAATGGAGCGCTACACGAATGAACAACGCATTCTCATTGTGAAATTGAGACAACATGAAAATGCTGATTTTGCCGATAAAATCATCTTCAGTGACGAGGCCCATTTTCATCTTGATGGCTTCGTCAATAGGCAGAATTGTCGCATTTGGGGTGCGGAAAATCCTCGAGTGATTCACGAGAAGCAAATGCATCCTCAACGTGTCACTGTGTGGTGTGGTTTTTGGGCTGGAGGAATCATTGGACCTTTTTTTATGAAAATGAGGCAGGTCAAGCGCAAACAGTCAATGGTGTTTGGTATCGTGAAATGATAACCAGTTTTTTCTTGCCTAGAATTGAAGAAATGAATGTGGAGGGCATGTGGTTCCAACAAGACGGCGCCACATGTCATACAGCCAGAGAAACAATTCAATTGCTGCATCAGTCGTTTCCCGGTCGTGTTATTTCGCGTTTTGGAGATCAGAATTGTCCGTCTAGATCGTGCGATTTAACACCATTAGATTTTTTTTCTTTGGGGTTTTTTGAAGCCGATGGTTTACGCGAATAAGCCGACGACGACTCAAGCCTTAAAAGACGAAATTGGACGCTGCATTAATGAAATACCGCAGCATTCATGCAAAACGGTCATTCAAAATTTCATTAAAAGATCGCGTGCATGCCAGCAAAGCCGCGGCGGCGATCTGCACGATATATTGTTCCATACATAACCTCATTCTGTCTACTTTACGATATAATAAAGTTTCACGATTTTTTCTTAAATATCTGTGTTTTATTTAAAATTTAAAAATTGCGCTCTTCTTAGGACACCCTTTATTAATATTTACAAAGATGTAGCAAATTTAATTGTATGCGAATCCTCCAGATAAATGAGACAAAAAACCAAAAAACAACCCTTTCCTGTAAAATGTTTTTCGCTTACGTCTTTTTTGTAGTTAGGCCTCGATATGCCACCTTTTCATTTTAATTGAAAGCCCTGGAAAACGCTTAACAATTTCTTAAAATTATTTAAAAAATTAAATTTATTATGACTCTCTATATAAACCCCCGTTCAAATCAATTAAAGCAACTTTACAAGGCATTACTGCTGCCTCACCACCCCTTACAAATAAAGGTCACACTGTTTAAATATTTGTAAAACGACAATTTCAATAAACACACAAAAGTGTGGGTAAATGGATGGGTGTTATTACTTACATCTCTTCCTTTAAAATGCAAAGTATCATAAACTTCCGGCCGTCCTTCAATGTTTTTCAAACGCACCGGCTTACGCATCAGTATGCTGCGTCCCTCCTCGTCGACGTGTATAAAACTACCGGCCCGTGCACGGAAATCCGAAGACATTTTGCGTGGTTGATTTTTCGGCGTCGGTGAGAGTTCACGGGCGCCTCGAGTGCTGCCCGAGGAGTTTTTCGAGCCGCCACCGGTGCCGCTGGAATCAATTTCCACGATTACGTTTGTGCTACGATTCGTGGAGCTACGCTCACGTCCGGGTGAGCTACGTGCAGCCTCGGCTGAGCCAATGGAACCACGTGCCGAAATGCTTTGTCGTTTATGGTGATGTTTAACGGGTGTATTACTGGCACTGCCGCTTGGAGTAGGTGTCGGTGGTGCTCTATCAACATGATGATCCTCGGTTTGGTGATGATTGATGGAGGTGGCATTGGCGGAGGCGGTTGTGGAAGATTTTGTACTTGTTGTGGTTTGTTGGTGATTTATAAAAACCTTAATTTGTTTAGTGTCGTTATGAATTTTTAAATCTGTTGATGGCGGTTCATTAACACTGCCGCCGCCGCCATCGCTTACTTTTGTGGAGTCGTTTAACGACGTTATGGGACATTGTTGCTGCTGTTGCTGTAAGACGGCTTGCTGTTGTTGTTGTTGCTGCTGCTGTTGCTTTTGTTGGGCTATGGGACTCCGCTTGATGGCCACCATCCGCAGGTTTTCCAATATTGTGGAGAAATGTGACATTTTGTTTATTAACAATTAATTTATTGAGTTCCTTTGGATTTGATTTGCTTTTCGTTGATGATTTGGTTTTTTGATCTTTTTTTTTTGTTTACTAGTTTCCTTTTGCTATATTTCCATTAACACTACTTGTTTTTATTGTCTTCCGATTCGTTGGTGTCTCCTCTCAACCGTTTAATGACATGTTGTTCTTTCGTTTTATTATTATTAATATTTATTGTTCCCATTTGTTGTGCCACCATATGCTGTTGCCGTTGTCGATTAATTAATTTCTATAATTTTGATTGGTTTTCCACTTTCTGCTTTTCGATTTTTCATTTTCTCTTTGTTGTTTTGAAATCCTTGTCGTGGCTTTGTGGCGTTTTATGCTAGTGTTGCTGACGCATTGCCACCACTCACTAACAACACACTTCGCTGCAGATGATACCACCGGTGCGTATGAGTGTTGCCTTGTAGTGAAGTTGAATTATTTATTAATCATACGCCCCACTGCAATGACAGGAGAATAGTGAAATAGTTAATGGAGAATTCGTGTTAAACTATGAAAGCAGTACGGAAATGAATCGTGATCGGTTATGACCGACTGTTATAAGCTTTCTCAGTATGTCTGTGTCAGCGTATTAAAACAGCTTTTGTCGACTTAGGTGGGTATCGTTTAAATACTTTACACACAGAGAAAAAAACAGTTGGAAATCGGTCCAAACTATACATTTTCGGTTGGATAAAAATAAATTTGAAACCACCATCTCTTTATTTGGTACATGAATTCGAGCCAGACAATTTAGAAAAATATAAATAAATTAACTAGGGTCAACTATATTTTAATACTAATAAATGTTTGTTTTCTCCAGTTTCAGATATGGTACACTAGCTTGGTGTCTCTATCTTCATTGCTTCAAAAGTTATAAAGTTACCAAACATAAGAGACCTAATTCTAAGTTAAAAAATGAAGTGTTCTCTGCAAACCATTCACCACTTTTATTA
Organism: Hydrotaea diabolus; assembly: GCA_963513945.1. Taxonomy (NCBI): domain Eukaryota; kingdom Metazoa; phylum Arthropoda; class Insecta; order Diptera; family Muscidae; genus Hydrotaea; species Hydrotaea diabolus. The sequence continues at coordinate 168,466,804 of OY740717.1, read as the reverse complement.
GAAGGATACGCAACAAAAAAAAAGACTTCAATTGCATCATCTAGACGTCAATTACATCATCTAGGCAAGAAAAAGACGTCAATTGCATCATCTAGGCAGTAGAGGAATTTGTTTACCTCGGAATCACCATAAACCAAAAGAACAAAGCATTGTTTGGGCAAATGGGTGCTACTTTGGGCTCGGTCAACAGTTTAAGAAAAGATCTCACTTTCGAAAGGCGACGATTGCACGATTATAGACGAATTATACTACCTGTGCGTCTACAGGGTGACTCAAATGGAATCAACTTTATTTCTAACATTTTATTTGCAGATTATAACTTGTTTCTTTTTGCAGATTATATCTGAAATCTTGGAGATTTAAAGTAAATACGTACAATAACAACAACGCATGGAAACTACAAAATTATTCTATTCATCTCAACGATCTATTGTTTTGAAGCTGCAAAATTATCGCCTTTATTATGAATTAAGATCAGTGCCTAGATCTTCCATGGTTATAAGTTCAGTCCGCCTTTTTGAGGAACTGAGTTGCGACTGTCGCCGATGAAGTATTCCCGGTGAAAAGAACGTGCGACAGATTGTCGAAAATGATCCATCTGTTGTTGTTGTAGCGGTACACGTAGTGCCTGGGTGGGGTTGAAAGCCCTTGGTCGAAGATTGCTGCTTCGGGTCAATCCGGTACATAGAACCGGCTGTCGTGGGATTGATTGATCCATCTGTCTCAACTTGCGTTCCGGCTAAATAACATTGCAGAGTTTTACAATTGGATCTTAACTGCTCCCATACAAATCTAAAAATGAGCAACAACTACTATCACACCACCCCCAGCAGTAGATCACTGTGTCTTATTTGGCCCACCCTATATATGGATGCCACCGAAGAGATATGAAGTAATATTGGGCATTTCAATAGGAAAATCCCTCCTAAATGATACAAAAACGGGTCCACATGCGTAGACGCAGAGTGCTGTGTCCCGACATAAATGTAGTTAGCGATTGCGCTGCGTGGACATGTCGCTCGTAGGGAAACAAACTCTCCAGCACAAAGACGTTAGACGGTAACTTGCACAGACTACGCAGAGAGGGAAGACCAAGACTCCGGAAAAGGGGCGAAGGAGGAAAGTACGCCCTAGACCAAAGTACTACAAAATCATTAGTGGACAAGTTCATCAAGTGGGTGAGATGGTAGTTTAAGTAAGTAAAAATATTAAATACTTCAAATTTTATTAAGCTTAATACGAAACACTTTTTGCAAGCAACTTTGTAAAAAGAGAGAGGGTTTTTAAGTAAATAAATATGTTAAATGCTACAGTTTTTAAATTTTGTCAAGCTACATACAAAACCCATTTTCAAGCTACTCCTTTTACCCTCTATCATAGGATAGGGTGTATAAGTATATTCACATTGCCATTCTAATTGCAACACCTCGACATCCTGGTCAAAGACCCCATAAAGAATATACGAGCATTCTGCATATATTTTTGTTTTGTGTTCACTTATGCGGTGTTTTATCATTATTATGACTAGAACAGTTTTTATTCTGGCTCTAGGCCTTTTTGTTGTTTCTTTTTCGTCGTAAAATTCTAAGATAATCTAGTCTTGCCCGTCTGTCTGTCTGTGAAAAGCAAACTTAAGGTAGCACTTTTGTATTTAGGTGGCTGAAATTTTGCAGAAACATGTGTTGATTGACTGAAAATGAGGTCAGATGGCTCAAGAGGTAAAACTTTTCATTACACAAGTACTGAGTCAACCTCTTGAAAAACAAACTATCATGAACTTAAAAAGAAAATAGACGAGTTCTATTGGTACACGCTTATTAAATGCGTAAGTGGTCGCTAAGGCGATAACTTCAAAACAACGAGAATTTTTTAAATTATTGATGGGCTTTATGCATCATAAACCGTTTGAAAATTTTCAATTTACAGAAAAAAAGTTATCCATAAAATACTATACAGGGTTGCTAGGCGCTTGTTTAAACTCGCTAAAGATTATTTTTGAATAACATTCTTCCCAAATTTTTCGTCTATAGTTTTCGGTAAACAAAATTATTTTTTATTCTTGTACAATGGTGTGAAGTTATCGAGTTAGCAACCTCCTAAGCGAGTTGATAACAGAATCTCATGAACTATTAGAGATTTGACGTTGATTTATGAATTTGGTGTAGATCAAAACACGTACTGACTCTTTTAACAAAACCATTTAAAGTCATGTAATGGACAGATCATTAAAAATTTTAAGAAAATGAAATCAATAATCAGCATTAGTGACGCGCAAAATAGAAAGACGCCTAAGGTTAAAAACCAGTTGTGTTCAGGAGAGCCACTTTAAAGATTAGACCCCTTTTTATTTGCGCTTAGAATCGTCGACTTCACTTTCATAAAACGCGCATATCTCTGGGAGGTAACACTTTTGGGCGTGGGACCTAATCTTTAAAATGCCTCTCCTGAATAAAACTGGTTTTTAACCGTAGGTCCCTTTCTATTTTGCGCGTCACATATTATTATAGACTACATTATGTTGAAATTGAAATAAAAGGATGTGGATCCGCCCAAACTACCCTGAACTGCCGATTGGTATGAAAAAATACACTCCCTCATAGAAAGGAGGCCGGAATCTATAATAAAGGGTGTTCCAAGAAGAGCGCAATTTTTAAATTTTAAATAAAACACAGATATTTAAGAAAAAATCGTGAAACTTTATTATATCGTAAAGTAGACAGAATGAGGTTATGTATGGAACAATATATCGTGCAGATGGCCGCCGCGGCTTTGCTGGCATGCATGCGATCTTTTAATGAAATTTGCAATGACCGTTTTGCATGAATGCTGCGGTATTTCATTAATGCAGCGTCCAATTTCGTCTTTTAAGGCTTGACTCGTCGTCGGCTTATTCGCGTAAACCATCGACTTCAAAAAACCCACATCGCACGATCTAGACGGTCAATTCTGATCTCCAAAACGCGAAATAACACGACCGGGAAATGACTGATGCAGTAATTGAATTGTTTCTCTGGCTGTATGACATGTGGCGCCGTCTTGTTGGAACCACATGCCCTCCACATTCATTTCTTCAATTCTAGGCAAGAAAAAACTGGTTATCATTTCACGATACCAAACACCATTGACTGTTTGCGCTTGACCTGCCTCATTTTCATAAAAAAAAGGTCCAATGATTCCTCCAGCCCAAAAACCACACCACACAGTGACACGTTGAGGATGCATTTGCTTCTCGTGAATCACTCGAGGATTTTCCGCACCCCAAATGCGACAATTCTGCCTATTGACGAAGCCATCAAGGCGAAAATGGGCCTCGTCACTGAAGATGATTTTATCGGCAAAATCAGCATTTTCATGTTGTCTCTCCAATGCCCAATTAACGAACTCCCTTCGCTGTCCATGGTCAGCTGGCTTCAGTTCCTGAGTCAATTGAATTTTGTATGCATGAAGATGCAAATCTTTCGTCAAAATTCGCTGCAAAGTGGATTTGGAGACACCAATTTGCTGAGCTCGGTGTCGAAATGAGGTGGATGGAGTTTGAGCGACATCATCACGTACAGCTGCGACATTTTCGGTCGATCGACCTGGTCGATGGCGCGTTGTTGTCTTTACATCACTAACAGACCCAGTTTCGGCAAATTTATCCATTAATCTCTTTACAGTTGACTCTTTTGGAGCATTATTGTGACCCCAAATTGATCGCAATTTGCGAACTGTAGCCGCAAAACTTTCACCATTTTGGTAAAACAATTTCACAATGAGAATGCGTTGTTCATTCGTGTAGCGCTCCATTTTTACTAACCTCGTACCTTCTACTAACAAACAATAACAATTGCTCAAATGTCAAACAATGACACTTCGAATGTTGCCAGATTTAAAAATTGCGTTCTTCTTGGGACACCCTTTAGAAGGTATATCAACGTATCAACTTAATTGTCCACTTTTTATACCCGGCTCTACTCTGTGGGACTGGATTTCATAGCAAATGTTTAGATTTAACAAAAATTTTTAAGCTAGTGTAACAATGGATGTAAAGTGTGGTCCAACTAAAAAGCGAGATGAGAGCATTTTCAGAGAATTATCTTAATATTTTTTTATCATTATAGAAGAATCTATAACAATTACGTGTGAAACAAAATATCACCAAATACTCGCCATGGCTTCGGTGGCATGCATGAGCTTCATCTGAAAACACGATTTTTCTATTTCACGTTTTCAGCCCGTTGGGCTAAGCGAACACACATCGGATGGTGTTCCATTATTAAGGGCAAAATTCAAACTTTCCAATACAAGTAGAAATTTGAAAAAAAAAAATATCAGTCGTTTTTTACAGCTGATTCAAATTAAAATTGGCCCTCCCTATATATTCTTTCATCTTTCAATAAAACCCACATACAAAAAACCTTCTTAAATTATTAAATGCTCAAAATGGCATTTCATAATCAGCCTCGCCTGACTTTTACTTTTTGTACTGTCCACTGAAGGGGAAAAGGGAAGGTAAATAATTAAGTAAAAATTTGTTAGTATTTATTTAACAAAACCTATTTTTTGAATGGACAATGATTAAAATGGGTACTGTTAGTGTGGACCACTAAAAAATACCTCAGAATAGTTGAATAGTTGCTGGACTTGTTGGCTCTTGTATCCCAAAAAACGTCCCGCATGGGCAATGTCCACATATAGTTGCTCAAATTAAAGCCGCTTTTAAAACGAAGCCAAATATTATTTTGAAGATTTGGCTGAGAATGGTGTCGAACTCATGGACCCAAGAGGCCAAAAAACGTAGCACTCTTATTCACGCAGGGGAAGGGGGTAATACAAAGTTCGGCCTGGCCGAACTTAGTGTCTTTTTATCTGTTTTAAAATTTTTAAAAACCACATCAAAAATACGAGATAAAATAACAAACAATCTCAAAGACTACATTACACTGTCCGACATTTCTTATTACACTTGAACCGGACGGTATACGTCGAAAGCAGGGGACTTAGTGGAGTAAAACTTCATTTTTAGTTTTTCATGAAGTCATCAAGTTTTCTTTTTAAAGGACTTTTTTATTTGGATGGAAAATTTAAAAGATATTGAAAGTACATTTCTTAACAAAAATAAACTGAGGTACTCGCTACGGAGCTATTTTGTTTAATTTAGTTATTCCTGATGATGTTCTTCAAAGAGGAACGAAATATCACATAAAGAGAAAAATATAACAAAAAATAATAACCTGGGCCTCTAGCTCGATATAATTATTGTTTATTAAAAGATATCGAAAGATATATTTTTTTGAAAGGATATTATTTGCATCCTTCTTCCTTTGCAGTGATAAAACAAAAATATGATATAATGGTCGGCACGAGTCTCCTCTTGCATATGACAGCCATTTAAACATCGTAAACAGAAACATTTTTAAAAAAAATGAAATCCTTTGAAACTTAAAAGTCCCCTAAAAAGGAAACTAGATGACTTTACAAAAAAGCTGTTAATGCAGTTTTACTCCAGGTGGTCCCCGGCTTCAGACGTATAACGTCCGGTTCAAGTACAGCGACTTTTGTTAAATATTGTCGTACAGGGAAACGAAAACAAAACAATTAACCAGCTCATGAATAAAATGCCGGATGGATGTACCCAATTATCCATAATTATTATGGATGTACTCTAATTATGGATTAAAAAATAATGTTAACAACGTGAAGCTTGTCTTATTAAACAATTAACCAGCTTATGAATAAAATTTCGGATGGATGTACCCAATTATCCATAATTATTATGGATGTACTCTAATTATGGATTAAAAAATAAAGTTAACAACGTGAAGCTTGTCTTATTACAGAAACTTCATTTAACTGTTTACATTCGTTTGTCCATAGTCCAATTTTGTAAAATAGATTTCTTGCAAAATTTTAGCCATTTTTAAAATACTAGTAAATTTCCTTGGAAACTTCCCATATTTCAAAGTTCATACAGTACAACGAAACTGTTTAAAAAACCTTTGATTTTTATTCAAGAAATTTAAATAATCTTTAGATTTTAAATGGTTATTTAAATATTTCTAAAAAATTGAATATTAGAAGTACAACGGGACAGAAGGAAACAATTATTTAAATTGATTACCCCTGATGATGAACGACGCAGTCAGTCGAAATATTGGGTTATTTAAAATTAAATAAATTATATTTTGTTTGTAACTTCAAGCCAAATGATAATTTTGAATGGCATTTTAAAGTCTTTGACAACCAATAGTTCGGACTCTTCCTCTCCGTGTGTAAGTCTACACTTTTGTGTGCTATTCCATAATTGTATATAAGGATAAGCTGTTGATTAGTAGTTGTTGAAATTGGAAATGAATTAAATTAATGATTTGTTGCCGGTTGTATGCGGGCGATGAAATTACAAATAAATTATGCACACGCCACAGTGAAAACTGAAATGTCAGCTTAATGTCACACGCACACACACCCAGACAAAAGAAATCGAACATACCCAGCAAACCAAACCTTCAGAATTCGGTCAGAATTCTGTACGACAATCGGCAAAATGTTTCCATTTCGGATCAGAATTCTTAGCGACTTCGTAACGAAAAACATATGAGTAGGTTGACATGAATTCTGAACTATTTCTCTGAGGGAATTCTGATGTTTTTGCCGACATTTTGAATCGATTTCTGAACTGTAGTCTTGGGAAATTCGAAAGGAAATTTCGATTTCTCGTATCTAATTCTGAACTAATTCTGAACAACTTCGGTCAGAATTCTGGCATTAAGTCTTAATAAATTCTGATGTTTTTACCGACATTTCGAACCGAATTCTGAACGAATTCTGAGCTTATGTCATGGTAAATTCTGAATGTAAAAAATCAAAAAGGAGAAAATATTTTTGTTCTACACGCAGAGAAAAGATATGGTTACTATATGGTCACGGCAACAATAGTATGTTCTCAGCAGTAAAAGTATGGTCGTCGCAACCATAGTATTGTTTTTTGAGTTTCATTTTGACAATAGTATGATTGCGGCAATATTAATATTGTTGAAATGTAACAAAAGTATTGTTGCCAAATTTAAAAATGAAAATATGGTTGTAGCAACAATATAAATATTGTTGGTGGGACAAAAGTATTGTTTTCATGGGTTTTATGTTAACAATAACATGATTACGGCAATCATACCGGCAAAACCTTATTTTTTTTTAATTTGACAATGTTATTTTTACGATTCTTACGCAATAATAGCACTAAAAAATTAAAAAAATCCAAAAAAACTACGGACTAGTGTAACTAAAATATTTTTAATAAATGTATTTTTTTACTGTTTAATAAATCACTCCTATTGTTACATAACTTACTTAATAAAATTCATTATTGTTGAATAACAACGTATTCCAGTCTTTACAAACAATTTTGGGGATCATAGTATGGTTGTGCGTAAGTCATACTATGGTTGTACTTTAAACATACTATGGTTATGAGGATCATAATATGGTTGTGGGGATCATAGTATGGTTGAATGTGAATAATAATATGGTTGTGGGGATCATAGTATGGTTGTGAGTGAATGATTCAATTGTTGTGAGGACCATAATATTGTTATGGGGATCATAGTATGGTTGTGTGTGAACCATACTATTGTTGTGATGATCATAATATTGTTGTGCCATAACCATATAACCAACAATAGTATGGTGCTCTTCGAATGTTGTTACCCCAACCATACTTTTTTTCTGCGTGTACAAAAAAAAAGTTGTAAAACATTTTCAAAAAGCGTTCGGAAAGACTTTTAGTTACAAGCAGGGGTGTCTGCAGTTTCGCAAGCAATAATTGTGCTGTAACTATGTTTAGTGGCTATACACTTAAGGGCAACCAGTTTTGCATTTACCGAGAACTGCCGGCAGTAGAGTTTTCCTTCGAACACAATAAAAATCCCTCGCACAGCTAAGCTAACCAAACGTTCAGAATTTGAATTTGAAATATAAAAAAATACCTCAGACAAACAGTTAAGAATTCGTTCAGAATTAGTTTCGACATGTCTGAACACAAGAACAACAACTGTAAAATATGAAGCAAATAACAAAAATTTTAAACGCATAAGACTACCTCAGATAAATAGTTCAAAATTCGTTGCGAGTTCGATAAGAGAAGTCTGAACAAAAAAAAATAAAAATCCCACAGACAAGTCTAACAGAATTCGGGCCGAATTCGTTCTGATATTTCTTAACATAATATAAGTACTTATAAATAAAATCTCCTCAGACAAATCGAACAGAATTTGTAACGATTTCGGTAAGAATTCTCAATAGAGTTCAGATATTGTTCAGAATTGTCTGATATCAGACATTGTCGGCAAATTTGGTTTACTGGGTATAAATAAAATCTCCTCAGACAAATCGAAAAGAATTTGTAACGATTTCGGTAAGAATTCTCGATAAAGTTCAGATATTGTTCAGAATTGTCTGATATCAGACATTGTCGGCAAATTTGGTTTGCTGGGTAATTGCCACATATACCGATGTATTGAAATTTGACAAATAATCAAATTTCAACTAGTTGTAGCTGCCTTTAATTATAATAATGGCGAACACATTAAACATTTTTTGGATTAGAGCAAAAATTCGATCGCCCGGTACATTAAAAAAATTGAGAAATTTTTCAAAACGCAATCCTGCGATCTTAAAAGAAAAAACTTGTTTTTACGTACCGATATGGCAGCTTATATCTCAAGAGTTCTTAACTGAGCCGATATCAAACAGGTGGAATGTTTTTCATTTTTTTCAACAAAATAAATTGGGCTCTTCCCCCCCTCATCTTAGGAGTTCTGGGATTTTCCTTAGACGTGTCTCAAAAAATGTTTGGTTTCATTTTATGTTTCTGGATTGTACAAGATAAAAAGATGGTGGTTTTTAAATTATTTTGTTTCTTTTATTTTTGTTATTGGATAAAAATATTATAATAAACAAAATAAATTAAATTATTGGTAAATTGGTTATTGGTAAAATAAAATATGATAAACAAAATAAATAAAAAAAACACCATCTTTTTATTTGGCACAAGACCTCGAGCCAGACAATTTAGAAAAATATAAAGAAAACAAACAATTTGAAAAACTTCTAAGACAAATCCCACAATTCCTAAAATGAGGGGGAATATCCCATAAATATTTTTATTTTTGTTGAAAATATATTGTTATAAATACATAAAATAAGGTCAGCTATACTTTAATACTAACAGATGTTTGTTTTCTTCATTTACAGATATTGTTCGCTAGCTTGGTGTCTCTATGTTCATTAACTCAAAAATTAAAAGGTTATGGTTGAGAGAGACTTAATCCTTTGTTATAAAACAAAGTGAACTCTGCAAACCATTCACTACTTCTAAGAGGACCCGCGACGAAAGAAATGCGAGATAGTTTGGCGATTGCATCTTCGAGGCAGTAGAGGTATTTGTTTACCTCGGAATCACCATAAACCAAAAGAACGATGTCAATACTGAAATAAAAAGAAAGCATCGTTTGGTCAAATGGGTGCTTCTTTGGCCTTAGTCATCATCCCAAGAAGAGATCCCAATCTCGAAAGAGGAATTCCGTGCTTCTACAGGGTGGCGCAAATGAAGTTTTTATTTATTGCTAACTCTTTATTTGCAGATAATAATTTATTTCTTTTTGCAGATTATAACTAAACTTTTGCAAATTTGAAGTTAATACGAACAGTACACAACAGCGCATGGAAACTGTTGAATTATTCTACTATTCTCAACGAACTCTTGTTATGAAGCTGCGAAATTGTCGCCTTTATTATGAATAAAAATCAGCGTCTTCATCTTCCATGATTGTATGTTCAGTTCACTGAGTTGCGACCGACGCGGTAGAAATATTTCCAGTGAAGAAACCGTGTGGAAGAGTGTCGCAAACAATCCACCTGTTGCTGTTGTAGCGGCACACGTAGTGCCGGGGTGACAGCCCTTGGCCGAAGATTGCTGCTTCGGGTCAATACGGTAGATAGATTTGGCTGTCGTGGGATTTATTGATCCATGTGTCTTAACCTGCGCCGTTCCGGACAATTTGATTCCCAGAATAACATCAACTCTCTGATGGAAGTTGGATCTTAAGAAGTTCTCATCCAAATTTTTAATTGTGTAACAACTACTACTGCAAGACCCCCAGCAGAACCTGGTGATGTCTCAGGGCCTACCCTGTATATGGCGCGAAGTATGGGTGCTACCGAAAAAAATTGAAGTAATATTGGGCTTTTTCATATAAAAAACACCTTATAAATGGTCCAAAAACAGGTCCGCATGCTAAGGCGGCGTATGCTGTGTCCCGACATACATAAATGTAGTAAGCCGCATGGAAATACAACGATTGCACTGGCTGGGGCATGTCGCTCGTACGAAAACAAACTCTTCAAGCATAAAATCCTTAGACATAGCACCCAGAATGGAAATATCAAGACTTCAGGAAAGGGACCAAGAAAGATGACATAAAAGAAAACTCGCCCAAGATTAAAGTACTTCAAAATCATGTATTGATCTTAACAAGATCATTCCAAGGTTGAGGTGCCAGTTTAAGTAAGTAAAGATATTACAATTAAATATTAAATATATTATTTAAATTTCGTCAAGCTTCAGCAAACAACCTTGTATGCCCTCCATCATAGGATAGAGGGTATATTAAGTAAACTGTAATATTTAAATTTCATCAAGCTTTACACAAAACACTTCTTGCAAGCAACTTTGAATGGTGTCCATCATAGGATAGAGCGTACACGCAGAGAAAAAATATGGTTACTATATGGTCTCGACAATAATAGTATGTTCTCCGTAGTAAAAGTATGTTCGTCGCAACCATAGTATTTTTAGTAAATTTAATTTTGACAATAGTATGATTGCCGCAATATTAATATTATTGAAATGTAACAATATTATTATTGTCAAATTTAAAAATTAAAACATGGTTGTAACAACCATATAAATATGATTGGTGCGACAAATGAATTGTATTTTCAGTTTAATGTTAACAGTTATATGATGACGGCAATCATACTGTATGATTGTAATTTTACTTCATTTGAATATGCTTCTTATAACAATGTTATTGTTACGGATCTAATGCAATAATAGTACTTTTTAAATGGAATTAAAATTTTTCGAACAAACAGTTTTGCCTTTGTTTAACTGAAACAATTTTATTAAAACGCTTACGTTTCTTTAAAATAATGTTTTCTACTGTTAAATAAATCACTCCTGTTATTTTGAAGTTGATGTAGTTTCAAATAATTTTCATAATTCAAAACTATTTTTGACAACTTAAATAAATAATTTTGGGGATCATAGTATAATTGCATGTGATCATGGTTGCGTGATAATCATACTATGGTTGTAAGGATCATAATATGGTTGTGGAGATTATAGTATGGCTATTTGTGAACCATACTATTGTTATGAGGATCATAGTATGGTTGTGAGGATGATAGTATGGTTGTATTTTAATCATACTATTGTTGTGAAGATCAAAATATTGTTGTACCACTACCATATATCCAACAGTGGTAGGCTGCTCTTTAAATATTGTTATCCCAACCATATTTTTTTACGTGTGTTCACCCTAAAAAATACACCCAAGGACACACTACGAGTAATACCTCTTCTCTACCTAGTTTAACAAAAACAATGTCCTTAAGAGGAATTTAAATTATCAAATATTAGCTCAGATTGGTGTAATTTGTAGCACCATCTCGGGATATCTTAATTACACTTCTACCTATAAGCACTTCATTCCAATCGGCTTGAATTTATGAATATTTAAATATTTATTTCAAACAAAAAAGCTTTTCTCACAAACAATCCTTTATTAATAATTGTCTGTTATCACCACCAATTACACTAACACTGATTTTCAGCATTTTAGTTACTTCTTTACTAACTTTAGGTTTACCGTAGAGCCGGGGTGCCTACGGCCGATTGTTTTTTGTAAAGCACCCAGATGGAGTGATGCACTTGGTAGGGACATAAATACTGTTACCACATTGAACACACCCATTTCAATAGTAGAACTGAACATACCCCGTTAATGTCATATGGGTTTTGAAAGCTAACCTCAATAGCGTTAGTCTGTAATGGGATTTTAAAATTGTTTCAAATTTCATCATGGAGTGGTCAGATAATGAAAACCGTATCACTGTAATAGCGCGTTTCAAGTGTGAAATGAAAAATAGCGATATTCTCAAAACGCTCCGGCCACTAGGGATTAGCCGCATGTTCGTCTACCGATGCATAAAACTGTTTGAAGAGACTGGAGATGTAAAAGACTGCCATCAGTCGGGCCGCCCACGCTCTGTTCGAACACCGCAAAGCATTTAAATCAAGAATTCACAGAAATTCGCTCTAAAAACAGAAAATCATGGCCCGTAAGATAAATATTACGCAAAAGTCCATGAGTGGAATCATTAAAAAAGACTTGGGACTTGGGGCTTTCAAACGACGTACCGGACATTTATTGACTGCAGCTTTAAAAAAATATGATTGAAAAATGCAAAAGTCCTTTGGTGAAGCACGCTGATAACTTGCACAGAAAAATTTTGTTCAACAATGAAAAAAATTTACCGTTCACGAAAAATTTAACAAGCAAAATGAAAGAGTGTATGAGCGGTCATCTAAGGAAGCATCTGAACTGATCCCAAGGGGGGAAAGGGTCATCACCCAGCTTCAGTCATGCTTTTGTGGGCTGGATCTTACGGTGAGGTCACTGACCTGCATTTCTGCGAACAAGGAGTAAAAACATCGGCCAAAGTTTACCGAAAACCGTTTTGGAAGCTTTTGTGAAGTCTCTTAACAATTCCCTGTTCCAAAACCAGCCATTGACTTTCCAGCAGGATTCTGTGACGGCCCGCCCATAGGGCTAAAACGTCCCAGACCTGGCTTCGAAACAATTTGCCAGCGTTCTTTTCTCTGCAGAATGGCCCTCACGCAGTCCAGATTTGAACCCATTGGATTAAAAATTGTCGACGGCTTTAGAGGACAAGGTTTGTCACAAAAGATACCCCAACATTGGATCTTTTAAGACTGCTTTGGTTCGAGCTGTGGCCAATATTCCAATGGACGAGGTTCGTGCAGCTATTGACGATTAGCCAGTGCGACTTAAGGCGTGTGTAAAGGCAAAAGTCGGACATTTCGAATAAGTAGATTCTTTTTAAATACAATATATTTGGTCCAAAAACATTAAGTACTTTTTATTTTACAGCATAAAACGTGTGTAACAGTATTTATGTCCCTACTAAGTATAATCACGTATATTCATAAAATCGAAAAATTTACCATGACGTGTAACTCTACCATTTCCTGCCCAATTTTTGTAAACGATAGCTTGTTTAGCTCGAGAAAGTCCAAACCGTCTGCTCAATTTATTTATATATGTTTATATTATCGTTTTTATATATTTTTTCAATCTAAAATCGCAATTATTGCACCAACAATATATTTTTTTTTAAATTTAAATGCCTCTACAGCATGGGTGGCCAAACTTTTCAGGAGCTGGGCCAGATTTTAGAAATGAGGTTTCCTACCGGGCCGCAAAAAATTTTTTTTATTATTCAAAGCAATCAAGAAATGCATTTTTTTTTACGAAGATAATCAAAAATGTTAATCAAACATATTTATTAAATTATAATTAGGTAATACAAAACGCAGTAATAAAAAAATAAACACAATAAGGAATGCAAAGTCGGTAACCCACTCCTTGTCGTCAAATTCTGGGATACTTTTTGACTTGCTTGCGAAGAATGATTTTATTTCTTGCTTCAAATCAAACACTCTTTTCAACATTTTGGCACGAGTCAGCCATCTTACTTCTGCATAATATGCAACGTCATTATACGGTAAATCCAACGACTTTATAAACTCTTGGAACTTACGGTGATTTAACCCCTTCGACTTAATAAAATTCACTGTTTTGATGACCACCTTCATGACATGATCCATTTTAAGGGACTTGGAACATAAATTCTCCTGGTGAATAATGCAATGAAAATTTAGCATCGAAGTATAACCAACTTTGCAGTTGGCATTATTTGTTGTTGGCAACGGATTTATTATTATTCGCGACATTTCTGCAAATGCGTTTTTTGATTATTTCTTTCTTTGGTGTTTTTATGTACACGAAAAGAAAACAATGTGTGCATATGCTCCGCGGGCCACAAATAGACAATCTGCGGGCCGCACGTGGCCCGCGGGCCGCGCTTGGCCACCCTTGCTCTACAGTCAAAACTATTAAACAAATTAAAACCTTTTGTCATCAAGTTTTAGAAAATCTAATTTCCTTTTATTTAAGACCACTCTTGATTAAGTCGGCAATAGCGTTTGGGAGTTAATGTCCAAAAAGCTGAGACATCTCATAGCAAAGTCGTAAACAAATTCCAAAAATTCTGTCTTGAAAACTAATCAGAGTAAAATTTTTTAAAATTTATCTTCGTGTTTAGAAGGCCAAAATCTATAGGAAAAAAATATTTAGCACTCTAGACCAAAATGGCTGTGAACAAGTGTAATTGTTGGCAACAATTTCCAACTGATTTTTTCTCTGCGTCTGAATATCCAGAAGTGCAGAGTATACTTATACTTTAGCCGACCACTCCCTTCTTCAGATTTTTTACTAGTTGAACATATCAATTCAACACAATTAAACTATAATCATACGAAAAGTTGAAAATTTTCGGTTAAAGTGTTTTTTCTTAACAAACTTGTGGCATTAACCAGTAAAAGGCCAAACCAGAAAAAAACGAAAAATATGTTGCGACAACATAAACTTGGAAATACACCATATTGTTTAATAAACTTCCAAATATTCTTCCTAGAGCTCTTACTACCCCCACCATTAGCTACGTCCGTCCTGCCACCTTCATCATCATAATACAAGTTTATGATACGCAATTTTAAAACGTCGAACTTAAGTGAGTTCTAAAAAAAAGATGTCAGTGGCATGTCACAACAGCTGTGAACCGAACACAGAAAAGTTTTCGAAAACCCCTTTTGCGGCAAGAAAGAACCGTGCTAAGCTTTAAAATAAACCCCCATATACGAGGGCGACCGCAAAACTAACTGGCCTGGCACATTTTCTGTTTTACTAGCAACTTTTTTTTGTTTTTTAAAAGCAATCTTTTATAAGCCATCTGTCAAAATTTCCGAAATATTTAATGATTATTTTCTTTGTTACAGGTGATTGAAGTAAACAAGTTTTATAATTTTTGAAAAATGGAAAATAAAGAGTTTCGTGCGGTAATTAAACACTTTTATATGAAAGGTTATACGCCACACTTAATCAAAGATGAATTGGATTCTGTTCATGGTGATAATGCACCATCATACTCCACCGTGAAATCCTGCGTTTAACAATTTAAAATGGGTCGTTCAAGTACGGAAGATGAACAACGCTCTGGAAGACCGAAAACTGCTACTACTATTGAAAACATTAGAAAAATATGAAGTGACTAAAGATAGACGTATAAAGCTCAGAGAACTTGCTGATATTGTTAAAATACACGAAAAACAAGTTTGGAGTATTTTACATGGTGAACTCCACATGAAAAAGCTATCCGCAAGATGGGTGCCGCGTTTGTTGACTTTGCCCCAAAAAATCGTCCGTTGGACCAATTCCGAGGAGCTTTTAGCAATTTATCAGCGTAATCTAATAGAGCTCTTGCGTCGATTCATAACTGTTGATGAAACTTGGATCCATCACTACATCCCAGAATGCAAAGAACAGTCAAAACAATGGACAGAAGCTGGTAAAAGTGATCCAAGAAGGCGAAAACTGTTTAGTCAGCAGGAAAAGTAATGGCCACAGTATTTTGGGATGCAATATTGATTATCTTGAGAAAGGAAAAACTATAAATAGTGAATATTATTGTGCATTGTTGGATCGGTTGAGTGAAGAAATCAAGATAAAACGACCGCATTTAGAAAAAAAAGTTATTTTTCATCAAGATAATGCTCCTTCACACTCTGCATTTTTAACTCAACAAAAACTGGCCGAATTACGATTTGAAATTGCTCCGCATCCACCATATAGTCCAGATTTAGCTCCTTCTGATTATTTCTTGTTTCCAAATTTAAAAAAAAATTCTCGGTGGCAAAAAATTCCAATAGCGTCCAATAGCGAGGTTATTGCATATTTTTAAGGTCTTGAAAAATCTTATTTTTCGGATGAAATCAAAAAACCTGAAAAACGTTTTATAAAATGTATTGAGTTGGAAGGAGATTATGTTGAAAAATAAATAACAATAATTCCAAAAAACGGTTCTTTTTATGTTAGGCCAGTTACTTTTGCGGTTGCCCTCGTAAGTATCATAACAAAAATATTTTTGAAAAAAAATCATTTGAATATTAGGGCTTATTAATAAAATTTTGAAGAAATTCTGCTTTAAGGAATGAGTTTAGTGGAATGAGTTTAAGAAATGAGTTTAGTGGCCTACCATAAACTACTCAAAACAATTTCTACAATAATGTTGTTGTTTCTGAGTAGGCTCTTGCTGGCACAGGTGCTACTGCCCCTGCTGTTTTTTTGTTTTTCTTTTTGTTATTGACATTTTTTAAAACTTAATGTCATAAATAATTTCCATTGGCTACCTGTTGTTTGTGGCAATGTGCCGAGAATTTCAAATATTTTGCCATGCTCTGGCATTCATTCATGGTATCCTGTGTATCCTGCGTGCGATTGTGTTTGACAAAGTACGGAAGCACATATTTTGAGGTTGAAGTTGTGTCCGTCCGTCTGTCAGTTACCAATAATTCTGGGATAAAATTATCCAAATTGTTGTGGAAATACTTGTGCCACATTAATGCCATAATCCTGTGATTTGTTCTCGATGGCATTGTTTAACGAATTCAGCTGGAGTGGTTATTAGCGGTTGGCAAAGGGTAGACAGTATTGAATACATAACATTTGAATAATCAAGTTTGACGGTTGACATGGAGTGGTAGGTTGTAATCTTTGCAATACCCACCAAATTAAGGTGTTGGTACTCGTGCAGTCATAATCACTTTGTGCGATTGAAATTAAAAAATTTGGAAATTTTAAATTGAAAACACGTATTCTTTTGATATGGCAGGTGTACGATCAATGACACTGTTCTACAAAAATTAACATTTGAGCCCTCATTTAGATAAAACCATCCGATCTTTATGACAAATGCTCACCTGTATTCGAATTGAGCGTCCGTTTTGCGCCATAACGTATAGTTTTTGAGATATCGTGAAAGGGAGATTTTTTTACTGTAGACGCAAAGAAAAAATATGGTTACTACGAGAGTTGCTATTTATACTTCGGGTACGGCAATTAAAACACAATAATTTATCATTGGAAATGGTTTAATTGTTTTTTCAAATATTCTCCTTTAAGATCGATACACTTTTGCATGTTCACAAACCAATTTTCGAAGCACTTTTACCTCACCAACAAAACATGATTTTTGGACGCTTCAACAGCTGCTTTGGGCGATGAAAAACGTTGACCACGCATTTTTTTATTGATGCTAGGGAAAAAGAAGAAGTCATTATGTGCCAAATCAGGGCTGTAAGGTGGATGACCCATCAATTCGACATCTTGAGTGCTCAAATAGCTCATCGTTTCAGCTGATGTGTGAGCGCTCGCATTGTCAAGATGCAAACTGATGCGTCTTCTTTTAATATTTTTCCTCATTTTTTCGAACACTGTTGGCAAACAGATACTAGGGCTGCTATATATATTTCTGGCCTTATAATGAAAATGCGAATAAATGGTTTTATTGTTTTTCAAAGTATTCTCCAGCATGTTTTATACACTTTGCATGCGCTCAAACCAATTGCCGAAGCACTTTTTCCACTCCGATTGAGACACCTCCAAAACATGGGTTTTTAATGCTTCAACAGCATCTTCTGTCGACGAAAATCTTTGACCACGCATTTTTTTCTTGATGTGCGGGAATAAAAAGAAGTCATCGCGTGCCAAGTCAGGGCTGTACGGCGGATGACCCATCAATTTGACGTTTTGGCCCGACAAAAAGGCGCTGGTTTGAGCCGATGTGTGAGAGCTCGCATTGTCATGGTGCACAATAATTCGTCTTCTCTTGTTCTTTTTCGAATTTCTCCCAAGACTTCAGGCAAACAAACTGTGGTGTACCACTCAGAATTGACCGTCCTACTTGGCGGAACAGTCGTCACATGACCAGTTTTGCCGAAAAACAGGTGACCATTTGCTTCGAAGTGCTTCTTCCACGAAAAACTTTTGTTAGATTTGGCTCGCTTGAAAGACCCATACGGTCGAATGCTGTTTTGTTTCGGGTTCATGTGCATAGATCCATGATTCGTCACCTGTGTCAATGTTATACACTGCCTTTTGAGCTAACGTAGTTATACTTTTTCAACATCTCTTTGCACCAATCCATACGAGCGTTTTTTTGAGCATTCGTCAAATTATGTGGAATCCAACGAGGACAAATTTTTTTCACGGCCAAATAAACATGCAATATCTTATTGATGCTTGTCATTCTAATGCCTCAATCACATGTCGGTCTTGCTTAATCAGTTCACGCACTGCATCGATGGTTTCTAGCATTGTGACCGTAGTTGGACGTCCTTCACGAAATTCATCCTGGAGCGAACGGCGTCCGAGACTGCTTAATCAGTTCAGGCACTGCATCGATGGTTTCTAGCATTGTGACCGTAGTTGGACGTCCTTCACGAAATTCATCCTGGAGCGAACGGCGTCCGAGACTGAACTCTTGGTCCCAGCGATTAACAGTGGGTTTTGATGGTGCTTCATCGCCAAAAGTCGAAACAAGTTGATTTAAACAATCTTGTCTCGATAGCCCACGCCGAAAATCGTAGAAAATCATCGCACGAAAATGTTCACGGGATAATTCCATTTTTTGACTGAGATGAATTTTTCAACACACTGTAAACAAAACAATTCGCCCTCAAATAACAAAACGTTCAGAGTGAAGTTATGCTAAAAAATGTCAAAAGTTCCAATGGAAGTTTCAGTTTACATCTGGGAACACTAGTAGTGTCAGGAGCCGAAAAATAAATAGCAACCCCTAGTATATGGCCACGTCAATAATAATATGTTTTCCGCAGTTAAAGTATGTTCGTCGCAACCATAGTATTTTTTATTGAATTTAATTTTGACAATAGTATGATTGCCGCAATATTGATATTGTTGAAATGTAACAATAGTATTACTGCCAAATTTACAAATGAAAATATGGTTGTTGCAACAATATTAATATGGTAAGCGCGACAAAAGTATTGTTTGTTTGGTTTAAGGTTAACATTAATATGATTAAGGTAATCATAATGTATAAATGGAAATTTTCTTTATTTGAATACGTTTTTTTCAATTTATTTTTTAATTAAATCTCTCCTATAAATTTGTTGTATTTTTAAATAGTTTTCATAATTCAAATCTACTGTTGACTACTTAACCCAGTTCCAATAAATAATTTGGCGATCATAGTATAATTGTGTGTGATTATACTATGGTTGTACGGATCATATCATAGTTGAGTGTGAATCATACAATGGTTGTGAGGATCATACAATGGTTGTATGTGAAACATACTATGGTTGTGAGGATCATACTATGGTTGTATGTCAAACATACTATGGTTGTGAGGATCATAATATGGTTGAAGACTTCATAGTACGCTTGAATGTGAATCATACTATGGTTGTGGGGATCATATTAAGTTATGTGTGAATCATACTACTGTTGTACCACAATCAGATACCCAACAGTAGTATGATGCTCGTCGAATTGTTGTTATCCCAACCATAATTTTTTTCTACGTGTAAGAACGAGACTTAAATTTAAGCAGGTAATTTGTTTACGTCTGTATGAGAAAAATTCCTAGGAATTATATTACGTTGGAAACGTAACAACAGTACGTTATTTTGAGGATTTTGTGCAAAAACAAATGGGGGAGCTCGAGAATTAGGATACAGTTGGCAGTCGAAAACAAAATTTTTCAATAAAAAACAACGACTCGACCTCGTTTGGCTCTTCTTTTTACAATTTTTATTCGATTTTTTTTAGTTATGATTTATATGAAAGATGCATATACTACCAATTAATATTGCCCATTTTCAAGTGCATCGGATAAGAATTACCGAAGTTTTAGGCAAATTAATGAAAAATGTCAGAAAAATGTGTGGCAAAACGGACACTCAATTCGGATTTAGATTATTTACATGAGGATCAGTTGGTTTCGTCCAAAGGAGGATTTTGTTGACGAAACGTGTTATTTTTACTTTTCCTTTGATTTTTTTCAGCTAACCAATGCACAAAAGGATTAAGCACTAAAATTAAACGAAGGATCCGGATGATAAATATGGGTTTTTTGGGCTCAGTCAACTGCTTAAGAACAGAGTCCACTCTCGAAAGTCGAAGAGTCCTCGTTAAACTTCACTCATACTACCCATGCTTTTAAATGGCACCGAAGCAGGATTGCCATCAAATACAAATAAAGTTTTATTGGCAATTTTTGAGACTAAATTCCTTTGTAAAATCTTAGGCTCAGGCTGTGTTGGCGGGGAGTTCATGCATCGGATGAACGGTAAGCTAAACTTTGAATTAAATGTAGCAATGGAATAACATGAATTTTTGCTTGCTTGGGTGGAAGCAAATGCTCAAGCCTGAAGGCCATTAAAGAATAACTACCACGGAAAGCCCAGACAGGGAGACCAAGACTTTGATGGAGAGAACAAGTATTGGTATTGGAAACTGGAAAAAGCACGCTAGAGATTGCACTGCCTATGAATTACGTATTGAGCAGGCCAGAGACAACAAGAGATTGTGGAACCAGCTTGAGTAAGTAAGTGAGTATTAATCTAACTTGTTTATCAGTGGCTTTAAATCGATTTTAATCAATATCCATCATATAAATTGCTATACGGAATTTCGGTGTTTTTAGTAGTGGAGATTCCTTTTTTTTTATAAAAATCAATTCTTAGCCTAAAGTTATCACACAAGTTTACAGAGTTTTAGTCGCATCATGCAACTTTTCATCTAAAACATTTTCATTTCAAGTGTTGTATGATTTTCAACGTAACAAAAAATATAATATTTCAAAGTAACTATTTTAAACACCTCTGATTTCTATTTTTTAGAAATGTTACACGCAAAGAAAAGATATGGTTACTATATGGTCACGACAACAATAGTATGTTCTCTGCAATAAAAGTATGGTCGTCGCAACCATAGTTTTGTTTTTTGAGCTTCATTTTGACAATAGTATGATTGTGGTAATATTAATATTGTTGAAATGTAACAATAGTATTATTGCTAAATTTAGAAATGAAAACTTGGTTGTAGCAACAATATAAATATGGTCGGTGGGACAAAAGTTTTGTTTTCATGGGTTTCACGTTAACAATAATATAATTACGGCAATCATACCGGCAAAGTGATATTTTTTTTTAATTTGACAATGTTATTTTTACGATTCTTACGCAATAATAGTACTTTTTATATCACGAATTCCGCGAAAAGGTCATCCGCACATGTAAAAATCAAAGTGCTAGAAGAAGAAAATTAAACACACTCAATATATTCACTCGCTTCCTAGAGACATAATTTGAGTTGAATTTTTCAGAATAACGGTAGTTTTGCTCACCGTTTCTTTGTTTTTGCTTGGTGAGTATATTTTGTACAAAATTTTTTAGTTTTAACTCTACATTTGCGGTACGCGTACATCAATTTTGTGCAAGTTGTAGAAAACATTATATTTACGGAAAAATTAATTAATTAATGGTTAACAGTTATTAGCTACATTTGGTGGTAAGTAATCTAAAATAGGGTAGAAAACTTTAAATTGTTTTGTACCTAGTTTTGTGTAGCATGTACGTTACCAAAAGTCTTTAAGTTTCAACAATGCCTAAATGAGGAAATATTATTAGCTTATAAATAAAGTTATTTGTAGATTTTGAGTCAATAAAGCTATCCTCAAATGCTTTATATTTTAATTTTTTTTGAAAGAGATAATATTAGTTTCGTAAATGCTACATATTTATGTGTGCAATATCTTAATACATTACGAATATTAAATGTTTTTCATGATTTTATTTTAAACTTCAGAAAATGGTAAGGGGAAAAGAAGCTATGAGACGATTTCGACAGAAGATGCGAGAGAATGAATCAAAATGGAAGGAACATAAGGAAAAGGAACGTGAAAGAATAAAAAAGTACAGACAAAAAGTGAAAAATAACACTGAAAACCGAGTAAAAAAAGTGACAACTGTGGAACAAAAGAAGAAGAAAACTGTTGAGTCCAATATGGCAGCATAGTCATCTACCCAAAATCCCCAACCTACAATTGCAGCACTTTTTGGAAGTTTCCCACAATAGCATACTCTCTCGCTAAACCTACAAATCAAAACAATGTACAACAACGGAATACATAAATTACAGACATAACAATTAACTTAATTTTTTTTAAGTTTTTATTTTATGTACTTCTGTTTTTAAATAAAATGAATTCAATAATTTTGTTGCAACAGTAAATACTGTTTTATTTTTTAAATTCTTTTATTTAACTTACACTACGTGTCGTCAAATCTAGCAATGCAAAATTTTTATACTTAGACTTTATTAAACTCAATGAAATTTGGCTAACATGTACTATAACTTCGGTGACAATACAAGTTAGTGGTGTGATAAAAGAATTTGTTTAAAAATTTGTTTTTATTTGTTAATTATTTAAAATAAAATCAAGACATGTTTTTGATCGTTTTGTGTAGTCGACTAAAAGTGTGTAGTTGTACGTTACCAATGCTACATGTACGTTACATTGCAACCGATTAAAAAAATCTCATTAACATTGAATTTTTTCTAGATGAAATCACCTAAAACCCAGTACAGGATAGTCTCCTGTAATTACGAAAAAAAAAAGTTTTAATATGAAACCGATTCGCAGAAATTTCAAATAGAAGTAAACATATCATATTTTGGGTGAAATTTTTGTGGCATGTACGTTATGCATATTTTGCAGATAATCTTCTATGATAAAAATGTGAATGATAAAACTTTTATACATTTCAAATGATCACTTGCTTTGACATTTAAAAAATGTAAAATAAGTTTTTAAAAATAATATTTTACTAGGAAAAAGAATCAAAATAATTCGCACGCTGTAGTCGTACGTTATATGGAATTCGTGATATGTAAATTAATTTTTTTCAAAACAAACTCTACGGATTAGTATAACTGAAATGTTTTTAATAAATGAATTTTTTTACTGTTAATTAAATCACTCCTTTTATTAAGAGTTTAATGCATTTTTACAAAACTTAATAAAAATCTCTATTGTTGAATAACAACTTCACAACAATTGTTGGGGATTATAGTATGGTTGTGCGTAAGTCATACTATGGTTGTGAGGATCATACTATGGTTGGGTGGGAATAATAATATGGTTGTGGGGATCATAGTATGGTTGAGTGTGAATAATAATATGGTTGTGGGGATCATAGTATGGTTGTGTGTGAATAATTCTATTGTTGCTAGAACCATAATTTTGTTGTGGGGATCATAGTATGGTTATGTGTGAAGCATACTATTGTTGTGATGATCATAATATTGTTGTGCCACAACCATATAACCAACAATAGTATGATGCTCTTCGAATATTGTTACCACAACCATACTTTTTTTCTGCGTGTATGCAGTTAATTTGAACTACATGAATAGATTAGAGAATTAGATGAAATACTACCATGTACTAATAATCTACTGTTAAAGAGCGGATTTTGTCTTTGATTCGGATGTATATGAATGAATGTTTTCTTCCTTTTTTGATGTGGACAACATCTGAGCATTGAATGAGACCGATCCCATGCCCCAAAACTGTGCCCTCCCAGAGATATGCGCGTTTTATGAAAGTGATGGTACACCAAAGATTTGAATCTTTAAAATGGCTCTCCTGAACAAAACTGGTTTTTAACCTTACGAGGGCGGCTCGGAAAGTTCTTAGCCTATCAATGAAAGAGAATAGTTAGTTTTTCAAAAATATTTTTATTTTTCAATATAATCTCCTGAAACTTCAATACACTTAGTCCAACGCTTATCTAGCAATTCTATCCCTTGATTAAAATAGTTTTCCTCAAGGTCCTCAAAAATAGTGGTTTACAACTGTAATTGCATCTTCATTTAAGGTAAAACGCTTGCCAGCAAGGAATTTTTTTGGGTTTGGGAACAGATAAAAGTCACTGGGAGCTAAATCAGGAGAATAAGGTGCACGCAGAAAAAAAGTATGGTTGGGGTGACATTATTCGAAGAGGATCATACTATTATTGAGTATATGGTTGTGACACAACAATATTATGATCCTCACAACAATAGTATGATTCACACATAGCCATACTATGATCCCCACAACCATAGTATGATTCACACATAACCATACTATGATCCCCACAACCATAGTATGATCCTCACAACCATAGTATGTTTCTCATTCCACCATAGTATGATTCTCACAACCATAGTATGATTCACACGCAACCATACTGTGATCCCCACAACCATAGTATGATTCACACTCAACCATACTATGATCCCCAAAATTATTTATTAGGATTGGTTATTGTTGTTATTCAAAAAAAGAGATTTTTATTAAATTAAATTACATTACTATTAGTTCATAGCCAGAATTGAAGCCATGTTTTTATTAAACATTTCATTCAAGAAACAAAAATATATATTCCAACGGTCAAAAAATACTTTAAGTTGCCAGCAGGGGTGAATGCTACTTCACCATCCGTAGACACCAAGTAACAAATGTGATTAAACCATGATCAATGGCTATATACTTAAGTGCAGGCAGATTTCAAATAAACGAGAACCAGTCCTTATTAGAGTATTTCACCGAACAAACTAAACACAATAAAAATCCCTCGAACTACCCTCCGATTGTTGTTGCCTTTTTTAATGGACAGCAACCATTCACAGTATCGTGTGTATGTGTTTTTTTTGTATATCAAAAAAACATACGCACACACATACATGTGTGCTCTACAAAACCTGTTTTGTTATGTTCATAGTCACAACCATACTGTATGATTGCCGTAATCATATTTTTGTTAACGTAAATTTTAAACATCAATACTTTTTTGCACTAACCATGTTTATATGGTTGCTACAACCATATTTTCATTTCTAAATTTGGCAATAATAATATTGTTACATTTCAACAATAGCAATATTGTCGCAATCATACTATTGACAAAATGAAATTCAAAAAACAATACTATGGTTGCGACGAACATGCTTTTATTGGAGAGAACATATTATTGTTGCGGTGACCATGGGTGGTCAAGCAACTCGTACTTTAATTCGTTGATTTTAGCCATTGTTAAAACACTCTTGTGCGATGGTGCGTTGTCTTGATGAAAAATTATTTTCTTGTGTTGTAAGCCAGGGCGTTTTTCTCGAATTTGTACATTTAATTGATCTAAAAGGTTGCAATAGTACTCTGAATTAATTGTTTTACCCTTTTGCAGATAGTCAATCAATAAAATACCTTTGAAGTCCCAAAAAAACGTTGCCATAACCTTACCAGCCGATTAAATTGTTTTTGCCTTCTTTGGGGCACTTCCTCCAGCTTCAGTCCATTGTTTGGATTGTTCTTTTGTCTCTGGAGAATAATGGTGGATCCATGTCTCATCAACAGTTACTAAATGACGCTTAAAATCCATTTTATTTCGCTGAAAACGATCCAAACAAGCTTGAGAAATGTTGATTCTTATGCGTTTTTGACCGACTGTTAACAAGTTCGGCACCCATCCCGCAGAAAGCTTTTTCATCTGTAGTTCTTTATGCAAAATTAAATGGACTCGATCATTTGAGATTCCCATGATATTAGCTATGTCACGCACATTTATTCGTCGATCATTTAATACCATATCATGCACTTTGGCTACTTTGGTTGTTGTTGCTGTTTTTGGACGTCCACTACGTGGTTCATCTTCAATGCTTGTACGACCACGTTTAAATTCAGCAACCTAATTTTTTACCGTTGCATATGAAGGAGCACTTTCACCTAACACATTCACCATATCATTATGAATTTCTTGTCCCGATAAACCTTTTTTATGTAAATATTTAATGACACCACGAATTTCTAATTTTTCCATTGTAAAAAAATCGCGGATGCGTCTTTTGTGAACACCTGTTTCTATATGAAGGAGTTGCCAGATCGAAACAAAATTTAACATGTGTTCATAGCAGAGATGGAAGTTTCCAAAACACTTAACTTTTTTCTGTTTATACCGCGCTTTTTGTGCTAGGCTCAGAAGTTTCCGAACCGCCCTCGTATGTCCCTTTCTATTTTGCGCGTCACATATTATTATTTTTGGGTAGATGTGGGGTGGAGAAGTGCCATAGCAAATTTAACATCATTGTTAATAATTTGTTTTGACAGATTTTTAATTTCTTTATATGTGTTTTTACACATACTCCCCATACAGGACAAGCAGACAGCAAGATGGACTGGAAAATTACTTTTGCCAGCAATATTTTATTATCAATACTCAGAGAAGAACCACGTTATACTTAGTAGGAACATAAATACTGTTACACACGTTTTATGCTGTAAAATAAAAAGTACTGAATGTTTTTGAACCAAATATTTTTTAATATATTTATTGATGTATATTGTATCCAAAAAGAATCTACTTATTCGAAGTGTCCGCCTTTTGCCTTTACACACGCCTTTAGTCGCACTGGCCAATCGTCAATAGCTGCACGCACATCGTCCATTGGAAAATTGGCCACAGCTCTTTTGTGACAAACCTTGTCCTTTAAAACCGTCCACAATTTGTAATCCAATGGGTTCAAATCTGGACTGTCCCTACTAAGTATAAGACGATATAACATATTTATTGCAATGCAAAATTTCTGAATGTATCATCCGCATATGCTGCACATTCACATCCAAACAAATTATGCTTAATCTGAGCAGTACAATATATACTTATACAATGTTGGCCCCAAAACAGAGCCCTGGGGTACTCCGGCTAGAATTCCGACCAAATCGGAGTAGCTGTCATTGAGAGAAACACAAAAATTCTTGCTACTCAAAAAAGCATCGATAATTTTTATGAGATAAAGGGGAAAATTGAACTGAATCATTTTATTTATTAAACCACTGAGCCATACAGAGTCGAACGCCTTTTCAATATCCAAGGTGACCATTACTTTGGAAAACCCATTTTCAAAACCCTTCCTAATGTGGTTATAAATCCGTTTAATCTGGTGCACAGTACTATGAAAAGGTTGAAATCCAAATTGAGTTTGAGGAATTATACTAGCTGCTCCAGAATCTATGTAATCTTAACCTACAAGACTCTCTCAAGAATCTTACTGAGACTGCTTACCAGGCTAATAGTTCGGTAACTTTGTGCCGAATTTGGTGGCTTGTTCGGTTTGTGAATTGGTAAGATCTTTGCCGTTTTACATGTTCTTGAGAAATATTGCAATTTAAGGCAACTGTTTACAATGTAACACAAAAACACAATTACCGAACGGGGTAACTGTTTTAACATACAAATTCTTCGTATTTTCTACCAATACTTTAGTTACAATTACTGAAAATTACAGAGCACCAACTAACATTCGGTTGTACTGATGTTGATACTCAAAGTACATGTAAGCTTAATCACTCGATTGGCAAAAAATACGATTACGGCAACGAATTTGTTCTTTGTGTATGGATAGTATGTTTAACCTCCAACATTAGGTTGGCGAAAAAATCGGTTGCGACAACAAACCTGTTATCAGTGAGTACTTTCTATATTTCTAGCATTTCCCCAGCTCTGTAAAACAAATGTTCAAGCCTATATCAATGCTATCATTTTGGTCACTTTGGCAGCACACGCAGAGAAAAGATTCGTTGTCACAACCGAATTTTTTGCCAACCAAATGGTTGAGGTTACATTTACCTCGTGTGTTCCAGCAGTACAACCGAATGTTAGTTTGTGCTCTGTAACATTCAGTAATTCTAACTAAAGTATTGGTAGCAAATAAGAAGAATCCAAACGTCCATAAAAAAAATTGTAGGATCTAAAAGTAGAGTTTAGTAGAGGCAAAAAAGTGTTTTCATATATAATTGAAGTACTCTTAAGCTTAGGGAGAGTCATGTCAAGGAAACAGAGAAGAAGATGATGGAAGATTTTTACTGAAAAAGTTAGATAAACGATTTGCTTAAAGCAGTAATAATAGGAGTATTTTCCCTTTTGGTTATAATGAAAGTTTAGATATCATCGCCAATATTCGGTTTCAACAACAACATGTTGGCTTAACTATTGGGTGTGACAACCTCCAGTTATGGCAACCAAATACATTTAATGCGTTTTAGTGGTATGACCGATCAATTAGTTACGTCTATAATACTCTGATTATGTTTACCATCTTATGGTAAATATAATCAACCAAACGTTTAGTGATTGCGACCAAAATTATTTTTTTGCAAACAGAATTTTAGTAGTTCTAAACGATTTTCAAATAGTTATTTCTATGTATATATTAAATTTGTAAAAATGGGGTAATTATTTTGCGTTTCGATCACATTCTTCATTATTGTTAGTTTTGTAATTATTCTGAAGATGACAGCGTATATTGCTATTATTATGATTTCAATCTTTTGCTTTTTGTATAGCTATCGCTAAAGGATATAGATTATCTTGTTTTGGCATTTCGTACTATGTGGGATGTTTTAATGAATCTAAATAATGGCGGCCATTTCTCCCTTTTTCTTTTTTGAAAACCACATAAAAATATTTTTTGAATCCTATCGTTACCTCAGATGTCGTAATTATTAACACTGCTAAAGGGTTTAAAGCCACAAAAGCTTCCCTAACTACATATGCAAGAATAAAAACTACACTTGTATTTCTTTCTTTATACAATTCACACACGAGTGCTTAAGTTTAAGTGTGTAAGTACACACAGCTGGAAAAAGTGAACGAAATCTTCTACGAGTACCTCTCAAAAACTCTTTCATTTTAAATATCCCCTGAGATGTGTACTTCGTCGTACCTTTATTCAATTTCCATCAGTTTATTTGAAAACTTACTCGTATGCCCACAGCGGGAAGAAGAAGAAGAAGTTTGCATGTTGTTTATAGGATTTTAAATAACAAATATAGGCAAATCTCTAGAGCCTTCTTTCCATTTCCCATTCTTTCGGGTTTTTGTCAATCGTTATGTTTTCAATATTTTTTTGTGTTTTTTTTTTTATTGGAGACAGTAAAAAGAGGATTTTGTACACACAGAGAAAAAATTGGTTGACAAATGGTCCGGACAACAAAAATTCAGACTTTCACTTACTAATAGTTACCAATCTCGATAGATGTTCGGTTCGACTCACCATAAGATGGTTGCTTAAACTATTTTGTGCTAAATATAACCAAGAAGTCGGTTGCACTAATGGAATATAGTGTAAATAATCCGTTGGCCGAACCGCATGTTGTGGCAACTGATAGTTTTTTTTTTTTACAACTGTTCCTTGGTATCAACAATTAGAACTGCCAACCGATAGTTTTGTTCTTATAACCATTTAGTATAAAATATAAAAATACGAGAGCTGCTATACATATTTCTCTCTTAATAATGAAAGTGCGAATAGTTATCATCAAAAATGGTTTTATTGTTTTTCAAAGTATTCTCCAGCATAATAAATACACTTTTCCATGCGCTCAAACCAATTGTCGATGCACTTTTGCCACTCCGATTGAGACACCTCCAAAACATGGTTTTTGAACGCATCAACAGCATCTTCTGGCGACGAAAAACGTTGACCACGCATTTTTTTCTTGATGTCCCGGAATAAAAAGAAGTCATTGGGTGCCAAGTCAGGGCTGTACGGCGGATGACCCATCAATTCGACGTTTTGGCCGGTCATAAAGGCGCTGGTTTGAGCCGATGTGTGAGAGCTCACATTGTCATGGTGTACTATGACTCGTCTTCTCTTGTTCGTTTTTCAAATTTCTCCGAAGACTTCAGGCAAATAAATTGTGGTGTACCACTCAGAATTGATCTCCTACGTTGCTCAAGCGGAAGAGTCGCCACATGACAAGTTTTGCCGAAGAAACAGGAGACCATTTACTTCGAAGTGTTTCTTCCACCAACAACTTTCGTTGGATTTGGCTCGTCTTCAAAGATCCACACGGTCGATTGCTGTTTTGTTTCGGGCTCATACGCATTGATCCATGATTCGTCACCTGTGACGATCTTTTAAACGCATTTTGAAGCACCGCGATCGTATTTTTTCAAAATTTCTTTGCACCAATCGACACGAGCCTTTTTTTGAGCGATTGTCAAATTGTGCGGGATTCAACGGGAACAAACCTTTTTTACGGCCAGGTCTTCATGCAATATCGAATGTATGCTGGTGAAAGAAATGCCCAAGGATGCCTCTATATCACGGTATGTCACATGACGATCATGCATTATCAGTTCACGCACGGCATCAATGTTCGTTTTCTGGCACAGCGGCCGTTTTTGGACGACCTTCGTCTTTAAGCGAGCGTCGGCCACGATTGAATTCATTAAACCAGTTTGTCACAGTGCTTTAGGATGGTGCTTCATCGCTATACAAAGATTTAAGTTCATCGATGCACTCTTGTCGTAATAATCCTCGTCGAAAGTTCTGAAAATTGATCGCACAAAAATTTTCACGAGTTAATTCCATTTTTTGCCAAATTAATTTTTTCAAGTCACTGTAAACAGCACAAATGATAGTCGTACGTCAAAACGTTCCGAGTACGTTTATTCTAAAAAATGTCAAACTTTCCAATGGAAATGTCAGATGGTGCCAGGCAACAGTTAGTGTTGCCTAAGCCAGCAATATATATATAGCAACCCTCGTAAATCAAAAATTATATAGGGATATTAAAGGATATCCATTCTTACTGCCTATTGGAACGAAATAGAAAATATAGGATGTCGGAAAAGCAATATTGTCATCTAAGTGTAGTAGAGCAAATTCGGAAATTGGACTACTTAAATTTTCTCTTAACTTTGCTACAAAATTTGTTGGCTTTGCCTAATAGACCCTATAGTTAAGTCAGCGCAAGCTATATGGAATTTATTTGATATCTGAGGTTGCATGTACCGAAAATTTCCGTGCACGCACTATCGTTTGGTTGTGGTGATGGAATACCTGGAGAAGGCGCAAATACAATCATTCGGTTAGCAAAGAAAGGATTTTGAATAAATATTTTTGCCTGTACTTATGGACAAGTATGTATGATCGCATGGTGCTGAATGTTGTATGGTCGGTCTTGCAACACCACAATGGCAATATTCGTGTTGTTGTAAAGTCAGCCCAGTAGGAGCAACATCTGTTTGTCGCGGTGGCAGAAACGCTCCAATAAAGCTTTTGAAAATTCCAAATGGATTTTCGGCAAGCAATTGTGTTGAGTGAATTCCTTTGAGTTTATTTATCCGTTCACTTGTACGACGAGTATGTGCTGTTATTTGTTTTCCAATTCATTTGTTTTCCTTTTCGCCTTTTTCCTGATTTGTTTTGCATGTCGTTGTGTTTTTTTTTTCTCCTTAATCGCTTGGGCGGGTATTTGTGTTTTTTTTTCGTTGTTTATTTGTTTGCCTTCCTTGTATTTTGTATTTTTTTCTGGTTGGCTTAGATTTCTCGGTTGTTTTTTTAGGTTTTGTTTTTTCAAACAACAACGAAAGGAATTTATTGAGTTGTTCATCTTGCGGGTGTTGTTAACATTTTGGTGAATTTTTTCTTCCTAGGCTGGTTGGGGAAAAATAACACGTTTATGTGCTGGGGGTCTGTTAAGCGAGGTAATTTTAGAATATTATTTACGTGATTCTGACGCATAATGAGGACAGTTCTAAAGATAGCTGATCTGGACTGGAAACATAACTTTCTTCTCAAAAGTTAATTTTATTTGATTATCGCATCCATTCTGGCATCGCATGTACGGAAAACGCACTCTAACCACGTTTCATTTGAATTATACTTTCAGTACGCTTCAGTCAGTCTTAATGAAAACAAGTTGATAATTCGTTGTTTTTGTAACAACAATATACGAGGGTTGCTGTATATATATTTCTTGTCACGACAAGAGTTCATCGATGAACTTAAATCTTTGTATGGCGATGAAGCACCAACCTAAAGCTCCGTGAAAAACTGGTTTAATGAATTCAATCGTGGCCGACGCTCGTTCAAAGACGAAGGTCGTGAAGGTCGTCCAAAAAAGGCCGTTGTGCCAGAGAACACTGATGCCGTGCGTGAACTGATAATGAAAGATCATCATGTGACATACCGTGAGATAGAGGCATCCTTGGGCACTTCTTCCACCAGCATACATTCGATATTGCATGAACACCTGGCCGTAAAAAAGGTTTGTTCTCGTTGGATTGCGTACAATTTGACAATCGCTCAAAAAAGGGCTCGTGTCGATTGGTGCAAAGAAACTTTGAAAAAATACGATCGCGGTACTTCAAAAGACGTTTATAAGATCGTCACAGGTGACGAATCATGGATCTATGTGTACGAGCCCGAAATAAAACAGCAATCGACCGTGTCGGTCTTCGAAGACGAGCCAAATCCAACGAAAGGTTTTCGTGGAAGAAGCACTTCGAAGCAAATGGTCGCCGGTTTCTTCGGTTTATTCGGTCATGTGGCCACATTTCCGCTTGAACAACGTAGGACGGTCAATTCTGAGTGGTACACCACAATTTGTTTGCCTGAATTCTTCGGAGAAACGAAAAACGAACAGAAGAAGACGAATCATTGTGCACCATGACAATGCGAGCTCTCACACAACGGCTCAAACCTGCCAAAACAGCCTTTTTGTCCGGCCAAAACGTCGAATTGATGGGTCATCTGTCATACAGCTCTGACTTGACACCCAATGATTTCTCTTTATTCCGGCACATCAAGAAAAATAGTCGTGGTCAACGATTTTCAGCGCCAGAAGATGCTGTTTGAAGCGTTCAAAAACCATGGTTTGGAGGTGTGACAATCGGAGTGGAAAAAGTGCTTCGGCAATTGGTTTCAGCGCATGCAAAAGTATATAAATCATGCTGAAGAATGCTTTGAAAAACAATAAAACCATTTTTGATGATAAATATTCGCATTTTCACTATTAACCCAGAAATATAGCAGCCCTTGTATGTGTTGTTGTAAGTCTTATTCGACGATGGGGGATCTGCTTCAATATCAAGGTGAAGGAAACGCGCCATTTGTGCTGGATGCTCAAATGGCGCGTTAGAGACCTAGGGGTCAGCTAAGTAGGCTTGGTCGGACAATTGAAATGGTGCTGCACTTCTTGTAGTTCCTGGTGGCAGGCGGGATAGACGTCCGATACGTCAATTCGCGCCCAATATGAATTGAGGCGGCTGCACCATTTACAACTCAGCTGGGCCAAAACCACGCGCTCCTGCCGCTACCTCGTTTTCTCCTCTAGTGAAAACTACGAGAATGTTACCTTAGCACTATTTTTACGCTATAGCTGGATACTGGTGCTACTGGTTAGCAGCGTGAATGTCATAGTTTCGATGATTTAAAGCTTCTCTCTTGTATCGCTGGACTTCTATCTCTCTAGATCATGAATCGTATTCAGCCTAGGCAGAGGCATCCTGTCCTTGAGATGGTGCTTGGGATGACTACTACGAAGAAACCACAGCAGATGCTTAGACAACAAGATACTGTGTCTGCGCACGGTAAGGACCCTCGTCTCCTCATGTAGATGGTCCTCAGAAGACATAAGAACCCACCCTGTTGATGTTCTGAGGGCGGCATTCTGACAAGTCTGAATTGTTTTCCACTGTGTCGTACTCACGTTCACCGACCATACAGATGCTGCGTAGTTCGCTACAGACCGACCTATTGCTTTGTAGGAGGTCAACAAGGTTTCTTTGTCGGCTCCCCAAGTACTGCCGGCAAGGGACTTGAGGACCTTGTTCCTACTTTTGAGCTTATTGCAGATAGCTGTAGCATGTGCATAGATTCGAAATGTCCAACGTAACCCCAACGATTTTTTTGGTAGTTGGTAGTCGGGATGTTGACATCATCGACTTTCACATTAAGCGGCAACCGCAGTTCTGCGGTCCATGCAGTATACAGCGTGACTGATGATTTGGAGGCGGATATTTTCATATTCCTCGCAGTAAAGAAGCGTACTAAATTAGTGAGTTAACAGTTGATTGTCTTGCATATGACATCCTCTTAAGGCCCAGAATTGTGCAATCATCTGCGACGACCCAATTCCAACGCCGCCTGGTCGTACATGGAATTTTAGAGAGGTAGACATTAAACAGTGCTGGAGATATCACCCCTCCCTGCGGAACTCCCTGTTTCACTCTATGGGGCCTCGACTTCTTGTCTTTAAATTGAAGAAATGACTGGCGGCCACACATATAGTTTAGGACCCAGCATTTCAAACTATGTGGAAGGGAAGTCTCAGCAATATCCTAGAACAGAGTGGCATATTTGACCATGTCGAAGGCCTTTGTAAGGCCAAGAGCCACGAGGACCGTCCTGTCGTTGTGCCAGTTCTGGTTAAGACCGCGACTTATACGTGTGGTGATGGTGTATAAAGCAGTTGTTGTGCTGTGCTCCTTGCGGAACCCATGCTGATGATAAGCACATGCAAGATAGTTCCGCAGATTGCGGAGGATAAGTTCTTCAAGCGTCAATCCTACGATTGCCTATTCTATGTACTGGATTGACCTGAAGCAAACCCTCTTCGTCCAGAGGCATTCACCTTAACAATACGTGTTTTTTCGTTGACAATTCGTAGATTCTAGATTGGGGGATGTTTCAACATAATTCGTCCTTGTTAGAAGCGGGATTTAGGTTAGATTTGCATGTCTCATACCGTTGTTTTTATTTTGCCGCTGTTGTTATTTTGCCGCTGATACTTCTACGGCGGATTGTTTGTTAAGCGGTTTGGTTTTGCCTGATCAAATTATAGCTTAAAGTTTGTCAAAGTTAAAGGATTTGCCTCAGCGCTCGCCCCACTGCCCGGCTATTAGTAAACAATTTGTATGTACGCGTGGGGTTGGTTCACATCGTTATCGCGATTCCTTTGATTTTGATGTTTCAAAGGGATGCAGAAACACACATACCAACCTTCCAAAATGCTTGCATACAGACATATGTAGACATATAAAAGTTTCTACATTTAATGATAGTCTTGTGGGACTGTTCTCACACAAACTCATTTGTTGCGATAAATAAATATCGAAAATATTTTGGCAGCTGTTTTGTTTTCGTGACATTGAAATGGATTTGTTTGTCGCCACTGTGCGTCATTGGAAAGGCTGTTATACTCGTATTATCGTATTAGTATATAAGTGTTATTCAATTGTATTAAATACGAATTTATATTACTCATACGCTCAAGTGGTATTACAATTAAATATCAATCATACGCACCCTTGGTTCACAGTATCAATATAACTCATACGCTTCGAGTGCCGCGAATTTGATGGCAATTGAATTAACATTTAAATGGGATTTTTCTAACTTTAATCCGCTGCAAAACGTTTTTCACACACACACGCGCGCACAAATCTGTTAACCCAATAACATAACAAATGTACGAGTATTGTGTGTTTTTAGCCTTTTTTTCGCGTTAAGCTTTGCCACAAAAAGACTAAAGCAAACGTTTTGGGGGGAAATTTTAAAAGCGTAGCAACAAAAACACTTTGCTTGCTAGAAATTTTGGCTTTCGGTGGTATAGTCATTGCCTTTTTTATGCTGTTTGTCTAACCTAACACACACACGCCATGGATTTGCGGATTTGATTGAGTACAAATGTTTGTTTTAAAGCCCCAAATTTGCCGTTTAGTGCTGGCAGTGTTTACAAAAAAAAGAGTTGCAGTGATTTCGTGATCGGCCACCACCATAGGTAAAGAAAATATCCGATTCGTTTAAAGGTCACCTGTGTACCAAGAAACAAAAAAAAAACAAAAAAAACTTCAATCAATCTCAGTGCGGCCAAAAAAATATACACTCTTCTATTGAGGATGTTCCATAGCAGCTTAGCAACTTGACAATAGACTTTCCTTTGGGATACACGTTGAAAATATCAAAGACAAGGCGATAAAACAGCCCATACTCTAGCAAGGATTATGACAAACTTGAAAGGTTCAAAAGAACCCAGAAGAAGGCTGATTAGCAGTGTTGTACCTCCCAGCTAACCTACACAGCTCCAATACTTGCAAATGCGATAAAGAGAAAGTAAAGGGTGGCCCAACTTAAACGCACGATGTTAGTTGTTAATAAAACAAAACGAGAATTATCTTTATATTTTTTGTTATGATAGAAGGATCTATGAAAACTATGTGTAAAATAAAATATCGGTCAAAGGCTCGCCACGACTTCGGTGGCATAACTCAATCTGATGGTCCATATTTTCAATGACAGAGCCTTAACCGAACTACACCCAAGTATTGATACGACATACTAATAAGAAAGTTTAACTTTTTAAAGTGAAGGATTTAGTCGGTAAAAATATTCAGGACTTTGGAAATGCCATAGAAAGTCGGAGACGAAATCAAAAAGGAACGAAAGCGGCAAAGATATTTTCACATGTTCTGAGCTCAATCTTGTGGACCTTTCTGCCTTCTTAGCTTCTCCATATAATCTAATGGTTTTCGCGAGATATACGCTTCTTAGTCCAATGTCAAATTGTCCACTACTGCATCTCTGAAATATATCTCAAAACGCAACGAGATGTCGGCGTTTAACGCTGCACACAGTTTGCACTTAACCATCTCTTGGTAGACGAATTTAAACTTACACTTAAGACGCTCATGAACGCTCACCCACTATTCACAGAAGTCCTTAAAGTACTTATACAACTCGTTGAAGCCTTCCTTAAAGTACTCATACAACTCTTTGAAACCATGCGTGAAGTACTCCTTACAACTCTTTACAATGTAAATATTGTAAGCATCCTCAAAAACTATTCAGTTATTCTTGACAATCGTTCCGTCATAATGAATGCGTAAACAATTTAAATAATTTCTTATTAAAGGTGTTCGCCTGCACGAACAGTTGTTCTGAATTTATTTCTACGCTTCCTTTCAGATGAATATTGGCGAACAACGCCCCAACTATCATCACTTAAATCTGCACTTATTAAGTAATTCACTTAAACATTAAACAACCGAGTGGGAAAAGGAAGGTCGCATCATGGCCTTATAGGAGGCCTTCTTAGGCAGCTTGAAAGACTGCTTCAAGCATTATTTTTAAGTTATATATCAACACATGATAAGATTGCAAAGCTATGCCTTCGCCGGAAGGCCTTCGATAGGAAGTCCTTCAAAAAATGTGATAACAATTATTTAAAGAAGAAATTGTTTGAAACTCGAAATTTTTTACTAGTTTTTTTTTAATTATAAGTACAGCTTGCTATCTATGAAACACATGCAATAAAACGAAATGTCAATAGAGGTATGGAAAACAAATAAAAATAGTTTAAGTCGGGCGTGGCCTACTATGCGATTTTCACAGGACTAAGCCTCTCTGTCTGAAGCTTGAGCAAGGTCGGACTTAAAATGTTAGAGTTGATTAAACTATTCTGCAATAAAATCTTCCTTTGGACAAAACCAAGTGATCATTATGTAAAATGATATCCTAAATTCGAATTAAGTGTCCGTTTTGTCCCATCACGTATGGTCAAGTCTCAACACAGTTAATAAAAGCAGGAGCTCTATTCAGTAGGGGCCTGTATGACCCTTTCGAAAACATAGAGCAATACGGTCTAATTTTACCAGAGATTTGTGTTGGTCACTTGATATGGTCTGTGCAAAAATTGGTCGAAATCGGGTGTAATATGTGGATTTTAGAGCTGTAGGCTGAAATAGGGACTTTGTATGGGGACTAAAGGAAAGTATGGACCTATGTGTTCCAACTTTACCACAGTTATTTAATGGTCGCTTATAACGTACCAAGCCAATTAAGGTGTGATCGGGTGTAATTTGTGGCTTCCAGAAATGGAGGACCTCAAAGCGGGAGGGACCTTTGTGTGAAGCCTATTCGAAAACATGGACCGATATGGTCCAATTTTAGCAGAGGTTAGTGTCGGTCACTCGTAATGCTCTTTGCGAAATTTGGTCGAAATCGGGTGTAATATATGGCTTTGGGAGCTATATATTTTGAAATCGTAGAAAACCTATGTTGATATCAAAATATGCACCGATGTGGACTCATTTCAATAAGGTTCGTCGTTGGCTCAAACTTGAAGAATGTGCCAAGTTTTATCGAAATTGGTTCAGGTACTATGATTACAACGATAGATGGAAAGACGAAGTAATATATTCGATATAATTTTTATACTGATAAATTAAATCTTACTAAAGTAGAACTCGTATTACTATCTGATTTGATACCTATGCAAAATGATAGAATTTGTTCTGCAATTTGAGCTGTTTTATACGACCTTTTCTTCATAGTTCAACGTTATTATTGCAACTTTAAGATATTATGTGTACGTCTGAACAGATCTGCCTATTATTTGGGTCTTAACACGCTTTAGAAAAAAGGTGAGAGACAGCTGCCCATTTTTCCCCAAGATATATTTCTTTTCACACAAACATTATATGTGACGCGCAAAATAGAAAGGGACCTAAGGGTAAAAACCAGTTTTGTT
The DNA here is from genome assembly GCA_963513945.1 of Hydrotaea diabolus. Taxonomy (NCBI): domain Eukaryota; kingdom Metazoa; phylum Arthropoda; class Insecta; order Diptera; family Muscidae; genus Hydrotaea; species Hydrotaea diabolus. The sequence goes on along the minus strand of OY740717.1, from coordinate 168,428,173 downwards.
TGTGTATCTTTGGTGTACCATCACTTTCATAAAACGCGCATATCTCTGGGAGGGAACACTTTTGGGGCATGGGATCGGTCTCATTCGATGCTCAGATCTTGTCTACATCAAAAAAAAAGTGAAAATTGATTTCTTTACCCTTAGGTCCCTTTCTCTATGTGCTGTCACATATATTTAAAATGTAAGGTCCCTTACGTAAATACCGATTTCAAAAGGGGCGGTGCCAAGCTCCTTTCTAAAATCGTTCATATATGCTTTAGTCACCCCTATTATAAAAATGTTGGGAATTCCCATTCACAAAGGAAATGTGAATTCCCACTCCCAAAAAATAATTGTGTGGGAACTCTCATTCAGAACAATTTGTTATTATGAAATTATGGGAACATTGGAAATCAGCTGATATTTTCGAACATTGAACCGTTTGTCAAAAAGTAAAAGAAAACAATTTGAAAAACTTAGAAAAATGATTGGAATAAGTGGCATTTTGCTATTAATGCTCCAAAATGATGAAGATTTGAGGGAAGGAAATGAAAAACTTCAACGAAAAATTTTACGCGATTCCTCCAATCCTTTGGAGCTCCCAGATTGGCAGTAAGTAAAACTATCTTATTGTTTTTATGTATGTACATGCTTTCAAGTAAAAATTATTTTCTAGATTTAAAATGCATTATCGCATAAATAAGGATGCTTTTAAATATCTTCTTGATGAGATGATACTTTTGATGCCAGAAAAACGGTCCAAAGCAAGTATTCCTTTGATCATAAAACTGAGCGCATGCTTGCGTTTTTTTGCTGAGGGCAGCTACCAAAAGGGTGTGTCATGAGACTACCAGGTGGCAATGGCCCAACCTACATTTTGTGTGGTACTAAATGAATTCCTCCAGACTATGGAAGTTCCGATTTGTAATTAGTGGATTAAATTTCCTTCCAATGAAGAAAAATGAAGTGCTGCTGAGGAGTTTTTTAAGAAATTTAATATTCCAAGGGTGTTTGGATGTATAGATGGCACCCATGTCATAATTCACTCTCCTCCAGAGGTAAAACATCTATACTATAATAGAAAGGGCCGTTTTAGTCTCAATGTCACCTTGGTAAGTGAGCTTTATTAAATGCATGTACATATTTCAGATTGTTAATGCTCGAGTTATTTCTAGATATGTGATCACAATATGAGGATTCGGTATGTTGACGCAACTCACCCTGGGTCATGTCACGACTCCTTTGTATGGACAATGAGCAGTTTCCGCAAAGACCTGGAAAAGCAATACTTAGAGCAAGGTAGTTCTATGTGGCTGCTTGGTATGTAAATACTTAGTATAATTTGTATACCCTTCACCGTAGGAGAGTGGGTATACAAATTATACTTCCATAGTGTGGAGTAATTAGCTCAAACGATGTGGCCCGGCAGAACTTAGCGACTTCTTACTTGTTAAGTTAATGACAAACACATACTAATATTATTACAGGAGATGGTGGCTACCCGTTGGAGCCATGGATTATGATATCTTACAGGAATCCTGTTGCTGGTTCTGTTGGAGAAGTTCAATAATGCTCACACGAAGTGTAGAAACATTATCGAGAGAAATGTTTCTACAATAGGTGGAGATGCCTGCTAGGAGCTCGAGAGTTGCACTATGTTCCCAAAAAAGCAATTAAAATAGTCAATTTCTGCACAGCGTTGCACAATATTTGTATCACCTACAAATGCGATGTGGAATATACAATTTGCGATGAAGAAACAGACGAGGAAATAATCTCATTGGAACCAACCACCTCATACTTAAGCGCTGCTAAAGCAATAAGAAATCGTGTTGCAAATTTGATTTAAAAAAACCTGTTAATTTATTGAATTCATATTTAATTTAAAACCAAAAATTACAAAAAAAATAAATTATTTCATTCAATTAAATTTGTTTAAATGGGGTTTCCTCCCATTAAGGAGCATTTCATCTGTTTAAGTTCGATCAGTTTCTTGTTTTCTTCAATTTGGTTTTCGATTTCCCGTACCTTTAACTTCTCCAGTTCCATATGGTGTCGTTTTATTTCGTTTAATTTTTGTTTCTTCAAATCCATATTTTTTTGTTTTAAATCCAATATTTTTGAATTAAAATCCACTATTTTTTCCAAAGATCGGCTAATCCTTTTTACATAAACTTTTTTTTTCCGTCTTGTCCTCCTTCAAGAAATCAACCAGGTCACGCATCTTCTCTACTATTTTTTCCTGTGCCTTAATCTCGGTCTCAATTAGGTCCACAGCTGATTTTTCTTTGGTCTTTGACGTAAATAGCTTTCGAGATGATTTCACTGATGGAGGTGTTTTATTAGATATAGGAGAGGATGGAAGAATTTCCACTTCCAAAATCATTGAATTTTCCTTATCCAGTTCTGTAGCAGTATTTTCCTTGTCTATATCCATTCCTCCAAAAACATAAGACTCTTCGACCCCTTCCACAGCGTCTTTCATATTCACCAAATCGTAAATTCGTTCCTCGGTCGAGGAAAGCTGTAGCTTTTTTGGTGGACCTCCTCCTGTACCTTCGCGATAGCGATGAATACTTCCAGCCTTCTTCCGTGTATATCTCCGCTGATCTATCCAAACCTTTTAAAATATATGAAATTATTTTTTTAGTTTTTTTAGTATTTATAAAAAAAAATCCTTTAAGACCTTTTTCCATTCTGCGACAGACTTCTTTGGAGGTCCCGCACTATTTAACGCAGTTACTACTTCTGTCCAAAACGACGCACTTTCTTCTTTGGGTAATTTGGAATAACCACCAGCTATACTAGGGCAGCTTTCCATTTTATTTCCAATTGCATTTTATTAACCGACCTAAAAATACAAGAATCTCTATTAAAATTGCTAATTTTTATATTTTTAAACGACTACTTACATTTTGCTCACATCTAAATTCAAAGGGAACAATATTTGGGTAAATGTCAAAAAAATTCCCAAGAAATTTTATTTCATAATAAAGGGGATTCACTTTCGAACATGCCAGATTGGGAAAACAAGTTTTCGTAATAACAACAAAGGGAAAAGGGAACACATTTTTGGGGAAATTAATTTCATAATAGGGGTGAGTAATTACTAACACACAGTTGCATACAGTGTAAATTTCAAGACAAACTGCCTATAATTATTTTCATTACATCGTTTTTTAAAAAAGGCGCGACACAGCCCTTTTTTCCACCGAACATATTTTAATATCAACAGCTAGTATATAAAGGGTGGTTAAATTTTAGGGGCCGATGTTGATTGTGTATAAAGCACAAATTATTTAGGAAACAATTGTCATTTCTTTTTATTATGATAATATTGGTATGGGTTATTTATGTATGGAACAAATTATCGGTCAAATGGCCGCCGCGACCTCGGCGGCACACCTCCATCCGATGGTCCAAATATTCGATGACGCTGAGGCATAATTGAGGTTCGATGCCGTTAATGTGCCGAATTATCTCATCATTTAGCTCTTGAATTGTTTTGGCTTATCGACGTACATATTTTCATTCAAATAACTTCAAAGCAAGATCTCCATTGTTTCGTTAGCTGTGTGGCAAGTGGCACCGTCCTGTTGAAACCACATATCGTCCACATCCATATCTTCTAATTCGGGCCATAGTAAGTTCGTTATCATCTCACGATAGCGAACACTATTCACAGTTATTGCCTGGCCGGCCTTTAAAAATAGTGCTAATAGATTGTGTACCGATTCTGTATTTCTAAATGTTATTGTTTATGAGCTAGGATAAGTTAAATTTTTGAATAATTGAGCTGTGCCACTCCTCTTTTTGAAATTGGTACTGTTTATTGTATGTCACAATCTCCTGACCCACAGAAGCATACTGACACCGCCCACTTTTCTCCACGTCTTTTTTCATTACTTAACTGCAACTTCTACACGCAGAAAAAAAGTATGGTTGGGGTGACAATATTCGAAGAGGATCATACTATTGTTGGGTATATGGTTGTGACACGACAATATTATGATCCTCACAACAATAGTATGATTCACACATAACCATACTATGATCCCCACAACCATAGTATGATTCACACATAACCATACTATGATCCCCACAACCATAGTATGATCCTCACAACCATAGTATGTTTCTCATACAACCATAGTATGATCCTCACAACCATAGTATGATTCACACGCAACCATACTATGATCCCCACAACCATAGTATTATTCACACTCAACCATACTATGATCCCAAAAATTATTTATTAGGATTGGTTATTGTTGATATTCAAAAATAGAGGTTTTTATTAAATTAAATTGCATTACTATTAGTTCATAGCCAGAATTGAAGCCATGTTTTTATTAAACATTTCGTTCAAGAAACAAAAATATATATTCCAACGGTCAAAAATACTTTAAGTTGCCAGCAGGGGTGAATGCTACTTCACCATCCGTAGACACCAAGTGACGAATGTGATTAAACCATGATCAATGGCTATATACTTAAGTGCAGGCAGATTTTAAATAAACGAGAACCAGTCGTTATTAGAGTATTTCACCGAACAAACTAAACACAATAAAAATCCCTCGAACTACCTTCCGATTGTTGTTGTCTTTTTTAATGGACAGCAACCATTCACTGTATCGTGTGTATGTGTTTTTTTTTGTATATCAAAAAACATACGCACACACATGCATGTGTGCTCTACAAAACCTGTTATGTTATGTTCATAGTCACAACCATACTGTATGATTGCTGTAATCATATTTTTGTTAACGTAAATTTTAAACAACAATACTTTTGTTCAACAACCATGTTTATATGGTTGCTACAACCATATTTTCATTTCTAAATTTGGCAATAATACTATTGTTACATTTCAACAATAGCAATATTGTCGCAATCATACTATTGTCAAAATGAAATTCAAAAAAACAATACTATGGTTGCGACGAACATGCTTTTATTGGAGAGAACATATTATTGTTGCGGTGACCATAGTGTAACCATATCTTTTTTCTGCGTGTATACTAAACCTCATGTACGTAGCTATTGTAGTTTTTGAGTTATGATCATTTTTAATTTGTATATGTAAGGGCGTGGCACCACCAACTTAAGATATCAAAAACTAAAGTATGTAGTCCATTTTGACCTACGGCAATACAGCTATATTCTGTGAAAATTTCAAGAAGATCGGTTCAGTAGTTAAGGCTCCCATAAACAATACGAGGGTTGCAATTTATATATCGTGTCCTGACAATACTAGTATTCCCAGATGCAAACTTCCATTGGAAACCTTGACATATTTTAGCATAACTTCACTCAGAACGTTTTGTCATTTGAAGGCGAATTGTTTTGTTTACACTGTGTTGAAAAAATCAGTCAAAAAATGGAATTATCCCGTGATTATTTTCGTGCGTTGATTTTTTACGATTTTTGGCGTGGGTTATCGAGACAAGAGTTTTTAAATCAACTTGTTTCGACTTTTGGCGATGATCACCATCAGAAACCACTATTAATCGCTGGTACCAAGAGTTCTATATCGGACGCCGTTCGCTCCAGGATGAATTCCGTGAAGGACGTCCAATTTCGGACACTTTGCCAGAAACCATCGATGCTGTGCGTGAACTGATTAAGCTAGACCGACATGTGACATACCGTGAGATTAAGGCATCCTTAGGCATTAGTATGACACGCATCAATAAGATATTGCATGTTCATTTGGCCGCGAAAAAACTTTGTTCTCGTTGGATCCCAAAAAATTTGACGAATGCTCAAAAAGATGCTCGTTTGGATTGGTGCAAAGAGATGTTGAAAAAGTATAACTCCGGTAGCTCAACGGCAGTGTATAACATAGTCACAGGTGACGAATCATGGATCTATGCATATGAACCTAAAACAAAACAGCAATCGACCGTATGGGTCTTCCAAGACGCGCCAAATCCAACAAAAGTTGTTCGTAGAAGAAGCAAATGATTGCGTTTTTTTCGGTATAACCGGCCATGTTGCCACAGTTCCATTAGTGGAACGTAGGACGGTCATCAATTCTGAGTGGTATACGACCATCTGTTTGCCAAAATTGTTCGAAGAAATGAGGAAAGATAATAAGAGAAGACGGATCATTTTGCGAGTTCTCACACATCACCAGAAACGATGAGTTATTTGACCACTCAAGATGTTGAAATTATGGGCCATCTACCGTACATCCCTGATTTGGCACTCAATAACTTCTTCTTATTCCCTAGCATCAAGAAAAAAATGCGTGGTCAACATTTTTCATCGGCCGAAGCAGCTGTTGAAGCGTTCAAAAATGTTTGGAGTTGTCTCAATCGGAGTGGAAAAAGTGCTTCGAAAATTATTTTGTGCGCATGCAAAAGTGTATTGATCTTACATGAGAATATTTTGAAAAACAATAAAACCAATGATAAATTATTGTGTTTTTATTGCCGGACCCGACATACTCGTATAAATAGCAACCCTCGTAAACAAACATATGTATATACAATTTGATAAAGCTCAATATAATAGAGCAAAGGTTGTCATAAAACACCTGGTGCTAGCATTTGAAAATTGTTCACATTTCTTAAAAATAAGTGACTCTAAGTACTCGTACTTATATATCATCGCACACCACTGCTTATTGGATATGGAAGAAGTCCTTCTAGGAGGTCTCTAACAAGAAGGCCTTGCATATTTTTATACCGGTACCCCATACGCACGTACTACAGTATATGAGTGTACGTCGAAGCAAATACATACTTACACTTTAACGAGTAATGAAATTATAAAGCACAGACACACACACATACACACACACACTTCTTGGAAATGTTAAAAACAGTGAGTACTCACTTTACTTTCTCCTTTTTACCACTTGTTGGTAGAGGTGAAAATGTTTGCGTATGTCACGGTATGTCTGCACTTAATCAGCCACAATTATTGTATTGCGAGCGTGAGAGAGAGAGAGAAAGCGAGTGAACCCTGTCTGTGTTTGTAATGAAAGTGAATAAATCAGCGGTAGTTTTGCTGCTGCGATGGCAGAGGTGGTGTAGTAACCATACAAGCTCTCGCAATAACGAGCTCTCACACAGTACTAAATGTGAACTCGCTTGTGTGTGCGTTCAGACGGATGTTAACATCTCATGAGTCAGTCAATTTTAATTAGCGCGTATGAATATATTACAGCTCTGGAGAGGGGAAGGCGGCGGAGGAGCATTATTTTTTTTTCCTTTTTGCCCCGTTGCCTTTAAACCATTTAATTGCGGTTAAATTAAGATGTTCCCTGCAAACGTTTTTATCGTGGATGAATCGTGGGCGAATCATCCGGGCGATACATTGAATCGCGGCAATCATCATTAGCGAATAATACGCGAATCCCAATTCGTGTGTGGCTGTCCGGTGCAAAGCGAATCGCCAAAATGAGTCGCATGCAAATACACATGATGAATCGCCTGTGATCTATGCAAATTGTTCGGAAAAATTACATGCGATTAGTTCAGGCGATTCGCTTTGCACCGTACATCCACACGTAATTCGCGCATTATTCGCAAGAGAAATCGCCGCAAAATCGAGTGGGGACATCCCCCACCGACGACTCATTTAGGAGAATCGCTTTGCACCGGACAGTAGCACACGAATAGGGATTTGCGAATTATTCGCCAATGATGATCGCCGCATCATCGTCCAAATGATTCGCCGATAGTTATTCTGTCGCATATTAGGCATTGCTAAAACACATTTATTACAATTCGCGTTAACATAAAATATGGTCAATTCTTTGTCTCGTGTTTTAATCCACCACAAATCGTCCAATTACATATTTGCTGGGTTTTATTAAATGAAGGAGTGTGTATAGGTTTCTTTCTGTATGTGTTTGTGGGTAACATTCATAATCCGTGTGTGTGATTTTAATTATTCGGTAGGCTTAAATGATAAGTTCACTTTGATTGCAGCTCATAAAGTTTCTTTTCAAATGGGATCAAAAGGGATATTCCAATTTTCAAAAACACGTTTTTGAAGGTGACATTGAAAAGGGCCTTGGCCCAAAATTTCTCTTTAGTTTTAGAAATTACTAAAGTACTCAAATACTCAATGGTACAAGTAAAGTTGTACAGAAACAAATTCTTTGAATCATTCTTCATTGCCAAATATAAATTTTAGAGATTTAACTGAGACTATGGGAATTCTTATGGAGTCTTGGGGCCCAAAACTCATGAAGGAACAGAAATGATACTACCCTTAAACCAGAGAGCCGAGCACGATATAATTCTTATACTCACTGACCGGGACCTATTATTTAATTTTTCTAACGTATATTGCATTAATTTGAGTTAGAGATAAATCTCTTACTCGTAAAATCAACAGCGTTTAGGAGGTTGATAATTATGTGAGATGTTTTTACCCAATATATAACCTGGGCGTATTTGTATGGCAGTCATTTACACTTACCATCACAATACGTCGGACTAGATTTAAGGCTTCTAGAGTGGTAAAACCTAAACCTTTGGAAAAAGTTTAATTTTACAAACTGATCGCCGATTGGGTACTAAGCGAAACATCGAGATTGAAGGGATTCCATGGGCGGATTTTGTATTCCGTTTACATTACCACGAAATATTGATTGGAGACGCTTTAACGTATATATATTATTGGTCGTGGAAAAATTCTTAAACGTTCCTACCATGTCCGTCTGTTAAAGCCACGATAGAAGCCAAGCAAATTTACCTAGGATCCTGAATTTTTGCATAATGACAGCTTAGGGTCATAACCTGTTTGGAATTATAAATGGCCGAAATCGACCATGGGGTAACAAGTTTCCCATTAAGGGACTAAAGGTTTCCCGGAAAAGTATATCATAATTTTTTTTAGACGAACAATAGTTAAAATGGATGCTAAATGGGACGCACTTAATACCTCAAAAAAGAGCAAAGCTGCAGGACGTTTTGGTTCATGTGGCCCAAGAATGGAACCGCATGGTCAGAACGGGCGGTCGATATGGACATATGGGTACTCAAATTAAAACAAATATTTCAACGAATCCAAATATATATTTATTTAGTTTTGGCTGTGATAAGTGGGTCGAATTGGCAAAAAAACGGACCATTTTGCGCATTAGTTGCGTAGTGAGTGACGGTGGAGGGTCTATAAGGTTCGATCAGGCCGACTTAAACGACATTTTTAATATAATATTTCTTGCGGGGTTTTCTTAAAAAAAGCTATACGTAAAAGACTCTTGTAAAGCACCTTCAGCAAAGACAATGGCTTCGGTACCTTTGCTGCCTCCATCACAGCGCAAGTGCAACAATTTGGGCAAATCGAAACGAAGCTTCTTCAAAACCTTTGTCTTGCGGAGATCAAATTATTACCACCATAGGTATACAAAACATGGCGTCAAATTTTAATACTCTGTACAACAGTGCAGCTTAGGATAAAAAAATGGCTGGAATTCGATGCGAACGGAAAATGTCATTGGCTGGGAAAATATTGGGAAATATTAGGTTGCAATTATAATTTGTATGGTGGTTTATTAGTTCGAAATCCAATAATAGGCCTGTTGTATTGATACTCGCTTATTAGACGAGTAGGTGGTCGCTAAGGCGATAACTGCAAAACTTTAGGAGAATTTTTTGAAATTTCTTTGTATACGAGAACTGAATGGCTTAGTGCATCATAAACGGTTTAATTTCAAAATTGGTAATTTGTAGAAAAGAGATAATTTAAAAATCGCTTAAACTCACTAGAGGATTTTCTTGAATAATATTCTACCCAAAAATTCTAGTTATTCAAAACAGCCGATATTTACTACAAATTGCCTATGGTTTTCTGTTAACAAATACATTTTTATAATCTTGTTCAATGGTGTGAAGTTATTCTAAGCGAGTTGTCATTATAACACGGCTAATAATAAGATGACACACACAACTAATAGATCGGTTACAACAATGCAATATCGGTTGCGCTTGTAAAGTGTTTATAATTGAATATAGCAACAAATAATTACTCTATAAACACATCAGAATATACAGCATGGGTGGGTACGAAATTTAGCTAGCGCGTCTCACTTAATGTTGATAAACGTCCTCTGCATCACCGCACTAGGTATTTTTTAAATAAGGATAAACTTTTTTCTAATTAAGGTTCTCTGTCGAAAAAAAAATAATTTTGCAATTCTCGACACAGTGGTTGAAATTATGTATATCTTCCGAGAGCAGGACTCTCAACCAAAGAACACAGAAAATCTAAAAAAAACGTTGATTTTGAAAGCATTAATCATTGTAAAATCGTCGCATTCAAGTGAGGCTTTATTGACATAACGAATTAAGTCCGAAAACTTTGATTGAAACGCTAAAATATACTATCAAACGCGACAATAGCGATTACATTTTTAATGTGAACAAAACCTAAGGTTTTCCATATTTCAATGAGATTTCGTTTATTATCAGTAGCCACAGTTGATTTGCTTGACAAGTTTTTTTAAATTTGTTGTGGGAATAAATGAGGCGTTTGCATTTGTTTCAACAAAAACGTCGCAAGCTACATGGTTTTTTGCAATCAAATACAACATTTGTACAAAAACCAAAAATATGTCTTTAATTTTTTCTATTTTTTCTGGATCTGGCTTTAAATTTCCATCTTAGACTAAATACTTATACTTTTGATTGCTTAAACTTTTAAAACTAATCATTTACCACGACTCATTTATGCAAAGCTTAGTAAAAGCTAAATTAAAAAACAACATTTAAAGAATTTGTTTTTCATGCTTACTTCATTATATCCTTTGGACTTTAAAAATCGTCAATTCCGGCGTTTTTATTTAAAAATGTCAGTGGGTCAAATTTTACTATTAAAATCTTCAAAATGACGATACATCGTAAATATTGGTAACCCTGCCCCATAGGTCGAGATATTTACCAGTCTCTAAAGTTTGTGACTACCGAGAGTCTTCTTTCAAATCTTTTGTTTAAAGGGGTAGTAGTCGGGAATGCATTTCATCATCTATTCGTCTTTTTTAAGACAGCGTTATCGACAAACAACTCAAACACACCAATCCTGTCAAATCAAAAACATTTCCATAAACTAATGGCCAGCTATTAGCTGTCCACAAAGTTTCCCATGTGTCCTGTCGCGTCAATAATAAAGATGACTCCCGCCTAAAGTACCATTTCCCATCTTAACTAACAAAAAATCGTTTATGATAATGAACGCGGTTTTTTGTAATCTCACAAATTAAAAATTATCAAATAATTTTCTATTCCACTAAAAACAAAATACTTGTACTTTAAACAACTCCGAGTGCAGACAAATTTGAAAATATCTTCAAGCAGTTCTCACCATAATAAAATTTGTTTCAATTTAAATACACAGGATTATCCTTTTTCTCAGATGCCAAGAGTATTCTTCTTCCCAGATTAAAAATAAAACATTTATACTGATTATTTAAATATCCCATGCTCTGGAAACTGACTCCAATTTGTGTGGTTTAATATTCAAATTTGCTGTAATAACATTTTTGTGGTTTTAAGGTCATTTGCCCAAAACAAACTACGTTAACATCCTTCTCATTCTAAAATATGTTCATTTAAACTAAACGACAAGAAAGGTTAAGTCTACTCTGACATACATCTATCTTTATCTAAATTGGCATATCTTTTGTTAGGGTTCAATGGAGGGGACCATTAAAGGATGCGTGTTCCGTTCCATGCCTTTTGAAAAATTTCAAAAATGTGTCCTTTTTAGTATTGGTCCCTCATCCGAAAAGAACATTTAAATAATAATAAATCCTTTCGTTTCACAGCAAAATGCATAACAGATGGGTGTGTGCGTGCACCCGTAGGTGTGTGTGTACGCGTGTATGTAACTAAATAAACCTTTTGTAACTCAATAAATATTGACTTGTGTCTGAAAGATTTATCTTTTGTAAAAACCGTTAACTTTTCTCGAAAATGCTTTTAAGTCGAAGTGAATGGATAGATGGATAACCCCTTTGAAAGAACTCCTTCCAGATAAAATCAGAATTCTTGTCAAAATATTACTAAAGTTACACTCAGCGTGAACATGTTAGCAACTGTTGGTCTACATCCCAGTGGGAATGTATGCCAAGTCTTCTCGTTAAACACTCTCTAGAAGGTCTTTTTTTTTAATCTAATTCACATTCGTAATGCTTTCTTTGAACATAAAAAATAATCCATCACACGTTGCCGTAGCCGACAGCGTGCAAATCAACCTTGGAACATCGACTCGCTATGTATTCCAACAACTAAACTTTCACGCACCAGCCTAATGCGAATTTTTCACAAAAGCCTCGTATTAATCGCTTAAAGGACCCAAATGACTGAACAATTGAACTGGGGAATAGAAAACCAGCACAGGAACGGTGAGAAGCCAATGCATCCTGAGAGAGTGACGGTCGTTCGTGCGGATTTTGAAGCATTTTTCTTTGAGATAAAGGATATGCATTAATCGATATTTGGTTTTAAAGGGATGGCACTCCATAATGTACAGCCCACGCCACAATCGATATTTGGCGAACCTACAATAATAGATTCGTATTATATGCCGTCTCGGTGATGTCAATTGGTCTCATGGGGCCTGCAATTTGAAGTCATTAGGCTTTTTCAGGGGTACCACAATGAATCGATCTTATACGAGTACATAACATCTATAAACAATTCAAAAAGAATACTTTACAAAAATGTTATTTGTATTATTCATTCTTGGAACGATCACAATTTACAAGTTTTTCTCCAGCATCTCAGCTTTAACAGTAGCTGATTTTTTGGTGCGGTTTATGGCATGTTGGCATTATTGGACCCTATTTCTTTTGAAATAACCAAGTTGACGCCGTTACCGTAAAAGGTCCGTAATATAGCGCGATGGTACCCTAATTTCTATCGCCACAACTCGACATTATCGATATATTCGAGCTGTAGTTCCTTCAAGATGACATATAAAGGTCGACACACTCTAAAAAATTTTGACTATCACTTGGCTAAAGTTTGTGAAATTGTAGCCGCCATCCTCGATTACTGTCTTAATGGGTACTTTAAGTTGTTAGTCAACGCTAACAATTTAACTGCTTTAGTCACGAGCTTGAGGTCATACACCGACTCATTCTAAGTTGGACCAATCGCATGGGGCACTGCCAGCAAAGTCGAGAGACGATTCGGAAGATGCCATTGTCTAAACATACTGGCATAAATACATATAGAGGGTGATCCATCTAGAGGTATTTTTTCAGAACAAAAAAAAATATAAAAATTCAAATCAAGTGTGGAATCTTTATTGGTAATTTGAAATGACATTTTATGGCATTTATTTTTTAAATATACGTTCCTTAAAATGTTGGCCGCAACTACGCTTCAGGATTTCCAATCCAATATTGGATGACTCGTTTGAGCATTTCGACCGGTATAGTTTTAATGACACGCGTAATGTTGGCATCCAAAACCTGACTCGTAGCTGGTTTGCCAGCATAGACTTTAGACTTTACGTAACACCAAAGAATAATATCTGAAGGTGTGATATCACTCGATCTAAGCGGCCAACTCACCTGTCCAAAACGTGATATTAGCTGCTTTTCGAAATGACCTCTTAGTAGATCCGTTGGTTGAGCAGGTGTATGGCTAGTGGCACCGTCCTGTTGAAACCAAGTATCGTCAAGATTACGGGCTTCAATTTCAGGTAGCATAAAGATCGATATCATGGCGCGATAGCGAGCACCATTCACCGTTACGTTCCGGCCATCATCATTGTTGAAAAAATGTGCACCGATGATTCCACCAGCTTATAAACCGCACCAAACCGTGGTTTTCTCTGGGCATAATGGCACCTCTTGAACCTCTTCTTGTTGCTCTTCAATCCAAATGCGGCAATTTTGTTTATTGACTTTGCCGTTGAGCCAAAAATGGGCCTCATCACTAAACAAAATTTTGGTTGAAAACAGCGGTTCTTCCCGTTTCTCACCGAACGCTCGTTTCCGAAATACAGTTGCCAACATTTGAAGGAAATTATTTTCAAAAAATAAATGCCATAAAATATCCTTTCAAATTACCAAAAAAAGAGTCCACACTTGATTTGAATTTTTATATATATATATTTTTTTTTTGTTCTGAAAAAATACCTCTAGATGGATCACCCATTATTTCTCTCAACACCGTATAAAGGGGCAAACGGGGAAAATCTCTCCATCAGAGAGCTGAAAACCAAAACAATTTTGAACTTATTGACTAGGAGCTCATTCTATTTAAAACTGGCTTCGAACAGCTAATGCATTTTGATTAAAAATTTGTACGTGACTTAGAGATTAATCTCTTACCAGTAAAGTCACCGGCATTTATGTGGTAGAGAATCCACAACTGAAAATGTTATATGTTACAACCTAGGTTAAAACCTGAGTATACTTGTATGATAGTCGTACACACACACATAGCACAGATTCGTTGCCACAACCGATTTTTTTTAACTTAATGATTGAGGCTACATGCCCCTCGAGTATTCCATCAGTACAACCGAATGTTAGTTGGTGCTCTGGAATTTTCAGTTATTGGAACTGTAGTATCGGTGCAGCATACCAAGTCTCCGAACCTTCAGATTTAACCAAAAAGAAATAAATTTAAGTCAGAGGCACAAACTTCGGGAAGGGTTATGACGAGCAAAAAGTAGAAAATTTAGTGGATTATCTTTACTGGAAACAATTCTGGTATCGATTGGCTTAAAGTCAGTAATAATCGAATTATTTTATTTTTAAAATAAATATCATTAAAAAATTGGTTACAGCAACAAAATGTTTGCAAGATTATTGGTTGCCACAACCACCTAAATACAACTAACCTAATACCTTTTTCGCGATTCATTAGTAAGACAGATAACTAAGTTGTGCGATGATTATATTTATCATCTTGTGGTATTTCGAACCAAATATCCATTACGATTATAATCGTTTGGTGATTGCAACCGAAAGTCCTCTTTTAAAACCAAATCATTGTAGTTCCAACCGATTCCTAACTAATGTTTTCTCTGTGTGCACTAACCATCATGGAACGGCAGCCTAGAATGGCATAAATGTAAGGGCGACCGCAAAAGTAACTGGCCGAACATAAAAAGAACCGTTTTTTTGGAATTATTATTATTTATTTTTCAACATAATCTCCTTCCAACTCAATACACTTCATAAAACGTTTTTCAGGTTTTTTAATTCCATCCGAAAAATAAGATTTTTCAAGACCTTCAAAATATGCCTCAGTTTCAGCAATAACCTCGCTTTGGACGAAAATTTTTTGCCACCGAAAATTTTTTTTTTGAATTTGGAAACAAGAAATAATCAGAAGGAGCTAAATCTGGACTTTAAGGTGGATGCGGAGCAATTTCAAATCGTTATTCGGCCAGTTTTTGCTGAGTTAAAAATGCAGTGTGTGAAGGAGCATTATCTTGATGAAAAAGAACTTTAATTTTTCTAAATGCGGTGGTTTTATCATGATTTCTTCACTCAACCGATCCAATAATGCACAAAAATATTCACTATTTAAAGTTTTTCCTTTCTTTAAGATAATCAATAAATATTATACCCCTTGCATCCCAAAATACTGTGGCCATTACTTTTCCTGCTGACTAAAGAGTTTTCGCCTTCTTGGGACCACTATTACCAGCTTCTATCCATTGTTTTGACTGATCTGTGCATTCTGGGATGTAGTGATGGATCCATGTTGCATCAACAGTTATGAATCGGCGCAAAAACTCTATTGGATTACGCTGATAAATCGCTAAAAGGTCCTCGGAATTGGTCCAACGGACGATTTTTTGGGGCAAAGTCAACAAACGCGGCGGATAGTTTTCGGATAGCTTTTTCATGTGGAGTTCATCGTGTAAAATACTCCAAACTTGTTTTTCGTGTATTTTAACAATACACGTCTATCTTTAGTCACTTCATTAAATATTTTTCTAATGTTTTCAATAGTAGTAGCAGTTTTCGGTCTTCCAGATCGTTGTTCATCTTCCGTACTTGAACGACACATTTTAAATTGTTGAACCCAGGATTTCACGGTGGAGTATGATGGTGCATTATCACCATGAACAGAATCCAATTCATCTTTGATTAATTGTGGCGTATAACCCTTCATATAAAAGTGTTTAATTACCGCACGAAACTCTTTATTTTCCATTTTTCAAAAATTATAAAACTTGTTTACTTTAATCAAACCATTGTAGTAATCTAATACTTATAGATTTTTCTGTATTAACCTCTTTAAAGTCCTCTTTTCAAAAATTATACATTTTTTGCATTTGTCCTTCCAGTTTTATTTTTACTTTCATATATTATCTCTAATTTTTCAAAAAAAAAAATGAAACAAATAATTGTTTGTAGTTTGAAATTCAAATGTTTATACTTTTTAACTGCATTACTCGTGTAATTTGTACCCTAAATTTGAGCCTGTGTTATGCAGAATACTCCTACAAATCGAATGAGCTTAACTGAAGAACTGTTGGGAGTAATGTTAAGTAGATACACGATATTAATTAAAGATCGGGCAAGAAAAGTGCACCAAATTTTTTTTTATTCTACATAACTCTCAAACTCCTTAAATTCAAACTTAACATTTATTTATAGGTAGTTTCGAGTGCTTTCCAAAAAGACAAATGTCGCCCAAATCGAACAAAAGCAGTATTTTTAGCTACCATTTGAGTTTTTCCACACTCGAGGTTACCAACTTCGACACTACACCTTTTAAGTGTTCATGTCTTGAATTGTTTCCGCAAACTCGGTTGCACCTTACATCTTTTTATTTATATTTATTCAGTCTTTTATCATTTTTATGACTTGAACAGTTTTAATTCGGGTTCGAGACCTTTCTTTTTTGTTTCTTTTTCAGAATCAACGTAAACAAATTGGTGAAATGTATTGGCTTCGTTTGCCAGACAGACTGTACAGCTGCTTCTAAACCTGCCAAGGTTTTTCTTTAGCAGTCTTTAGCAACGATTACTTGTTCTTATCTTTTTACATACATCGGTTTTATCGTCTCTTACCTACGGGATTTGATTAACATTATTTTCTGAGTGTAGTCCAAAGCTCTAATCCATTTCTGCAAGTGTGTAATATTGTATTAAAGGTAAATAAATAAACCAAACGAAGTGAGGAAAATTGCAGAGAGAGGGAGAGAGCAAAAGAAAAAAATGAAAGCATCGCAAAAATGTTGTCTTTCTCTACATTTTAAATGTACAAATGTGATATGTAAACATGGTAGTAAAATGTAAATGTAGTTGTAGTTGTTCCCAACAATCATACACTCACGCACAGTTCGTTGCAGACACTACCCGCCAGGGAATGGCACTAAGTTAAAACTAGAGTGTCAAAATAACCGGGTTTTTAGAAAATCGCATCGGGTTTTTTTCAAAAACGTGTTTTAAAAAAAACCGATTGTTGGGTTTTTTTAAAAGAAAAAAAATTGGTATTAATTGACATTTCGGTTTTAGCCTAAAAATGAAAAAATTCCACAATCTCAGACTATATCAAGAAATGAGCATACATAATTCAAATCGGTGCAAAATTAGTTGTTTGACCGTCGTTATATACTGTACCAAATTTGATAGAAATCAGAAATTATATGGTTGTTTTAGAGCGGTTGGATCGGGAGGGCTCTTTGTACTAGGGCTAAATATAAATGTGCATCGCTATGACCAGTTTTATGTGATCTGATTACTGATCGGTTGTAAGAAACTGTACCAAAAGAATTGTCATAAGGAAAGGATGTAATATGTGGCTTGAAGAGCTGAAGATATAAAATCGGTTGAATCGGTATGAAAGCTGTATCTAAATTTTAACCAATTTTCTTAAAAGAGAACAGCCTCTGTCCGCTGTCCAAAAATCATGTTTCAGCCAAATTTATTGAAGATTGGTTGGAATATATGGCTCCTAAAGCCAGAAACAAAATCTGATGAAGCTTTGTGTGGGAGCTATAACTAAATCTGAAGCGATTTTGTTCAATTTCAATAGTGCTCGTCCTTGGTCCAAAAAACTTTCTTGTGCCAAATTTAATGAAGATCGGGCAAGAATTGCGAGTTGTAGATTGATTGAAAATGATAAATAGACAACAGCCAGCTGGAGAGATGGACAGACAAAGATGGTTAAATTGCATTAACTTGCTGTCCTTAGTCGAGCGGTATCCTTAAAGGTGGATCTATTCACGTACTTCGTACGTAAAATTATAAATTTTCTTTGATTTCACATTTACAACGAAAAAACCCAAAATCCCCACAGCAGAAAAGCGGGTAAACCGACTTGTCGGGTTTTAGCTATTTTTAAGAAATCGACTCGACTGTCGGTCTTGGATGTAAAATCTAGAATGTCGATTTCCGGTTAGGTTTTGGACACTCTTTTCAGAAACTGTAATACCACTAGCCCCGAAGTAAACAGTACTAGTTTCAGCTTGGGCTACCTTCTATGGTTTTAAGCTGTAAAATTTAATAAGGGCATCTCATTGGAGGTAAGCAATTCACTCCCCGTAGCATTCTACCAACTACTGCACTAGTTCTAAAATATCAGCTCTACGTATCTCGTATACTGAGATCCACGCACTAATTCCAGCGAACCAACTACTTCGGTAGTTCCAACATACCAAAACAAAAAGGAAGAACGTCGTTAATTTCACGCCAAATCTTATGTATCCTCCACCGGGAATTCGCTATTAAAGTGAACCGTATTTTAGGCCCATTGGAAACATGATTCCAACCGTATCTGTAACCTGATCCGTAATTGAATTGGTTTAGATAGATGTTTTAATTTTTGTACCCGATCCCCATTTAAATTTTTTTTCGTCCACAAAAAATATAACGTTTGTTGAGTACATACACTTTACAAATTATGCTCGTGAAAATCACGAAATATGTTTTTCAAATTAAGAAATTTGTCTTGTTCTTTTAGCCAAAGAAACTCTTCATAAGAAATAAGAAAATTACGAAATCTGTTGATGATAAAAATGATTTTTAAGAAATTTATGAAAGTTTTTTTAAGAATTGCTTTTATATTTTTTTAAGAATGTGTTCCTTAAGTTTTATGAAGTATTTTCATATTTTATATGAAATATTACAGTTTGTTCATTACACCTTTTTATAATTTTAATTACAATTTTTTAGAATAAACATAAAATTCCTTCATAAAAACTAAACATATTTGAACATGAAAATACTAACGAAATAATATGAAACATTTTCGTGAAATAGTTTATTTGGTTTGTTTATATTTATTCTCTCTCTTTATAATTTTTATTACTTGAACGTTGATCTTGAACGTTAAAAAAATAGTGAAATGTATTGGCTATGGTTTCTCTTAATTCACAAATCAAATTACTTATAAAGGGTGGCGCAAAACTACCGTTGTGGTTACCTTGTGGTTAGAATAATAATGTGGAATATTTTTAGCTTTAGTATGAAAAATTATATTCCGCAAGTGGCGGCGCACACTCGTGCTCTTTCCTGTACATTCTGCATAACTTTTAGTAAAATTTCCGGTGTTATGGCTTAAATTTCAAGTCGAATGGTTTGTTTTGGTTGTGGTATGGTCGCTGGCTTATTTACGTATACCCTTTCTTTCAAATAACAACAAAAAAATGTTCTGGCGCTGTTAAATCCGGTGAACGTGGGGCCAATTGAAGTCGTTTCTGCGCGAAATAATTCGTTCGCCAAAGAAGTCCCGAAACAGAGTCATTGTGTCCCTTGCAGTGTGGGCTGTGGTTTCATGTTGTTGGAACGATGGTGTATGGTTTTCTACAGCTGGCCTCAAAAAATTGTGCAGCATCGTTCGTAACCGTAGCTGAGGCGCCATGTGCATTTTCAAAAAAATATGAACCAATGATCCTTTCAGGCGATACAGTTAAGTGGGTGTATTTTAATTGTTGCTGATGAACTGTACTTCAATTCTCCGTAGCCCATATCCAGCAATTTTGTTTGTTTACTAAATCATTCAATTGTAAATGGGCTTCATCGCTCATTATCAAATTGCTAATGAAATCGGAATTTTCTTCAGCTTTTTGTCGGAATGAAATGGTATAATCAAGGCGTTGTTGGTAGTCTATTGGCTTCAATTCTTGCACAAGCTGAACTTTATACGGGAACATGGGCAATGTGGCCAAAATCCTCTGAACGGAACTCGGCGATAGCCCTAGAATATTTAGAATGTTTTCTTGTTGATGTTTCTGGACTGTTCTGCACAATATCCACATTATATCCACATGGATATTTTCGTCTGTTTTTGCCCGAACGTCGTCTTTCGGTTCATAAAGGTGTCTTACAGTACCATGTTGTCGAAAATTTTCAACCAACCATTAAAAAGCGACGATAAAAACGCTGCATCAAAACAATTGACTCTTGATTTTTAAATAAAATTAAATAATTGATGATCGCTGTTCTGTTGTGTACAGTTCCATTTCAAATTCCCCAAGTTTGCTTCACAAAAAATAAAAAATATAAATAAATTTAAAAAGTTGTTAGATATCAAACCACAACGGTAGGTTTACGCTCCTTGTACATTTATTTGAATGCGAATTACGCTTTAACGTATGCACAGGCACAAAATTATGTTCTTAAAAATGACGAATTGTTTTTTTATAAAGACATTTCATATAAAATAAGAATATTTTCGAAAAACATATGAAGCAAAAACTACGAAATTTATACGAAAATTCGAAATTTATACGAAAATGTTCCTTTAAATTATGAATATTTTTTGTACAAAATTAAAACTTTTCATAAAATATTCAAAGGAAAAGTAACAAAACTTTTAAGATCCCGGTTCGTAATTTCTTAAAAACTTCGTCAGAAATTGTTCAAAAAACTTTTTCAATAATATGAAGAACGAACGAACAACATAACAAGAAAAATGTTTCCTAAATACGTGTAGTTACAAACATTATTCTTTCAGTGTACTAAAAGACTTTTAAAGCATTAAATCCCTTAACGAGAATCCTTTTACCCGATTGGCCCGATTCGCACAGCCATCAACGTTTTAAAATCAAACTACAATGGTTGATCTTTTGAATGTGACTGCAGAATTATCGCAAAAAATCAAGACTCCAAAGGATAAATTCTCTTTTTTATTTGCTCGAATAACAGGGAACTTTTTGTTTAGTGGTCTTCCCTTTTTTGTTAGTGTGATCAAGCGAAACTCTCTTTGAGATTTTAAGAAGAAAAAAAACATTTTCAATAAAAAAAAATTCTTACTAACTGGACTAGTCCTCGCATTACTTGGGACTAGTGCAATAGTTCGCACGCATAGTTTCACTATACCAGTAGTGTTGAGAGGAAATTGACTTCCAAGAGTCGACTAGCCTACTAGTGACAATCGACTACATAAAAACTGGCGGGTAATGCAAATACGCACACACACACGTACACATATCCAACAAAGATCCTGTTTGATTGGGAGTCGTTTACACACACATACTACGAATTACATGCCATAGAAAACGATGGCCTTTGTGCGTGTTGGGCGAAAGGTTATTCGTTTCTTCCTTTACATATCATCATCGTCATCATTCGCTCATGTTGCCGGCTTACGAGCAGCAAAGTTAATAGAACATTTTACATTTTATATGTATGAACAACTTAAGTGTTGTTGATTGTGTTGTTGCTACTACTACGACTACTACTGTTGGTGTTGTTGCTACTACTACTACCACTACGACTATTACTGTTGGTGTTGCTCTTACTGTGTGTTTGCTGTGCCGTCTGTGGTTGCGTTGCGCATTATAGCCCATTTTAGCTAAAGTATCACGTTTTCCTTTCACTGTTTTGTTATCCTTTAAGTGTACCCAACAAACCAGTCCCTAAGCGTAATATAACTAAATTGGAGAATACACTTACTACTAACAAATTTCTACAACTTTTCTTAAACATACATCATTTGAACCCATAGATTTCGTAACAAAGAAAAATAAACACAAAGTCGTCAACTATACGCTGCTTGCTTCACACAAGAAACAAAAAAACCCAAAGTCGCTGCGACGTATATGATGTGCCGTTATTTGTACACGTGCATTTTGTTTTCTTTGTTAAAGTTCTCAGTTGTTTTGTTCATGTTGAATTGTAAAGTTGGAGTAACAAAAAAGTGAAAATTAAAGAGAAGTAAAAAAGTGAATAAATTAAAGAGAAGTAAAAAAGTGAAGAAATAAAGTTTGTAAAAGTAAAATAAAATATATAGAACTATAAAAAAATGTCTTACAAATTTGACATTTCCAAGCCTGTTTAAAGCTTATATTTCTAAGCTTGTTCAAAGCTTACATTTGTAAGCTTGTTCAAAGCTTACATTTCTAAGCTTGTTCAAAGCTTACATTTCTAAGCTTATTGTATATTATAGACTAGCAAGCTTATAACAGGGTTCAATTTTGTTTATTATATAATTGTTACCAAGCGTATAACTATAGTTTTCACTAACGTTTTCTAAGCTTAAGGCTTATGATAGTAAGTTTGTTACAAGTTATTTCTAAATGGTTTTGGTTTGTTGGGTATCCTTTCTTTTCACTTCTACAAACATCTGTATTTGGTGTGTGCGAGCATTGGTATTTATGGATGTTTCGGTGCTCCTGCTGTCGTCGTACGATTTTATTAGAAATAAAATGTACAAGTATTATTTCACGTGTCCTTCTGCATATTCAGGTGGTTTTTCTTGGTCTCTATTGCGAGAGTGAGGCAAACGTTCTATTGTCTTTCGATTGCTTAACAAGAAAATACATATATTGTGCACAAATTCAATATGTTTTCGAAGGATGTTGTATTGAACGTGTACATACGTGTATAGATAAACGTACGCATGTTTGTTTATGCTTTAGTTATAAATCCCATTTATTATTATTATTACTTTTTATTTTCCCATTAAACTTTTGTTTATTACGTTTTTTTCTATCCGTGCTAGGTGGCCTTTTGGGTTGTTGGCTTTGATTGAGTTTTCAAAATGAAATGGTAGCCTACTTTTATCACATACACACAGAAAGAAAGTCAGTTGGAACAACAAAATTTCTGTAAGACAAGACAAATTTCACTAATGTTGTCCTTACAAATCAACCCACCCTATGCATGCAACCTTGAAATCAGTAAGTGAATCCATAGGTGCCACAATTTTATGTTTAATCAAAAAATACTTACAATTTTCATATGGCACTGATTGTCATTTTAAGATACTCACGCAGTGTCTATGTCCATTTGATTTTTCTTTTATTAAAACTCAGTGTTTTAAACCTAGAATGATTCATTAAAGTGTCATGAAACCCTCCATGATTATACCAATATGAGCGTTTTTTAACTATCAAAATGATCCCCATTTCGAGCGTTCGTTTATGACTCATATAAGGGTAATAAATATGACTATCTCAACCTTTTAGGATCCATACGAACACCCAAAATTATACTATTTAAAGTCTTATTATGCTCTTTAAAGTCTTAAAAAGAAAATATTCTGAGCACTTATTGAATGGTTTAATATTTTTGCATTTGAATTATAAAAAACATTTTGTGAGCATTGTAAAGCGTGGTCCAATTAAAACGCACGATGTTAATTGTTAAAAAAACAAAAAGTTTTTTGAGAATTATCTTAATATTTGTCATTATGGTAGAAGGATCTATGACAATTATGTGTGAAAGAAAAAATCGGCCTAATGCTCGCCATGGCTTCGGTGGTCCATGATGTCAATGACTCTCAGGTATAATGGAGGTATAATGTCTTTAATGTGCCGATTTTTCTCATCCTTTAGCTCTTGAATTGTTCTTGTCTTATTAACTTACACTTTTTCTTTTAAATATTCCCAAGGAAAAAATTCCAACGGTATGAAATCACATGAATGTGGCGACTATTTAACATCGTCACAAAGTGAGACAACACGGCCATTGAATTTCTCGCGCCACAGAGCCGTTGTTTCGTTGGCTGTGTGGCTAGTGTCTCATCCTGTTGAAACCACATATCGTCCAGATCCATATTCTTAATTTTTGGCCTCAAGAAGTCCGTTATCATCTCGAGATAGCGAACACCATTCACGGTAACTGCTTGACCGATCTCATTTTCGAAGAAGTATTAGAACGGTCCGATGACGCCGTCAGCCCATAAACCGCTCCGAACAGTCACTCTTTGTGGATGCATCGGCTTTTCAACAATCACTCGTGGATTCTTATTTGCTCAAATGCGACAATTGTGTTATTAACGAATCCAGCATGATTGACTCATTTAGTCAATCATGCTGACCAAAAAAATCACAAAGTACACGAAATCCATTTAAAATTTATTTAATAGGCTTTAACACGCTGCTCAGTTGTATACCTATCCATGGCTAAATTTGTCATACATTTAAACAAAGAAATGTCAAACTTAGATGGGCTAAAAACTTGACGTTATAGTGTGACTCACAATTAACATCGCGCTTTATGGCTGGACCACCCTTTATATGTCCCCATAAAAAGGAGACATTAGCTGAGATTTAAAATGAGATTTCTTTGATTTCTCGCAAATATGATAAAATAGAAGGAGTTTTGTAGAAGAGTCGAAATCATCGATCGTAGTCAAGAATCGAATTCTCGAGTCTATATTTACCAAAACTCTACAGTCCAGTTTTTAAATCGTTGTAATATTGCGTTCAAAATATGACTAAGTTCGGATTTAATGTTTGGCCTGTAGTTCGGCAACTTTAGAAACCATGGGTTGTTGGTGGTTCGTAACGGTCCATGGAAAGAGCTACAGTAGACTAAGGTGGACCAATACGTACCAATGACAATAGCGCAAAATTACTTTGAGATCGTTTCTTTTTTGCGACCTTTACTTTGAGAAAAACGATAAATGTACAGACGGACGTTGCCTAATACATGAGGTAGTGCGTCTTAATCGATCGATATAATTAACAAGGGTCTAGCTCATTTCATTATAGATGTTACAAAATTCAGCACTAAGGCATAACACCCTGTTTTAGAATCCTCTTTTAGAATCAGCCAATAAATTCAAAAACTACGCTGTAATATATTTTCAAAGACCCATATAAAGTACTTGGCGAATATTTCCAGGTATTCCAAAGAAAATTACTCAAGTCAAGGTAATGGATGTCAAAATGGTGTTACGTATCCAACTTGTCCAAACAACATCTCAAATATTGATGCTCTGTTTGTTCGACCCTAGGAATAAATAGGGTACAGCGGAATGTGTGTTTGTTATCCCCGGCAATCGGCTCAAATATTTGTGCCCACTCACTTTACTTTTTAGTCCTTTTTCGGCATGCTATTGTTGCTCGTTTTTTCTCTTTTTTTATTTTTCTAAACTTGTAAATACCAACAATGTTGCTGTTGTTTGTTTTTTAGCTTGTTTTTGGATGAGGTCCTTTTTCACTCGCTGTTGTTTTTTTCCTCCCTTTTTGCCTGTTACTAATGCAGGCCACAGCTGCAGGGGGTTTTCCTGGTGAATGTAAATAGCTCTGTATGGGCGAAAGAATGCTCCTTTTTTGTCCTGTTTTTCTTTGCTTGGGTTTTCAATAGTCGTTGTTGTTTTTTTCAAATTGTTTAAAGGATATATTTATGTGTGTATGTTGTTTTACTAGTTAACTCGTTTTTATTATTAGATTATTAGGTTCGTTTTAATGAAATTTTCTCTTTCTTTTGTTCAGATTTTCAGGACTTGTTTTTTTTGTTGAAAAGAAATTCTTATTGTATCCCCGGGGATTTTTTTGGGATTCTGCGTCGGATTTTTGGACAAAACGTATTTAATACATAAGTTATACTAGTGCATTGTATAATTTAGTCAATTTAAAAAATAGTATAATATCCCTCACGGCTCTGGTATACTGAAGACTCGTCGCCTCATCTATTTAATGCATCTAGAGGAAATAAGCATCAAATCTGAAGCGGCCTATGTACATGGGCTAGATCAAAACATGAAGTGCAATGGTCCAGCATCGTTAGGGTTGTTTATATTCTCACAGAAAACAGTTTCGTTGTCAAAACCGAATTTATTTGCCAAGCAAATAATTGAGGTTGCATGTACTATCAAGCTTTTATGAGTGCAACCGAATGTAAGTAAATACACTGAAATCTTCACTAAATATAACTAAATAAATCGGTTGAAGTGACAAAGTAGATAACTATAAAAAATTAAAATGATATTTGAATTTTAGATTAAATTTAAAAATGTTATCAGGATTTGAAGCTTCAATTAAAGGTTCAAAAGTCCATACAAAAATTAGTCAAAGCAAGATACTTATTATAATTTCCGGAGGAAGATATAATTATCGGAGGAAGATGTATCTTAATTTCCAATCCGACGATATGAATTTAAAAGAAACCTTGAAATTTCGCTGTACTACACGATGAAAAAAAGTATGGTTGGGGTAACAATATTCAAAAAGCATCATACTATTGTTGGTTATATGGTTGTAGCACAGACATATTACTATCTTCACAGCAATAGTATGTTTCACACACAACCATACAATGTTCACCACAACAATATAAGGGTCCTCACAAAAACAGATTTATTCACACACAACCATACTATGAACCCCCCAACCATATTATTATTCACACTCAACCATACTATAATCCCCAAAACTATAGTATGATCATCATAATCATAGTGTGTTTAACATACAACCATAGCATGATTCTCACAACCATATTATGACTCACACACAACAATACTATGATCCCCAAAACTTTATCTAAGAATTGTGTTAAGATGTTAATCAACAATAGAGATTTTTTTTAAGTAAATTCTGTAAAAATACATTAAACTCTTAATAATAGGAATGATTTATGTAATAGTAGCAAAAAATCATTTACTAACAATATTTCAGTTTTACTAATCCAAAGTAGTTTGTTTTGAAAAAAAATAATTGACATATAAAAAGTACTCTTATTGTGTAAGATTCGTAACAATAACGTTGCAAATTTAAAAAAAATACGATATTGCCAGCATGATTGCCGTAATCATATTAGTGTTGAAATAAAACACAAAAAGCAATACTTTTGTCGCTCCAACCATATTTAGTTGTTGCTACAACCATATTTTCATTTTTAAAATTGGCAACAATACTATTGTTACATTTCAACATAATTAATATTACCGCAATCATTTTAGTGTCAAAATAAAATTCAAACAAGTAAGTAAGTGCTATAGTCGGGCGTGGCCGACTCTATGATACCCGCACCACTATAAATGTGATTAAGTCTCCTGTTAATCGAAAGCACTCGTCGCTATTTCTATCTGTATCTATCACGCAAGCACTAAGCCTTTATACCCCATACCACTATGTGGTGAGGGTATAACAATTATAGTTGGTCCACATTTTCATACCTTGTGTTCGGACCCTGTGCCCTCCCACGGACGAGATAAATCATTTGGCTTGACATATTTAAAGTCCTGAGGCAATTCCCTGTCATTTGAGGGGTCACACTAAAATCCGGGTAAACCGAAATTTTGGACCCTCCTAATGGACCCTGGGGCCCAAACAGGTCGAATTTTTTTCTGTATTTAAAATTGTAAGATAATTTCCTTTCATTTAAGGGGTCACACTTATATTTAAAATCATGGGTCCATTTTTTGGGTTCTGAAGGCCCCGTAGGTCCGAGAGGCGGGTCCAACTATTTTTTAACATTTTGTGGTCAGTTCTACATCGAATGGCATATTTTTTTAATTTGTTGACCAATACACGCGACATCAACTGGATTTGGACCAAATCCGGGAGTTCCTTTGTATGGGGGGTCTATCAGAAAGTGCTCCGATTTGGACCAAATTCAATAGCGTCCGTCCTTGTCCCAATATATTACCACATGCCAAGTTTCATCAATATCGGTGCATAAATGCGACCTGTACTTTGATTACAAGAATAGATGGACATCTTTACATCCAGCCAGCCGACCAGCCAGCCAGCCGCCCAGCCAGCCAGACAGACATGGCTAGATCGACTCAAAATGTAATTCTGAGCAACTTTCTCTCTGGTCCCGGTATTCTAACTCGATTCCTTCGATGTGTTACAAACGCAAGCACTAAGCCATTATACCCCATACCACTATGTGGTGCGGGTATAAAAACAATACTATGGTTGCGACGACCATACTTTTATTGCAGATAACATGGAATTGTTGCCATGACCATGTAGTAACCATATCTTTTCTCTGCATGTACCTTTTTTTCTGTACTGCTTTTTATTTGATATTTGCAATTTAATTATTGCTAAGATGTGCTGTTGTTGATTATAAATATGAAATAATTTGTTGTCATAACTATTTGCTGGTTGCATTGAACAGTCCTATACTAATATATTAGTTGCAACAATAGGCGGTTCTGGCAATCAATAGTTTAGTCTTCATTCGGTTTATGTGACCGAACAGTAAGATGTCTGTACCATAATATTGTCATATCAGTTTCCATCATCATTATTAACATTTGGTGGTTAACACTAAAAGTCTTTTCGTCCAACAGAAATTCTGTAGTTCGAACTGATTTCTAGCTGGCATTTTCTCTGTGAGGGTCTATCGTTATAGGCTGTGCCTAATTTAATTAATATAGCTTCTTATTAGTTGCATGCAGCACTGACTGGGCATACCTTAAGAGCGACCTTTGTATGGATCCAATATCAAAACGTGGATCAATGTAAACCAATTTTGGAAACATTGCTCAATTGGCTTAGACTTAGGGTATGTTAACACCTTAATTAATTATAATGCCACATTGTATGGACTAATTTGTCAAGTAAATACCAATCTCAAAATATTAGCTGTTAAAGAGATATAAAAACCCAATGTAGGTGATTTCCTTCAAAGCATTTTATGCATACAATTTCAGTTCTGTCTGGCTATTGCGCAGTTTTAAGTCCGACGTTGAAAACGTTTAAACCAGGACTACGTTTCCAAATGTTAGTTTAAAAGTGCAAGTAGTTTGATCTCGGCAATCCTAAATATTCTTAATATGTCT
The DNA here is from genome assembly GCA_963513945.1 of Hydrotaea diabolus. Classification (NCBI taxonomy): domain Eukaryota; kingdom Metazoa; phylum Arthropoda; class Insecta; order Diptera; family Muscidae; genus Hydrotaea; species Hydrotaea diabolus. The sequence goes on along the minus strand of OY740717.1, from coordinate 168,399,276 downwards.
TAGATGAGATTTTAACTCCGAGAGGTTGCTCGCGCTTAAGATATTTTAAACTAAGAAAGTCGAAGCAGAACTCGAATTGTAAGAATTCAAATAATTTTTAAAATATAATCTTAAATTTGGCCAATTACTTTGACTTTCAAAGTTAGATTAACATTAATTTTTATTCTTATACTCAGGTGTATGTTTGGCGTTTGCAAAATGGGTCGCTATACGCTTGAACAAATTGGAAAATATTAAAAACTTACTTCCAAAATAGTATGGCTTTAACGCAAGCTAAAGAAAATTTACGTGGAAAATGTTCGAGACGAGATCGGCCTTCAGTTCAGTTTGTGAGGCGAATGCATGAAAATGGAATGTTATTGGACAAATCAACCCGATTGCGTTTTATCATAGCTGCTGTGGCTGAGAATGTCCTAGAGCATCCATCAACATCAACTAGTCATTATTCTGAGGACATCTTTGAGAAGAATTTTGCATAAAGATCTCAATATGAAGGCTTATTACGTTGAATTGGTCCAAGCCCTGAAGCTTCATGACCATCCGATGCTGTAGATTGTTTGGCAAGTGTTAAAGAATTTTACCAAAGAATCGTTTGAATCGGCTGTAAAAAAAGTACTGATAATTTTTTTCCAAATTTCTGGTTTATTATTTATTTATTGGAAAGGTTAAACTTTGTCATTTTATAATGAAACACCATCCGATACGATTTCCCTTTGTCTAATGGGCTGAAGATTGTTTGGCAGAAGGTAAAGAATTTTACCGAAAAATCGAGTTTTTAGATTAAGCTTATTTTCATCTCGGTGGCTATGTCCATAAGGAAAATAGCCGCATATGGGATTCAGAGAACCCACACGTGACTATTAAGAAGCCAATGCATCCACAATGAGTCACCATTTTTCTTTGAAAATGAGCAATGAGCCGTCATTACCGCCAACGGTGAGCGTTACTGCGCCACGCTCAAAGAATTTTTGTTTCCAAAAATTCAAGAATGACATGGACGACATTTGGTTTCCACAAGACGGGGCGACATGTCACACAGCCAACGATACCATCAGTATTTTACGCACTGTTTTTAAAAATCGCCTTGGAGCTGTGATTGGAGACCTTTGTATTATTTTCTGTCAGAAGCCATAAGGGATAAATGTTCCGCAAAGCATTCAAGTACAAAACATTAAATCGAAGTTGTCATTGAAGACATTCGACCCAAAACAATCCAAAAAGTAATAAAAAATTGGCTTGATCGGATGAGGTACTGCCGAGGCAGTTGTTGTAGTCATATGAATGCTATTGTGTTCCAGTATTTAATAAAAAAGTTCAACCTTTCCCATGAAATCAGAAATTTGAAAAAGTTATCATTTCAATTTTAAAATTCAAATTTAAAATGTTAAATCGCCCACGCTTTACAAATTCCATAATGAAGAGTTGATTGAACATTATTTAATAATATTCCACTTTTCCAAATTTAATAGAATTTTATTTGAAACAATTTTAATACGAATGTCATCAACAGATATCCGCGAAAGGCCAATCAAAAGGATTCATCCTTCTTTAATAACAACTCTTTCCGTTACCCTTTGAACACTGTCATATTTAGCAAATAGAAAAATGTCAAATACTTCGCCAGCACAGCGGGTCGCGACGTATGCCAAACGACTGAACAATGTATCATCGTCAGGCGGGGAAAAGTTTATATGAGGGAGGAGAGGTGGAACGGCTTTGGTTTTAGCAATGATGATGGTAATGGCGCTGTTAAACTTTGATTTCCGCACAGCGTGACAGTAAAACGGCATGTTTGAATGCTATTTAAACTGCTGCCCATCGCAACAATACAGAAAATATGACTTTGGTGTGGCTATTGCAGTGATACAATGAATACACAGAGAAAAAAATTAGTTGGAAATCGATTGAAGCTACAAAAATTCCATTGTAAAAGAATAATTTTCAAATGTTTATAATCGTAATGGTTATTCGGTTCGACATGCCACAAGATGATACATATTATGATACACACAACTAATTGATCGGTCATATCAATGAATCCCGGAAAAGTTGTTTAGTTGACACAACCACGAGTTGTATAGTTTAAACAATTAATGGTGTTGATAACTAAAAATTTATCATAACCAATAACGGGTTGTTGAATAGTAATTTTTTGAACTATCTAATCCAATCGTTTAATTAAATTTTTCAGTAAAAACATCCGTCATATTTTCCAATTTTTCTTCGATATGACCCTCCCTATTTTTTATAGTACGTCAAGTGTGTTGGCAAACATATCTTTGCCTCTGAAGAAAATTTTAAATTTTTCATTGAACAAGTGCGGCAGAAAAAATTAGTTGAAATCGGTTGGAGCTACTAAAATTACGTTTTCATTGAACAAGTGCGGCAGTAATAAATTAGTTGAAATTGGTTGAAAAAAAATAATTTTGGTTGCAGTCACCAAGTCTAAAGTATTTTCGGTTCAACATACGAGTATCACAAGATGATAAATGAGATCATCGTATTGTAGATGCAACTTATTGATCGGTGATACCAATAAAACCCGGACAAGTTGTTTAGTCGTATACAACTGTTGGTTGTAGCAACCAATAGTTTAGCCAAAATTTTGTTGTCGTTACCCAATATTGTTATTTATGTATGTTTTTGTTTTGTTTACATATCTTCGGTCTTTTATCATTATTATGACTTGGTGGAAATGATATTGAGCTATGAAGATTGCTCTTCGCACAGTTCGAAGACTACACGCAAAGGGTAATTCTCAATTATCATAATGAGAAGAATGAAGAAAAACCTTGGCGGGTTTAGAAACAGATGTACAGTCTGCCTGGCAACCGTAGCCAATACATTCACCATTTTTTTAAGTCGATTCTGAAAAGGAAACAATAAAAAGGTCTAGAGCCAGAATAAAAACTGTTTAAGTCTTAATTAGTATTTATGGTTGATCAATCTTGAGGTATTTTTTTCAAAAAGGTTTTTTTTCACAGACTACGCATGAGTTGTGTTAAACTTTATTTTTTTTTTCTTTTGCAGTATTGCTTGCCATTTTATCATGGAAAGACTTACATCGCGAAAACCGCGTTTTGGTGAGGTTAATGGACTGGTGGAATCATCGGTCCATAAATGCCGGAACGTAACCGTGAATGCTGCTCGCTATCGCGCCATGTTATAGGACTTTTTTCTACATGAAATTGAAACCCGTAATCTTGACGACATTTGGTTTTAACAGTGCGATGCCAATTGCCATGGATCTATTAAGAAGTCATTTCGAAGAGCAGCTAGCTTCACGTTTTGAACCGGTAAGTTGGCCGTCTAGATCACACCTTTACATTTTTTTCTAAGGCTATGTAAAGTCCAAAGTTTATGCTGACAAACCAGCTACAAATCTGGTTTTTGAAGCCAACATTACGCGTGTCATTAAGGACATACCGGTCGAAATGCTTGAACGGGTCATCCAAAATTGGACCCTCCGAAGAGGGTAAAGTTGCGGCCAACATTTGAAGGAAAATATATTCAAAAAATTAATGGCATTAAATGTCCTTTCATATGTTCAAAAAAAGAGTCCACACTTGACTGGAATTTATGTATTTTTTTATTTTGAAAAAAATACCTCTAGATTAATCACCCGTTATTCAAAACCTTTATCATAACCAAAAGCAAAAACTATCATATTTTCTCCGATTCCTTGACATAACCCACCCTATGCCTATTAGTGCTTCAAGGTAAATAAGGAGCCAGTTTTTTGTCTCTACTAAAAAATTAAAAAAATTTCGTTAAACATTTTTTTCGCCATCCATTTTCCTTTCCTTTCTACCTTTCTAGCGGGACCACTAGGAACGTGTATATCCCTCAGCTTGATCCGACGATGACTTGCAGTTCCTTATGTTATTAATCTGAGAAGATTGAATACTTAACATTATAGTTGCCAAAGCCTTTTCATCCTGAACCGTAAATCTTCGTAACTCGTCCGGACCATTTGGTTTTATTGAATCCCCAGAAACGACGCCACATAACTCATTATGGATTAGCTCATTCCATGTATCATAATTGCTGGAATTCAGCTTTTCGATCTGAAACATTGAACTCATCTTAAATTTCTTGATTCTTGATTATTCTTTATATTCCGCTTTTAGCTCGTCCTGGGCCCATAACCTGTCGGTTTTTCTGTAACTCCTCGCACACCAAATCTTGAGAATAATTCAAATCCAGATTTTATATCAAAAGGAACCAAAATGACAAACGTTTTATTTCCAGAACAATTTTCACAGTAATGACAGGAAAACAATATTATTTATCTATATTACTATTTTACAAAAAGCAAAGCCTCCTATGTGAAGTATTTGTATTAAAACAACAAACAGTACATTTTCAACAGCATGTGGACTTTTAAATCCAAAACTTCTTTTATGGAGTTTCCGATTTTTCGTATTTTCTAGCGATACAATTACTGAACGTTACAGAGCTCCAACTATCATTCGGTTGTAGTGATGGTACACTCGAGGTGTGAATCTGTTCTCTCTGTGTGAGGTTCGGATACTTTGCATGGTTTACCGAAACTTTAGTTTCAATGACTGAATATGACAAAGCACAAACTAACATTCGGTTGTACTGATGGAAAGCTCGAGGTGCATTCAACCTCAATCATTCGGTTGGCAAAATATTCAGTTGCTGCAACGAATCTCTTCTCTGTGCGCAGAAAATCGTTCGCTTGTGCACTGAACTTGTCCATGAAAGTTAAAACCAAGTTTTTTAAAAAACTGCTCATTATTCAAATAACAAAATAAATATTTAAAAATCTTTTATTAAAAAAACTGAATAAAAAATCAATTGGTATCTCGTCCAGAATACACAAAATTTAAACATCAATTGGTAATGCCAATCGCTTTTACAGAGTACGTATAACCAAAAATCTATAACAACATTCAATACATGTACAAATTTAGTTCCAATAATCATCTTAATTAGTAAGGGTTACCAATACTTTGTCTCCTTAACCGATAGTGACAGTTCCCTTTGAAAATCAACATTCGGTTATAGTGATCCAATACATGGTAAATCATTTGGGTGTGGTTAACTGACTTTGTAGTTGGGACCGACTTCGTACTAGGTACTGAACATTTTAGTGAACGAACTAACATTTAGTCGTGCTGGTGGAATGCCTTGACTAGTGTCAGGCTTTAAAACACTTTTAATTTTACCATTTTATTTAACATTTCAATTTCAATATTTCAGTAGCTAGAATTTCACCGCCGACCCTGTCAACTCCTGAGTGGTTCGGCCAAACTTGTATTTCGAACCGACTTCGTTTTATGTACTGAACTTGACTAGCGTTTCAGTCAGTCTAAAAAGGCTATAAAAACATTTAATTTTAGCATTGTATTTAATATTTTAATTTCCAGATTTCAGCTTTCAGCTTTCCCGACGACCTTGTTACCTCCAGTGCCAAACCTCACCATTAGGAGGTTTCCCCTTTTCACCCGCTGAGTGTGTCGCCGCGTCATCAAACAAACAAAAGTTGCTGCCATGAGCACACTTTCCGCCCGTATTGCTGCACGCTTCCGCGACCTTTTTTTTGTCGGGAGGACGATACTGTAGGCAATTTTCAAATCATACTTTATTAATTATTAAGAAAATGTTGCTTAATTTTTAAACATAACACAGATTTCTATCATACAACTGTTGTGCTGTCTGACAGAGATGAAGGCGTGCGACTCAAGGCGTTATGTCGGTAGAGGGGTATGGCGGCGAAGAGGGTATTGAGGTGTGGAACAATTTTTGGTGGACGTTTGGCGGTCTGGTTGGTTTGGAGCTGCTTTACAAATCATTTTGTTTAGCAATCGTGAGATTTACGTTTATACACTCTCCCTCTCACTGTGTGGCTGACTGACGTTTGGTATGACGTGTATTATATTACGTTCCCTTATCTTCTTAGAAAACATCAGCGATTGTTCTTTTTTGCTGGGTAGGGATGACCAATTTGTTTAAAGGAATAATGCTTTCAAGCTTTAAATTTAATTATTTACTTGAGTCGAAATGTAAGGGGCGAAAATGGGGGACAGAACAAGCTGAAATATGTTTATTTAGGATTTCGTTTGATAAATTGGTTAGAAATTGAATTTAAACGAATGGACGAGTGGAAGAAAAGCCCAAAAGTACAAAAATGATGAATTTGCAAAAAAAAAAAGAAAATTACAGAAATTACAACTTTCGAGTATGTTTTAGACCCAATTTTTTTAATTGATTACTAATTTGCTTAAAGAGAGAACAAACATAAACTAAATTAACGTTTTCTTAAGAAAATCCCCAAAAAAGGACGTAGTCGAGAACAAAATCTCATTATTCAACAAAAGCAAAGAACTTGCTAAGACGTCAGCAGAAAAAAGTTATGGTCTCGTTTGTCTAACTGTGCCTCTCAGATTGGATCTTATTCAATTGTGCTATCGCATTGATTTAATATTCAATATTTGATTTATCTCGCATACGCCACACCACGTTTGAAACGTTAATTCGATTTTATTAGGCTTTTCATCAATATCGTATTTGATTAAAAGCTTACACAGCACAGTGGCGGCACTTATGATTCGCTTTTGAAATTAGTCATAAAACTTAGAAAGTAGGGATAATTGATTTTTAAGTACCAGATACAACACCCATTACATTAAAGCGATGACAGTTTAAGGAGATTTTAGAAAAAAAAAAAAATTTTACATTCGTAGATTGAAAACTTAGGCACCAAACAAGAGGGTGGTTAACCTTTAAGGGTCAATGCCATTTCTTGCTACCATTCAGACCATTGTTGACGTTTGGAATGGTCAAGAGGCTTTAGTTCTTGAGTCGATTGCACCTTGTTAGCGTGTTAAAGCAAGTCTTTATGTATAGGATGATCCATCTAGAGGTAATTTTTCAAAAGAAAAAATATAAAAATTCAAATCATACAAATTTTGTTCAGTGGTAAGGTCCATTTCTGGCTCAACGGCAAAGTCAATAAACAAAATTGCCGCATTTGGGCTGAAGAGCAACAAGAAGAGGTTCGCGAGGTGCCATTATACCCAAAGAAAACCACGGTTTGGTGCGGTTTATAATGCTCGCTGGTGGAATCATCGGTTTATATTTTTTCAAAAATGATAGCCGGAACGTAACCGTGAATGGTGCTCGCTATCGCGCCATGATATCGGCCTTTATGCTACCTGAAATTTAAGCCCGTAATCTTGACGGCACTTGGATCTATTGCTCAAACAATGGATCTATTGAGAGGTCATTTCGAAAAGCAGGTAATTTCACGTTTTGGACTGGTGAGTTGGCCGCCTCGATCGAGTGATATCACACCTTTAGACATTTTTCTGTGGCGTTACATAAAGTCCAAAGTCTATGCTGACAAACCAGCTACGATTCAGGTTTTGGAAGCCAACGTTACGCGTGTCATTAAAGCCACGCCGGTCGAAATTCTCGAACGAGTCATCCAAAATTGGATCCTCAGAATGGAAACCCTGAGGCATAGTTGCGGCCAACATTTTAAGGAAAGTATAGTCAAAAAATAAATGCCATAAAATGTCTTGTTGCCAATATTGATTCCACACTTGATTTAAATTTTTAAAATTTTGTTTTTGTTCTGAAAAAAATACCTCTAGATGGATCACCCTATACATAGAAAATACAAAGAAAATGCCGACTTAAAATTGGGACTTTCGGCGTTTTAGAGAAAGTTACTTTTTCATTAAGACTATTGAAAGTTAAATTAGGGCGTTTTCATAAAATTCGCCAAGTCACCAAAATATAAATCGCCAAAAGTCTTCGATCTCACTCACCATATTTCGCAAAAAATCGCCAAACTTAAAAACCCTGCGTCGCACTCTGCAAAAACTCCCTTATAAGAAAAAACAAAAACAAGAGAGAAAACAAGACATTAATCGTACCTTTGGAGGTACAGCATGAAAAGGGAAATCCCACGCATAGAGGTAAACGAGTAAAAATTCCCACTTATAGAGGTAAATATTTAAAAATCAAGTTTCCCTCAAAGAGGTTCAAACTCCAGCATAACGAGATTATTTTTTATTTTTTTTTTTTGCTCAAAGTGTGCAGGGACCGCCGAAACTGTTTCACTTATGGAGGATTACCACTTATCCAGGTTCGACTGTAATATTTTTTTTTAAAAAATTAAAATGATTTGATTATTGCTGACTTTATGCCAAAATCATGCATCATCAAAAAGACCAAGTTTAATTTACATATACCCTCAACCAACAAGACAATTACTTAAAGTGAAGAGAACCAGGGATATGACAGATACTAGATGGGGGTGTAGCTAGATTTCCAATTTTCTGTTGTCGAGCTAATCTACCAATAAATTAACAGCCACTAGTTATACCCTCTATAATGAGCTAAAGTATATTATTATTCTGTTCTGCAACACTTTGAATAATGTTCGGAGACCTTTAATATATATATTATATAGTGTAGTAAAATTCTAAGACGATCTAGCTATGCACAGACGGACGAACACATCTACGGATGGACGATCTATCTGTCTTATTGATACCATGGGCAAAATACTTAAGCGCATTCTGTACAACAAAAGAATTGTTGAGAATAAAAGGGTGTTATCGTAACACCAGTACGGATTTAGGAAGTCACGTTCTTTCATAGACGCAGTCAAATCTGTAGTCGATATCGCAACGGATGCTATATCTGATAAACGCTTTAAATGAGGCTCTAAACAGTATTGTGCAATAGTTGCAGTTGATGTAAAGTCCTAAGTGAAATGAAGGCACCTAAATACGTTCTGGATATGATCACGAGTTACGAAGGCGAAGCTGTTTGTTACGTGACAGCCGGTGTTCCTTTAGGGATCGGTTCTAGGCCCACTACTGTAGAATATCATGTACGACGAGGTCCTAAGACTATCACTCCAGCAGGGTACCGAAATAATAGGCTTTGCGGACGACATTGCCATTGTTACTGTCGCGAGGCATATCTATCATCTAGAAGAAAATGGAAACAACGCTATACACCGAGTGCTTACGAGATTAGAAACCGCTGGCCTAGAGTTGGCTGACCCCGAACCAGAAGTGGCACTATTTAGTAGCAGAAAAAAATGGAGTTTATAGGCAAAAGCTTTGAAGACCATTATACTCGTTCTTCGCACTCTCTCAGCTTTTAAATTAAAAATATAAATTACGCGAGTCCAAAAGGCAGCACGAATTCAATTCGCACTAGCCAGGATATCGGTGGCTCCAAAGCAGCTAGTAGGAAACTACTAAGGACAGTCGTTAACTCTGAAATCTTCCATGCAGCTCCTGTATGGGCAGACGCGATGCCGAGGAAGGAAGTCAGAAGATAACCTCTATTTACCAATTGAGTGCCTGCGAACAATATGTGGATTCTGGACAGCCGCTTTTGTTATAGCTGGGATGATGCCGATCGACGCAAGGTTTGATCAACGTTAAGGGTCGCTCGTACACACAGAGAGCACAACCGAATTGTTTTGCCAACCGAATGATAAAGGTTTGATGCACCTCAGGTATTTTATTAGTACAACAAATGTTAGTGGATACTGTGTAATTTTCAGTTATTAGAACTGTGTTATCGGTGCAAAATACCAAGTATCTGAACCTTTAGAAGAGGTTTTTTGGATTTAAAAATCCACAAACTTCTTCAACGAAAAAAATATAACAATTTTAGTCAGAGGAAAAAAACAGTTTGAACTGTTTTTTGATAGGGATGGTCATGACGAGAAAAAAGGGAAAAGATGATGGATGTTTTTTACTGGAAACAAAATTGATTAATCAAAAGTAAAAGTACAATTATTTTGTTTTAAAAAAAAATACCATTTAACAACCCTTTTTTGGTTATGATGATGTTTTAGTTATCATCACCAAAAATTAGTTACTACAACAAAATGTTTGCCATACGATTGGTTGCCACAACCACCAGCTGTCGCAACAACCATTTTCGCGTTTCATTGGTATGACCATTAGGCCGGGTCGAATTTGTTTCGCATAAAGCGGATAGCAAAAGCGAAAACTACAGAAAATTCTAAGAAAATTTTGCCAAGAAACCATGGGTCTAAAATTAATTCCCAGTTCGCGCAGAGCGACTTTAGATTTTGAGGTCATACTTATTAAATTGTACTCAAAAACCTACATATAGTTTTAAAAATAACAGCATGCCATGCAATTAATGCAATAATAGCAGGCTTTTGTAACTTATTTGTTTTTTTACGTGGCTGAGCAAAAAACAACAAAAAAAACGCAATCGTACGGTACTCTTACCACACAAGTGGTCTGCGTTGAATAAACAATAGTGTGTTCTAAATAATTTTTTTCAAGTTTTAAATAGTTTTCGATTAATAAATTATAATGGAAACGTCTGGAATGTCAGTTGATTCCACCAATTTTGAAATTGATACAATTTCAATGAACTCCGGGTCTTGTGTTCTTCCCAGTCTGAATATTGGCTTGCCAAGAGATTTAAGTGATCTAAATCTACCAAGTAATCGTGACGTATTAAATTACTATTTATTTTTACGCGTGGCTGAGCAAAAACAACAAAAAAAGCAATCGTACCGCAATCTTAACATACAAGTGGCAAAAAAAATTTGGAAAATTTGGAATAAACTAAACATTCCGCACAGCACAGTGAGAGGAAGCTAACCATTCCCGAATTCGAGGCGATTGCTGTTGACCAACAATCAACAATGCCGCCAACTAGTCTTGATCCAACTTTTTTTCCTGGCTCAACAAATATGGATGTTGAATCAGAGGTAATGTTTGCCATGCCAACTGCAAGAGATCAAAGTTCGTCGAAAACAAAAATTAATACCAAAAGGTACGAAACACCTCATTTCGCTATGGCGTGCGATAGGTTTGGAATCGGTAATAGGGTTGCTTCTTTTTTGGCCACATCGCTTTTCAAAGATATTGACTTTAAAGATGAAAATGGGGAACCAATAATTATGGACAAATCTAAAGTTTCACGTGAAAGAAAGAAATGTAGGGATTCTCTTCGAAGAAAGCAACACAATGACTGTGATCTGGTAGCCTTCTCCTTTGATGGCAGAAAAAACAACTCTCTGACGAGCGAAGAAGAAAATGGAAGATATCATCCGAGAATGGTAAAAGAATCACACTTAGTGGTTCTTAAAGAGCCTGAGAGCAGATTGTTGGGTTACGTAAAAGTCGACGCCGAGGACGCTAAAACAAAACACAGGCAATTGTGCGAGTTCCTTATAGAACAAAATATGTCCCTTGAGAGACTGATTGGAATTTGCTGTGATGGAGAAGCAACAAACACAGGTTCTGAAAATTGAATTTTAAGGAGACTCGAAGTCATGTTGAATAGACCATTGCACTGGTTTGTTTGTTTATTACACTTTAATGAACTTCCACTTCGTCACTTGTTCTCCGCATTGGAAAAGTCCACTACAAGCGGACCCATTTTCCAGCTTATTCTTTTTCTGTGTGTAGTACAGGGTGGGCCAGAAATTACCATGGGGTTAAAAACTTTAATAACATTTTCGTTTATTAACATTTTCAGCATTTTCGTTTTAGAGAATTTTCCATAACATCTTTCAAAATTTGTTTCTGTAGCGTTCGAATTTCTGCAACAGTATTGACCTTGAGTTGAAGGATTGTCTCAGGCTTGTTCAAATATACTCGCTTCTTCCAATAACCCCAAAGAAAATAGTTGGGTGTTGACAAATCTGGCGATCGCGCTGGCCAAATAATTTTCGAATTCCTGGAAATTATTCGCTCTCCAAAAATTTGATTTAAAAGTGCCATTGTGTCTCGGACAGTGGGGGCAGTAGCTCCGTCCACATCTCAGGTCTGTTTTCAAGAGCAGGACGTAAAAAATTGTCTATCATAAACCGATACCGCTCTGCATTTACGGTTACAGCACTCCCATCTTCATTCTCGAAGAAGTAAGGGCCAATGATATTTGCAGATGTGATCCCACACCATACTGTACACCTTGGATTTCAGAACCCCAGAACCTTCAGTACTGCTTATTAGCAAAGCCATTCAAATGAAAATGAGCTTTACCACTCATCACTTTCCGTTAAAATAATTGATCGCTGATTTAAATAATAAAATTCTATCACTGCGGTTCTTTGTTCAGTTTTGAATCTCTCTACTATTTATACTCCTAGTGTTATTTATATAATCTGAAAAAATAAGAAATATATGTGACGCGCAAAATATAAAGGGATCTAAGGTTTAAAACCAGTTTTGTTCAGGAGAGCTATTTTAAAGATTAGGTCCCTTTCTATTTGCGCTTAGAATCGTCGACTTCACTTTCATAAAACGCACATATCTCTGGGAGGGAACACTTTTGGGGCATGGGACCGGTCTCATTCGATGCTCAGATGTTGCCCAAATAAAAAAAAGGTGAAAAGTTGATGAAAAGTTTTGTTCAGGAGAGCCATTTTAAAGATTAGGTCCCTTTCTATTTGCGCTTAGAGTCGTCGACTTCACTTTCATAAAACGCGCATATCTCTGGGAGAGAACACTTTTGGAGCATAGGATCGGTCTCATTCGATGCTCAGATGTTGTCCACATCAAAGAAGAATAAAAATGAAAATTGATTTTTTACCCTTAGGTCCCTTTTTCTATGCACATATATAAACGAAAAAGTTATTAAATTTGTAAACCCCATGGTAACTATTGGCCCACCCTGTACTTCGCTCGCTTAAGTTATTTTAGCATTTCAACATTCCTAAAAGTCGTCTATTACATTTCCAGACTGCCTCTCGGTATTCATCTCTTACAATTTATTGATTTAAAATTATCACCACATCGCGTTTACCCTTTGGCTTAAATTCATTAACATTGATTGCGCGGAAATATTTTCATTGATTTTCGCCATGGACACCGAATGATGAAGAACGAACTTTAACATTTTCGCTCACATTTGCTCAAGAAACTTAAATCTTGTTAAGGCATTTTGAGTCCTACCACTTCACTTTCGTACTTTCTTTTTTTGATTTCACTGATTTGCACAATTCGTTTTAATTGTTGTTCAATTCAAATCAACCCAAAGCACGTGCCAACACTTCACTTCAGTTCAGTTTCGTTCAGTTCGATTGCGATTCTGATATTGGATTTAGATTAAAAGTTTTGGTTTGATTAGGATTTTGATTTGCGTTTTCATTTGATTTATTGCTTATTAAGGCTGAGTAGAAGTGGTAAATGAAAGTTAACACCCACACAAATAGCCTGCAGCATACATATATGTATATGCCGATAGATATTTTCTTGATTGTGTGTGTGTGCAGTAAGGATACTTTAAGCGTTGTCTGTGGTAGTGGATTGTGGGTGTGTTAAGTGTCGACTTCAAATGTGCATACGTTTGTTTGGGTGAGCAGTTTTTGCAAAAGGCATACATTAAACTCAAATTAAGTGTTAATAGACCACATAATGTTTCGATATTTTGCCAAGTCAACAGGTCTACAAACTTACACACGCAAACACTTCTTAGGGAACATTTGTAGGTATGAATATTCGTCCGTATATTATCCTTAACTACTCCTTTAATTAAGGGTTACATTTCGAATTTTATGCTTTCACTATGGAAGATTTATTGAAAAAATCCATTAAAGACATTTAATCAAATAGAAAACTAATAAATATTTAATCACTTGGAAGCAGGTGGGGCTATTTTTTAATTAATAAGAACCAAAATTGTACCAGCTGCAGTTGAAACAAAATCATAAAAATACGTTTAAAAGTTTATAATAATATATTAAGTTGAATCATGATGTAAAATAGGTTTTTTTTATTTTTTTCTAAAAATGTTCTTTTTTTGATCCCGATACTACCTAAACCAAAAATAGATACGAGTATTTCTTTTTTAAAATCAATATTTTAGCAACCAAACAAGAAATCGTAAAACAAGTAAAAAAAAGGACGATTCACGCCTCCTTCTAGAGTTTTAGCATGGTCGGACTTTATACTTCTAGAGCAGGGGGCACTAATTTCGTTGGGGCTATATGAAAACGCTCTAAACACAGAGAATAGATTCGTTGCCAAAATCGAATATTTTTGCCAACCGAATGATTAGGGTTGCATTCACCTCGAGTATGCCATCAGTACTACCAAATGTTAGTTGCTGCTCTGTAACGTAACTCAGTAATTGTAACTAAAGTATCGGTAAAAAAACGAAGAATCCGAACCTCCAAAAAAGAAAATTTATATTTAAATGTCCAAAAAGTTCATACTTGTTTTACGAAAAAAATATTAATTTTGAGCAGAGGCAAAAAATGTTATCTTATACTATAGGGTGATCCATCTAGAAGTATTTTTTCAGAACTAAAAAATATAAAAATTCAAATCAAGTGTGAAATCTTTATTGGTAATTTGAAAGGACATTTTATGGCATTTATTTATTAAATATATAATTGCTTTCAAATGTTGGCCGCAACTACGCCTCAGGGTTTCCATTCTGAGGGTCTAATTTTGGATGACCCGTTCGATCATTTCTACCGGTATGGCTTTAATGACACGCGTAATGTTGGCTTCCAAAACCTGAATCGTAGCTGGTTTGCCAGCATAGACTTTAGACTTTACGTAACCCCAAAAAAATGTCTATAGGTGTGATATCACTCGATCTAAGCGGCCAACTCACCAGTCCAAAACGTGTAATTAGCTGCTTTTCGAAATGACCTCTCATTACATCCATTGTTTGAGAAGCTGTTGGCAAGTGGCATCGACCTGTTGAAACCAAGTGTTGTCAACATTACGGGCTTCAATTTCAGGTAGCATAAAGATCGATATCATGGCGCGCTAGCGAGCACTATTTACAGTTACGTTCCGGCCATCATCATTTTTAAAAAAAAATATGCACCGATGATTCCACCAGCTTATAAACCGCACCAAACCGAGGTTTTCTCCGGGTAAAATGCCACCTCTTGATCCTCTTCTTGTTGCTCTTCAGCCCAAAAGCGGCAATTTTGTTTATTGACTTTGCCGTTGAGCCAGAGATGGGCCTCATCACTGAACAAAATTTTGGTCGAAAACAGCGGAACTTCGCGTTTCTTACCAAACGCTTATTTTCATAATACAGTTGCTAACATTTGAAGTTGCTTACATTTACAACACACACACACGTTGTAAAAGAAATCTATTGATGGCTCTCGATGTGGAGTCTCAGTTGAGGTGGCAAGAGTGAGTTGTTTTTTCGTGGGCAATTGTGTGAAGAAAACTTGAAAAGTAAGGTTTACAACAGTAGTTCTCATTCGTTTGGGGAGAGTCTGGCCTTATAGAGTTCGGTTTTATTTTCAACAATTGCTGCAAAGCTTTCTGAAGAGGGTTGTCACGGAACCGAAATCATGATAAAAGCAGTGTGCAGCCACGAAAATCAATGTCACTTTGCCATTTTGTTAAAAACTTGTCTTCTATTTAAATATAGATGCAAGAGGTCTTGAGCCGGTTCATCCCTTTTCAATGTGGAAATTATTTTCAAAAAATAAATGCCATAAAATGTCCATTCAAATTACCAATAAAGATTCCACACTTGATTTAAATTTTTTAATTTTTTTTGTTCTGAAAAAATACCTCTAGTTGGATCATCCTGGGTGGTTCAATTTTAAGGCCGACGTTGAGTGTGAACCACACCTAAACGTCAAGTTTTTTTCTGCATTTGATATTTCTCAATTTCAGACTAACTCAATTTGAACCATGGAAAGATACACAAGCGAGCAACGCGTTAAAGTTATTCCAGCTTCAGACAACACTGGATAATCAATTTTCGAAGAAAATCATCTTCAGTGATGAGGCACATTTTTACCTTAATAGATTCGTCAATAGAAGTCAACAGAAGAATTGCCGCATTTGGGTGAATGATAATTCATGAGTGATTGTCAAAAAAAAGAGTGACTGTTTGGTGCGGTTTATGGGCTGGCGGCATTATCGGCTCGTATTTTTTCCAAAATGAGGCCGATCAGTCAGTTACTGTGAATGGTGTTCACTATCGTAACTTTGTATGGTCCGAATTGGAAGATATGGATGTGAACGATATGTGGTTTCAACAGGACGGTGCCACTTGCCACACAGCTAACAAAACAATGGCTCTTTTGCGCGACAAATCAACTTCGGCCCTTAAAATTTAACCACCCTTTGCATGAAGTTTTCTTAAGCTTTGGGAGGGTCATGTCGAGGAAAAACAGGTAAATTTAAGGGAAACATTTTTACTGAATAAATTAAATTAAACGATTTGCTTTAAGCAGTAATAGAGGATTATGTTCGCTTTTGGTTATGATAAAAGTTTAGATATCATCACAAATACTCGGTTGCAACAGCGAAATTTTGGCAAAACTATTGGTTGCCACAAACTACAGTATATTTTATTGCGTTTCATTGGTATGACCGATCAATTAGTTGCGCCTACAAAACGATGATCATATTAAACATCTTATCATCGAACCGAATATTCATTACAGTTATAAACATTTGGTGATTGCAACCGAAATTCTTTTTTTTTCAACATTTTTTTGTTTGTGTGTATGCTTTATTTTAACTATATGTGACGCGCAAAATAGAAAGGGACCTAAGGGTAAAAAACAGTTTTGTTCAGGAGAGCCATTTTAAAGATTTAAATACGTGTATCTTTGGTGTACCATCACTTTCATAAAACGCGCATATCTCTGGGAGGGAACACTTTCGAGGCATGGGATCGGTCTCATTCGATGCTCAGATGTTGTCCACATCAAAAAAAGAAAAAAAAATGAAAATTGATTTTTTTACCCTTAGGTCCCTTTCTCTATGCGCTGTCACATATCTGTTTAACGGCAGAAATTTCAATTCGAAAGCTAATTTACATTGAGGCTATATCAAAAGATGGACTTATATGGTCAAGCTTTGGTAGAACTGGATAGAAGTCGCTCATAACCCACTAGTCAATGCGGTAGAACCTCAAATCGGCCGGGACCTTTGTGTGGGCTATTCGAAAACATGGACCGATATAGTCCAATTTCTTTCCGGGTACCTACAGTCCTTGTACGATGCTCTATGCCTTACTTTATGTGTGTGTGATATTCTTAAACATGGACCAAGATGGTCCAATTTTACGAAGGATAATTATTTTTCACTCATAACGTATCATGCAATATTTGAGCGCAATCGTGTCAATTTTTTTTGATTTCTAAAGCTATAGGATTCAAATTGAGAAAAACCTTTGAGTACTTAAGCAAGTATCGGTAGGGACCATTTTTAAAAGTCGTCCTTGGCCCATACCTAAATAATGTACCAAGTTTCTTCGAAATTGGTTTTTAATTTTGACCTGTTCTTAGATAACAATAAAAGAGGGAAAGACTGGACAGACATCGTTTAATTAAATTAGAAATCGATTGTGATTCTAAACATTCCTTTAAGATGTTACAAACATCAGCACTAAGTCATAATATCCTAATACCCAAAGTGTGGTGTAGGATATTAAAAACCAAAAATCGGAAAATTAAATTGTATTAATAAAGACCTAAATTAGTCTCGGTTGTATTACAGTATTTTCGATGATGAAAATGTATCAAAAGAGTACAATTGTATTAATTTTTGCTTCCCTATGGTGCTTATTAAAATTTAATTAAATTCATTTAAAAAATTCCTTTTTAGAACAGAGAGAGCATTAATGGGCTCATCAGACTATCTGTTTCTAATTTTATTTATAAAGTGACTAGTTGTAGAGGTTTTCCCACAAGGAATTCCCGGGAGAAAAACTCTACTTGTAAAGATCCAAAAAAATTGGCAAATGTTATCCTCTTGAAATGAAGATTATTGATATGATTTTAAGCAAATATAAAAATATTACTGCTTTAGCTTGCTGTATTCGTGAGATAGTCTAGTTTTAAAACTAAATAGAAAATGGAATTTTCCTTTAATATCATTCTTGATTTTATACTTTATGTAGAAGTAAAAAAAATTCAAGTTAAAAATCGCAAATTATCGAAGCGAATTTAAGAAAATACAGTTTGAAATTTAAAATTGAAAAATACGATTTGAAATTGAATTATTGGGAATCGAAAAATTGATAATGAGAAAATGTAAATGGATATTGAGTTATTGAACGTGTTTTCATACTTTTGTACGAAAATATAAAAATATATTGTTTACAGTAAACTATAGACAATTTGCAATAAAACCATTCAATTCTAGACTGATTTTATCCATTTACAATCTCAAACACCTTAAGCCAACCTCATGTAATATTCAGAATCCTATCTTATTTCTTTTGACTTCCATTGAACTTTCAACTGACACACAGGCAGACGGACGGACATGAATATTTTACTACCTTCGCTATTTGACATTCATGTTCAGTATACGCGGAAAAAAAAAATTTTAACTCTGATTAAAATATATACATATTGAGTTGAAACGATTTTTCAAAAATGGTCCGATAAATAAATTCGCACAATCAGCGCACAAAATTGTAAGTCGTTTATTGAATATTAACTAAATAAACCAATTGTTTTCCTTTATTAAGAATATATAAATAAAAAAATTGGAATATTACCGAAAATAATTGTACGTCTATTTTCAAGAATATTTCCACAAACAGAGAACAGATTCGTGGCTACAAACGATTTTTTTTGCCAACCTTATGATTAAGGCACCTCGAGAATGTCATTAGTACTCGTACGAGTACAACCAAATGTTAGTTGGTGCTCTGTAGTGTACAGTAGTTTTTACTGAAGTTTCGGTAAAAAGAATGAAGAATTCGAACCTCCAGAAAAGAATTTTTGGATCTTAAAGTCCACACGACGCACTAGCTTAACGAGCAAGTTTTAAATTTTCAGTAGAGTTAAAAAAGTTTTCTTATATACTTGAAGTACTATTAAGCATATGGAGTGTCATGTCGGGGAAAAAGAGAAACATATGATGGAAGATTTTTACTGATTAAATTAGATTAAATTAGCAATAATAATAGGATTAATTTCGCTTTTGGTTATGATGAAAGTTTAGATGTCAATACTCAGTTACAACCAAAAAATGTTGGTAAAACTATTTCTATAAAAATTGGCAGTCAAAGCATAGTGCAGGTAGGCATACCAATTCAAAAATAATATTGACGATTAGTATAAGGTTATCGGCAAATCGCCTTGTGTGTTACAAAATCCTTACTTTAATATTACTTAAATCATCGGACACACTTAAGAGCGGGCAGCTTTGTATATTAAACGAGAATCGCTGAAAGTAGTATTTTTCACCGAACAAATCGAACACAATGAAGATATCTTCGCAATTATTTTATGTTAATCTTTTTTTAGTTTTAAATGGAAAGAAATTTTGCAACCAAACCCCTTCCATTCGTATATGCATGAATTCTGTGAATCATAAAAGTTGCACCCAATAAAAAATTATGAATAACAAATAAAAAAATGGTAGCTCATTCTGGTAATAATAATTAATTAAAAAAAAATTAGTTGGGTGCTATTTTTCGATTCTTTGAATTCAGTTAAAACTTTTAACAACTCAGCAGAAATATTATTTGACTGATTCAAGTTTTTTAACAACTTTTTTAGTACAAAAAATTTGCTTATTATTTGTATAGTTTAAATAGATCGCAAAAAAAGAATATTTATAAAAAAAAACTTTTTAGTTGAAATTTTCAGCTTGTTATTTTTTAAACAGATTTACTCTGGAACACCGCTACCAAATTATACAAATTTATTTTGAAAATTAGTCATCGATTCTAGCAACTTTTAGATATGACTTGGTGAATTTTTGGGACACATTATCTTCCATATGTCCGAAATCATTTTCAAATGTTAATGCCATGCAATACCAAAAAAATATACAGTACGACCTCGGTAATCCGAACTTCGCTAATCCGAATTATCCAGTAATCCCAACTTCGTTTTCACTTTACTACATACTCTATAATCCGCATTGATTTTATTTTGTAATCCGAATTGACATTAAAATATGTTATTAATAAACATTATTTAAAAAGTATGTCATAGTTCGAGCGCACTCTAATTTTGCTGAATTCAATCTTCATTGCACGTTCAGTAAAAATAAGACACTTTTTTTTAAGAAGAAAACCTCATCAATACTTTTGTATTTTCTAAAAATCTCTTATCAATTCTCAATAAACTACAGTTCACTGTTGTTTTTATTGTTTATGACCTCCAAAGTTCGAACTTCGCTAATTCGAATTATCCAGTAATCCGAATTATGTTTTCCCTGTACTACATACTCTATAATTCGAATCGATTGTATTTAGTAATCCGAATTAACATTAAAATATGTTAAGTTATTAATAAACATTATTTAAAAAGTGTGTCATAGTTCGAGCGCAGTCTAATTTTGCTGAATTCAATCTTCATTACGCGTTCAGTAAAAAGACATATTTTTTTAAGAAGCAAACCACATCAATACTTCTGTATTTCTAAAAATCTCTTATAAATTCTCAATAAACTACAGTTTATTATTGTTTTTATTTTTTGTTAACGTTCGTCATAATAAGTTATTTTTGTTTCTTAACATTGTTTTTTTTTTAAAAAATAACATTTTTTGGTTTTAAAAATGGGAAATGTTATACCTCGAGTTTAAATATAAAATGTGTACTATTTAAACATTATTTTTACTGTGAACAATCATTTGTGACATACTTATACATATAAATTGTAATAACTATGTATAGTGAAACCTTTTGAAAACACGTGATCACAAAAGTATACAATAATCCAAATTTTCAATTATCCGTATTATGGTCTGCAATCAATTATTCGGATTAACGAGGTCTTACTGTAATTGAATTTATTTTTTTTTATTTTTACAATTTGAATTGGCTTTTGAATTCGAATATGAACTGATGTATTTTACGTTTAAATTTTTTGTTTCCAGAATGATATAAGCTGATATATTTTGCGACATTGCGAAAGGCTTGCAAAGTTATTCAGTTAATATCAAAGATTTTTTTTTATAAATTCTTAAATTTATAAATCTCCAAAACTCTATCCTCATTAAAATCATAGCATGTACTACCAAACTGTTAACATAATTTAAATTATAAAGATTAATATAATAACTAACAATTATTTATTGAAAACTTTAACACAAAAATATATTATTTACCCTTAAAATTTGATTGCAGAATGTCACAGTTCACAAGTTTAAAAATAATATTGTATTTAGGTACTCGTATGTTTTCAGAAAAACACAAACCTTATTGTGGGCTTAAATCAATTTCCACTTCAATATATTTTGTTTATTCTTTAAAACACGCACAAAGCACTAACAATTAAAATTTCTTTTTAAAAATATATTTTTTTTAATAATTTCATTCACATTAAAGAAAAACGGTTTATTTTTTAATTCAATTCTTATATATTTTATTTTTAATTTTAATTTTTTTTTTGTGTATTTCAATTTGATATTTTTTTATTTTAATTTAAGCATTTTCACTTTTCATTTATTTTAACCATTTATTTTCAAATAGTTAACAAGAAATCCCAAACCGTTTATTTTTCCCGCAGAGATCCTTCACGTGCGAATGTCGCGCAGCAACTGTTGTATCGCCACAAATGCAGCATCCTTAAATACCCGAAAAATCCTCCGGTTGCTGGCTGCTACGGCTGTCGTTTTTAGTTTTGGTAAAGCAGTGATTCTTCCTTCCATTCATTCATCAGGCTGGCGGCCAAACCAGCCAGCCGCCAGCCAGTCATTCATACAGGTGCGTACGTAAGCAGAGGCAGAGGCACAGCCAGTCAACATGACCAACATTCATTCATAACCCAACATCAAAACAATGTGAGTGGATTGTATTTCGTTTTGTTCGTTCCACAAAAGTTATAAAATTATAGGACAAGCTACGGGGAAAAAGGCCTTAAATGTTGGTGAAGACTTTATTTGGTTTAAGAATTGGCTAAATTGTCTCTAAGGTACAAATATAAGGTAAATAGTTTTTAACCTATTAATGCCTAAACACGCCACACCAAGAAGCTTTTGGCCAAAGTAGCTGCCTGTTTTATAAAACAAATGCATAATTCGTCTCGCTCAACAACGAACGATATACATAATCAATGTTGCCAATTTGTCGGTTTTCTGTCAAATCTCGCGCTTTTTATTTGCTCATCGCGGGGAAAATACTTTTAGAATAGCAAAAAATGTCATTCATGTCAAATCACAACCGACGACATCGTCCTGCGTTTACATTATAGGGTTCTTTATATCAGGTGATCAATCAAGAGGTATTTTTTTTTAAATTAAAAAAATTTAAGTAAAGTGTGAAATCTTTATTGTTCATTCAAAAGGACTTTTGTGACATTTATTTTTTGAATATAATTTCCTTCAAATGCTGGCCGCAACTACGCTCCAGGGTGGCCATTCTGAGGGTCCAATTATGGATTACTCGTTCGAGCATTTCGACCGGTATGACGTTAATGACACGCGAGTTACGTCCTGACCCCTTCACTAAACATAAGTTCTAAGTACATATAGTGTAACTATAATTTAATTTCTATATATGTGGCGAAATACAAAAGTATGAAATGATATTTGACACTTTTGTTTTCGTTCCCACATTCCAGTCGAGGATTCAATGCAGCGTAAGCATAAACATCTCGCAACATTGAATGCCTCACTGGCACAATATATATTTTTTGAATTTAGTCTTAAGACCACAGCTAAGAAATAAAGTACAACAAAGCTGAAGTTTTGTATTGTGTCTTATTTTTTATTTCTCAAGTTTATTTCTCCAAAGAGAAATTCAACTTCGTTACTGGCGCAGTCGGTACTGCTTATATCTAAAGAAATAAACAGTAAAAAAAAGAACAACTGCATTAAATAAAAATAATTAAGTAAAAAGTTAAAAAAATTGAAGTGAAAGATTAAAAGTGAACACAAATTAATACAGAAAGAAAATAAACGAATGCCAAAAAGGAACACCATATTCGACAGCAATAGAAATATGGAAGAGGAATTGATCTCGAAACGGTCATTAAAAAACAAGAAGATGTAATCCTGCAGCTACATCAACAATTAGAACAACAGCAACAACAGATGCATCAACAACTACAGCAACAACAAGAACAGATGCAACAACTAGTAGAAGAGCAACAACAGCAGTTACATCAACATGCACAACATCAACAAGTACAACAGCAAGATCAATCTCTCCGATTTGAATTGAACATGACTCCAAAAGATGTGTTGGAACAGTTCCGCAGATTGAAGCCTTTGGACAAAAACCACAACCCAAGGTCTTTCATAAGATCTGTCGAATCAACGATGACACTATGTGGAGACAATCATCAGCTATTAAAGTATGGTCTTGAAATTGTCGTTAACGAAAAGATTTTGGGCGAAATTGGACGCTGTACTAGAGAGCTGGACTACGATGCAACATGGCCTCAAATTAAGGAAAAAATACTGCTACAATCTCAACCAAAGAAAACGTATGCCGAAATATTCAACTCCTGCAGGCAAATAAAGGTTAGTAATCTGGAAGAATTATTTAAGCACTTCGTTGATGCTAAGTATGAAATAAGTGAATTGTATCAAGTAGATATAAGAAAACCAAGAATTTATGAACCAACTAACGTTGATAGAGATCTTGTGGATTTGCTCCTCGAGAAAATCGATGGACATGTTAGAGCCCACATTTCAGAACATGAAACTCTTCAGGACATAGTGACTAAATATACTAAACTCAGATTATTAGACGATAGAAGGGCTATAGATTATAGACATCGGAAGACTACTGATCGAAAAAGTCAGGGAAATTTTAATAACACTTCTAATGAAAGCAAAAGTTATAGCCGAAATTCGGACCCTAGGTTTCAGAAACCTACCAATAACACTTACGGACATTCACAACAGGCTACCAATAATGAGAATGCAACTTCTTTCAATAATAGGAAGCAACCGAATTACAATCGGACAAATCAAAATAGATGGTATTCACGACAGAATGAAGGAAATAATTCACAGGGCAATGTTAAGTCGGAACAAAGTAAAATGTCGACTCAAACTATAAAAAATTCCGGTCAATATGCTATGGATTTAGACAATATTCAGCAAGATGAAAATTTTATCATAGAGGCCCAAATGGACAACTGCCCATAGTTAAACTTACAATTATGGATCAGGTCATAAACTGTCTAATAGACACAGGTTCGACATGTAGTATAATATCTCCGAGTTCATTTAAAAATGTTATAGCTGAGAAAACAGGTCAAAATTTTTACTTTAGGACGTTGAACGGAGTTACAGAAATAAATAGACAAATGAAAACTCCATACCCCGATGAATTTCAAATAGATGGCTGCATTACTTGGATGGTCCATGATTTGATAGGAAAAAGATATAATGCCATAATTGGGCAGGACATTTTACGGCAGCTAAAAGTTAAGATAAATTTTGAAGGCAATTTTATGGAAGTGAACCACATTAGGATATGTTTCAATGTGTATCCTTTTGATATATTTAATGAGTGTACCTTAGAATCGATTCCGAGTCCTATTGTTAATCTAATCAACCATAAAAATTTGAATAATGAGGAAAATAGATCAATTTCAAAATTATTGAAAAGATACAGCAAGCTTTTTTACATAGAAGGTGACGATTTAACATTCACTCATGAAATAGAACATAAAATAGTTACGACGACGGAAAGGCCTATATATTCTAAAATATACAGATACCCAAGGGTACATGAGCAAGAAATTGAACGTCAGATTAGCGGAATGTTGAAGCAGGGAATAATAACGGAAAGTTCCTCGCCGTATAACAGCCCACTTTGGATTGTTCCAAAAAAGGAAGATAATTCCGGGATCAAAAAGTGGCGCATTGTTATTGACTATAGGAACCTGAATAATAACACCATTGCTGACAAATACCCAATTCCTAATATAGACTCTATATTAGATAAATTGGGGAAATCTCAGTATTTTTCCACGATAGATCTGGCAAAGGGTTTTCATCAAATCATGGTAAAACCTGAGCATAGACGGAAAACAGCATTTTCCACTCCCTTTGGTCATTATGAGTTTGTACGAATGCCATTCGGGCTCAAAAATGCACCGGCTACCTTCCAACGATTGATGAATTCAGTTTTAAGGAAATATATTATCCGTATATGTGTGGTCTATTTGGATGATATACTGGTATTCAGTTCATCCTTACAGGAGCACATAGATAGCTTGAACAAAATTTTCTCCACTCTTGAAGAAGCGGGTCTTAAGATCCAAGTAGATAAATGCCACTTTTTGGCAAAGGAGACTGCTTATTTGGAACATATTTTAACTCCTGAAAGATTAAAACCAAATAGGGCGAAAATCGATGCAATTGTCAATTTAAAATTGCCCACTAACCAAAAACTTTAATTAAGTCATTTTTGGGAATGACTGGATATTACAGAAAATTTATGAGAATCTATGCAGATATTGCATACCCAATGATTTCTTATCTGAAAAAAGATAAACGGGTGAACCCCAATGACCCAAATTATATCACATCGTTTGATAAATTAAAACGATTAATCACGGAACATCCTATACTGAGGTTCCCAGACTTTAATAAAAGATTCAAACTTACTACTGACGCTAGTAATTTCGCGTTGGGTGCAGTTCTTTCTCAAGAAGGACACCCAATTAGTTTTGCTTCAAGGACCCTTAATGATCATGAGAAGAATTATTCGGCCATTGAAAAAGAACTTCTTGCAGTAGTGTGGGGTGTAAAATACTTTAGACCATACTTGTATGGCAGAGAATTTGATTTACATACTGACCACCAGCCACTAAAGTGGTTGCAAATAAAAAATTCTGCTAGGGATATAAACCCAAGACTGCAGAGATGGCTTATTCAATTGGGTGAATACGATGGAAAGATAGATTACATCAAGGGTAAGGAAAATAAGATAGCTGATTTTCTTAGTCGCATTGACGTAGATCTCAATGAGATTAGAAATATTGAAGATTGTAACGATTCAGTCGATGCAACAATACATTCTCAACAGGAGGATCTTAATGATCACATTCCTATTTTGGATACGGTAGTGAACCGATTTAAGACTCAGATAATTCTAGTAGAGAATAGGGAGTGCGAATCAGAGGCCATATTCGGAAACACTAGGATTTTTATAGGAAGAAATGACCTGGACGATAATGTTGCCAATATTACGGAAAAATACATAAAGAAGGGTAAAGTAGGGATTTATTCCCATCTATGCGATTCCATGTACAATCGATTACAAACCCAATTAATAGGACTATTCGGTCATTACAACAATATAACATTTGTACGATGTAGCCATTTTGCGCAGGATCTTGCATCAGAGGATGAAGCTTTGAGGCAAATATCTTTATATCACATTAAAGAATCCGGTCATGCCGGTATTATTCCAAACTATGAGGGCATGAAACACAAAATTTTTTTTCCAAATTTAAGACTGTTAGTTCAGAAAGTGGTTAACAACTGTGAAGTTTGCACAGCGGGAAAATATGATAGAAAGCCAATAAAGAAAGAATTTAGATTTACTGAGACACCACTAGACATTAATCAAATAGTTCATGTAGATACATATGTGAACTCTAAACACTCATTCATCGTGTTTCTAGATAGGTTTTCTAAGCATGCAGTGAGTTTTCACTTGGAGGACAGGAATAGTATTACTTTAGTGGAAAAGTTGAGGTTATATATTTCAATTAATGGAAGAATGAAGAAACTAGTTTGCGACAACGAGTTTAACAATGTCAACGTAAAAGATTTTTGCAGGGTCGAGGGCATAGATATTCATTTTTCAAAACCTAATAGCCACACTGGAAATTCCGATGTGGAACGCCTTAATAATACGATTACAGAAAAAATCCGAACCCTTAATATAGAGGAGAAACTTCCAATCAGGGAGCAAATGTCGAAGGCTATAGAACTGTATAATAGGACTTACCATTCGACCATTAAAGACACACCACTTAGGGTGCATTATGGTAGAGTCGAGAAGACTGTAATTCAGGACCGTTTGGCAGAATTAAAGCATAGAATAATCAAATTGAATAAAAACAGGGAGAATTATAAAGAGACCAGAGAGGAGGGTTTTATAAGAAATTATAGGAATGTTCGACATAAAGAACAGCCAAAATATCGAAAGAGTCCACTTGAGAATGTACATGAGACTAACATAAAAAGGCCTTTAAAATTTTCAGGCTTCAATGATGGTACTACTGCTAATGTCACTAATGCGGTTGAATCAAGGAACACTTCAAGTCAGCCCGATTAATGAAAATAATGGATTTGTTGAAATTAAAACCGGAGAAGTGGATATCGTCAACACAACCTGCACATTAATACATATTATAAATATTAGGGAGGTAGAAAATATCTTACATAACATAAGTATGAATATAGAAAGTTTAGATCTACACAGTAAGGACATTCTTCAAAATGAAATCGATTTAATTAAATCGAAACTCAAAACTATATTGCCACAGGAACGTAGAAAGAGAAGAGGCTTGATAAATGCGGGTGGAAGGCTATATAAATGGTTATTTGGAACGATGGATGATGAAGATAGGCAGGAAATTTTTGATCACTTATCCATAATTGACAATAATTCGCACAATTCCATTGAGACTCTGAATAAACAGATAATTATAAACGAGTCATTCAACAGATCATTCGAACATTTGAAGGCAGCAGTAGAAAAAGATAGAAAAGAAATTAAATCATCATTCATTGACATAAGGAAAATTAATAATGAATTTATAAACAAGCTATTTTATCTAGACCAGTTTTCGAAACTAAAGACTTTGGAACATAAAATTGACCAAATTCAGGATAACATAGTATCGGCCAAAAATAATATGATACATCCGAGTATATTTACGTCTCAAGAAATATTTCAATTTAAAATCGACTTTTATAAGTTAAAGATGTTGAAGGTGGGAATTATGGCCTACAGCGATGAGTCTATAATTATTGCAATATTAATACCGGATAGTTTTTTTAAAATAGATTTGAAAATAATCATTCCAATCCCGAATAAAAATTGGATTGAAATAGAAGCAGATGACGAAGTCATAGTTAACATTAATGGCATAGCTCTTAAATATCAAGAAAACACTCCCTTAAGGAAACTGAAAAAAAGCAAACACTGTATTTTCTATAATAACTGTAAGTTTACTATTAACAATAGAACGTCAATATTTGCTATTGACGATGAAACGGTAATAATAAAAAATGCCTTTTCCGAACCTTTAACTCAAAATTGTGACGATAGGCAATTTGAATTAAATGGAAATTTTTTTATAACACTCAATAATTGTAGTGTAACGTTTTATAACGAAACCTTTTCAAATAAAAAAGTTATATATAAAGAAAAGTATTTTTATCAAAACAATAATAAACTTAAAATACCAAATGTAAGTCCGCAGTTTAATAACATTGACACAGAACACTTTGAAAATATAAAAGAAATAAAGGAATTAAAATTGCATAAAAATATTTCATATGGAATAAATATTACATTAATAATTTTAATTGTAATTGTATTTCTATTTTTGTATAAGATTTTAAAAAATAAAAATGTTAATATAAATGTTAAAGAAGTACGTCAAAATTCTTCCAAATGTGAAGAAATGAATCTACACGAAATTGCAAAGAAATATGTTTCTTGATTTTGTACCTTTTTATATAAGTATACTTTCCATTTATTTTTTTTACAATATTTACAAAAACACTATTATTGTAATTAACATAAGAAATCCAGGAGTATTTCTGACAAGGGGTGGAGGAGTTACGTCCTGACCCCTTCACTAAACATAAGTTCTAAGTACATATAGTGTAACTATAATTTAATTTCTATATATGTGGCGAAATACAAAAGTATGAAATGATATTTGACACTTTTGTTTTCGTTCCCACATTCCAGTCGAGGATTCAATGCAGCGTAAGCATAAACATCTCGCAACATTGAATGCCTCACTGGCACAATATATATTTTTTGAATTTAGTCTTAAGACCACAGCTAAGAAATAAAGTACAACAAAGCTGAAGTTTTGTATTGTGTCTTATTTTTTATTTCTCAAGTTTATTTCTCCAAAGAGAAATTCAACTTCGTTACTCGCGTAATGTTTGCTTCCAAAACCTAAATCGTATCTGGTTTATCAGCATAGACTTTGAACTTTACGTAGTCCGAAAGACACGATCTAGGCCAACTCACCGGCGCAAAACGTGAAATTAGCTGATCTTCGAAACAACCTCGCAATAGATCAATTGCAGCTGTATGGCAAATGGCACCGTCTTGTTGAAACCAAATGTCATCAAGATTACTGGCTTTAATTTCAGGTAGCAAAAAGGCCGATAGCATGGTGAAAAGCAAGTACCATGCACGGTTACGTTTCGGCCATAATCATTTTTGAACATATATGGACCGATGATTCCCCAAGGCCATAAACCGCACCAAACCGTGGTGTTCTCTGCGTATAATGGCACCTCTTCTGGTTGCTCCTTAGCCCAAATGCGGTAATTTTGTTTATTGACGTTGCCGTTGAGCCAGAAATGGTCCTCATCACTGATCAAAATTTTGGTCGAAAGACGTTTCTCACCAAACGCCCAATTCCTTAAAACAGTTGCACAATTTGGAGACGTTGTAGCGACGTAGGTCTTTCCATGATGAAATAGCAAACAACACTGAAAATAAAATAAAGTTTAACACAACTCACGCGTAATCCCTTTTGATTGATCGCCTGTTACAAATACCACGGGCTCTATATATACCTATACTTATATATATCACACAAATGTCCGTTTTTTTCATCAAACGACAGACAAAATAACGGGTTTTCCAATAGGAACCAAAAAAGTTCCTATCTTTATGTCAACGCATCCTCAAACATTTTTAATGCTCTTTCAA
This sequence comes from Hydrotaea diabolus, assembly GCA_963513945.1. Classification (NCBI taxonomy): domain Eukaryota; kingdom Metazoa; phylum Arthropoda; class Insecta; order Diptera; family Muscidae; genus Hydrotaea; species Hydrotaea diabolus. The sequence goes on along the minus strand of OY740717.1, from coordinate 168,369,435 downwards.
TGTCAAAACGTTCGTCGAAGTCAACATTTTCATCATTGTAAATTTTACCTACCAGCAACGTTTGAAAATCATTGAAAATTACTACCGAAATTCTAAGTTGGTGGTCGCAACTTTAAGAGCGCTTACTTTTCAGTTTTGGATGTTCCGGCGCCAAAGAGACGCCGAGATAAAGCTCGTTCCTGGCTGAGTCGTTTTGTCAATAAACAAAATATGCGTTATTGAACAGCAACAAACCCACATGTGCTACGAGAGACACAATTGCATCCGCAATAAATTACTGTGTGGTGTGGTTTTATGCCGGAGGTGTAATCTGGTCCTACTTTTTCGTCGATAAAAACAAACGTCATGTGACCGTTAATGGAGAGCGCTAACGCTAGCCATGTTGGAAATTATTTTTGGCCAGAATTGGATGAGCTTGACATCGTCGATATCGTATGTGGTTTAAACAACACACATCACGCGGTACAATCGATTAACTGAAAGGGAAATTCGGTGAACGTGTTATCTCGAGAAATGGTCCGGTCTAATGGCCACCTCGTTCATGCGATTTGTCACCATTGGATTTCATTTTATGGGACCACATCAAGTAATTGGTCTATGCCGAGCTCAGAGGCAACATTCAATGCGAAAGAGTGGTTGAAAATTGGGTCCAAAGGATATATCGCTGTACACGGGCTCGTGGGTGTCATATGACCGAAAACGAATTTCATTCTTAAAATGCATCATTTGCACTACACCTGGAATAAATTTGAACTCTATATCTTAAATGTTCTATGTTTATCTATAAATATAAAAATTAAATTTGTTTTGTTACACTGCTTAAAACTCGAAAACGACTAGGGCAATCTGGATAATTCCATCTGCGAAATTTTGGACTGTGAGCGGAGAAGGCGTGACAAAACTGTTTTTTGAGCAGAAGGCTGACAACTTATACAAAATTTTAGGGTACGTTGGGGATGGTCTGTAGATGATTTATGTGTAGTTTGCATGAAATCTGCGCAGTGGGCGTGGTACCTTGCATAAAAATCACAAATTAAAAATCCAATATTTCTTCCCCTGTTAACGGTATTTTAACAGTAATTGGTAATTGTCGGTTCATTCTTTTTCTAAATATCAATCTACCACGAGTTTCCAACGTAACCAAACTTTTAGGAAAATAAAATTTGTATATGTAAAACGGGCGGTGGCGAAGCTCAATTTCAAGACGGATTTGACGGAGAACATCAAATTCACGCACGTACATTTTTGCATTGTTTTTTAATTCGCGACTTATTACCCGCTGCATTTAAAAATGTCTTTAAGTGTTTCACCCATTTTAACCTGATACACACATTTACTTTTACCTGTAATTCGGTTAAATGATTTTCGGATATTTTTTCATCATTGTTTATTAATCTTTCGATTGAAAAAGTTTATAATTTTATTTCGAAAGATATCATTGCGAATCTGTGGACAATCAATTTCTGAGCGATATTATTCATATTTCGTTCACAAAGAAGTTATTTTTTTTGTTTTGACTATTTCAGTTCGAATCAGAATGATTGGACATCGTGCGCGACAATCAGAAGGGATCAACGAAGCTTACAATGAGCAACAACGATTGAGAAGAAGAGAAGTTCGTACTAGACAAAGTGATGAAGCAAGATCACAACGCGCGTTTTTTGAACGACAACGTTCCGGTGACCTTTGATCGTGCAGCATTTTAATATGAGTCAAACATTCAATACAGTGCGCACTCATCACTCCAATTCGGTCAGATGTCTGTGGTTAGTCAACATTGCAATACAGTTAAATTTGAGAAAGAACCGCCTGGATTATGTTGTGCGAGCGTCAAGGTGAAATTGTCAGAGTTGCTTCCACCACTACAGCCATTGCGCACGCTACATTACTGTGAATGTCCTAATTCGAACCATGTCTTGGAACACATCAAAATGTACAACGATTGTTTTAAATCTATCACGACTTTGCAACGGAACCAGACTTTCAGTGAAGACAAAACAATGTTTGCCGGGTCAGCTTGTTAATATATAGAATTGTTATTCACCTACTGGAAAACCCGTTGCAAGTTAGTGATTTTGACATTGCCATTCGCACAGTAAACATAAGTAGCCCCCTTTTTGTAATGAAGTACTTACGTTATATTTTTGCATAGATTTTTGTTCGCTTTGTAGTTCTGATGCCTATTGCTTAGTCTAGCCTAGGCAGTTAGACTTATTTCATTATACGACAATGGTTTATTAGTTGTGGTCCTATTAAGCGTTTGACCGAATAGTTGGTACCACGCCTCTATGTAAACTCATATTTCCTCATACACTGCAGTATTTCAGGACGATTGGCCTATTGCCATAGTCATTACAGCGCTTAAACAAAAGCGGGCTAGGAACCGCCAGCTTTTCTCCAAGACTTATTTCAATTGATTAATTTTATTTATTTCAGACATTTTATATTTTTATTTCATTTGATGTTACTAACTAAAATACTTTGTATGCTCTGTTTGTTTAAAGTTTTTGAAGGTGAGGGTGGTGCCATGCCCTTTTTTAAAATGGAATACATATACAATAAGGTGGGCCGATTTGTAAGGATAAAAAAATTTCGATTTTGTGCAATCGATATTTCGGTAGCTTTTAGCATTTTTAAACAATCTGTTTATTATAAGGGTAAAGCACACTTAAAAAAGGGAAAGTGGAGTCGCTCACTTTTCCCCCAAACTTGTTAATTTACAATTCCTTCTTCCACAAAAGCATGTCCCTTTTTAAAACCAATCAGTTTATAGAATGTGACAATTTCCAGGGCCGCAGTACTATATTAAAAGACGATCGGCTTATAATTATGGCAATAAAAATTGTATACTTACGAGGGATTTGATACTACTAGGGATTAAATAAGTCGAAAATCAACGAAAATACATTAGTCGTATTTCGACAACCGTGCTCAAGGTGATTGTCTTCTATAACTTGCTGACAATTTCAGCGGCACATCGGCCTCACCTGTTCTTTTACACAGCATGTACTGGCGTAAACATTAAAAGCATGCACAAATATCAATGGGAAAACCCGTTTGCAGAGGATCCCTTATTAATAAATACAATTGTATTGATACGAGTATATAAGTATACTTATACACAAAAAAAATCTAAAATGGCACAAAATAACATTTAAAGTTTGAAAGAATTTTTGGTAAATATTTATAGAACTTTTCTGGTCTCTCCTTGAAAATATTAATTACACTACTCAACAAAATGAAAAAAATTTCATGTACTCCGGATGCGATAATTTTTTCTGTGTAGATAACCTTGACATGAGCTCGAAAAACGCAATAAAAAATTTTTTTTTCGTTTGGTTTTTGTTTTATTTTTTTTTTTTTAAATTTTAAAAATTTTTTTTTGGTTAATTTGTTTCGTCCGGCATAACTCGGGAACCACTAGCCCGATTTAATTGAATTAAATTTTAAATTTTTGTGCATATGTCGAGCAAATTTTTGAAATTCATACCTTTACTCAATTGCGAATAAAAGCGAAACGCGTGCATCGATTTTCATGATCTTTGTCTCATTTTGCTCATAGGTTATGTGACTTTACGTAAAAGTAATAAGATTTGACATTTTTTTTCATTTTGGATTTTTTATGGATTTTTTAAAAAAAAAAATTTAAATCTTTAGGCAAAAAATAAGTTTTTTCCTTTATATATTCATTTTTAACTTGGAAACTGTTGCTTGTATAGGAAAACAATATATGAACAGATTAAGGAAATTGTAATTTTAAATTTTTTAAAATTTAATTCAATTAAATCGGGCTAGTGGTTCCCGAGTTATGCCGGACGAAACAAATTAACCAAAAAAAAAATTTTAAAATTTAAAAAAAAAAAAAAAAAAACAAAAACCAATCGAAAAAAAAGCTCATGTCAAGGTTATCTACACAGAAAAAATTATCGCATCCCGAGAACATTTTGACTGTTGACTAGTGTTATTGAACTAACCGGCGTTCTCTTTTATAGGTCGCCATTAGAGATGCCGATCGGGAACGACTTTTACAATTCCCAGGATTCGGGATGTAAAAAACTAAGATCCCGGGATTTTTCTGCATCCCAAAAAGTATCTAAAGTTTTGGAATTTTCGGAATTCTGGGACATTTTCTTATCTAAAGATTTGCTAAATTTCTAATTCACCCATACGTTAACGGGTAAAGTACTCGAATCGTTATTTGGGAAACATTTTATTGTCCACATTTACGATGATTCTTTTTAATTTTAACATAAGGAAGTATTTCACTTGTTCAACGATTTAAGACAATCAAAACAAAAACAAAAAGCGTGTGATTAACTTAAATGACTTACCTGACTTTATTCAGCTTAGGGTCATTGATTGAAAGTCGCTTAAGGACTATGTCAAAAGTACAGGGTTCCTCAAGTAATATCTCAAGGCTGAACCATAAAATTATTGAAGCGTTCAACAGGCCGATTATTTGCTTAGGTGTATGTTAAAGAACATTTATAATCAGGCAAATCATTCCAGCATCTTAAATTTAATCAGATAATGTTTATCGTAATTTATTTCCAATATATGCCGCTGATGAAAGCATCTCTCGCAATCAACGCTTGTGGGTAAACTTGTTAACAAATAGTTCTGGGCTGCTTGAAAGTAGCTGCCTCTAACTCCATCTAAAACAAACTAATTTAGTTATTTTCAAATATTAGATTTTATATCAATTACCTTTTACACTTTTGTACAACGTCGTGTAATTTTTTTTCTATTATGACGTGTTTCAATTTTTCCGAATCGTCAGCTGAGCCACTATCGTCGTTATTTCTGGACCGCTTGTTGATCCAATATGCAAAACCGCAACAATTACATAAATAATATTACGTAAATAATGCCTATTGCTTATCATGCACTGTGAATTGTATTGCTATGAGGGTTGCTATATATATTTCTGGCGCCATCTGACATTTCCATGGGAAAGTTTGACAGTTTTTAGCATAAACGTACTGGGAACGTTTTGACGAACGACCATCATTTGTGTTGTTTACAGCGACTTGAAAAAATCAATTTGGAAAAAATGGAATTAACTCGTGAACATTTTCGTGTGATCATTTTTCACAACTTTCGACGTGGATTATCACAACAAGAGTGCAGCGATGAACTTAAATCTTTGTATGGCGATGAAGCACCATCCTATAGCACTGTGAAAAACTGATTTAATGAATTCAATCGTGGACGAATTCAATCAAAGACGAAGGTCGTCCAAAAACGGGCGATGTGCCAAATAACATTGATGCCGTGCGTGAACTGATAATGCAAGATCGTCATGTGACATAACGTGAGATAGTGACATCCTTGGGCATTTCGATATTGCATGAACACCTGGCCGTAAAAAAGGTTTGTTCTCGTTGGATACCGCACAATTTGACAATCGCTCAAAAAAAGGCTCTTGTCGATTGGTGCAAAGAAATTTTAAAAAACGATCGCGGTGCTTCAAAAGACGTTTATAAGATCGTCACAGGTGACGAATCATGGATCTATGCGTATGAGCCCGAAACAAAACAGTAATCGACCGTGTGGGTCTTCGAAGTCGAGCCAAATTTAATGAAAGTTGTTCGTGGAGGAAGCACTTCGAAGCAAAACTGGTCAGGTGGCGACTATTCCGCTTGAGCAACGTAGGAGGTCAATTCTGAGTGGTACACCACAATTTGTGTGCCTGAAGTCTTTGGAGAAATTCGAAAAACAAACAAAAGAAGACGAATCATTGTGCACCATGACAATGCGAGCTCTGACATATCGCCTCAAACCAGCGCATTTTTCACCGGCCAAAACGTCGATTTGATGGGTCATCCGCCGTGCAGCATTGGCACCCAATAACTTCTTCTTATTCCCTAGCATTAAGAAAAAAATGCGTGGTCAACGATTTTCATCGCCCAAAGCAGCTGTTGAAGCCTTCAAAAATCATGTTTTGGAGGTGTCTCAATCGGTGTGGTTTGAGCGCATGCAAAAGTGTATAAACCATGCTGGAGAATGCTTTGAAAAACAATAAAACCATTTTCGGTTAATAGCCGGTAAATCCCTGTTCAAAAGAACTAAACAAATATTCGCATTTTCATTATTAGGCTAGAAATATGTATAGGAGCCCTCGTAAACTTGATTCTGAAAAAACAGGATTAGCAAATTAATTTTGTCCACAACATTTTCAATTGAAATTGTAAAAAATACAAAATTAAATTGAGAAAAAAATACAAAATTAAATTGAGAAAAAAACAAATTGAAATTGGAAAAAGAAATCAAATTGAGAAAATACAAATTGAAATTGAGAAAATACGAAATAACATCGAGAATTGCACCGCTAAACTTGATTCTGATAAAACAATTTTGCAAAAATAATTTATTGTAAATATTTTAGTAAACTAAAATACAGGGTGTACCTCGGGAATGTATATTACTTTGTTTTGCCGCCATTTTGGCAAACATTACTCTTGGCAGTTCATATTTGGCAGTCGTGAAGTAGAGACGTGGCAAATTTATTATGGAAAAATATTCGATAAACCAACGTGTTTTAATCGTTAAAATATTTTATCAAAATCATTCATCGATTACTGTGACGATGAGAAAGTCGCGTGAAATTTTTGGAAGAAACAACGTGCCAACAAAACGTATCGTGAAGTGAATGATTTCGAAGAAAGAGGGTCGGTAGCTGATAAGGTCTGTAGCTGATAAGCATGGACTACAACGTACTGCAAGGTCGGCTGAAAATATTACTGCTGCTCAAGAAAGTGTTCAAAACAATCCATCAACCTCAATTCGATGCCGTGCTCAAAAGCTTGGTCTTCAAAGAACAGCTTTGGCCACAATTTTGCACATGGATTTGCATTTAAACGTACATTTGCCAAAAGGATGTAACAGCTCGACCATGACAACCCCGATTTTCATGAACAAATCATAATGAGTGACGAGGCACATTTTCATTTGAATAAACAGAATAGTCGGTTCTGGGCAATGAAAAACCCTCAAATTATTCATAATTCACCTTTGCATCCATTAAAAGTGACAGTCTGGTGTGCAATTTCGTCAGGAGGAATCATTGGACCTTACTTCTATGAAAATAAAAACGGCGTAACGGTCAGCGTCAATGGGGAGCGATATCGTGATATGATTGAAAGCTTTTTAACGCCAGAACTGCATGCTTTGGGCTTGATTAACATGTGGTATCAACAAGACGGTGCCACTTCGCATACAGCCAGGATTACAATGGAATTACTGCGAGACCTCTTTCCACAACAAGTTATTTCAAGAAATGGTGATGTTGATTGGCCTCCACGGTCGCTTGATTTGACTGCTCCGGACGTCTTTTTGTGGGGATATGTGAAAAGCTAGGTTTATGCAAACAAACCAGAAACGCTTGAGCAACACAAACAAAATATTCGAGATGATTTTTTTTTATTTATATATTTATTTCATAGAAAAAGAATTACAAATACATTGATTTTAGCGTCTTCGCGCCTTAAAGACTTTAATAGAGACTAACTGGCTAACATTTATCTATACTTTTACATATATGTACTTAACTGAAACTCAATTTCAGTAAAAAGTAACTATATTATACAAGTGTTACAATTTTTTCAAGTAAATATGACTTTAATTTGGATTTAAAAATAGATATTCTAGGAATTTCTTTGATATGGTGAGTTATTGATTAAATTCATGAGGTCCAGCATACTCAATCTTCTGCTTAGTTAATTCAAGCCTGCATCTTGATGGTATAAGGTTTGAACATTTCGTGTATTCAACTGAGATTGTTCAAAGTGTTGATGAAACTGAAAAAACGATTTTCCAATCAGTTTTGTTGATTTATACATTAACAGTAATATGCTATATTTAAAAAGCCCTTTTAGAGGAAGAACCTTTTTTGCATAACTTCTAGATAGTTCAACAGTGGAAAAATCTCTAGGTAGATCATAAACTATTTTTAAGGCTTTATTTTGAGATGAATGCAAAGATTTTAAAGCAGTGCAAGATTTTGAGGCATATGCTGTAGGTATATAGACGAAATGGCAATGAATTAGGGAGTAATATAGTTGAAGTTTAATCTCAGTAGACAGTCTAGACTTAAATTTCCGTAGAATCCCAGTGGCTGCCGAAATCTTCTTTTGTACCATTTCTATATGCATATCCCAGGAAAGGTTTGAGGTAATAATAACTCCAAGATATTTAACTGAGTGAGATTCATTTACAAGTTTACCATCGATAACAACGGTCATATCAGGTTCCCTTTTTAATAAATATGGCCTGAATCTAACAAATATGTTTTTATCAACATTGATACACAATTTATTTAGACGAGCATATTCAAACAAAATTGACGCATCGTACTCTACCTATACCTTAAGAGCTACCTGATGCTTATAATTATACAACAGGCATATATCATCAGCAAACATCTAAAGTTTTCCAAAGAAGTTTATATTTTTCAAATCTTAAGCTCTTTGTTTTATTTCGGTCTGTTGCTTTTACACATTGAACAGGGATTAAACCGGCTCAAGACCTCTTGCTTCTATATTTAAATAGAAGACAAGTTTTAAACAAAATGGCAAAGTGACATTGATTTTCGTGGCTGCACACTACTTTTATCATGATTTATTTTTTTATTTATTTTTATTTTATTGATTTTTATTTTCTTGAAAGTAAAACCGAACTCTATAAGGCCAGGCTCTCCACAAACGAATGAGAACTACTGTTGTAAACCTTACTTTTCAAGTTTTCTTCACACAATTGCCCACGAAAATACATTTATGTAAATCAAAAACAGCAAGGGGCCAATAATACTTCCCTGAGGAACACCACACTCTACGGGCTTGATACTACTTTTAATGTTCCCAATTTTAACATACTGTCGCCTATTGAGCAAGTAACTCTCAATAAGTTTTTTACTATAGGATTGAATACCGAAAAACTCCAGTTTTTTTATAAGGATTGAATGATCAACTAGGTCGAAAGCTTTGCTCAAATCAAAAAAAACTACTGCAACTCCGGTATAACCTTTATCAACGCCATTGCATATCTCATTTACAACACTAACTACAGCTGCTTCAGTGCCATACCCTTTTCGAAATCCGTATTGCCTTGAAAATATTAAGTTATTGTTTTCTAAATAACTTACTAACTGATTAGTAACAATTTTTTCAAACAACTCATTTACGTTCGATAAAAGCGAAATTGGTTGATAGAAACTAACACTACCCACAAATAATACCTTTAGGTACAGGTATTATTTCGTGAATTTTTAAAATATCAGGATAATTAGAATTATCGACTATGGCATTAAACATTCTCGTCAACAGTATCGATTTAAAAGACTGACGTACTACATATAGTATCTTCGTCGTTATTCCATCATGTCCTGATCCCTTATTTTTAGGCAACATTTCCAATATGGAATCGACTGTAGCTGTATTAACTTTCTGAAAAACAAAGACTAATCTATTGTATGACAACGTCCGAAAGTTATTAAAGGGGTTGTCGACATTAACAACAATATTATTTCGCAAGTTCTGAACGGTGTTATAAAAAAGTTGCTGAGTGCAACGGCTTTCTCCTTATCAGATATTAATACTTCATCTTGCTCACCTCCTAATACGCTAGATTTTGCCGAAGCTCTCCCTAATTCCTTATTTAAAAATCTCCAAACCTTCCTTGGGTCACCGCCACAGGATGTAATATTTACTTTATAATACGAATCCATCAAAACCATCTTTGCATATTTGATTATTTTGGACACTATTTCAATCTGGTTCATTAAGAATTCATCATTTTTTTCTTCTTTTTTTTTAATAACTTATTTTTAAAATTGATCAGATCTAGCAATCCTCTACTCATCCACGGTTTTAGTTCGTAATGAACATTTTTATGAACGGGTTTAAGCTCGGAACTATAAGTTATTGCATTTCTCAAACAATTAACTAGCCTATCACACTGTTCAGATTCATTATTAACACAAACATCGAGATCAAGATTTTTATCAACATATTTGCCAAATTTATTATAGTTTATCCTTTGAAAACTTTCATCAATAGTAAGACTTGATTCAACACTGTATTGCAAAATTGAGCAATTGAAATACTGCGTGAAATGTGTGGGAATGAAAAATGTGCTCAAAAGGGCTTGCATTTGTGAGGCAACAGAGGCGGAGATTTTATCTGATATTGTATTCCATACATAATTGCCGACATTAAATAAAATATTTATCAATATAAGATTCATTCTCCTTCATTAAATCAAAAATTATAAACATACAAAGTAGTATACCTTCCCGACGGACACCCTGTACAAATTAAATTTGAGAAAAGCTCATTGAAATGAGAAAACACAAAATGAAATAAAAAAAATTAAAATTGAGAAAATACGAATTGAAATTAAGAAAATACAGATTAAAATTGAGGAAAGGGAAAATAATATTAAAATTCTTCTTTCAACAGGCATATCCTCCAACTCACACGCTCTTTGTTAAAAAACTTGTTTAATGTTGTACTGCTCTAAGTCGTTGTTGGCTAATTGTTGAGCAGACACAATTCGTATATTGTGATGCATTTTTTGCATTAGACTTGAGTTTTTACTACGAGTATATGTTTTAATAGGGTTTACCCAATGGAACTAGTTAAAGAAATGCAGCTGTTGTATTTGAAACACGGTTTCAATGCTCCTCTTATCGAATTTCCAACTACTGTGCTTTTCAAGATCCACATATATTATTTACATAAATGTCATCCGAAGAAGAATTTCATTAAAAGAGAAGAAATAGCCAATTGTGTTACTGATTACAACCCTAATGTTCTCTGACAAACTGCGGATCATCGTAATGACCGTATATAGGGTGGCTGATGATTATTGCTACATTTAGAAACTCAAAAACCTTTTTTTCTGTGTGTGGACTTAATTTTTCTTTTATTCATGTTAAAGCTCATTCAACTTTATTTATTATTGCTTAATGAGTTTTAAAAATAATGGAATTTAAATGTCACCCCCTGCTCGTTGATGCATATGCGGCATCTTGCCAAAAAGTTGTTCATTACTGCTTGGAGAGTTGAGACAGGAATAGCCGCAATTGTTTCTCGAATGGATTGCTTAGTTCATTCAAACTTGTTGGTTTTGCTTTGTAGACTTCCGTTTTGCAATACACCATAAGAAAAAGTCAGGTGCAGTAAGGTCAGGCGACCTTGGGGCCCAACGAAATGTGGAGTTTCTGATATCAGCTTATTGGGAAATTTTCGTCGAAATTCTGTCATAACAGGAGGAGTTGAACCATCTTGATGAAACCACACCAGAGCTGAAAGAAAGTCTCGTTCGTCGTAATTCTGGAAAGAAAAACGTTCTTAAAATGCTAAAGTAACGGTCTCCAGTTACCGTAAAGGTGTGACCGTTTTCTTCGAAGAAGTAGGGCCCGACAATGCAGCGTGATGAAACTGCACACCACACTGTGAAACGAAGTATCATACTCCGTCTCATGGAGTATCTGTATGTTGGAAATACTCCATATACGTCAATTTTGTTTGTTTATGTTGCCTTTTAAATCGAAATGGGCATCGTCAGACATGAAAAGACAGTTCAACATGTTTCCGTGCTCTTTCACCATTCTTTCGGCAAAATTCCAAGCGAATCGGGAAGTCTGCTGCGTTCAGTTTGTTGGCCACTTGAATTTTATATGGGAATAAGTCCAAATCTTTGAGCATAATTGACTGCAATGACTGTCTGCTTATACCTATTTGAGTAGATAAGCTTCTTGTCGAATCTCTTGGTTTGTTTTGTATTGCAGCAGCTATAGCAGCGATTGTTTCCTCCGTCCGAACTGAAGGGTTTCGATGGTAAGGTCTTCGGTTGACTGTACCATATTCGGAAAATTGTTAACAAGTCTCATTATGGTCCATCTGGTCGGAGGATTGCCGCCAAACGTGCGACTATACTCTCTTTGAACCGAAAATGCGGACTCCAGTGCGTGTTAGCGGCGGACAATCCAAATAATTGCTTCAGTGTCTCAGTTATTCATTTTTGTTTAATCTGAAAATCAATCTGCAAAATAAAAATATTAAACCAGATTAATTTAAAAGAAAAAAAGTTATTATTTTGTTGTTTTGGTAGCGGCTTTCATCAGCCACCCTGTACAAGAGCCATGTTCCGATGAAGACAAGAAACACAAATAAAATAGTTTTATCTGTTTTTCAATATTAAATTCTCAATATCAATTTGTATTAACTCAATTTCAATTTGTCTTTTCTCAATTTCAATTTGTCTTTTCTCAATTTAGATTTGTCTTTTCTCAATTTAAATTTGTCTTGTCTCCATATCTATTCGTATTCTCTCACTTTCAATTGAAAATAGTGCAGTACTTTTGCACTTTTCCTTTGGACACGAACAAAATTAGCACTTTTTGCTAACGAATGCCCTTATTATTGTGATTTGCTATCCAGTTTAAGTTATCGAGGCAAAACGTAAAATATAAATTTACTGGAGATAATTCCCGGGGAATATATTTTTCCCGAGAATTAAATCCTCCTGTTCCAAAGCAATAAGGGAGAGAGAGCTTCGATTATTCGAAGTTTGGCTAACATTTTGCAAATTATTTTTATGAAGTTTCAAACGTACAAAGTGAATACTTATATATGTATATAAAAAAAAACTTTGGATGTTCATCTCCTCTGGAAGTTAGTCGCGTGCGGACCCTGTGCACGTTGGCCACGTATTTTAATTTTTTTCGCCGGTAGCTTTTAGGGCGTTTCTTTCACTTTCTACCGCAGTACTTTCAGCCCACTCATCGTCTGGCTCTAGCAACTCCAGAAATGCAGGTGTAAATCAATCTGCATTCTGTCTTGTGTAAGTTGAAGAGCCTAACCCAAACGTGTTGGCCATACTTCCACTGAGTCCTTCATGCCAATTAAATCTATGTATATGGCCTCTTCGTTTGCAGAAAACTTCTGCTCCACATTAGGACCTCCACCAGTTCCTCTGCAGTATTTGAGGTTTTATGCCGTACATACTTCTTTTGATCGGCCCATACCTAAAAACGTTTCGCATTTTCGTCATTTGGGCATTGTATAAATCGAATTTAGTCTTACATACCTTCTTCCACTCGGTAGCACTTGTTGATGGTGGCCCGGATGCATTCAGTTCCGCCTCCAAAATTGCGCCATACTCAGTTTAGCTTTTTACTTAACTTAAAAAGTAAGGTTAACTTTTTACTCACATGAAAAAACGGTGATGTTACTGAATAAACTTCTCTGACTTATTTTTCTTCTCTCTATGACTTACAAATAACCAGATCTTTATAAATTATCTGGAGTTTTTCACAAAAAATTAAAGGTTTTTTTTATTTTTCATGCAAAATATTATACTTACATTTTTTGGCACAACTCGCTTGCAATTTATTGACTGAATTATTACCAAAATTTGTTATCGAATTCTACCTCCTTTTTCGTGGGAAAATTTTTCCGTTTCGAAGTTCTTCTAGATAAAGGAAGAAGGGAAAAGAAAAAAAATTCCCGTGATTTTATTAAGAATAGGGGAACAGCGAATGGGGAAAAAATTCACACCGAATTGTCATTCAGAATCGGGCGGAATATTAAAAATTACAGGATTTCCCAGAGTATTTTAGAAAAATTTTGTGAGAGAGATTGTGAGAGAAATATTTTTTTCAAAATAAAAAACAAAAATTCAACCAGAGTGGGAACCTTTATTGTTCATTCAAAAGGACATTTTATGCCATGTATTTTTTGAATACAATTTCCTTCAAGAGTTTGCCGCAATTACGCCTCAGGGTGTCAGTATTTTAGAAAAAACGACAGGATTGTGAGAGAAATATTTTTTTTCAAAATAAAAAACAAAAATTCAACCAGAGTGGGAACCTTTATTGTCGCAACTACGCCTCAGGGTGTCAATTCGGAGGGTCCAATTTTGGATCTAGCATTTCGACCAATTTTTGTCAGCATAGACTTTGGACTTTACGTTGCCCCAAAGAAACAAGTCTAAAGGTATATCACACGATCTAGACGGCCAACTCACCGGTCCAAACCTTAAAATAACTGCTCTTCGGAATGACCTCTCAATAATTCCATTGTTTAAGCAGCTGTATGGCAAATGGCACCAAATGTCGCCAAGATTACGGACTTCAATTTCAGGTAGCCAAAAGTCCGATATCATGTCGCGATAGCGAGCACCAATCACGGTTACGTTATCACTGAACAAAATTTTGGTCGAAAACAGTGGATCTTCTTCGACATTTTGAAGGGCCCAAACACTGAAACGGCAACACGCAGGAACATTGTTAGGCTTCAATTCATACACGAGCTGTATTTTGTACCTCTTCGAACCACGATCCTTCCGTAAAATGCTTCAAGTTGTTCCATACGATAAGCCAAGTAGTTGAGGACGTGCGAAATCGATTCCTGGCGGTTTTCACGTACACTCTCAGCTACTACCGCTATGTTTTCAAAACTTCGTACTGGATGTGGTCTATTAGGTTGAGTATTATCCAATGGTGAAAATTGGTTTTCAATGTTGGTGATGGTATTTCGAATAGTGCGTTCGGTAGGCCGATTATTTCGACCATAAAAGGTCAAAGCGCGCGAAAAACGTTTCTCACCGAACGCTCATTTCCATACAACAGTTGTAAGTCTTTCCATGATGAAATGGCAAACAATACTAAAAAGAATAAAAAAATAAGGTTTAACACGACTCATGCGTAATTGAAAAAAATCGTATTGAAAAACATACCTCTACGTTGGTTGATCACACGTTAAAATCCCAAAAAATTGGGATTTGGGGGTTTATGGCTCGACATGTCTAATCGACATACATCTATTGTATTTACTGGATGTGGTCTATTAGGTTGAGTATTATCCAATAGTGAAAATTGGTTATCAATGTTGGCGATGGTATTTCGAATAGTGCGTTCGGTAGGCCGATTATTTCGACCATAAAAGGTCGAAGCTCACGAAAAACGTTTCTCACCCACCGAACGTTTATTTACATACAGCAGTTGTTCAATTTGGAGATGTTGTTCCATGATGAAATGGCAAACAATACTAAAAAGAATAAAAAAATAAGGTTTAACACAACTCATGCGTAATTTGAAAAAAATCGTATTGAAAAAAATTCCTCTACGTTGATCACACGTTAAAATCCCGAAAAATCGGGATTTGGGGATTTCCGACTCGAAATGATTTGAAAAAAATCGTATTGAAAAAAATTCCTCTACGTTGATCACACGTTAAAATCCCGAAAAATCGGGATTTGGGGATTTCCGACTCGAAATGTCTAATCGACATATATCTATTATTCTTAAAATGGTTTACTCCAAATTTAAAAATTTCTAGTAGAGGCAAAAAAAAAACTGCTTATCTAAGCCTTTGAAGTGCTCTTGAACATTGCAAGCGTTATGACGTTTTTTGATGAGAGATTTCCGCTGTATATCGATGAAATTTTTAGAGTGCGTAGAGATGACCACTTTGGATCCACTTCTTACAAAAAGTGACATTTTGAGTCGAAACTCTTGTGTTGAATAAGTTCGAAGGTACATACCTTATCTATATTTCGAGGTGTTGCAAACGGAAACGAATTTAGTTTACACTTCATCCAACGATGGAGGGTATACAAATTGAACAGGGGCCTAATCACCAAATTTAATATCGTGTACATTTATGTATGTCGAAATCAACTGACTCGGATAGCCAAACTCGTTAGAGAGTTAAAACCAAAGACTTTAATTGAAGAAAATGGGCGAAATGAGTCTATAGGAGAATTTGAGGAACACAACATTTATTTTGGGAGAGCTATTTTTTTGTGCAAATTTATGTTTTGGGTTACAATTGTGACCAGCGTTCTTGTGATTGTGTACAAACGAAGTGAATAAATAAACCGAGATTTTGTAAGTTAATGAGTGCTGTTGTTCCACATTATTGCAAAGAAGAAGCACATCATCCATATTGTACAATTTACCGTCTTTGGTTAAAACTCTGCAGATATTAATTCGATAACCCAATAGAAATCAAAATAAAAATAGGCCATACATTCTGCAGATTCTTCTGGCAAAAATTGCATTACTTTAGGGCACATTTTAGTTTGTATTTCATTTGTGATTTTTTTACGATTTTGAATATTGTTCTCTACGCAGAAAGTCGATTTTTACCTTGTGTTGAAAACCGCGACTGGCTAACAGATTCATGTGGCGGCAAGTTGAATTAAAGGTGTTATAGAACGTACTTGTACGTATCTTTGGACTGTCGAAAACGCCTTTTGAATCTACATTTTTAATTGTACATAAATTAATATTTTTAAATTATTTTATTGTAAAAACAAACTTACTGCGCATCGTCTTAGGATGGAGGATTGCTTTTATATCGAAATGTTCTTCTAATCTTATTAATATTACAGTCATCTTCCGACTCGGAGGATGATAAGTACAAAAAAACAAAGGATCCATTTTTAATTTATGAAGTTTTGTTATTGAATTTTTTTTGCAAATATCTTAAAATATTCAAAGAAATTAATCCTTCCGCTAATGCTCTGCATTTCATAAATTGTTGTTGTGTTCTAAAAATAATAGTATTCGCAAAAGAAATACAATCGAATTCAGTAATCCAAACTTTATATACTCGATGTTTCCGGCCTTGTCGAATGTGGTGATTAGGTCCCAGTCTTTCCAGAATTAAGACAAGTGTTGCAATTTCTCAGCGAGTGCCTTTAAAGTCCTCAAACGACTTGCTCTCACTTTACAAGCAGCCACGAAAGGCAGTTTTAAATGAATCAAAACGAACACAGCTTTTGTTTAAACTCTTTATTGAACGTTTTTCATGTGTGTAATATCTTGTACCACCAGTCAAACGTGGGCGCACAAGATGTAAAATGTTAATGCGCTCTTCGTTTTCTAAATGGCTTCAATAAAATTTAAGTAACTCCTCGATGGAGTTTTTTTTTAATTCACTTAAGTATTAAATATTAAAAAATAATTAACAATAATATATATATACATATACCTATAATGTACATACTTATTTGGAAACTTACAAACTAAGAATGGATGGGATAATAATCAATGTATGCGGCTATGAATGATGGCATGTGGTATGTGCATAATCAACAAATGGTACATTATTTCATAACTATTATAATTATTTAAAAGTAGATGTATAAGAAAAAGAGAGAGAGATTAATATTAAATTTAAAAGTAATAATATAATGGCTTGTTGGTTTAACAACAGTACTTAAGTAGAGAAGAGCCTGATACCACACACACGAAGAAACAATTAAATAACTGGTACTATAGTATTATGAACTAAGAAAAATTGAACATGCTTACGACTGACTCGATGTGGTTTCATGGTGGCTGGTTATATAGATGATGATGTACATAGTTATTTTCTGGTCGAGGTCTTCTGGCAAGATGACATCCCCATGTGATGTAGAGCTGATTAGTTTTAACAGTTGCTTTGGTAGCCTTTTCAATCGCACCTTCAACATATATCCTGTGTAGTAGTAGTTTCCAAAGTAGGTGTAGTTTTAGACAAGTTATGTTTCTTCTGGGTTGTTGCAGGACTATGATGTTTCTCCTTTAAAATGGTGCATGCATTTTTCTCTCTCTATCTCTGGATGACGTTGGTTGGATTTCTCAGAGAAAAAACAAAATGATTAGTTTCTTGGCTAGTACGCTATTAACATGTTTTTTTTTTTGTTTTTCTTTTGTTTTTAAAATAACAGTGTGTTTTTGGTAAAAAAAAAAGTTGTTTAAATAGAGAAAGATTTTTTTCTTAACAAAAATAATAAATTGCTTTTAAAAAACGACACACACAACATTTAAAATAAATAAAAAAAATTAAAAATGAAAATAATAATAAATAATAATAATAAAGGTGTTTTCACCGCTGTTTTCTCGACTCATGCTGCGACTGCTGGGGAGGGGGAAATGTCCTTGAATTAAAATATTTAAGATCAAATCTGGGAAAGGGGTTGTTGGAGCAACACTTTTTAATTTCTATTTCAATTTGGTGTTCATTTTGGAATTTATGTTCTGATAGTTCCATTTTTTCAATCATTTTTCTTTAAACAATGTATCCCTTTTAGGTTTTGCTAAGTCCTTTACATATCACTGGGTTTTTTTGCTAATTTATGTTGCCTGTTGTATTTTCAAGTTTTTCTGTATTTATTTTGGGCTCGCGTTGTTTTCAATTTTGTTTTCGGATTTTTTTTTAATCAGTGGCTACTTTTTTCTTTACAGATCCCGTAATTTTGAATGGTGTTTTCATTTTCAACTTTAGGCCGGTGTTGCAAACTATATACCGAATCCGCTGGCAATAAAGTAAGTGTATACTTTTTATATCCGGTTTTTAATGAATTTTCCTTTATAGGAAATGGGGTCGTTGCAGAGCTTCAGTGTAGGGATGTGTATATATGAACAAAAGTAGCAGGGTTTTGTGTGAAGCGTTGAATCATGTTGTCAATGTTGTAGATTTGGCCATTAAGCAAAACGTGATTAAAAATGCAACAGGCCACATTTAAACGCGTAAGTCCATCCGGAAGCATTTGTGTTGCTATTATAGGAAGTAACTTTGCAATGCTGTCAAAATATACATGCCATTTGGTGTTTCGATCATTCTATGAAGTTTTGGAAACTTTTCAATGAAAACCAATTTCTCAGCTTTTAAAGATAGATCGCTGAACTTAAGACACAATCATTTGAGCAATGATTTCTTCCTATGAAATGTAGAGTTGATGAGTGAGGTTCTTACAGGTTTCTGTTACTGTTGATTTTTTTAATACGGCTTGTTTTAACTTTAATGTATTTGCATAAGCAAGATAGATGAGGGTTCGTGAAGTAAATAAACGGCTGATATTTTATTGTTAAACTAAGCCGTCGAATATATAAGTTGACATTTGGAAGCAACGGATCGAGTGCACTTCCTACCTCTTTTTGAAGATAATCGACCAAACAAGATTATCGTTTTATTTGCACTGCCTTTCTAATGTTGAATCGGGAGGAAAACTTCGTGCCGATTTCCAATCATGTTGATTTTTATTAAAATCTTATTCTTCAAAACGCCTCTTTTTATAAAAAATCAACATGTAAGGTCAACAAAAGTCAGTAAACAAGACACGAGTTTAACAAAGCATCCAGTCATGAATCACGCTTATGAGAATAGATTCTCAAGGCCAAGTCAAGCCTTCTATTGTATTGAGTATATCTTCGGCCTCGATTATGAAGTATCGATCATTTCAAGAAAATTGTACGAATTAGAATTTGTGTTATTTACATTTTCGTAGTTGACAAGCCGATTTAACAGCAGACTTCTATGAAGCAAACAAATTTTGTATTGAATTTACAAATTGCAACTTGTTGAAATGACATATTTCAGCTTCTTTATATAATTCTTCTTCCTCGATAAAACAAATCTGCAGTCTAAAATGAGTGCAAAAATATCGTTCTTCTGAGTTCTGTCTGATAGTGACTTCTTCCAAGCCTGCAGTAAGCCTTGATGTCTGCATCTGTTCTTCGTCCTACAAGTGTTTCTTGTAGAGGACATTGTTTAGCTAGCACACTTTCCATATTCTATAGGATACCCACTATTATCATGTCATCATCGAAAAATGTTGTTCATTTGAATACTGAAGTCAGTGTTTCCAAATGTTTGGTTGACAGTTTTAAGTAGATCTTCTCAAAAAAGAATTTCCACAAATTCTTTCAAGCGTGTGCTCTCTTTAAGTATTTGAGATGCATTAGAGAGTCCCATCTTATGATGTTGAGTTCTTACAGTTAACCAGTGTCCAGCAAGGTAAATTCAATTGCCAATTATATATCTTGACTGCTGCTATTTTGTTTTAATATTGGTTCCCAATCCGAATGTATAGATCCATCAGAATTATTTGATTAAAATCCAAGAGATTTCTTCTATTTGTTCTTCCAAGTCTTAATGACTATAATGGAAGTTGTTTAAACGGAACCTTTTTCATTAAACCCGATGAAACTGAAACGAACAGTCTTTACATTCCGATGCGCTGATTGCAGATAGCCTTTAACGCTTTTTACTGCTGTACAATTATTTATAATTCGGTGCTGATTTTCATGGATTTTTACGATATTTTCGTGTACGCCAAAGCACTTGCTGCATTGTTTAATCGAAAGCCGAAAACAATCGACTTTTTCTGTTGTTGAATCTGGTACATTTTAAGATTATCTTTTTAGTTAGCATTTGCTGAGAAAAACGCGAGAAAATAATTCAAATGTTATACAGAATACGGCGTCTGCTTCTAACATTTTACTATTTTGTTATGTTAGTTGTCCATACGAAATTCGAACGTAGTTTAAAACGTGACGATTTGTTAAGTTTTTAGATGTTATTTTTATACTATTGATGATAGTACTTTTGTTTAGAAATCAGGATATTCAAAAGGACTTTCATGAAGTGTAATTGACTTCACCAATAGATTCCAGAATTGTTGGGAGTCTTTCATCTTTTAAAAATATTTTTCTTCACAAAATGTTAGTGTAGGAATGGGGATTATTTAAAACTTTTGGGAACACAGTAGTGTCTTTAAATTTGAAAAATAATTTTCTTCACTTGTTTGTTGTGTATGAAATGTGGGATTTAAAATATGGGTCCTTCAAAGTTCTCATGACACATTTTTGCATATTTTTTCTTTTAAAGGGGATAAAATAGTTGTAGAAAAAACGCATATGTATGCCCAGATTTGACATTTTTTTTTGCTATGGGTTTTGTTCTTCCTTTTGGCCTATCATAAAATAGTTTTTGTTGTCCACGGCATTTGATTGATGGTATTGGTATTTGGTTCACGAAGAGAGCGCAGCACAAATGACATTCGTCGTAGTTGGGTGTTTTGTTTGTTTGTACAAAGGTTATTTACACAAAAATTAAAGCTTAACCGTTTAAGTTATCAAGACGACGCACGCAGGCGCTATCCATTTTAACGTGGCAACGGTTAACTCGTCTTTTTGTTGTTGTTGTTTTCGGGGGTTTTAAGAATGAAAACATTTTTTCCACAAACGTCGCATCTCGAAACATTTGTTAAATGTTGGGCCTTTAAACGTTTCATATTGCAATAGCGGAAGCATTCTTGCAATCGATTTGAGCCTCATCGGCTCCTACAAAAGGCAAACCAAAGCCAGTCAGCCACTCTTTGCATTTGTTACGTGATTCAAAGGCCAACAGTTCGGTGACATAATCTATGGTAATGTTGGGACGATATCTAGGGCAAAAAAAAAACACAACGCCAATGAATCTCTTTTTCTTCGTATTTTTTTGCTATTTAAACATTGAGTTTTTAAATACTTACACCTTCATGATGGTTCTCAGGGCTGACTTGCGCTCTCTTTCGATAAACCAATCAATCAAGTGTCCGGCCATTAGTGGCGCAGACTTATACAAGCGGAATAGTTTGCAGTAATTTCCCATAGCCCAAGCGGAACGGAATTCCAAGGCATGAGCTATAGCAGGATCATCTCGTTGTGCTTGTGTGATCGAACGTAATACGGTGGTAGTGTCTATAAAGCAAAAAATAATAAGGAATTAGTAAAGGAAAAAGACATCAACAAACCGATGATTAACTTACCCAAGGTATTTTTTGTAAATATATAGTAAAGAATGCGATAAGCTGTAAACTCCAAAGTATTACTACTGGGTCCGACCTCGCTATACAACATCTTCAATTGTGTTTGGCACTGATTAAACTCTTCGTGATCTCCCTTCTCCATGGCAATGCGGGCATGAGTCTCATAAACTTCCACAGTGAACTTATCGCGAATACCTTGAACCTTTTTAAGGAGAAAAAGAAAATACAAATAAGACCTACTTTACATCAGTTGCTTTTGTTCCTTTTGCTTACCGTCAAATCCTGGCGGATAGACTTCAGTTGATCACAAGCATAGAAATAATCCTGATTTGCACGCCATTTCTGTTTAACATTTTCCAATGAATGCACCAAAACTTCTAAAGGACGAACCTCACATGGCATTGGGGCTTTGGTCAAACGCAAAAAGGACTTCTCCAAATCATGGCAAGTACCCACAATGTGTAAATCGAACAAGTCAAGACCATTGTCGGCATTTTCCGTTTCATCGGTGTACAGGCTGCGCGAATTATTGAATTTTTTCGAGTTTCTACTATTATTACCCTTAGAAGAATTACCACCGAAGGGTGAACTTGCAACCGCTACAACCTGCTTCGAATTGCTGGCTTGCGAAAATCTTGCCGCTCTTTGTTGGAGACGCGCCGAATCATCGTCTACCGCGCCACCAACGGAGGACGAATAGAAAGGTATTTTCGATTTACCGGATAAACCACCATTGCTGGTGGCACTAAAGCTAGAATCGAGTTTTTTATTTTTCTTGTTTTGTAATTTTTG
Source organism: Hydrotaea diabolus (assembly GCA_963513945.1). Lineage (NCBI taxonomy): Eukaryota > Metazoa > Arthropoda > Insecta > Diptera > Muscidae > Hydrotaea > Hydrotaea diabolus. The sequence continues at coordinate 168,347,055 of OY740717.1, read as the reverse complement.
TTGTTTTTTACTAGAATAGGATGAATTGGAAGAGGACAATGGTATAAAATCTGAGGAGGAACTAGACGATGATGACGAACGACGAATTTTACGAGGACGCGATGGTGACGAAGACGATGAACGCGAACGCGATGAACGTTTTTGACGATATTTCGAGGGGGAACTGAAATTGAGAAAATTAGAAGGATGGTAATTTTTAAAAATTACATGCACAGTATAGAAAAAGAGAATTGTATTAATAATTATTTGCAAGATTGTTTCCTTTGGCTTTATGGAATTAAAACTGTTCTAAGTATGCTGTACAACAACTTTGTAGTTCTAAAGTCAAGGCACATTTATTATGATAGTCGGCATAACCAAACAAATAAAATATATACGTTTATGCGAATAAAACCAAATTAAAGATCCAAACTTAATGCATGTTTAAACGTTTTGTGCTTGGGTATATATATGGGATATTTGAACCTAGCATCACTCAGAATCAGGGTATTATGACTTTGTTCATTTCTTTAAAATCAGAATCGTTTTCTGAATCAATTTAGACATTTCTGACTGTCTGAACATCTAACGTTACATTTTGCAGATTTGCTTGACTAACAACGATTAGAAACATAAATTTGTTTCAAAATTTTTACAACAAAAGGGATTCGCACGAAAACAATTAACCTGACCGATCTAAGCCTCAAAGACATGGATGGGTTAGAGCGATTGTATCTGTGTCTAACCTTGAAAAGTGGAGAGGGTCCATTGTGTTTGTCGTTAGTCTATGTTAAAAAATCAGTTCTGTAGGAAGCTTGAGCTACGACAGACAGGTTTTAAAAAACTCAGCAGATCTACCAACTTGCTTGAGAATATCTCTTCCAGATCTTTAAGAAAGTACATCCCCAGGTAGCTACGCTAGAGGGACGGGCATCTACACAAAAGGTGATCAACTGTCTCAATCTCCTCTTCATCCTCACACAGGTCAGCATTCGATCACATTCACTTAGCATTTTCTGGTCATCTCATCACTTTTGTTATTTCCCAGCAGAATTTTGCTTCTGATATTGTCTAGTATAGGCCACAGAGTCCTAGCAACCATATATTTGTCGGTCCTAGTCTGGAAGCCATTAAAACTATCATTCACTTAATCTTGGTATGAATGCATGGTTCTAGCAGCAGAGTTGTCAGCATCCTGAGAAGAGCCAAGAGGTGCCAGTTCGTCCGTCCCCTCGATTTCTTCAATATTGCAATTCTTTGCAAGTTTGGTTTTTACCGGGGATGACTTCTGAGCCTTTAAAGCAGCAAGACTATCCACATAGAAATTAATATCTTTGTTGTTTGACAGGTTAATCGGTCGAAGAAATTCTGCAGCTTTGTTTATAGCTAGTATCTAGAAAACACTCCATCTGTAGTTCAGTGGATATGACTCGCGTATTTGAAAATCCTTATATAAAAACCAGCTCCTGTCCCAATTTGTATCTTTGGCCCGTCGGTGCAGGCAAAGATTCCTAAATGTGGTTCCCCTAATTACCACACCGCTCTGTCAAGGAAAAAACAGTTGGCATTTTTTAAAGTCAAGCCCCGGTAAAAGTTTGTTCGACCCGCAAGAATACCCTACATCCAAGGCATACTACAATTTAAATAAAAAAGTAATTTTAGCTTTACTTACCGCGACCGACTACGAGAATTCTTCAATTTGCCATTGCTGCCGCCAAACGAGTTACGCTGACCCAAACGTGCATTCAAATTCCTCGACAAACCACCTGGACCACTGGACTTGTTCTTCAAATGATCCATAGGAATAACACCCGTCGCTTGTTGGTGATTCTTTTGGAACGGATTGCGTTGATGATGTTGCTGCTGATTCGGGTGTGGATGTTGGTGCGGCTGTTGGTGTTGTTGATGATGGGGCGTTGGCTTTTGCAATTTTATATTGATATTATTGCGTTCACTATATACGCTCGGTATGGGCTCGTTTTCCCAATCACGTGTCCACAACTCATTGCGATTAGCAGCAGCGATAATTTTACCCTTGAGACAAATATCAATTTGATCCTTGTCCAAGTCGGTATTACATTTCGCATAGCAACGGGCTACATAATTATTTAAAGATTCTGGCCAGGCATCGTTAGGATTGTGGAATGCGTTGGGTTTTTTGAACGTGTTGTTCGAAGCAGCAGCTGTAGCTGTGACAGCAGCTTCCTGACCTATGGCCGTGTCCATTTGGTGCAGATTGTTGCCAATAGGTGGTGGTGGTTTACTCAGGTCCACATTAGAAATGATTGGTGGCGGTGGTGGCACAGCGATATTCATAAAGGCCGAATCATCGGTCTGCATGGACTGTTGATGACCATTATTCATTTCATCAAAATGTCCTTCATAGAGTGCCTGTTGCGGCTGATGCATCAATTGTTGCTGTTGTTGTTGTTGCAACTGGTTTTGCTTATTTTTGTTACGCTTACGCTTCTTTTTCCCACCACCGCTTGTGTTTAGATTGTTGTTAACCACGTTTCCGACAATTTCATTGAAGCTGCCATTGAAATTGCCACCGTTCTGCTGCTGCTGTAGTTGTTGTTGCTGCTGCAGAGGATTAGGCGCATTTGCCAAACGATTTTGTTGATTTAAATTGAATTTAATTCCACCAAAGTTTTTCTGTTGATTCCCTCCCTTAATACCCATGGGTGGTGGCGGTGGTCCCGAAGGCAACGGCGGCAAATCACCGCCGTGAGGAACCACAGCACTACTAAAACCGGGCGGGGCATTGGATGACGATACCGTTGAGGTAACTCCAGCCGCTTGTGGATTTTGTGGTTGTTGCATGCCATAGCGCATGTAGTATTGATAATAACGCTGATAAGCTCCGGCATCACCATAACTCTGATACCACGCATTATAATTTGCCCACTGTTGATGTTGTTGACTGGCACTGTTACCAGCACCATTTTGCTGTTGCATCTCCTGAAGTTGGGGTATCAAGGGTGCCGCCATGGTTTCCGACATATTGTACCAGAAAAAAAATCGTGTCTTCCCAAAGAAATAAAGTGTAGCCTCGCTGTTAACCTCTCCAAGCAGGCGAGAGGTATTACTTCTTCGTTCTTCGCACACACAGTCCAAAACACGGCAAAACCAATTAAAACCCTTCTTTTGCTTCTAAAAACTTACCTTTAGATATTTTTTATTTCTTCTGACAAGTTAGTTTCAGCTATAAATGGCAAAAAAAATCGAACAAAAAGAAAGAACATTACAAAATCGTTCCTTTGCCACTCAAAGCAGCCATTTTGTTTTTTTCTTTTTTATTACCTTATTTTCTTTTGCTTTGAAAGTAACTATTTCTTTTTCAACTTTTGGAATTGTATTTAAGTTTTTTTGTTCTTTTCTATATGTTGAAGAATTCCCGATTTAGTTTAGTCTAATTTGTAGATTTTTTATGTAATTATTAAATATTTTCTCAACTATTCTTTCCAAGATGAACGAAATTTCCACGCTGACGTTGTTTCAGTAAATGAAATGACGAATGACGAAATATTTTCTCTGTACCTAAATACAACATCCACAGCGTTGTATTTAGAGGTTAGTGCTGCCAACCGAAAAAATAAGTACCTTCACAGGTACATACGGGCAAAAATGGCTTAAGCAGCCCAAAGACCAACGCGTTTTTTTTATTGCAGTCTTGCCATCTTACATGCTTTTATAAGAAGTGGCATTAGTACGAGTGAGAAGACGTGACTGTCGCAGGATTGATATCACCGGGACAGGTAGTCATCGCTAAACCCTTGTACATAATCTTTACCATATTTAGTCAAGGTCAGGGCACATATACATACATACAAATCTAATTGAATGACTCATCTACCTTCAAAACAATGTTTTACGTATTATTTGCAGCTGTCATTGTTTCTACAAGTACTGTAACGAGTTTTAGAATTTACATGTTCGAATTATTTGTACATATTGAACATTCACAAAAGACAAGTTTTCTTTAATTGCTTTTTCATTTGGATATTTTCGTCACTTGCCATCTTTAAATTTGGCAGCTCACATAGAGATCATTCTTCAATATTGCGGGCACATAATAATTTTAACTTTCTGTATTAAAAAATTTAATCATTTTTCAAGCTTGTAGACACATAATTATTTAAACTTTCACTTCAATTGTATTCAAAAATTTAAAATGTTATTTTTTAATGCTTACTTAATTCCCACAACATCCCATTAAGGAACAGGGGGAACTTTTTAAATCAATGAGCTGTATAATTAGAGAAGTTTTTACATGGGCAGGAGATAAATCTCTTACTCGCTTCTTCTTAAGAGATCCCCAACACCAATCTTTTAAATGGCAACGCGTAATTATTTGTGCTGCGTTAAAAACAAAAAGCTACATTCTGATTTTGGTTCGTATATCGTATCCTCTGCTTCACAGAAATCCCGCACGTTTTAGGGACTTAAACCAAAACGAAAATTAGTTACCACCATTTCGAAGTTCTCTTTATTTCTCATTTAATATTTCGAATTTGCTTTGTGATTGTACGCATTATTTCAATTGTGTTTTCTTGTTCTACAAACAACAACGTATATTTCTTATTTTTTCGTAGCTTTTTTCTTCGTATCAATAACAAAAAATTAATTAAAAAATGGTATTTTGTACAAACACGATTATTTCTTATGGAGAACAAATTTTAACTGAAAACTCTGACTTGGAGTTTGTATGCATTTTTAAAAATTGTGGTGTAAAACTCATCATAATGTAAATTTCAAAATAGATTGTAAAAATTTTTCAGGTTTTTTTTGGATTTCAGCTCTCAATTTTTACACCAACAAAATGCCTTAATTGACTGCAACTAAATCTTAACTATCTCATAGTTGAAATACAACTTAATTAAGCGTAGTGTTTTTTATAGATTATTTTAAAAAACAATCTAAAACAAGCCAGGAATTAGTTGAAAGGATATACAAATAAATGAAAAAAATAATTAAACTTTCTTTTTTGTTTAGATTTTTTAAAAATAATGCAAATTTTATAAAAAATATGTATATGGTAGAGATGTTTTATATATGAGCATATTATAATTGCTGGTTTATTTAACGTTTACACAACAAATTGTATAGACAACATGCACAGTCCTAAAACTGTCATTGCTGCACGAAAAAATTGGGGTCAATATTAATCTACATACAATTATAAAAGATTCGGACAAATTTTAAACGTTGTTTAACATATTCTTATAACTGTTGTGAGCGGAAAGTATTTGTAAAAATTATAATCTGATATATAAAATGTACAATGAACAATAAAATAAAATAGCAAACATTTGATTGTTAAAAAATAGTTTTTTTCGTTTCTTTTAAAACAACTTTAAACCATTAGAATGTCCTTATTCTAATTGTGTGTACAGTACATTTTCAGAATTATTCATAAAAGCTGAAAACAAACATCTTACCATCGCTGTTTCTGTAAAAAAAATTGCCGATTCCTATTCCTTTCACTCGTTCCAAATCGGTAATAAGACATTTGTTCCGATTCTACTCCAATAGGAATCGCTTAAAAAGTGTTTCTGTAAGAAAAGTGACTTAACTTGAAATAGGTAATTTTCTCACTGACTTTAGGCCACGCGAGAACCGATTGCTTTAGTGTTGTTGCAATTTTGAGGAAACAAGTAATCATATAAAGCATAACTTTTTAAGCCAAATACAATTTTATTGGTGTTATTTTAGACAAATAAGTATTTCGTTAAAAAAATATGTTTTAATTGTGTTACCGCGGTTTAATTCTGTTTGAAAGTAGGTAGCAAAACATAAAAATTTGAGATGGCAGTGTGATGAAATTTACGGCAATTTATGAGCCGGTTTCAACGAAATTGGTATGGTAATGCAAAATAACCGAGTGCAAATATTTGTTTACTTGCAATGTACATACCCAACTGTCAGCTTATTTAATTGTTCGTTTTTTTATTTGTTGGCATATTTTTATTCTTTTTGAAGACTGACAAAAAAAAATTTTTAATAATAATAATTATTTAAAATACAGTTGGCGTGAATCCTTTTTAAAATTAACTTAGGGCTATGTTCAACTATGAAACAATTTTTTCGTCTTGAAATTAAGTTCTATTAGGATATATTGTTCATGTACGTTCATGTATAAAAAATGGCATGATTAGTCTGGTCAATGTGATTTTTAGTGCATATCCGAACGGAGCATAATAATTATTCGTTTAGTGTAAGCTCCATCTACGTTTACTTACCACACTAATTATCTGTCTGAGTGAATTGTTATTTTCATAGCCACGAATGTCAACTCTGGACGCCGGTAAAAAATCAAAGTTTATGTCTGTCGAGTTAACACCACTGATAAAGTAGCACGTTTTCGTCTTGTGTTGCGAATTTGCTTGCGTGTTGGTTGGACAAAGAAATATACTACGAAGATTTTGCGAGATGGCCTGTTTAAGTCAAGAAAAATTCTTTTCGGAAAAGTCCCGTTTTGCCAATGCTGAACGTCAATACTACGAGTTATTGAGCAAGGGTTCATCGTCTGCAAGTCCTCAAAGTATATTGGTGTCCGAAATCGCTAAGGCCAGGGAGCAAATTAAGATTTCTTTGGAAAAGATGGGTGGCATTTCCGATGCTGGTTCGTGTCAAGTACAATCGGACATCTTGAGCCGCTTGGTAGCCATTGAAGAAGAGAACTCAAAATTGAAGAGCTTAGTGGCAAGCTTGAATGATCTCTGTTTGGATTCACAGAAAAGAATCAAAGCCTTAGAAGCATCATTATGCAACAAGTCCGCAAACAAGCCGGCAGCCGTGGATGAATCCAAGAAGTCTGACGATGATGATGGCGTGGATTTGTTTGCATCTGACAGTGACGAAGAGTCTGAAGAAGCAGCTCGCGTTAGAGAAGAACGCCTCGCAGCATATGCTGCCAAAAAGGCTAAGAAACCCACCATTATTGCCAAATCCAGCTTGGTTCTTGATATTAAGCCTTGGGATGATGAGACAGACCTGAAACACATGGAACAGGAAGTAAGGAAGATTACCAGCGATGGTTTGTTATGGGGTGCTTCTAAATTCGTTCCAGTTGCCTTTGGCATCAAGAAATTGAGCATTAGCTGTGTCGTTGAAGATGAGAAGGTATCGATTGATTGGCTAACTGAAGAAATCGAAAAACTTGAAGATTTCGTCCAGAGCGTTGATGTTGCTGCTTTCAATAAAATCTAAGGATACATTTATTTTTAAATTTTATTGTTTACTTTAAAAAATGAACCACGTATGTGAAATGAAAAATTGAATTAATAAAAGATAACATAATTCGAAGTTTTGCACTTAAACGAAATACACTTTTTCTTCCACCGTCGCTTGAAACGCTCAAAAACGTGAACCAAGGATTTCAGGAGCCAAGGATCACACAATTGAAAAACCTATTAGCAGATACAAGGATTTGTATAACGTAAAATTAAAATCGCCGGTGGAATTGGTGAAGAGAATAGCAGTTCAAGGATATTTAAGCGTCCTGTTCACCACTAACATATGGTATGTGTAATGGTATTATTCCATAAATTGCTTTACTATTTTGAAATTTACTTCCAGCGTAGCTAAATTTTAATATAAAGTGAAGATTCCCTCCCAAAATTTGGAAGTTTCTTTCATCGTCCATCGTCAAATGCGTTACGCTTTAGTCACATCCAGACGGTAATTGGAAGATAGCTTGCATTTTACAAGCACCATTTACATTACAGTCGTCTTTAAATCATCCAGACGGCAATTGGAAGATTGTTTGTTGTTTACAACACCAACCGAAAATCACATGTGCCGTTATGGATATATTAAACAACATTATACACTTCTGCTAAAGTCGCAGTGACCGCGAAATAAAATAAGAATCAAAAGTATCTTCCAAGATGGCACTAAGAAGTGACTTCGTAGTTACGAAGGAGCGACTTCTGGAAGTTAGCTCCGGTGGGTACAACTTCTCTATACGGAAGACACTTCTGCGATGAGAAAATGGTATCGCAGACGACGAATTTCAACTTCCTAGCGTAACTTCTTAGTCACTTCCGCGATAGAAAATGCTGGCAGGGTTATTACACATTTCTGGGAGATGTTTGTTTCTCCGCAAGCCGGGAGTAATTCTAAAAGCTAGTCAATTTCAGACACTTAAGTGGTCACCAGAAAATACGTATAAAGCCACATCTATAAGATGATTAGCTCATTAATTCTTATTGGTATATATATGTATATTTTCAATAACTTGTACTAATTTACTTCCCTAACGTACGCAATACTCTTAACACCTCATAAAGGAGTAAGGGGGAAATTTCTCTGAAGTCTTATACTCAATAGCTAGGAACCAGTTTTACCGTTGTGCCACTTAGTGACAATTTTGCCATTGTTTCTGCATTGATACTTTCACTTTATTGTGATGCTTAATGTGCAACCTTTTGGACTTTTGTGCCATGTTTTCAAAATTGTGTCACCAAAATCTGAACTGTATTTCCAATAATCCTCGTAAGCTTACAAAATGGTGTAAATAAAAATTAAAATTAATTTGTAACAAGTAAAACGTCGTCGACGATGGGCTCCATTACTGTATTGAAACATTTTTTTCGGTTTTAAATAGTAAAAACTGACTTACAATGTTAAACGGAAAAAATATTCAATACAACAATGGAACCGAATAATCGTAGACATTCTTGCCGGTTAGAAGGTTTAGTTTCGCCAGGCCGAACCTTATACATACTTAGTAGGGACATAAATACACACGTTTTATGATGTAAAATAAAAAGTACTGAATGTTTTGGACCAATGTTATTGAATATATTTATTGATGTATATTGTATCCAAAAATAATCTTATTCGAAATGTCCGCCTTATGCCTTTACCTACACACGCCTTTAGTCGCACTGGCCAATCGTCAATAGCTGCACGAACCTTGTCCATTGGAAAATTGGCCACAGCTCTAACCAAAGCAGTCTTAAGAGATCCAATGTTGGGGTATCTTTTGTGACAAACCTTGTCCTCTAAAACCACAATTTGTAATCCAATTGTTCAAATCTGGACAGCCTGAGGGCCATTCTTCAGAGGAAATGACGCTGGCAAATTGTTTCGAAGACAGGCCTGGGACGTTTTAGATTTATGGGCCGGCGCAGAATCCTGCTGGAAAGTCCATGGCTGGTTTTGGAAAAGGGAATTATTAAGAGGCTTCACGACAGCTTGTTCGCAGAAATGCAGGTCAGTGACCCCATCGTAAGAGACACCCCAACAAACCATGAGTGAAGCTGGGTGATGACCCTTTTCCACCCTTGGGATCAGTTCATTTTACTTTTTAAATTTTTCCTGAACGGTAAAAATTTTTTCATCGGTGAACAAAATTTTTCTGAAAATATCGCTTTTTTTATTTCACACTTGAAAAGCGCTATTACAGCGATACGGTTCTCATTATCTGACCACTCCATGATGAAAGTTAAAACAATTTTAAAATCGCGTTACAGACTAACTCTATTGAGGTTAGCTTTCAAAACCCATATGACATTAACGGGGTATGTTCAGTTCTACTATTGATATGGATGTGTTCAATGTTGTAACAGTATTTATGTCCCTACTAAGTATGCTGGCTATTGATCGCCCGTCTTGCCCATGAGGGGCGTTTTTCGTGACACATGAGCCAAAACGTCCAACAACTGTGCACTTGTTTAGGAGTTAAGTGCGTTTTAACTAACATTACACATTTTAACCATTGTCCGTCCACAAAAACAATATTATTGGAAATGCAAATACTCTAAAAAATTTTACTTTTTGTGCCTTGAGTCCCTTAAATAGAAACTTTTTAACCCCTAGACCGATTTTGCCCATTTACAAACCCAAACAGCGTATGCTATAACTTCATGGTCCTCGCTTTATTCGTAACCGCTTTCGTGCTTTCAACAGACAAACGGACGGACATGGCTATATGTGCTTAAAATGTAACAACGATCAATAACATATATACCTTATGTGGTAGCCGATCAATATATTGTGCAAACGGAATAACAAATTTAGTATACCATTCACTCTTCGGAGGAAGGTAAAATAAAGCTGATGTTGAGCGTGGCCGACTATATTATACCCTGCACTTTTGGATGTTTGAAAAGACAATTGAAAATAGGTTTTTGCACTCGCTTGGAGGGTTTGAAATTTAACCAGATCAGAAAACTAATTTCTTATTTCAATTTGTGAGAAAATTAAATTGGTTTTTGGTACCGGCCTAAGGGGGTGTCACTCAAATTTATCAAAATTGGGAGTCATTTTATTTTTGGGGTCGTTAGAAAATTGTATAGCCAGTTAACGTGGTGTTCCCCCAAGCCATTTGTTTGGAGACTCAAACATTAACCTATAAAGTCCAAATTGGTATAGGATTGGTTGTTTGTTCACCATCATACACTATTAAAAATTTGATCGGAATCGAATTTAAACTGGGTGTTCATGAGCGGCTGTATCTAAAACCGGGAGAGACCTTTGTACTTGAGCTATATAAAAACGTCGACCAATATTACCCATTTGTATGCGCTAGCAATGAACTGAGCCAAATTTTATCAAGTTGTGTCTTCTTAAGCTAAACACATAAAATCGGTTAAACGTATGAAAAGGGATAAAGCCCCTTTGCATGATAAACGTGTAAAAAGGGATAAAGCCCCTTTTTCAAACATTTATAATTTTTGTTAACGTCCGTCCTTTGTTTAAAAAAATTATTCGTGTCAAATTGCATCAAGATTGAATGTAGTTTGCGACAAATACTCCTAAGAACATAAAATCAGCTATATTTATATGCCGACCGATTTTCTTCAATTTCAATAGCGTCCATCCTTGGTCAAAAAAACTTTTGTCAAATTTCATGAAGATCATGCAAATATAGTGATGTTTAGTTTGATTACAAGCTATATTTAAGCAGCAGACTTACGGACAAACAGACATTGTTTAATCGAATCAGCTTATTTTGAGTCGGTACACCTTAAGTGTGACCTACCTGATATATATTTGGTAGTTACAAACATTTTCTAAAAAAAATGTGTTTCACAGAGTCTTTCTTACATATCAGATCTAGTAGTCCAATAACGGCCTCTGGGTTCTAAGAAACGTTGGCACGGACGTAAGGTAATTTAAAGTTATCCAAATTACATAACAATTCCATAGATACATGTATTTTCAAAACCTGCATACATTTGTGTTGCGACGTGTGAGCCGTAGAGGGCCAATAACTGCCCAGGATAAAAACAAGTAAACAATTCGAGGGCCGAAGCTTTTACACATTGTTAACGTCGTTGGCATTGAAAGTATTGGGAGTATTGATGATGTTTCAGAGGCTGTATGGAAGGTAAGATTTAATTCTGTCGGTATCGATAAAGTCTCTATTGAGTTTTTGAGGACTATATTTCCATACATATCTGATCTCATTTTACATCTTTTCAATTTTATTTTGGCTACCTCTGTATATCCTACAGCTTGGAAGACAGACGAGTGGTACCAATACCGAAATCAACAAGTATTTCTGGCCCCGACGGCTTAAGGCCCATATCGATTCTACCGGTGTTATCAAAAGTTTTTGAATATATTTTAAAGAACCAGATATTGTTCTGTTCTAGGGGCAAAATCTTTGATCGCAGTATGCTTTTTGTTGAAGGGCATAGCACTACATCCTTGCTTTTACACCTTACAGACACCATTCGTAATAATATGAATCACAATGAATTAAGTGTCTTAGTGTCTTTAGATTTGTTTAAAGCATTTAATTCAATTTGCCATGCTACTTTGATTGAAAAACTTCGAAATCAATTTAATTTTTCGAGCTCGGCTTGTAGACTTGTAATGTCCTACCTAAGTCACAGATCTTAGTTTATGGATGTGAATGGCATTGTGTTCTTGCTCTGATATCTGGTGTACCGCAAGCTTCGGTTTTAGGGCCTCTTCTATTTATAATGTATATAAACGACTTTTCTGCGTGTCTGGAGTCATACATGTGCAGCATATTTCTATATGCAGATGATGTTTTACTTCTTTTCAGTTGTGGTCGGGATAGTTGTCATGCATTAGAAGAAAAAATTAACTTCTGTCTAAATCAGACTTTACGATGGACTTCTCGTAATTCTTTGTTTATTAATCCCTTAAAAACGAAAGCAATTATGTTTGGTTTTGACATTGACATATTTGTAGGGCAAGTCAGAGTTGATTTTGTTGATCGTCATAAATGTTTAGGTCTTATATTGATAGCAATCTTAATTTTGGACATCGTATTGACTGACTCTGTCCACTGTAGAATTTATGGTATTTTGCGCAGGTTGTATTCGACTAACATTTATTTACAGCCATGGGTTAAATGTAGGCTTGCCCATGCACTTTTAATGCCACAAAATTTGTATGGACTAGAGGTAGTGTCGGGTACAGTCGAATATAATTTGCTTAAACTAAGGGGTATTATGAACACTGTTACTCGGTTTGTATATAATGTTCATAGGTGTGAACATGTATCTGCGTTTGTTAGAAGTTTTTTAGGAGTGTCATTTACTAAATATGTTAATCATAGGATTTTATTTCAATTCTATAAGGTTATTAAAAGTGGTGTGCCTGTTCCACTGTGCAGTTCGTTTTTCGCACTCTAGTAGGAATACTCAAATCGTTATACCTAGAATTTTTAATTCCATATTTGAAAAGTCTTTTGTTGTTCGGGTAGCCAGGTGCTGTAATCAATTGCCTATTGAACTGCGAGTTTTTTCTCACTCTAATAATGCATTTCGTCTTAAACTCTCTGATTACTTTATATCAGTTACACCTTAATAATTATATTCATAAGTTCATTTTTATTTCCATGGATATAAAAAATGTTTGCCAACATGACTAAGTATGGTTTGTACAAATCTGGACTATATTTCTATTTTTTTTAGTTCTACTTGATGTAAATATGGCTGGGGAGCCAATCGCGTTAAATTACATTTGTATATACTTATACATACATTTTTATTATTAAAGTTTATTTTAGTTTTTAAGTTTTTCTATTTGGTAATGTATTGCTAAGTAATACGGTTTTTTTTTGGCCCTGTGGGCTTTTGTATTACTATATGAATAAATAAATAAATAAAAAAATAAATTGTAACTCGTAAGAGTTGGACTTTAATGCCCATCAGTGGATAATTTTCGAGTTTTTGAGAACTTAAAAGGCAAGGTTTTTTTTATTGATTGGCGGAAATAATAATTTTCTTATTTTAAATTTTAAAAAATAATTTTCCTTGAAAGGTACATATATTAAATAAGTTACTCTCAATTTAAGTTCCAAACCACCCCAAGTATACCCAATGACATAATCGAAATATAATTACGGACGCGACACTAAATGTAACATATGTCGTACTGACAATAGATCGCTTGTTTTGACCATGCAAGAATTTTTTGGCAACATGGACCAAATCGTCTAGCAGTTTTTAAGTTATGATTTTTTAAGCAAATACTCTAATCCAAAACCGTATTTACAAACAGCTTATGAACATTAGCCTTTATCGTAGGTTGAATCGGTTGACCGCTATCGAGCTTTCTATAGACTCACAGACGTACATGGCTAAATCGTCTTAAAATTTTACGACGATCAATAATATATATTCTTTATAGGGTGTCCGATCAATATTTTACGGTTGTGTTCGTTAGAATTTCAAGTTTTCTCAACGTATTTCACAGTATTTACGTTTTTTTTAGGTCAACACGGCTCCTTACTGGGTAAGTTTCGTAGAAGAAATGTGATGCTCTCATACCCTATAATGCAGTTCAATGGAATTAAGATAGAATAGGTTCGGCATTAAAAATTGTGTTACCAAATTATCATATTACTCCGTATGCAGGTGAAATTTAGCAGAAATATGGTTACTGTTTGAAAACTGGTAACTGTCTTATATTTTATGTAGGCGTAATGGGTCCAGTGACTATTTTATTATTCGCAAAGGGAGGAAAAGACTGTATTTAAAAATTAAATGTAAGTTCTTATTTTAATAAGTGCGTTTACATGCTATATGAATAGAATTCTTTACTTTTTCTCATTAAAAATTGTTTAACGTCAAGCAAATGTACGAGTACCTTCGTCATTCCCGGTAATAACATTTTATTTATTAAAAACAACAATTCAATTCCATTAACTGTTGGAAATCACACTAGTGAGAGAACTTCACTCAGCTGATAAGACTTACAAATACCCTTAATCGCTGATAAGACTTACAAATACCCTTAATCGCATGGCTAGATTTTTGGACTATATAAAAGTTCCAAAACGGTTTTTTTGGTAAACTTTGGCCGATGTTTTGACTCCTTGTTCGCAGAAATGCAGGTCAGTGACCCCATAGTAAGAGACACCCCACCAAACCATGACTGAAGATGGGTGATGACCCTTTTCCACCCTTGGGACCGGTTCAGATGCTTCCTTAGATAACCGCGCATACACTCTATCATTTTGCTTGTTAAATTTTTCCTGAACGGTAAAAAATTGTTCATCGGTGAACAGAAAGCAGTTTGTTCGTGTCAATGGAATCTCATCGTCTGTTTTGTCTGTTAGGAGTGGGGTCCCTCAGGGCTCAGTTCTGGTTCAATTTTGTTTGTGCTGTTTATTATTGACCTTTTTAAAATTCTGGGCGATTGGTGTACACCATACTCTTTTGCTGATGATGTTCAGGTATTTTTTTGCGGAAAAATCCAGTATTTGGATGTTTTACAAGCCAAAACTAATTATGTTTTAAAATTATTGAGCGTATGGATGTCCTCCAACAAGCTTAGTATTAATCCTTCTAAAACAAAGGCAATACTGTTTTCATCATTATCTTCTATCAACCTAGATTTGCAATACAATGGTACGTCTATAGAAGTCGTCCAGAGTATTACGTGTTTAAGAATAGTGCTGGATAACAATTGTTGCTTTGAGCAGCATATTCGCAGTATTGCTTTATGTATTAGTTTCACATTTCGTCAACTATACAACACCAATTTAGTTTTACCTCGTTGGGTGAAAACAAAACTGGATCATGGACTATATAAGGCCAAATATTTTGTACTGCCTAGAGGTATCTACTGGAACTACTCAAAGTAATATGAATAAAATAAAGGCAGTGTTTCATATAGTTATGCGCTATGTATATTCTGTTAAACCGTATGCTCACATATAGCCGTCTGTGTATGATTTTTTAGGCTGTTCCTTTGTGGAATTTGTGCAGCTTCGGTTGCTATACTCTTTTTACAAGATTCAATCTCGTTTGTTTCTAGCAAATTCATTTGTCTTCAGTCACTCAATTCGCAACAGACAGTTAGTTATTTTTATTGCTTATGGATCGATCATTCCTCGTAAGAGTAGCCCGACTATTTAACATTTTACCAAGCAGTTTAAAAACGTTTAATTTGTCTTCCATGACATTTCGTAAACATTTAATGGAACATTTTCGTTCAAGTACAGAGTAATGCTTTTCTTTATATGTATTTCAATGGTTTCTTAATTATCACTTATATGCTGTCATCAGTTTTTTTCTCTTTTATTAGGAAATATTAGGATTATTTTAATTTATATTTTTTTTATACTGATTTTTTTCTAGTAGTTTATGATGTTATATTTAACATTTTGATGCATATTGTAATTTAGCTTTAATAGGCCCCCAATAAGCTTCGAATTACACGGTAATAAAGAAATGAAATGAAAATTTTTCAGTGCAAGTGCTTCACCAAAATACGTTTGCATTTTTCAATCATATTTTTTTTAAAGCTGCCGTAAATAAATGGCCCGTGCGTCGTTTGAAAGCCCCAAGTCCCAAGTCTTTTTTAATGATTCGACTCATGGATTCATCTCACGGGCCATTAGTTTCTGTTTTCGGAGCGGATTTCTGTGAATTCTTGATTTAACGGCTTTGATGACATGCGGTGTTCGAACGGAGCGGTCTTTTACATCTCCAGTCTCCTCAAACAGTTTTATGCATGAATAGACGGGAGTGTTTTGAAAATATCGTTTTTTTTCATTTCACACTTGAAAAGCGCTAGTACAGCGATACGGTTCTCATTATCTGACCACTCCATGATGAAAGTGGAAACAATTTTAAAATCCCGTTACAGACTAACGCTATTTACTATTGAAAAGGGTGTGTTCAATGTTGTAACAGCATTTATGTCCCTACTAAGTAATTTTGCTAAAAAAGTTGAAAAAACTGGTTGACGTTTGAAGTTTTTTCTTTCTTTGCAACGCCCACAACTGCTATTTCGGATATTCAACCCTATTCCCGTTGCCGTCGTCGTTGTTAAGTCAACGTCACCTTGTATGGTCGTCGACGTTACATTAACACCAATTTGGTAATCCCTATGGGCGATGCATGTTTATTTATAATTTGATGAGTAATTAAACTTAATCCGCAGCTCAAAAATTTGAAACAATTGATTCATTAGTTTCGGTATTTTAGACAATAAATTATTAACTTTTTACTATTAATGTTAAACAATTGCTGAAAACAGAAACTAACGTACATGATGTTCAACGGTACAATATCGAGGCTTGTCGATGCTATAGGTCGTACTTGACAAGAGTTAGGGACAATTTTAAAAAAGACCCTAAGACCCTGAGTTCTCAAGCGATCAGTCTATTGCAAACTGTTTTGCTGACTTTTTCGAAAATACATATTCACTACGTTCGTTTAATCCTGCAATTCCGTACCCTTACAAAATTTCATCAGTAGGTCAAATAGTTCCTTTAGATTTTTCACTTATTGAATTAAACTTGCATCGTCTTAAACCCACTAGTACTTCTGAACCCGATGGCATTCCGAATTTTTTATTGAAAGGCTGCTCGGAATTCCTGGTCTTACCCTTATCCTTATTATTTAATTCATCATTACAATTGGGGTACTTTCCTGATTTATGGAAACGGTCCTACTTGTTCCCACTTCACAAATCTGGTAGTCTGTTGGGTGTATCGAACTATAGAGGGATTGCTAAATTAAGCGCAATTCCTAAGTTATTTGAAAAAATTGTAACAAATTTTGTTTCACATAATGTGGCGCCCATTCTCCATCCATGCCAACATGGATTTCGTAAGGGTCACTCTACTATTACAAATCTACTTCAGTTTTCCTCTGAAGTTATAGATGCATTTATTCGTCGCAAGCAAACTGACGTTATATATACTGATTTTAGTAAGGCATTTGATAAAGTAAATCACAGACTATTACTATTCAAGTTAAACAAAATTGGGTTTAGTAATAATTTCATAAATTGGCTTTCCTCCTACCTAATTGGGAGGGAACAAGTAGTTTTATTTGAAAAAAGTCTTTCTAGATCAATTCGTATTTCCTCTGGTGTCCCACAGGGCAGACACCTTGGACATATTCTCTTTTTACTATTCATTAACGACTTGCCCAACTCTATTATCAACTCTAATTTACTAATGTTTGCAGACGACGTTAAATTATTTTCCTTTTATGCTAGCTTTGCGGACAGTCACATACTGCAGGGTGATTTGGGCAGATTTAGTACTTGGTGTGAATTTAATTTTATGGAATTAAACCTTAAAAAGTGTAAGCATATGTGCTTTTCTAGACGTAGTTTGTTGGCTACTAAATTTAATTTATGTGGCTCTGAATTGGCATCGGTTGATTCATTTATTGATCTCGGTTTTATGATGGATAGAAAGTTGAATTTTAATAACCATATCATTACTATGGTAAATAAAGCGTATGGTGTCTTTTATTTTGTGAAACGCTGGGCAAAAGAGTTTACTGATCCATATACTACGAAACAGCTTTATATTTCCCTAGTTAGGCCAATTTTAGAATATTGATCAGTGGTTTGGGATCCCCAATATGATTACTATGTTAACAAAATTGAGTCCGTGCAGAAAAAATTTTTAATATTCTGCTTAAGAGGTCTTCACTGGAATACTGGTTATGAACTTCCTTCTTATAATGGCAGGTTAAATCTTATTAAATTGCCCTCATTGAAGAGTAGGCGAACTATGATGAATACGATGATGGTATATAAAATTAAATGTGGGGTTGTGGCTTCTGAATACTTAATATCAAAATTTCTATTAACGTCCCATTTAGACCTACTAGATACTATCAGTTCTTACACTTGAATTTTCAAAGGCACAATTATGCATGTGGTGACCCATTTCGTAGAATGTGTGCTGATTTTAATTCGTTATATCATTTAATTGATTTCTCCTTAGGTTTTGATTCATTAAAAACTCATTGGCTCATTGTCTTCATAACAATTTAGGCTGCTATAAACAATTTTAGTAATTGTTATTATTCGTAAATACTTATGTATATTATGCTTTATATTATTTTTCTTAGATTTTAATATTGTAATAAAGAAAGGTGGTGGTTATATTTTGATTTTGTATTGCATGCTTCTAGTCCTTCTCATACTTTGATTGGATTGTATTATTGTATTAAATTAAGGTGGCGGTTATATTATAAAGTACTAATTTGGTGTTTATATTTTCTAGTGATTATTATTAATATTTTTTTGTACCGATAGGCTGTTGATAAATATCTGTAGCTAATTTACATGGATGACGTTTCTTGTCATCTCCATTATGGATCGATCCATAATGTGTACGTTGTCCCTACGTCATGGGGACGTGGCCTCCTCGGTCGGCAGGGGCGGGTGTGAGTGGCGTGGGGGAACGTTCGTCTAAAAAAAAAAAAGATACTATTTCTTGAAAACGTATTAAAATTAATTTCGCCTTTGACAACGTGACGTGAACAACACCATCTTACATTAAAAGCGGAGTGTGTTCAACAATTTCTTAGCAAGTAATCAAATTAGCTGCTGCATTGAAAGATTATTCTTGACGGCTGACGGTTGATTCTGCAACCTGCAGAAGTCTACCGTCGTCAACCATCGAATTGTAGTTACATATCTCTCTCGACACATGCAAAATGCAACCCCTACTCAAACAGTTGATTGCCTACCGTCAACCGTCCGCCGTCAAGACTAATTGCACCTTAAGCCCAGAGCTGATGGACGGACACACACAGGTTTGCAAGACACTTTTTGAGAGATTTGATGCCTTCGGCAATTTGTCTTTAGTGGATACAATTTGAAACAAACGCTGAACATTTTTTTTGCTGTATTTTAACTTTTGTTTCGTTGAAGCAGATCTTTCTTTCCGCAAAGATAAACTTATGGGCGTTGGTTGCTTGCAATTGTTGGGTTGAAATACATTTGGACATTACAACAATGCCAAACAATTCTGTTTTTATATCAAAGGCACGTTCTGCCCTGGCACCTTATATACGTTGCCCGATTTTTTGTATTTCACTCCCTTAACGGTGCCCATATGGTTAATCAGTTTCTTAAACAAGCAGACTCGCCACAGCTTCCTAAGTGGAAATTGATTTCATCTTTCACACCAGTGGCGCAACAATCATTCTTGTTGGCAGTTACTTTTAATTGATATACAGAAGTAAATGTAGTTTTTTACTGGACCGTTTAAGTTGACGCCAAATATTACATATTGTTAATCAACACTAAAAAGATTTGGTCTGGTTTTTTATTTAATTTTTTCAGTTTTTATTTGTTTTTTCTTTAAACATTTAGAAATAATTCAAGTCGTCGCTAAAAACGGTCACGACAAAAACAGCCGTCTCAAGAAAATATCGACGACACATTTCTTTAGGGAGTATGATGCCGATATGAAAATGTCGGCGGGGTTGGGGCGGACATTTTATGGATAACCAGCGTCGGTTTATATATAGTTGTAGTTTTAAAATCCAAGAAATAGTTTTCATAACCATGAGAAAATATATATAAGGGTGATTCTGAGATTATGGGCCAATCTCGACATCATTTTTTGCATTCGATTTTTTTTGCAGAATTTAATATTTAATTCAGGTAGATGTCTTAGTTTTAAGAATGACACGTCATTTTTAAAATGTACACATCAATATATTAATTTTTAACGGAATCGTGCAACAATTTAAAAATATGACCTCCAGGATAATGACTCATTGAACAGAGAAATGACGAAGAAAATAAAATATATAGTATTTTTTCTTTAAAATCAACAAATTCATTTTAATTCAGTTCTTTTGTAAAAATAATAAAGAAAAAATCTGTTAATCTTCATTCCCCTGTGAAAATTTTTGGCATGGGAATGATGAATTTCTAAGAACCCCCTGAAATGTTTATTTAAGTACTTACCCCTACAAAATTGACTTGAGCTGGAAGTTTATACTTGCAATAAACACAAAAAAACACTTGCAAAATTATAAAAAGTATTAATTATTTTTTTAAAAAACAATTTTAAAGACTAAAGGTCCTATAAAGATTTATTGTATATTAAATAATAAAGTATAATATATTTTATTTTTCCCGCTTGAAACAACCAAGGACAACAAAGTGGACCATAATCTCAGAATCAACCATAATGCAAAATGAATCAATAATTAACTTTTATTTTAAATTAATGCGTTTTGATAATGCTATCGAATTACGCAAGTAACTTGTATTTAGTATCCTTTTAACCGCCTTAAATTCGAAATTGTTGAAATTGGTACATATCAATTTGCCTGTATTAGACAAAAATTTGTTGCGATTAAAGCCTAGTATTCACCCAAAACGAAATTTTCGCAGCCATAAAAAATACATGTAGCAAAGCAAACAAAATTTACTTTTGGTAAATTCCGTCCAGCAATTTAAATTAGGTGTATTTTTCGCTGCTTTACAGAAAAAAACCTAATCTTCAAAGCCCGACCACAACCATGTCTCATTGTGATCAGAACTTTGTGCTTGCGATCATTCTAGTCGCCGAGGCTTGCAACTCCGATTGTGTTTAACTACTGTTGTATGGTATACACATAACATCTGGCATCACAATATTCGATATGCAGGTGGGGCATCTCTTAATTTTGCTATTAAAACTGTGGCAACACTGAATTTATTTTTTAAAAAGACGCAATCAACTGCATTTTATTTGGCGGCAGTGAGGAGAAGATCGTAGTAAAATTTAATTTTTTTTTAATAATTTGTAACTTTTTGATTAGAAACATGAATAAATGTAAGAAGAAGCCTCCAAATCGTCATGATTTACCACAATTAATAGAGAATGTACCAACAGAACACAAGGATTATGTGAAAGACTTGTGTCTCAGAATGCTGCAGCATCCAGCTTATGGTCAGCCGTGAGTAGTATTTTATGTGGTTATAATGTTGCGTAGGTTCCATTCCAATGTGCATTTATTTCAGTTATGAATGGACGACGCGGGACTTCGAAATGGGTGCGCCTTTGGGTCGTGGCAAATTTGGTCGTGTGTATTTGGCCCGTGAACGCACATGCCACTATATGGTGGCCATGAAGGTTTTGTTTAAGGCAGAGTTGCAAAAAGGAAACGTTCAGCGTCAAGTACTGCGGGAGATAGAAATTCAATCCCGTCTCAAGCATCCTCATATTTTACGTTTGCTGACCTGGTTCCATGATGAATCGCGCATATATTTGGCTTTGGAATTGGCTTCACAAGGCGAGCTATTCAAGATTTTGCGACGATCGCCAAATTGTCGCTTTGATGAGCCCCGAGCAGCCAAATACACATACCAAGTAGCTGATGCTCTACACTATTGTCATTTGAATAATGTCATACATCGCGATTTAAAACCGGAAAATATTTTGCTAACAGCGGCTGATGATGTTAAATTAGCCGATTTCGGTTGGTCGGCCCACACAATATCAAATAAGTAAGTCTTTGACCATATTATTTTTCTCTTTATTATTGTATTCGACAACATGGCACTTTTTCTTTAGACGCAAAACGCTTTGCGGCACTTTAGACTATTTACCACCAGAAATGGTTGAGGGCAACACATACGATGATTCTGTCGATCAATGGTGTCTAGGTATTTTATGCTATGAATTCTTGACGGGCGGTCCACCCTTCGAATCGAATGATACCGATGCGACTTACAACAAAATTCGCCGTTTGGAAGTCCACTACCCACCCTACCTATCTGTGGGTGCCAAAGATGTCATTGCAAATTTGTTGCGTAAAACCGGCTGTTCCCGTATCACTTTGGTAGATGTCATGCAACATGCTTGGGTTAAGAAAAATATGGAAAAGCGTAATAAACAATTAGAGTTGGAAAAGAAACAACAGGAATAAACAAAACGAGATTGTAATACGATACTTTGGATGTCCTTTAGTTTTAATTTCATTTTGGTTGCCCGCACAACTATTCTCTGTATTTGTTATAAAAATGTGTACTAATTCTTTGTGTAATTTCAAAATATTAAATGTATGTATCTAAACTTTATTTTTGTATTTCTTTAATATAGTTTTAACGTAAATGTCCATAACTAAAAGCATGTATATATATGCAGCTTCATATTGTAAATGAACGCTATCGCACTAGAAGGGTATACACTTTAGTAAATGGACTTAATGTGCCACATTTTTAACAATTCCACAATATTCTAGCCTTCCTACTACTGCAACATATTAATTACCTTAAATGATCTTGCCTTGAACTTGTGCGCAAGTCCTATTGGTTAATCCATAAATATGCAGATCTTCTTGCAGTTAGTCTTTTCCTCTGACAGCCTCCATCTACTCAGCCTCGTTGTTGTTTTATTAAAATCGTTTATTTTTATGAAGTTACAAACGTACAAAGTATGTATACAAAAAAAACTATATACAAATGATCAGTGTGGAGTTTGTAATGATAGCAGAAAACTTCTCCATATTGGGGCATCCATCAGTTTCTCTAGAAATATTCGGGGGATAGTCATTCAGAATCGGTCTGATTCAACCAACAAATTTCATGGAGTTGTATTTAATATTTTTCATTTTTTTTCGTTCACCAACTAAAACGCACGATGTAATTTGCAAATAAAAGAAAGTTTTCAAAGAATTGTCTTAATAATTTTTATTATGATAGAAGGATCTATGACAATTATGTGTGAAACAAAATATCGGCTAAATCGCCGCAGCTTCGGTGCCCGGTGGTCTATATTTAGATTAATTCGATACATCCTTTAGCATTTAAATTGTTCTTGGTTTATTGCCGCACACTTTTTCTTTTAAATATCCACAAAGAAAGAAGTCTAAAGTTTTCAAATTAAATGATCGTGGCGGCCAATTAACATCGCCATTGTTTCTTTGGCTGTTTGGCACTATGCTGTTGGAAGTACATATCGACCATATCCTCAATTTATGAAGAAGTCCATTATCATCTCGCGATAGCGAACACCGTTCACGGTAACTGCTGGCCCAATGACTCCGCCAGCCTATAAACCGCACCAAACGTCACTTTTTGTAGATGAATTGGATTATCGACATCACTGTTAAATTCTCATTTGCCCAAATGCTGCAATTCTGCATGTTAACGAATCCACTGTGAACACATTTGTTCGATTATGCTGACAAAAAAAAATAACGAAGTCCATTTTGATTTGGACGCCCATATTTGTTAAAGGCTTTAACAATCTTTAGACGCTGCACAATTGTGTATCTTGTCATGGTTGAATTTGATAAACGCTGAATAAAAGAAATGTTAAATTAAGTTGGGCAAACAACTTGACGTTAAGTGTGACTCACAATTAACGTCATGCATTATGGTTGGACCACCCTTTACAATGCACAAATGACGAAAATGCAAAACTTTTCAAAACCTCCAATTTTCCAGAGGAACTGGTGGATGCCCCAATATGAAGCAACTGATAATGTTTATAGTTTTTTTGTACGTTTGCAACTTGATTAAAATAATTTGCAAATTGATAGCAAAACAGAACAGCCGACTTCGAAATTCTTTCTCCCCGTTCGTTACGAACAGGAGGAAATAAATCCCCCGGGAATTATCTCCCGGGGAGTATTTAGAAGCGGGCTGAATACCTACTTTTTTCGGGGGATTTTTTCCCCTTTTTCGAAGTTTCGTTTAGAATAAGGGAAATATTCTATTTAGAATAGGGGAATTGGGAACAAATTCCCGGGGAAGTCATTAAGAATCGGGCTGAAAGTCAAAATTAATTTTTAAACCTTCTGCAGATATATCATGCATTACCAAACTAACAAATCAGATGGTTCTAGTGTTAGAGAAGTGTTTTTTGGTTTGATTACATATTTCGATACAGTCCTCGTCGTATTCTTATAGAATGCCAAATTAGTGTTAATGTGACTTTGACTTAAATACGACAACGGGAATAGGGCTGCATGTTAGTTTCTATGAACTAAGTGTTATTTCTACACCTTTTTCAAATAAGTTGTATCGGCCCCTTCCCCATTAACTCAAAAACTTTGAGAGAGTCCGAGTATTTGCCCTCTTAGGCCACACGTCAATTTTTGTTAAAAAAAAATAAAGTGAACTGTCTTTTGCAACTTCTCTCCTATTGGGACGACAATCAGTAGAGGACAACAAAACAAGGAGGAAAAGATAAGAAAACCAATTTACAAATAAATGTTTAAATGCACAAAGACGTTGCGCTCTGCAATATATTTTGTTTGAAATTAGTGCCTTAACAACTGCTTTCTTAAAACTGTAATAGTAAATAAACATTATTTTGTTATTTGCTGACGTTGTAGGCAGGCAGGGCAGTAGTTAATATAAAGATAGAGTAGTAGTAAAGAGGGCAAACACTAGGGTCTTTTTCTGTTCTTGTTGTTGTTTTAAGGAAATGCTTTTTTAAAAACTAAAATGTTGTTTGTTTTGTATTTCTGTTTTTAAACTGGCTTAAACCAAATGGCTAACAATGGTTTTTCGCTTTCTTTTATTTTTTGAATGTTTCAAAAATGAACTGATACTTTTCTCATCATATATTTTTCGGGTTTTTTAACATTTTTATATTATATTATTGTGTAATTGCTGTTGCTCTAGTTCTGCTGAGATGATGTTGCTGTTTATTTTACACACTTAGTTTGTTGTTTTTTAGAGTTGTTTGTGAACGGTTGTTGTTGTTATCATTATTTGGTAGTGTTAGTAAATTAAAAAAGAAATGGACAATTGGTTTAGGCCTCCAATTCCAAAGCAACACCGATCTTGTGGCCGCCAGCGTTGAAGTTCTTGCCATCGATCAAAGTGGAGAGTGTGAGTGTGATACCATCACGCAATTTCTGTTGGTATCCCAAACCAACTTGGCAGGCATTGTTGACCTTAGCGCGCACAGCAGCATCTTGGTCCAATTGGAATTTGCCACCCAAACCGAATTTGGTGTTGTTGCTGCCAGATGCCCAGGACAATTGTACACCAACGTCCAATTTGTCGGAGCATTTTTGGAAGATGGAACCGCTGAATTCTTGGCCATCATTGCTGAAAATAAACCAAAAAATAAATATTATTTGACTTGTCCTTTTGAAAACATGTTATTGTCTCTCTTTTCTACTTACACGGCTGTATGCAAGACAAAGTCTTTTGTGGTGTAGCCCAAAGCAAAGTTGTTGGCGGTCAACTTAGCATTTTGGCTATCAAAAGCGGTTTGGTAACCAGCCAACCAACCTTCATAACCCAACACAGCTGAGGCGTTGATCAAGGGACCATTCAAGTCAACATTAACATCGGAATCGATTTTAACGTTTTCATGGCCGTAGGCAACCTTGAATTTGCCGGTCTTGTTGCCAGATTGTGGGGCGAAGGTACCTTCGAAAGCCAATTTCAAACCTTCGAGCAATTTATCTTGCACGGCAACCTCGGTGTAGAGGGTATTGTCTGTGTTCCATTTTTCGGTTAAGGTCAAACCGTAATCCTTGACTTTGTATTTGGTTTCCAATGAACCGAAGACCTTGCCAGAATCCTGGTTGGAGTGACCGGCTGTGCTGAATTCAATGCCAGTGGCAGTTTTGGTCTTGCAGTCCAATTTCCACAAACCAAAGTGATAACCTTTGCCGAAGATGTCGCGAGCTTGTTTACCCAAATCGGAGAATGATGGAGGAGCCATCTGCAAGAAAAAAGTAAAGTATTTTAATAACGTATACGTACACAATATTAATTTATTACGCTAAAATGTCAATTAAGAAAAGTCTTAAGTTCGACAAGGGCACCTCCATTCTATTATTAAAAATTACCCTAACAGAACTTACCCCGAACAAGAAGAAAACCCCAGAAAACCATTCTTATTTCTGCAAAATTCGTTGTCAACATCAGTGATTCGTTACAACCCTACTCCATACCACCGTGTATTATATATTCCCCAAATGCGGCCGTTATAAATTGTTTACGAAAACGTTTCATTAAAAACATACTTTCGCAAAAACCATTTTGGAATAGCCGCCTTAGAAATCGCAAAAGAATAATTCGCATTCTCATTTATAAACATATACGAAAATTGTCGATCGAATATTTCAAATGTTTCGAAATACTTGAGTATACTTATAACAAAAAATAATAATAATAATTAACCAATAAATAAAAAAGTTATTAAAATTCAAACCACAACGGTAGTTTTGCGCCACCCCGTAGTTAACCTTAGAACTACATTTCCGTTAATTATATTTCTAACATTTTTTTAGTTTCCTGAAGACTGGTATTAAATTCAGGGATGCAAACCATTTTAGAAATCGAGCTGGTCGGGTACAGTAGTTTAGAGCAGGTTTGAACCGCTGGTACGGTTTTAAAAAAAGACTTTTTAGGTCATCTATTCATATTTATTTTTTTAAACTCCGTTGTAAACTAAGGTAAGTACCTAAAACCCAAGAGAATGGTAGGAACATTTATAAAATACTAGCTGAACTCGGCGGGACTTCTTGCTGGAATTTATGGAATCATTATTTGTAATTGCGAGTACATGTCGAACCGGTGACTGCGCCGGTAAATTGGAACGGAAAGTCGTCTAGAATCAGAGCATCCACGTCTTTTAACATTATCGTTAATGTCTTGATTATTGCTAAAATCGTGTGCCGTCAAAGGGGGTTTGTGTCTCCATCTTATAAGTATATTAATTTCTCCAAATTTATTTAAATTAATTTTCAATAATAATTTGTCAGTTTATCGAGAGCTGTGCGAGCATTCTGCTTATGTAGCGACATCAGCTCAAATGATTCAACATTGTGCATAAACCAATCTCATAACCAATGAAATAAGAAACGTTTTTCCCGTTTCCTCAAGAGTATACAAACCAACTATGGTGATGGTTCATTGATAATTACTCAAAGTACTTTGATCACATTGCCGTCTTCGTCCCAACTCACGATAAAATGAAAATTTGCACTAACAGAATAAAACATTCCAATACGAATCTCTTTGCAATTTCATACAAAATATGTATATTACTTTCAAAAGTTTTCCGACGATTTTTTTAGCTGATTGTCCAAAATTATCATGCAAATGCAAGAAAGGCTAGTCTACATACGAGTATGTGTTAATGAAGATATTCACCTCGACGACCTCCAAACATATAAATGCTCCTCTTGTTCTTAAATTTATTTAAATTAAATAAATTGAAAATTAAAAGCTATCGTCGAATACGTAAATTGTGGGCTTTTTTACGAGGGCAGATCAATAATTCCATGACTTTTCCAACCTCCCTAGTAGTTATATAAAATGCAACACCCATGCTCC
Organism: Hydrotaea diabolus; assembly: GCA_963513945.1. Classification (NCBI taxonomy): domain Eukaryota; kingdom Metazoa; phylum Arthropoda; class Insecta; order Diptera; family Muscidae; genus Hydrotaea; species Hydrotaea diabolus. The sequence goes on along the minus strand of OY740717.1, from coordinate 168,319,566 downwards.
CATCAAGTAGCATCTCTTAATATGCTACTGTCAAATTTTGAGAGTTCCGTCATTCAGTTTGTGTTTAACAGGTGTTCAAAATAACAACCTCGTGGATTTTGTTAAAAATGGGAAACTTGAATTTCGAGTGCTCCTTAAACATTATTTTTTGCGGAAAAATCGTCAATAAATCTAAGGAAAAGCTTATATAGATTTCAATGGTAAAAAAGTGGTTTACTGAAGTTCGTTGTGGCCGTACAAATAAAGCTGAACGTTCTAGACGGCCTATTGAGGTCAATACACCGGAAAATGTCGAACAAATCTACGATATGGTGTTAGCCGATCGAAGAGTAAAAGTGCGTGAGATTGTTGTTGCCATACGCAATTCATAAGGCAGTGTGGTTTCGATTTTACATGACCAGTTGGGTTGAAGAAAACAGTCTGCAAGATTTGTGCCGCGTTTGCTCACAACTGACCATAAGCGTAATCGCGTGACAACTTCAAAGGATTGTTTGGAGTTTTTTAACTGCAATTCGAGTGAGTTTTTGCGACGTTTTGTAACTGTGAATGAAGATCTGCATGAATAAACAATGGGTTTCTACGGATGTACGGGCTCCGAAGAAGACCAAGGTGACTTTGTCGGACAATAAGCTAGTGACAAAAGTTTTTTGGGAAGCACGCGGGATAATCCACATCGATTACCTTCAAAAGGGAAAAACAATAAACGGCGAATATTATGCCAACTTATTGGACCGATTTAACGAGGATTCAAAGAAAAACGAACCCATATGGCCAAGACCCCATATATCATCAAGGTAATGCACCGGTGCGTACGTGTGCAGTCTCAATGGATAAATTGCATGAGTTAGGTTACGAATTGGTACCACATCCGCCATATTCTCCGGATTTAGCCCCCAGTGACTATTTCCTATTTCCAAACCTAAAGAAATGGCTAGGTGGAAAGAGATTCACCTCCAATGATGAAATTATTGATCAAACAAAAGCCTATTTTATGGACCTCGAAAAATCATATGCCGATATTTTTTTGTGACCCAACCCACGTTTATTTTATCTTTTTGCGGTTTCTGGTTCGATTTGACATTTTTCCGACTGGTTCACAGTCGAAAAAAAGAGATAGGGTTTGATTCAAATCCGGTTCGGTTTGCATCCCTGACTAAAATCGTCCTTTCCTTTGAAAGTAAATATCGTATTTAATCGATACCTGGCACACTGCACATATGTACAATTTTTCTTATTTCCCTGGGAAGTAATGTTTATTTCTATTATTTCACGAAAAAATCTAGGCAAAATCACATATATGAGTACATATTGATGCGATTTGATTTTATCTTTATCATAAACAAACTTAAAACTTAACGGAGTTTTTATGAATTATATTTTAATTATTTTTGGTTTTTAAAAAAATATTTTGGGCAGAGTTCATAAAAAAAAAATCAAAGGTTCAAATTTTCTTTATAACATTGTTTCTATTGTTACTTTTTATGAAAAATCCGGTTTATATTTAATAACTCATTTGTAATACAAGTTCTGAATTGAAATTGCAGACAGTAGATATGAATTAAAATTATTCATTTTCAATAATCATAAACTTGTTATTAGCTTTTTCAAAAATGTATATTTTAATAACTGCATTTGCAAACCAATATATTTTATTTATTAATTGTTTTCTTTTACTTTTGTTCATATTTGTAAGAAAATTTTAATGCATTTGCATCTAGATTGGATGCTATATGTGGTTTTTAGAGCTAAAAACTTTTATTTGGATGAACATATGTGTGGGAGCCCAACTCTAAATCAATTTAAACAACGTCCCTCCTTGTTTTGCAGAAGCTAAAAACTTAAAATCAGATAAACATTTGTGTATTGGAGCTATATCTAAATTTACCCCGATTTTATTCAATTAACAACGTCCTTTCTTGGTCCAAAAAACTAACGTCGATCGGTATACTTAAATTAGAGGTGGATCTAGCTCAAATATTTTTGACAGTTTTAAACATTTGCCAAACAGATCGATGCGTGTAAACTGCGAAAAGACGGGAAAGTGTTAATCATGGGTGCAGCATTTCTAAAGCCGATTCAGTTCATAAAATGCATGTCATTTTAGCCTGTGATTGTCTTTTAATAAGTAGTTAAAATATTTTCAAAGTTTACAAAATAAACAATTTATTTTGCACATTTTAGGCATATAGCGCAGTATAATCTTGCGATAACACATAATTAATGACGCATGTGTCACGCAAAAAGTAAACAAGACAAGTACAAGTAACTTGGCAAAGAGGAGCGGCGGATCGATCGTGCGGGAATATACTAAGTAGATGAAAGATTATTTTTTTAAACGTCGGCTCTTTTTGGCCAATTACATTTGAATATATTTTTGTTTTAGACCGACAGTTCTATAGAAAGCACACAGCGCAGACAGTGACACACACAGCAGGTCAACGAACGCACGTAGTAAGTGTGAAATGGCCGTTTTTAGATGTTTTTCCTCTTCTTTATTACTCTCTAATGAGAATTGATAGTGCGAAATGTTCTCTCGTCGTAATACGAGTATATAAGTATAGAAAAGCCGGCCACTACGACAAAAAACATCATCTATTAGACTCAGTATGAATGGAAGTAAGATGGAGAGAGAAATGAATAAAACGTAGCACATGACTAACCAATAAAAGAATGAATAGAAATAACTCTAGAAATCTGCCTTATGGAAAAATTGGGTTACATTTTTATTTTATTTATGAAAGAGACGGGAATTTATTTTATGAGCACTTTTTTTTTAAAAAAATATGCGTCCACAACCGCCACAAATTGTTTTTATCAACACGTTCGTACTGCACATAAGTCATAACAACTTGTATTAGAAAAGTATAAATAATTACCCGCAAAAAGAATATAAATACTTAGCCACAATTGAATAAGAAAAAACAGTATTCATTAGCACAAATGTAAGAATTTTAGAATGTCCAGCCCATAAAAATATCAGGCACAATTGTTGTGGTTCTGCGGAAAAGTAAAATTTCGGCTTTTAAAATCAACAAGTTTTGAATTGGATTTAGCCTAACTAAAACTTGTAAGCATAAAGACCAGGGCTACCATAATGCATTTGTAACGGAAAACAAGTGGACAGTTCGGAAGTTTAGCTTAAAATCAGGCTCAATTGTCTGTAGAAAAGTAAATTTCGGATATTTAAATCAAGTTTTGAATTGGGTTAAGTCTGACTAGAACTTGAAGGCATAAAGGCCATAATGCATTTGTGATGGAAAACAACTAGAAGTTCGGCCGAACCAAAGCTTTTATACTGGCTGCTATGGAATGCACACCAGTATGGCATTACTAGTACTGGCGATATGGTTCTTGTGAAAAGCAAATATTTGTAAATTTTTTGAGGAAAAATTTAAAATCTTATTCTTCAACCAATGGTAGATAAAAGTATAAAATTCGAAGAATATTGTGTACATTTTTTATAAAGAAATTATAAAAAATACGGCAATAGCAGCATTAATTCGGAAGTGTCTCGAAAAAAGGAGGAATTGAAAAAACTCCAACAGAAAGTTGTTGAAATATCAAAACGATCGGAGCAGTGGTTTTGTGGTTATGAGGGTCACAGACTTCTAAATCCGAAGTTTTGAGAAGCACGCTTTTACGTTTTGATTAAAACTGAGTCATGTGTGATCCGCGGTTGCTTAAACTGCTGTATCTATCTTTCTATATTCACACAATATTTTTAGAAGGTTTTCTATTCAGAAAACCAAACAAATTTGAAAACGTTAACCTCACTTAGGACATGTCAAAAAAATTGGTCCTTCGATTTATTAGTTCCTCAAAGAGGAACTTTTCCACTTTTGCCCGATATGGTATATTTGCAATACTAGCCGTTCGACGACTTTAAGACATAAAACTAGTAACTCGAGCTCTTTTCGTTTGAACTGAATCATGCTTTAAACAGACGGATATGGCTAGATAGTCCTTAGGATTTTACGACGTTAGTGTAGCAGATAAGTATTTGGAGATGTTACAAGCGAAATAAAAGCTATCTTCATGAGATCAAGCAACGCTACAAACGAATGATTACTGATGACGGTGCTCGTAATTGTAGGATTCCATATTTTCAAGTCACATTGTGTATAATTTTTTTCAATCTTATTGATTTGCATTCTTGCGAATTTTTCTGTTTGAAAATCTTAGAACTTTAAAAACCATTTCTTTTATTTAACGAATGGTCAATGTTTATCAGCTTTTGTATTATTTTAAATAATAGGGTTTCTAAAGGATCATTAAATATGTATTGATTTATCAATACGTCCATACTAGTTTCTACACCTGTCGTTACATTTCCTTTGGTTGGGAAATAGACAACAGTATTGCGGGCTAAATCAAGTGAACGTGGTGACAATTAGTAGCCCAATTTAGTAAATTTTGGGGCTATCCAGTTGTGAGTGAACGCGTGAATTCAGTTTTATTCAAACACTTGGACAGTTGAACTGTGATAACTGGATTTCATAGTAAACTTGTACTATTTAATGGAGATTAATTGGCTTTATTAGCTTTGAATATTACAATAAAATAAATAAATAAGTAAAGTGCAGACAGAACCGTCAAAATATAGTGGTAAATATTTCGTTCGGAATGGCTATAATTTTTAAAAAAAAATATTAAAAAGTAAATCAAGAGTTAGTCTGTTCTGAAAAATTGATTTCATAAACAGATCCCCTTCTGATTTTAAACTACTGTATATTGCACATAGATAACAATTATTTCCCACTGAAACACCTGTTATGTCGGCTTAAATTTTGCATATTTCCTCTTTATGTATGTAATATTCATCACTTGTGGGTCTGAAAAAAACGGAAAGGGATATACAAAAGTAAAACACCACAACAAAAACAATTTAAAAGAAAATATTTTTATCACAATGTGAAAAACAAAATTGCGTTGTTGGGTGTTTTTTGCTTCTGTCATTCGTGAGGTATGCTTGAAAAATATGAAAGCGTCGAAAGTCAAAATAGTATATGGTACTCGTACTAAAACAGACAACAAGAAAGTATGAAAAGTAAAAAAAGAACAACAATTATTAATTTCATATGCAGAGGAATTAAAAAAACGAAGAGGAAAACAAATGAAAGCGAGCATATAAAAAAAAAGAAAATTATTGCAGATGATGATGTAATCCAAAAAAACAAAATCGAAAGAATTATTTTACCTTCGAAACTAGAAATGTTTTTAAAATATGATTGCATTTCAACTATCAGTGAAAACAATTTTAAGGTAAGAACTTGCCTTGTCATTGCAATCATTATCGCTATAGATTAAAAAGTTACGGTTTACTTTCTTGATTTGATTTTCGCTTTTGCCAAAAAGCCATGAAGGTTGGAAATAAAATGTAGCCAAAACACGTAAGGGACCTGGAGTTTTATCGCTTCTGACATCCTGATTAACCATTGGTTTAGAAAAAACAACTGAGTGGATATTACACAACTGCTGTCATAAAACGACACTGCACAAAATTCAACTTGCGTTGGATGGAGAAGGAGGTGGTCTCGTTAAGGTCACCCAACAGGGTAATGTTATACAAAACTTTTTCTCTGTTGTCCGTTAAAATATTAAATGTTTTAATAAATATTTAAGTTCACGTACTTTTGTGTGGATTTTGTTTTTAAACAATTTTTTAACTTCGGTTTTATATAAAAGTATAAACTTTTAAAAGATTTTCTATTATTTTTAATACAGCACAGCCTGTCTTGAACACCCTTCTACTAGAACTTTAGCTTAACAACTGCCCTCGAAACAAGAAAATTGTATTAAAAAACGTTGGCATTTGCTTTTGATTTTCGTTTTCCGTTCTTTTTCTTCTTTTCTAGGGGTGAGTATGATTTCACCCTATATTATAGTATTTTGACAACAGCTGTAGGTTATGTTCAACACCACCTCACACAACACAAGCACCTCAATCGAAAGAAAATGCACATACATACACACCCCCCTCCTGTACTGGTGTTGACATTATTCGTGGGTATTCTCACTACCCGATATTGATTTTTCGTTGTGACGTCACATTTTATTACGGAGATTCCGCAAACATAACTAAACAATAGCAGCACGAGCTGTTTGAATAAACGACAACCAAAAATTTGTTATAATTGATTTGCAAATTCACACAATCTTCCGAAAAAAAGAATGTTGGCATTAAGTTTTCTTTGTTCGGTGGTTCGTCCCAAACACTCAAAACTATTTGATGAAACCAAATGTGTTGGTGGATCGATTTGTTATGTTCGTAGGAAAGACGATTTAATTTATCGCAATACGCTTCAATAATAAAAGTGAAAAAAGTCATTTAATTATCGATGGTAAAAATTACTCAATAACACAGATCAACACAATCGGTATTTCGGAGAAAGTAATGAATGAGGCTCTCATTTCCAGAGGGCCTACAAATTATTCCGACACTATTTACATAAAAATGGGAAGTCAAACGAAAGGAAATTTCTAAAGGATTTAACAAATCCAACAAAAAATATGGGAGTGACACTTGCACTTAAACAAGTGACGTTTAGGACATTTTTAACGACATGCAAAAAATGCGCTTAACTCAAAATGCAACGAGTTTTTGTTAAAAGTTCATCAATGATTAGATTACGGGTGATGCGAGGAAAACGAAAATCAACATGAATAGTGGGGCTATCGCCCACAGATGCCATCGAAATAACCCCACCCGCTGCCTTTACAATACGACTCAAATGAAAGGTATTAACCTTACGTGACCAAATGAGTGCTTACTTTACTAACCAGACATGATTGCGACTAGCTAGACCTATTTTATTTAGTTGGCCATTCTTCTTAAATAAAACTTCTTTCTGTGTGATCGGGATTAAAGGCTTTCGCCTATGGACAGTCCTAATCTAAGATATCGGGACGTTATATACTTCTACTATAGATCAATGGTACAGGTACTTATTGAAAATTGACGATTTTTAAAATAATCCTTAATTTTTATATCCTCCACCGAAGAGTGGATTGAACAATAAATTTGTCATTCCGTTTGTAAAAACAATAATGGGTGATCCAAGTAGAAATACTTTTTTCAATAGCCTTTTTTTGACAGATCACGTGTGAATCGTGTCATGCTGTCATGTTATTTTTGTTTAGTATTGTTTGGCATTTCATCATGGAAAGACTTACGCCTGAACAACGTTTACAAATCGTTCAACTTTATTACGAAAATGCACGTTCAGTGAGGTTGTGTTTCGTGCACTTCGTTCAACTTATGGTCAACATAATCGGCCTACTGAGCGTACTATTCGCAACACCATCACCCATCTTGAGACCCAGCATTCACCACGTCCAGCACGCAGTGAAGAAAATGTAGCGGCCGTAGATGAGAGTGTACTCGTACACCAAGACCGTGGAGAGTTGATTCGGCGCCGTTCGCAGCAACTCGGACTAACGTATGGAACGACTTGGAGCATTAAACGTCGAGATCTTAAATTGAAAGCGTACAAAATACCGCCTGTGGAAGAACTGAAGACGCCCGACGTTCCCAAGCGACAACGCTTCGCTCTATGGGCTCTTGAAAAGTTCCAAGAATATCCGACCGATGAGGACCATTTCTGGCCCAATGGGTATGTAAACAAGCAAAATTGCCGCATTTGGGACGAAGAGCAACCAGAAGAGGTTCAAGAGCTGCCACTTCATCCAGAAACAAACAACGGTTTTGTGTGGTTTGTGGGCCGGTGCAATCATCGGTACATATTTCTTCAAAAATGATGCCGGTGAGAACGTAACCTTCAACCGACTATTTTAAGACTGCAATTGAAGCTCGTGATCTTGGCGGCATTTGGTTTCAACAAGACGGCGCCACTTTCCACACATCGCATCAATCAATCGATTTATTGAGAGAACACTTAATTGAGCAGATAATTTCACATTTTGGGCCGGTCGAGTGGCCACCAAGATCGTGCGATATCCCACCGTTAGACTTTTCCTGTTGCGAAATTTAAAGTCTAAAGTTTATGCGGACAAAACTGCTTCGATTCAGGCCTTCGAGCAAAACATCACGCTCGAACGAATCATCGAAAATTGGACTAAACGGATGGACCATCTGAGACGTAGCCGCGGCTAACATTTGAGACATAATCGTCAACAAATAAATGCCAAAGAATGTTCTTTATAACATTCCTCATTCAATTTAAATTTTCTGTTTTTTTTTCTTTAAAAAAGTAGGGAACCTCGAAATGGATATCACGCGTTATTATTGATCGTCATAAAATTTTAAGATTTTCTAACCATGTCCGTAGGTGTGTCTGTTAAAAGCACGATAGCGGTCTAACGAATCAATCTAGGATCCTGAAATTTAGCATGATGATGACTTATGGTCATAAGCTGTTTGAAATTGTAAATAAGCGATATCGGTAAATGAGCAAATTCGGACACGAAAAAGGGGTTTTCTATAAGACTAAAGGTACCTCACTCAAGTTTTTTCTTAACAAATTATAGGTTTTTTGTGGATGGACTATGCTTGAAACAGGTATTGTTAGTTGGAACGCACTAAGGACTTCAAAAAAGATCACAGTGACGATCCCAAGTGGCTCAAAAAACGTCCCTTATTTTCAAAACTGGAGACTATCATATGGGAGTCCAATTAAAACGAATATTCCTACCAATCCAAATATAGTGTATTTTTGAAGTTTTGTCTGGGATAGGCACAAAAAAAAGGACCATTTTTGCGCTTTGAACGAAGGGGCGGTGGGAGTATATACGATTTGGCCTGGCCGAACATTTTGATGTTTTTTACCTTGTTTTCTAAACTTTTGTGCGAAAGAATTAGCGGGCCTCAAAAACTTGCCCGATCTGTTTACACATTTTTGGACTCGAGGGTCCCTATGTGCCCCTCACCAGCCCATTATTCATGTGGTTTTTTATTCTCCCTGCTTAATTATTAGGAGTTAGCATATTTTTTGTATATGTGTGTCATCTATAAACTGCAGATTCAGCCTAAAAAGCTTACACCTAGCATCTAAAAATTGAATTGGCGATGTCTAAAATTCAAGTTCAGTTCATTTTTTGCGTACGATCGACGTAGTTTATTTTAAGTGGTCTTAGGTTCTATACATACACTATTTCGCGTCTTGAGGACCTCGTATTATTTTTGCATTTGTGGAATCTTTAAGCAATTTTCTCTTCGTTTTAGTACCAACACTCTTATGAATGAATTATTTTTCTATGAATTTCTATTATTCCCGAAATACTCGAACCAATATAAAGGCGGTTACATATTCTTTCTTTTAAATTCCTTCACGCCCATAAACTACTTGATAGCAATATATTTTATTTTCTATTTCCTAAAGTTGCCGGCATTTACTTATACAAAATGAGACAGCCGCTAAGATAGCTTCTACCCGGAAGCTAAATAGAACATGGATTTATTGTGTAACTGTCGCACAGACATTACCCTACCACGATTGGCCACAAAAAACAAGATACAAATCATTACGTAGAATGCTTATATTTGGATAACATCCAGAAGATTATATGGAATTACATAACATTTTCCTTACAACAATAATGAATCGCTTTCCTCAATATTCATTGCCTCCAAAAACAAATTGAAAATAATAAATAGCCTATCAAGTGGTCAACCATATCATTCTCACATATCTAGACTCTAGATTTTAAGCAAATATGAGTATCTATTCAGTATAGCTATTAGCAGTTCTCCATGAACGGAAGGGTAAGTGCACAACCGTGTATGACATACATTCAGCTCAAGCAGACAAGAGGCGGGCGGAGATGCAATGTAGCCACAAAATGTTAATATTAATAATTGACTGATAAAAAATGATAAAAACAAACAAGTTAAGCTCGACGTCGGCATAAACGAGATAAAGCGATAGAATCACACTTATGGATAATGTAAAGGCAACGGAGAGAATAAATGGAAGGTGTGAAACGTTCACATGATTTTGGAAAAATACTCGAACGACGAGAAGAAATAATCTAGAAATTTCGGCAAGTTCTAAAACGGAACCACATAAAATGGAATAACTTTCATGAAAGGAGGAGCTTCCTATTTTTAGCAGAAGAAAGAACAACAATGGACTTATTTGAATGAGGAAAACAATTTTCTTTTCATCATGAAAAGTGAAAAAGTCATGTTACGTAATTGGCGCACACCAATACCGAACGACAGTTTAGCGTTTCGCAGTACGATACATTTTTAATGAAGAGATATGGCGCTGCTGCGCTGCCGCTTAATTCTGCTGCTGCAGTCGCCAATTGGTTATTGACCGGCTAACATGAGTTTAGAAAGAGCACGAGCATCAACTGAGAGAAGATAAAATTAAAGGCAGTCTAGACCAAAAACCAGTTGTTTTATGTTAAATCAATGACTACTGACATTTTTGATATGATTTGCGTGCTCCCTGCTATCCTACTGTCTCCATTCGGCTTTTTTAATTCATACATTTCATTTCGCAAAAACAAAACCATTTTCACCATTTCCCAGTTTTCCATTTAGGGGAAATTTTCTTTACGTTTTGCCACACACGCCATATACACCACCGTCGTCACATTTTTTTTCCTATCCTGTCAACTGAATTCGTTTTGTAGGTTATGAAACACTTGCAATTATTTTCTCGCTTATTTTTTTGAAGAAAAATAGATTTCTCATTTGGTTTATTATAATTTGCTGTATTTTATCGTCACTTTGATTTAAGCTATTTATGTTTTTCTCACTTATTTTTTAAACTTTTTTCTTTTACTTACTTTTTATGTGAGAAAGTTATTTAACTTCAGAGCGAGGAACAAGCACACGACCACGAACAACGAACACCGAAATGTAACTTTGCAAAATAGAATGTGTGATAAATTCGTCAAAATCCAATGGACTTTTCGCTACTCGCTGTTTTTTTGCGTGGTTGCCAGTTCGTGCGGAAACGCGCTCAATGTTACCAAAGGTTTAGACATATCATTCGTTAGTTTATATTTGTGCAGATGGCGTTGGAATAGGCGGTCAGCACCATGGTGCAATAAAGAAGGTTGTGAGTGTTATTCAGTCAGTTGATTTACACGTTTTGCTCGTAGAAATTTAAATTTCGAATATAAGTTTGTCAAGCAAAATTTCTAAATCAAAGATTTGCAAAATTGTGTGTCAATCTATACCAACATTTTATATGTTCCAAATATCATAGTTATATAGGGTGATCAATCTAGAAATATTCAAAAAAAAAGAATACAAAAATTCAAATCCTGTGTGAAAACTTTATTGTTCAGTTCATTCGAAAGGGCATTATATGTCATTTATTTTTTTAATATAATTTCCTTTAAGTGTTGGCCGCAACTACGCCTTAGGGTGTCCATTCTGAGGGTCAAATTTTAAATGACTCGTTCGAGCATTTCGACCGGCATGGCTTTAATGACACGCATAATGTTGACTTCCAAAACCTGAATCGTAGCTGGTTTGTCAGCATAGACTTTGGACTGCACAGAATGGTGTAACAGAAAGCAAGTCCCCCTGACCCCACTTCTGGTGCGATCCTTACAACCCTACGAGTGGCCCGAAGTAGTTTTTCACCCAAAGTAATGGTATGGACAGCTGTGACCAGCTATGGACACTGTCCAATAGTTTTCATTGAGGAAAATGTGTTAGAAGTTGCTTAAGAGCCGTGGGCATGCAAATATTTCGGTCTCAGACAATGGACGTTCTAAACAGGACTTGGCCACCGTCTCGTAAAGCTCTAGTCAACCCAGAATGGTAAAAAACCACGTTACACACTTCACTGCGTCCAAACAATGGCTTTCGGATTTGCAAAATGCAAGTCATTAAAGTCACAACCTTAAAACTATAGAGATGCTTTAGGCCACCGACGTTGTTGTCGGCCGATGCCAAATGTTATAATTCAATATTTCTTCCGTTCGTTTCAAAATTTTGTGTAATGCCATGAAAAACATAAATCTCCTAAAAACGATCTATAGTTTGGATTTTAAGGTTATATAATAGACATCTGCATTATTTCCTAGGAATTTCACAATTTGTAATTCAATGGGTTCAAATCTGGACTGCCTGAGTGCCGTTCTTCAGAGGAAATGAACGCTGGCAAATTGTTTCGAAACCAGGCCTAGGACGGTTTAGCCTTATGGGTCGGTGCAGAATCCTTCTGGAAAGTCCATGGTTGGTTTTGGAGCATGAAATTGGAAAGAGGCTTCACAACAGCTTCCAAAGCGGTTTCTTGGTAAACTTTGGCCGATGTCTTGACTCCTTGTTCGCAAAAATGCAGGTCGGTGACCCCATCGTAAGAGACACCCCACCAAACCATGACTGAAGCTGGGTGATGACCCTTTTCCACACTTGGGATCAGTTCAGATGCTTCCTTAGATGGCCGCGCATACACTCTCTCATTTTGCTTGTTAAATTTTTCCTGAACTGTAAAAATTTTTTCATCGGTGAACAAAATTTTTCTGTGCAAGTTATTAGCGTGCTTCGCCAAAAGACGTTTGCATTTTTCAATAATATTTTTTAAAGCTGCAGTCAAGTCCCAAGTCTTTTTTATTGATTCGACTCATGGACTTTTGCGTGATATTCATCTCACGGGCCATGATTTTCTGTTTTCGGAGCGGATTTCTGTGAATTCTTGATTTAACGGCTTTGATGATATGCGGTGGACGAACAGAGCGTGGGCGGCCCGACCGGTGGCGGTCTTTTACATCTCCAGTCTCCTCAAACAGTTTTATGCATCGGTAGACGAACATGCGGCTAATCCCTAGTGGCCTGAGCGTTTTGAAAATATCGCTTTTTTTCATTTCACACTTGAAAAGCGCCATTACAGCGATACGGTTCTCATTATCTCCATTAAAGTTGAAACACTCCATGATGAAAGTTGAAACAATTTTAAAATTCCGTTACAGACTAACGCTATTGAGGTTAGCTTTTAAAACCCATATCGAGGTCCTTTCCGATTTCAAAACCTGCAACTGTGAAAACCACATATTAGATTCTAATCAGACCATATTTCACATAAAGCGTTATAAGCCAATATCCACTTTTGAAAAAATTGGAACTAATCGACCCATGTTTCTGAATAACCTCCGCACAAAGATTCGACCTAAGTTTAGGCGTTGACGCTCTAGAAATCAGATATTTGATGAGTTCCATTAAAATCAGCTTAGTGCGGTAAGAGCATCTTAAGCTTGGCCATATTGGTCCATCTTTTGGCAAATAAATGTTGCATTTCTAGCTCAAACTCTAGGCGGAGGCGCGGTGTCATCTAAACAAACAGAGTAATGTCGTGTATCTCAATGTCGACTTTTTTTACTTGCTTCATATGGTTTTTAGTATTTTAATAATTTTTAATACAAATTAAGTTTTTTATGTTTTAAAATTGCAATCTTTCAATTTCGGGTCACCCGAATGTACGGTAAACAAAAAAAAACAACTCGATGTTTCTTTAAAAGAATTTTACACGTGAATTGATCAAATAAAAACAATCATCAGTAAACAAACCACATCTACTATGCATCAGCATGTTTTCTACTTGCAGAGAAATGTTTAGTGTACAAATCAGAGAAAAATCAAGAATTTTTTTATAAAAATAGATTAAAATTGAATGAAAGAATAACACACACGGCGTAGACAGACATATACGTATTATAGAGAAACAAGTATAAAAATTGAAAAAGATACACAAAACAGTCTGCAATGAACTTAATTCCGTTGAGTCAATCGAAACAGATACACATCAGTCACTAAATAAATTGATTTCAAATCAAACAAACCATTAAATCGGAACAAAGTCTCCGTACGTAGTATTGAACAAAAAAAAATCAAATCGATAAAATTCCAAAAGAAAAAATAAATTTTTTCCTCTCAAAGTGATTTAAAAAAATCTACGAAAATTATTGAATTACAAGAATTGAAACCCAAAACAAACCAAGAACCTCCACCGAGGAGTTCCAACACGTTTAATGTAACCGCAGGAACTGGAAAAAACGGCGAAATGTTGAAATCACGCCTTGAGATGGATCCACGCTTCGGACGTAGTCTGGTTACTACCGAAAAAGTTAGTAAAGGTGAAATAGTCGTAGACGAACTGCCATTTGCATGTGGTCCAAAGCAAAACAGTGGCATTGTTTGCTTGGGCTGTTACATGCTACTGCAGTTCGGCGAAGATGGAGATTCTCTGGACCGCTGTGACACCTGCGATTGGCCTTTATGCAGTGCATGTCTTGATTCGCCGGTCCATGAGAAGGAATGTAAAATTTTCGCCGAGGCCCATGTTCGATTTGCTGGTAACGTCGGAGAAGATGGCATCTGTGCACAATTGGATTGCATAACCCCTTTGAGGTTAGTATATACTATGTGTAGAATAAATTCGGTGAGTTTCTAGGATATATTTTACTTTATATACGATAAAACGCAGGACAAGTGTGCAATAATTCAGAGAAGAAACATATCGTATAATACAAATATGTTAAAGTAAATTTGTTTGAATGAACGTTCGCAGAAGTGATGTTGAATATTTTACATAGTATGTATGTATATTAGATTGCCTCGACTTGCGTAGAAACAAACCCAGTTTTAAATATACTCGAGTAAAGACTGTTGTCTTTGAAACCGATTTCAAAAATATTTTGCATCTTGGCGTCTGCATTCCAGGACTAGTTCTTAACACCTTACATTTTATTTTTATTTTATAAAATTTTTATATAAAAGGAATACATCAACGTTATTAGCCGGTTTAACTGAGGAATTGAGAAGTAATTTTACTAATCAGCGCCTAAGTGTGCTTATATCCCTAGATTTGCAGAAGCCTTTGACAGAGTTGATCACAGTTTATTGAAAGACAAACTTTTTATGTTTTACGGATTTGAAGCCAGCGCCTGTCGTTTAATAAGCTCTTTTCTTAGTAGCAGGACGCAATGTGTTTTGTCGGCAAGGAGTGGGGTGCCCGAGGGGTCCGTCATTGGGCCTTTTTTGTTTACATTGTTTATAAATGACCTTTATGATAGTCTTGGTGGTCCATGCACTCCTTATGCATATGCTGATGATGTTCAGCTTGTGTTTGAGGCTGAGCATCAATTTATCAATGTACTTCAAGCTGATGATGTGCTGGAATTATTGCATAGCTGGATGGTGTCTAGTAATCTTTGTATAAATCCGTCAAAGACTAAGGCTCTACTATTTTTACGAGGCCTGCAGACTTGCAATTGAAATACGACAATGTTGTCATTGAAATTGTTCGTAGCATGAAATGTTTGGGTTTGTTGTTGATGACAAATTATAGTTTAAGCATCATATTGACACTGTAGCTTCCCGAATTAATCGTACCCTTCGTTAACTTTACAACACAGACTTTGTGCTACCACTTTATGCTAAGAATCAGTTGTTGCATGGCTTAGTAATGTCTAATATTCTTTATTGTATAGAAGTATATGCTGGGACTGCAAAAAAATATATGAAATATATAATGATTGCTTTTAATTCAGTTATGCGCTGAGTTGTCATGTGAGTCGTTTTTCGCATATTCAAACGTTTGTAAAACAATTTTTAGGTAGTTCATTTGATCAACTTGTGGACTTACGGTATCTTTTGCTGTTTTATAAGGTCTACAGAAACCAATGCCCACAGATCCTGGTTCAGTTGTTCACATTTACGCGTTCCACTCGTAGTAATCAATTAATTTCAAGTCAGAGTTCTCGCGTGTTTAACAAGCTACCTGATTATCTAAAAACGTTTAATATGTCCGATTCAACATTTCGCAAAAAGCTTTTTAGACATTTTGAATCTTTGCAGTAGAATATATAGTTTTTAAAGCTTTAATTATGGTCTTTCTGATATTTTTTTTCCCAGTAAGGGTGCCAACCTTTTTTTTTTCTTGTTTTCTTTAAATTGGGAACATTTAGTTTTCGATTATCATGTCATAAATTTGCTTAAATATGTACTTAGTAGGGACATAAATACTGTTACACACGTTTTATGCTTTAAAATAAAAAGAACTGAATGCTTTTTGGACCAAATATTTTTTAATATATTTGTTGTTGTATATTGTATCCAAAAAGAATCTACTTGTTCGAAATGTCCGCCTTTGCCTTTACACACGCCTTAAGTGGCACTGGCCAATCGTCCATTGGAAAATTGGCCACAGCTCGAACCAAAGCAGTCTTAACAGATCCAATGTTGGAATATCTTTTGTGACAAACCTTGTCCTCTAAAACCGTCCACAATTTGTAATCCCTTGGGTTCAAATCTGGACTGCCTGGGGGCCATTTTTCAGAGGAAATGAACGCTGGCAAATTGTTTCGAAGCCAGGCCTGGGACGTTTTACACGTATGGGCCGGCGCAGAATCCTGCTGGAAAGTCCATGGCTGGTTTTGGAACAGGGAATCGTTAAGTGGCTTCACAACAGCTTCCAAAACGGTTTCTTGCTAAACTTTGGCCGATGTTTTGACTCCTTGTTCGCAGAAATGCAGGTCAGTGACCCCATCGTAAGAGACAACCCCAATCAAACCATGACTAAAGCTGGGTGATGACCCTTTTCCACCCTTGGGATCAGTTCAGATGATTCCTTAGATGACCGCGCATACACTCTATCATTTTGCTTGTTACATTTTTCCTGAACGGTAAACATTTTTTCATCGGTGAAAAAAACTTTTCTGTGCAAGTTATCAGCGTGCTTCACCAAAAGACTTTTGCATTTTTCAATCCTATTTTTTTAAAGCTGCATTCAATAAATGTCCGGTACGTCGTTTGAAAGCCCCAAGTCCTTCTTAATGATTCGACCCATGGACTTTTGTGTGATATTCATCTTACGGGCCATGATGTTCTGTTTTCGGAGCGGATTTCTGTGAATTCTTGATTTAACGGATGACATGCGGTGTTCGAATAGAGCGTGGGCAGCCCGACCGGTGGCGTCCTTTTACATCTCCATTCTCCTCAAACAGTTTTATGCATCAGTAGACAAACATGCGGCTAATCCCTAGTGGCCGGAGCGTTTTGAAAATATCGCTTTTTTCATTTCACACTTGAAAAGTCTTCATAAAAACATAGAGCACAAGTTAACAGTTTGTTTAATGAATTGTCAAGATCTATCTTTACGTTCCATTTTATATTATTTATAATGCAATACAGAAATAAATAGCAGCGGAAGACAACTTTTCAACAGTACCCTTGAATACAAAATTAAATTAAAAATTGCGATAGATTAAAATTTAGTGAAATATGTAAAAAAAATGCTCAAAACTCTTTATATTTCATGCGTAAAACAAGTTTCAATACTATTTTAATGCAGAATAGAGCTGGCGGTTTTTCAATATATTGGACAATTTATTTATTTATTTTTTTTTTAATGAAACTTTTTATTTATTTTTATCGGTGTTTAAATATTTTGGTAGACGCTTTAAAACATATCAATCATTATTTCTAAAGGAGTACATTTGCAACATTTTTTTCGATGCACTCTAATGTAAATGTATATAAGTATACCCATTACATGCTGTCGCATAGACTTCAAACAGTCAATCATTTTAAGTTTAAAAAAGGCTAGAGGTTTAGGACCATGATCTTTACTATGCCACTCACTACACAGTAGGCCGGATCATCAAATTGAAAATATTGTCTGACCCTTTGGGGAATTTCCAAAATGTGGCTTTAAAGTACGGTGATTTGTTCGATTGAGTGCACTTTGCGATACTTTGCATTTTTTCAATTAAAATCTTAAAAAATGTCTTAAAAAATTTTTGAATTGCAAAACAGATGAATGTATAATTATATTCTAATTTCTGATAGAAGTTTGAAGTTTAAGTTAAAAGTATAGTTGAATCTTACAGCTAATAAAATAACTGGGAATCAGCTTCATTCTATCATAAATCTTAAACTAAAATATGCAAAGTATAACAGGCCAGTGCTATATTAAAACACTTTTCCCAAATTCTCCAAAATATTAATTTTTATGATCCAGCCTGCTATACAGTCAAGATATTTATATTTGCAAGCGCTCACTTTCCCTTTATGTTGTAAACCAGAATATATAGTATGGATTTTATACTTCGTTTTTAAGATGATTTTCATGATTTTCCTAATTTTTCGGAACAAGAAGTACTCCAAAAGGTTGCTTATGCACAAAAAAGTGTTCCCTTGCTGAACCGAAGTACAGGGTGTCCACCGGGAAGGTATACTACTTTGTTTCGCCATTTTGGTAAACATTAGTCTTGACAGTTCATATTTGGCAGTCGTGAAGTAGAGACGTGACAAATTTATTATGGAAAAATATTCGATAAACCAACGAGTTTTAATCGTTAAAACATTTTAACAAAATCAATCATCGACTACGGTGCGGATGAGAAAGTTACGTGAAATTTTTGGGAGAAACAACGTGCCAACAAACGCACTATTTATCGTGTAGTGAACGATTTCGAAGGGAGAGGTTCTGTAGCTGAAAGGCCCAAGCATGGACCACAATGTACTGCAAGATCGGCTGAAAACATTGCTGCTGCTCAAAAATGTGTTTAAAACAATCCATCATCCTCAATTCGAAGCCGTGCTCAGGAGCTTAGTCTCCAAAGAACAACTTTGGCCACAATTTTGCACAAGGCTAACAGAGGCGGACGTTTATCTGAAATTGTATTCCATACATAACTGCCAACATTAGATAAAACATTTATCAATATAAGATCCATTCTCTTTCATTTAATCCAAAATTATAAACAAACAAAGTAGTATACCTTAATCAGTTCTACTATTGAAATGGGTGTGTTCAATGTTGTAAAAGTATTTATGTCCCTACTAAGTATAAGAAGGTGCAATGAAGATCATTATTCTGACAAGATGAATTAAACCAAAATGCACATCAGAATTGTTTCATGAAATTAAAAGAAAACTTATTTAATCAGTATGATTGAGTCAATAAGCTCAAAATGAACATATGTGACAGCGCATAGAGAAAGGGACCTAAGGGTAAAAAAAAATCAATTATTACTTTTTTTTTGATGTGGACAACATCTGAGCATCGAATGAGACCATGCCCAAAAGTATTCCCTCCCAGAGATATGCGCGTTTTATGAAAGTGATGGTACACCAAAGATACACGTATTTAAATCTTTAAAATGGCTCTCCTGAACAAAACTGGGTTTTACCTTTAGGCCCCTTTTTATTTTGCGCGTCACATATGCATCAGATTATGTTAGCTTAGTTACAAGGATATTTTTTTTTGTTAAAGACAAATATGCCGCGTCTCCAGTTTTTAGAAAATATTTCGATCAACACTAAACATGAAAGAAACATGTAACGAAATTGGGTGAATTTAGCTGATAAAGAATAGGTAATAAACACACGCCGCTTGCTACTTATCAAAAGAAAATTGAAAAAGTATGTCTAAATGTATGAACACCAATTAAAATTTATACTTATATATCAAAAGTTTGAATACTACAATAACAAATTGCTGGTTGTTCTTGTATTATTATAGCTGCTGCCACTACCTGTATTATTGTGCCAGAATTTGTTCGGTGAAGAAAAAAATGATATTCGATATAAGTTCGGTTAAGCTTTTCAAACCCATTTTGAATACTTTGTATTCCCTTTACCGCAGGATGGAGTGCATACTAAATTTGAAATTGCATTTGCAACGCCTCAAAATAATAATCGGCGTGATCATCGTAAAATTCCAAGACGATGTGTAGTAGTCTGTCGATCTGTGTCTGTTTAATAATAGCATTCAGACAATGGGCTATGATCCTGATTTCACAATGATGTCGTATATACACAAACTGGGGACGAAATCGGTTCTGGCGAATATAGGTTTCCTTTAAGAGACTTAGAAATATATATTTTTTTTGAGTATGTTTTTTTTAAATATTATAGTTTTTTGAGGACGAAGTGTGGCTTAAATAAGACTGTAAATTGAGGTGCACTCAAAACCCAAAAAAGGGGCTAATTTGAAAGCTTGGTGAATTTTGCCCACACGTTCGTATTTACATTATGTTTGGTCGCTTGTTTTAACTAAACAACATCTTTTGTGCAAGTAAGTTTCATGCTTCCAAGCCCAAAAATTAGGCAGGTTTTGAAAATTTATTTTATATACTCGTATTTATATAAAGGGTGATCCATCTAGAGGTATTTTTTTCAAAATAAATAAAAACTAAAATTAAAATCAAGTATGGAATCTTTATTGTTCGAACGAAAGGACATTTTATGCCATTTATTTTTTGAATATAATTTCCTTCAAAGGTTGGCAACTGAAATATGGAAATGAGCTTACGGCGAAAAACAAGAAGACGAAAAACAGTGACGAGGCCCATTTTCGGCGCAACGGCAACGCCAATAAACAAAATTGCCGCATTTGGGCTGAAGAGGAACCAGAATAGGTTCAAGAGGTGCCATTATATTCAGAGAAAACCACGGTTTGGTGCGGTTTATGGGCTGGTGGATTTATCGGCCCATATGATGATGGTCGAAACGTAACTTTCAATGATGCTCGCTATTGCTCTATCCTATCGGTCTTTTTACCTGAAATTGAAGCCCGGATTCTTGACGACATTTTGTTTCAACAGAACGGTGCCACTTGCTATGCAGCTGGTCAAACAATGAATCTAGTGAGAGGTAGAGGTAATTTCGAAGAGCACCTAATTTTATATTTTGGACCGGTGAATTGGCCGCCTAGATCGTGTGATATCACGCCTTTACACTTTCTTTGGAGCTACGGAAAGTCCAAAGTCTATGCTGACAAACCAGCTATGATTCAGGTCTTAGAAGCCAACACTCATTCACGCCATACCGGTCGAAATGCTCGAATGAGTCATCCAAAATTGCACCCCCAGAATGGACGCCCTGAACGTAGTTGCGGCCAACGAAGGAAATTATATTCAAAAAATAAATGGCATACAATTCCTTCGAATGAGTAAAAAAGATTCCACACTTGATTTGAATTTTAGTATTTTTATTTACATAAATGTGTTTTCAGTTGAAGCTCATTTTCATCCCGGTGGCTATGTCAATAAGCAAAATTGCCGCATATGGGGTTCAGTGAACACCCACGTGACTATTGTAAAGCCAATACACCCATAACGAGTCACTGTTTGGTATGGATTTTAGTTTGGCGGCATCACTTGGCAATTTTTCTTCGAAAATAAGCAAGGAGCCGCCGTGACCGTCAACGATGAGCATTACCGCGTCATGCTCAACAAATTTTTGTTTCCAAAAATTCAAGAGAATGACATGGACGACATTTGGTTCTAACAAGACGAGGCCACATGTCACACAGCCAAAGCGACCATCGATATTTTACACACTGTTTTTGAAAATCGAATAATCAGCCGAAATTGTGATGTGATTTGAGTTCCTTGGATTTTTTTCTGTGGGGAGCCATTAAGCATAATTGCAAGGCATCCGGAGACAGTTGGTGCGTTGAAACATGAAATCAAAATTAAATGACAAAATTCAACCTTTTTAATAAAACCAGAAATTTTAAAAAAATATCAGTACATTATTTTTAAACAGCCGATTCAAATTTAAAATGTTAAATCCCCCAGACTATAAATGTTTTAATAACACTCCATTCTATGGCGAAGGGTTTACAAATCCGTCAATGATGTTTTCAATCAATTTTATCGAACATTTAATTTCATGCGGCACAAAATAATTCTCTCTAGGGGCCACAGGTGTAGAATGAATGAATGCGTAACATTTTGAAAATGTATCACATTGATAGGTAATTATAAAAAATTTTGTTTTGGCAATAGTAAATCAAACTCACGCATAATTAATCGGGTAGCACCCATTCACACAGAGGAAATGTGTGAATGTGTGACAAACGAAAGCAAATAAATGTAAACGTTTGTATGTTCCCGGACACAGACGGCTCACACAATACTCGTTCATCTTCACGGCTAAAATATGAGAAAAAAGATATATTTTTCTAATCACTACACAAAAACTACAAAAATCATCCTTACCCAGTATTTTTCTTTTTGTTCTCTTAGCATCGCACCAGCGATATTTTCACTTGACATTAAGTTTTGTCGGTCTTGATGTTAGTTTCGAAAATGACATACACCGGGCCACAAGTTAGAACAAATCGCACCGACGTACGTCATAATCCAGTATTGGGACGGTATTTGATAAATGGCAAAGAAAAGTGTAAAGCCCATGACATTCTAATCGAAGAATTTCCATTTGCTCTGGGTCCAAAATGTAATGGCCCCGTTTCATGTCTGGAGTGTTATACATCTGTCCTGGATAAAAGTGATGTAAATAATAGCAAAAATTCGAAAATCTCAATCGAGCATCTTTGCACAAACTGTGGCTGGCCATTGTGTGCAGAGTGTCAAGAAAGTGAAGAAAAGATCAAATATCATAAGCAATACGAATGCGATGTGTTTTCAAAAGCTAAAGTGAAATTTTACAATAACTTAAGTAATGCTAAAGGCTGGTGTCCACAATTGGATTGTATAACAACGTTAAGGTATTTTTAAAATTCCATGAAATTTATTTGTTATTGACAGAATATTGAATACGTCAGAAATTTTCGATATTTTTGATTAGGACATCAAAGAAATAGCCAATTGGTTACGTACAGTGTGCTGAAAACGAGAACAAATGAGAAGAAAAGTCAGTAAAGCGTAGATTCGCGGTCACGTTTAATGCTGCTCTAGTAATACCGATAACTAAAGTTTTAAATAATGCAAATTAAAAAAAATACTTGGACAATCACGATACATTTACAATCTCTCACACAGACCCATATATAGATGTCTAAGGGACTCGTAAAAATAATCGGCATTTTAATGTACCGATAGTTTTCAATAGAAACTGAAACCTGTTTACCCGATACGTTACTTGGGTCCAACATAATGTTAGCCAAATCTTCGAAATAAATACATATTTGAATTCGTTACGAAACTGACACATGTACGAGTATATTTAACTTCGAGGCACAGATACTTTATGTGTTGCAATTTAAAATGGTAAAAATATATTTTTGGACTTAACTAATAATCTTGCTGCTATAAAACGGCAACAAATTTAATAAAAATCAACAGGCATTAATCGGCTCGAGATCTCTTGCATCTACATTTTAATAGATGACAATAGATGATACCCATTTCAATAGAAGAACTGAACATACCCCGTTTTGAAAGCCAACCTCAATAGCGTTAGTCTGTAACGGAATTTTAAAATTGCTTCAACTTTCATCATGGAGTGGTCAGATAATGAGAACCGTATCGCTGTAATAGCGCTTTTCATGTGTGAAATGAAAAAAACGGTATTTTTAAAACGCTCAGGCCACTAGGGATTAGATTCATGATCGTCTACCGATGCATACAACTGTTTGAGGAGACTGGAGATGTAAAAGGACGCCACCGGTCGGGCCGCCCACGCTCTGTTCGAACACCGCATGTCATCAAAGCCGTTAAATCAAGAATTCACAGAAATCCGGTCCAAAAACAGAAAATCATGGCCCGTGAGATGAATATCACGCAAAAGTCCATGAGTCGAATCATTAAAAAAGACTTGGGACTTGGGGCTTTCAAACGACGTACCGGACATTTATTGACTGCTACTTTAAAAATAGATAGGATTGAAAAATACAAACGTCTTTTGGCGAAGCACGCTGATAACTTGCCCAGAAACATTTTGTTCACCGATGAAAAAATTTTTACCGCTCAGGAAAAATTTAACAAGCAAAATGATAGAGTGTATGCGCGGTCACCTAAGGAAGCATCTGAACTGATCCCAAGGGTGGAAAAGGGTCATCACCCAGCTTCAGTCATGGTTTGGTGGGGTGTCTCTTACGATGGGGTCACTGACCTGCATTTTTGCGAACAAGGAGTCAAAACATCGGCCAAAGTTTACCAAGAAACCGTTTTGGAAGCTGTTGTGAAGCCTCTTAACAATTTCATGTTTTAAAACCAGCAATGGACTTACCAGCAGGATTCTGCGCCGGCCCATAGGATAAAACGTCCTAGGTCTGAACTGATCCCAAGGGTGGAAAAGGGTCATCACCCAGCTTCAGACATGGTTTGGTGGGGTGTCACTTACGATGGGGTCACTGACCTGCATTTCTGCGAACAAGGAGTCAAAACATCAGCCAAAGTTTACCAAGAAACCGTTTTGGAAGCTGTTGTGAAGCCTCTTTACAATTCCCTGTTCCAAAACCAGCCATGGACCTACCAGCAGGATTCTGCGCCGGCCCATAAGGCTAAAACGTCCCAGGCCTGGCTTCGAAACAATTTGCCAGCGTTCATTTGCTCTGAAGAATGGCCCTCAGGCAGTCCATATTTGAACCCATTGGATTACAAATTGTGGACGGTTTTAGAGGTTTGTCACAAAAGATACCCCAACAGTGGATCTCTTAAGACTGCTTTGGTTCGAGCTGTGGCCAATTTTCCAATGGAAGAGGTTTGTGCAGATATTTCCGATTGGCCAGTGCGACTTAAGGCGTGTGTAAAGGCAAAAGTCGGACATTTCGAATAAGTAGATTCTTTTTGGACACAATATACATCAATAAATATATTAAAAAATATTTGGTCCAAAAACATTCAGTACTTTTTATTTTACAGCATAAAACGTGTGTAACAGTATTTATGTCGCTACTAAGTATTTTTAAATCAGTTTTGAAAATTTTCAAAAATATTTAATATTAAGGCACGAGAGATAAAAACTTATAAGCTAAATGTCTCAAAATTTCTACAATGAAGAATGAGCATGAAATTCACTCTTAGTTTCGATACTGTTAGGTTACGATCATTTTCGAATTTACTGAGCTAGATCGGATATACATATTTGAAAAAATATCGACCAATGATTTCACCAGCACATTCCACGCACCAAAACCGCAGTTTTCGAGGTGTAAGTCTTTCCATGATGAAATGGTTAACGCGTAATCTAAGAGAAAAAAATATTGAAAAAAAATACCTCTAGGTTGATCACCCTTTATGTGTCTTCTAAAGCGGTAGGGCTTTATATCGGAAAGTGCCTTTGGATGCGGGCTAAATGAAAATATGGACTGATACGTTCCAGTTTTATCAGAGTATTTTATTGGTAACCTTTAACGTACCTTGAAAAATTTAATCGTGCTCGCGTTTGATTTGTTGGTTCTAGTGCTGCAGGACCTCAAATCGGGTTGGACCTTTGTGTAGGTGCTATTTAAAAAAAAGCAGCTTCAGCAGCTTGTTACGTTCTATGCGAAATTTAATAGAAATCGGATGTAATATGTAGCATCTAGAGCAATATCAAGAACATTAGGTTGTAATTTTTTCAAATGTGGAAGGTTTAGGCTTTTCTTAATTAAACGAGAATTATAAGCATAGAAAGCAAAATATGTACCCAGTGAAAAAAGCACACGAACCGATTATTACAATAATTAAAACAGGAGCCCAATGGACTAATGATTATTTGGCAGGAGATAAATTTTTTTTCCAAAAATTGTGTTTTGAGATGAAGCTCATTTTCATCTCGGTGGCTATGTCAATAGGCAAATGAGCAATTAAGAAGTCAATACATCCACAAGGAGTCATTGTTTGGTGAGGATTTTTCGCTGGCGGTATCATTGGGCCATTTTTCTTCGAAAATGAGCAAGGATCCCCTGTTACCTTCAACGGTGAGCGTTACCGCGCCATGCTGAAATTTGAAAAATTATCAGCACTTTTTTAAAATAAAATGTTAAATCGTTCACTCTGTATAAGTACTTGGCAATTCATTGAAACCCAATTAATGATTGCATCAATTTCCTTGGTTTTTGAACTTACTTTTACCCCTATTTCCAGGCGACTACGTTAAAGCTAACAGTTAAAGTCCTATCTATAACTACTGGTTAGCTCTTATTTAAGGTTTACGGAGATTCCTAAATGCGTGTGTTAAAGCCAATAAAATTATTAATCAAACAAATAGACAATAAGTTTCCATGTGGCAAATTAGCTTTAATTCCAAGAACTACTAATGACAAATTTTACTCTACAGAAAAAATTGTGACCGAAGTAATTAGATTTAAAAATTAAGACTTGCTGACAAAATAATTTAGTACATCTTGGTTGCTCTTTAATTGAAGAGAATCCTGAGAGATTTTGATTATGGCCGAATATGTAGTGTTTTTTACCAGCGGTGAACAGCAACATTTTTTTGTTAACTATGAAAAACTTCTCTGAGAAACTTTTCTGTAGTTTATAGTCAGTATCGGACATATTAAACGAAGTTAACAAAATAACCTGTCGCCGGCAGGTCTACAGTTTTGTAAATTTTGTGTGCCAACAGTTACAATGGGGTTAAAAACATCAATAACTTTTTCGTTTATTAATTTTTTTCCCAGATTATATATTATACAAAATGAATGTTTCTTTACACTAAGTATAGAATATAATGTCACTTAAATGACCCCTTTTTTCAGCATCGCAATGACCAAAACATCTCTCAAAATTTGTGGCTGTAGCGTTCGAATTTCTGCAACAATATTGGCCTTGAGTTGAAGGATTATGTCGGGCTTGTTCACATATACTCGCTTCTTCAACTAACCCCAAACAAAATAGTCGGGTGCTGACAAATCTGGCGATCGCCAAATAAATTCCGAATTTCTGGAAATTATTCGCTCCCCAAAAATTTGACATTGTGTCTCGGGCAGTGGCTCCGTCCTGCTGAAAACACTTCTCAGGTCTGTTTTCAAGAGAAGGACGTAAAAAAACCGCACTTTCATCTTCATTCTTGAAAAAGGTCCAATGATATTTGTAGATGTAATCCCACACCATACTGTACACCTAATGGGGTGCAATTGGAGTTAATAAATGGCTCTTGGATTTTCAGAACCCCAGAATCTACAGTTCTGCTTATTAACAAATCCATTCAAATGAAAATGAGCTTCATCACTCATCACTTTGCGTTAAAATAATTGATCGCTGATTTAAATAATTAAATTCTATTATTCTGGTTCTTTGTTCAGTTGTAAATCTCTCCACTATTTATTCTCCAAGTGTTATTTATAAATCTGAAAAAAATATATAAACGAAAAAGTAATTAAATTTTTAAATCTCATGGTAACTTTTGTTCCACCCAGTAAATGTCTGTATATATTTTTTTAGTTTTGCTACACTGTGCCCTGTCTGGAACAGGTTTCGATTGTTTTTATTCTTATAATGTAACGAAGAAATAACGAATTTTCCTTGATCAGTTTAGATCATCTAAGTATGTCCGAGTAGATACTCGTACTGAAATACATACATTGATTATTGATTGGAAACTTTTATTTTTATATCTATCGACTCCCCAGATATTTATTTTATGATGGGCATAAATACTTATATATATTATTTTCACATAAAATATATATGTGTATTGTGGTATTTGGTTAAAAAGCGAAAAATGTGATAAACGTTTCTTCGGCTAATAATCCCAGACACATATGCACACTAGGGTGAGTTTTTTTCTATAATTAGTTTTTTGCTTATCTACAGCTTACTACGTGATAACGCATGTACTAAAACCAAGGCATTGATAGAAGTTCTTTTTAGGATGGTTAGTGAAAAGGTTTTACTCAGGTAGTATAGGATACGCAGATCTCATAAAATATGTTGATTTTTTGTGTGCACATCCAAAAAATAATACTCTAGGTCTGAGTTCTTGATAAGGTTAATTTATTAGAGTAAACCTCATCTAAAAACACCTGTAAGAAAAATACTTCGATAAAATGTAAGTCTTTATCACTGCTCATTAGATTGGAAGAAGCTTATCACTTGTTCTCCGAGCAATACTAAGAACCACTTGAAAATTCTAATATTAGGGGAACAAAAACTTACTCTAATGTACATACCCTACGTATTGCATACCCGCTGTGGGCTACATGCTAAAAGAATAATTTTAAGCATGCTAATAGCCGCACATAATAGCGTTGTGTTCTTTATATTAAAATAAGTTTTGCGTTAGAACAACCACAATTAAGTGTAAATATTTCATACGTTTGTCTTTAATCGGGCTAAATAGTAAGAAGCATCATTTATACATGTTTCTCAAAATAGAATAAACCTAAACAAATTATGAGATCATTTAATTTGGTTATGCCTTAGTATACTTGTACTTAACATTTGCATATCACCTAGAATAATTGCCACTAAAACTAATCAGGTTTTTTCCTTTCTATTGTAATTACACTTTGCAACAACAATTTTGTCGATGAGAAAATATCTGTACTCCTGTTTGTAAAATTTGTTAAAAATTTGTGCATACCCGTATTTTTTTCGAAATTGTCTATAATATGAAAGAGGGCCATATTGCTACACATCTTGTGATATATTTTACACAAATATAGCTTATCTCCCACTTTTGGTATTATTTGAATATCATTAATACTATTGTGAGCGAAATCTGTATGATCTGATCTCTATGAGTGAGCGAAATCTTTAACATCAATGTGTAGTATATTAAAGGGTGGTCAAATTTTAAGGGCCGATGTTGATTTGTCGCGCAAAAAAGTCATTGTTTCGTTAGCTGTGATGCAAGTGGCATGGCCCTGTTGAAACCACATATCGTCCACATCCATACTCGTATCTTCCAATGCGGACCATAAAAAGTTACGATGGCGAACACCATTCACAGTAACTGCCTGACCGGCCTCATTTTGGAAAAAAAGGCCTGATGATGCCGCCAGCCCATAAACCGCACTCTTTGTGGGTACATTGTTTTTTCGACAATCACTCTTAGATTATCATTCGCCTAAATGCGGCAATTCTGCTTATTGACGAATCCACTGAGGTGAAAATGAGCCTCATCACTGAAAATGATTTTCTTCGAAAATTGATTTTCATAATAAGTCTGAATAACTTTAACGCGTTGTTCGCTTGTTTATCTTTCCATGGTTCAAATTGAGTTAGTCTGAAATTGAGAAATATCAAATGAAATGCAGAAATAAGCTTGACGTTTAGGTGTTAAAATTCAACATCGGCCCTTAAAATTTAACCACCCTTTATCTAAAACATCAAAAAACATTTAAATTATATTCCATATCAACATTGGAAAATGTTTAAATAGCTGATTACACAGTGCAACACTGTCCTGGTGTGGTGGATGATTACTTCAGAAAACAAACAACTATGTTAAGTATAGTATATTTCTAAAAGACCAGAGAAAGTTTTTATTTCGCAATGCAATACCTCATGAAACAAGCTAAGAAATGGTACATATTCCTTCATTTTAAAATATTTCATGACGTTCGAAAGATGGTGATTTTTGTAGAACATTTTTACATCCTACTCTAAGATCGGCGTGTCCTTTTAAACCTTTTTTCTTTAATTATTCAATTATTCAGAAAAATCTATATCGCTACTTTTAGCGTGCCATTTTGGTCCTTTCTTAAATAAAGTTTTAAAAATGTGGGTAAATATGGTTGTTTTTGGCTAGAATTACTTTTAAAATACGACTTTTATCATTTTTGTATAGTTCGTCTTATATAAAACCAGTTCTATTATCCTACTTTTTATAAAAAAAAAGTTAAATTTTCGAGAAAAAAATGTGATGTTTTTTAAGATGACAAATTTATCATTATTGTTAGTTTTTTAGTTAGTAAATTTCACAGTTTTTTTGATAATGGAAACCAAAATAGACATAGATGGTGACGCTCATCTATCCTTTTGCGTGGCACGAAAAGGA
Organism: Hydrotaea diabolus; assembly: GCA_963513945.1. Classification (NCBI taxonomy): domain Eukaryota; kingdom Metazoa; phylum Arthropoda; class Insecta; order Diptera; family Muscidae; genus Hydrotaea; species Hydrotaea diabolus. Next base: position 168,289,958 of record OY740717.1, on the reverse strand, counting down.
AACATTTATTGTTTTTTGAATATTGTACTTGGTTACGTGTATCTGAAATTAATCAATTAAAAAATTGAAAATTTTGTCGCCTTAGAAAACATCTAAATTTATTTAAACATTTCAATTTTTGTTTAGCTCAGGGATTAACCGGCTCAAGACCCCTTGTATCTATATTTAAATAGAAGACAAGTTGTTAACAAAATGACATAAACATTTATTGTTTTTTGTACTTATATATTATTTTTGGGTACGTGTATAAATGTCGTTGTCAATTTTGGTTTTCTATCTGAAATTTGTTCATTTGTGCAATTTACTTACTAAAAAACAAAAAAAAATTGAAAAATTTGTCGCCTTAAAAAAACATCTAACTTTATTTAAGCATTTCAATTTTTGTTTAGCTCAGGGATTAACCGGCTCAAGACCTCTTGTAACAACATTTAAATAGAAGACAAGTTTTTAACAAAATGACAGAGTGACATTGATTTTCGTGGCTGCACACTGAGTTATCGCGATTTCAGGTCCGTGACAACCCTCTTCAAAAAGCTTCGCAGCAATTGTTGAAAGAAAACCCGAACTCTTTAAAAACAGGCTCTCACCAAACGAATGAGAACTACTGTTGTAAATCAATTTTTGTAATTTCAAAAAAAAAAATACAAAAAGAGCACTTTTATTTTGAATTGGTTTTATTTGAGACGACCTATTCTAAAATGATAATATTAGAACTTTAAAAGAACACCTTTACTTATAAACCACCATATTTACCCACAACTACACAACTTTTTTAAAAAAAAGGACCAAAAGAACACTCTAAAATGAGAGATATAGATTTTCGTCTTCCTACTCCTACTGAAATTAAGAACATTTAAATTCTCAAAACTCCCGTTTCCGTCTATATTTTACTTTTCTCAAAAAAGGATAAAAAGAACACGGCAAACCTAGAGATAGGTTGATAAAATATTCTACGAAAGTAAACTTTATACGATTTTACTTAGGACATCTCATGGTGAAAATTCGCTAAAATAAAGAATGTGTTCTATTTTTTAACTATTTTCAAATTTGGGGATTTGTTATACTCTTCGAAGTCGTTTATTTCTAGAAGGAATCACACATCCCCCCCCAGAGAAAGTCTAACTTATGTTGCATAGTGTAATTCAGCTAAAGGCAATGAACAGTTATCTTGTTGATAACTGTTGCGGGTAAATTCGATAAATAGGTATATTATCTGATGGATATTCGACTAAACATATCAGCTCATAAATTATTGTATGGTATTCTCAACTAATAAATCGACTATACCCATGAAATGCAGAATCATTATATATTTGCCGCAACTCGAGCTTGTGGCAGCCAATAGTTGGATTGTTGTAACCAAAGATTTGTTTTTAATCTGAGTTGGCTGTTAACAGGTGCAATTTTTTTAGATCGAATATAGTCATAATTACAATTGATGATACGAATACTACCCAAGACCGGGCGGTATTTTAAGATGACTGGAATGAAATGCATAAGGTCGAAAATGTAATTAAATACCTTTCCCTATTATGGACCTTAAAAAGTTATTCTAATGTCAGCTAATATTTTAAAATATTACATTTGACTTTAATAATTTTTTTTGTCAAAATACAAGGGTTACTTTATAGTCTAGGCAACACTATGTGTTGCCTGGCGCCATCAGGCGCCAAAGTTTGACATTTTTTAGCATAAACGTACTCTGAACGTTTTGACGTACGACCATCATTTGTGTTTTACAGTGACTTAAAAAATCAATTTGGAAAAAATGGAATTAAGTCGTGAACATTTTCGTACGATCATTTTTCACAACTTTCGACGTGGATTACACGACAAGAGTGCATCGATGAACTTAAATCTTTGTAAGGCGATAAAGCACCATTGTATAGCACTGTGAAAAACTGGTTTAATGAATTTCATCGTGGCCGACGCTGGCTCAAATGTCGTCAAAAAACGGCCGTTGTGCCAGAGAACATTGATGCCGTGCTTAAACTGATAATGCAAGATCGTCATGTGACATACCGTGAGATAGAGGCATCCTTGGGCATTTCTTCCACCAGCATACATTCGATATTGCATGAACACCTGGCCGTAAAAAAAATTTGTTCTCGTTGGATCCCGCACAATTTGACAATTCTCGTGTCGATTGGTGCAAAGAAATTTCAAAAAAAACATACGTCGATTGGTGAAAAAAAATTTTGAAAAAATACGATCGCGGTGATTCAAAAGACTTTTATAAGATCGTCACAGGTGACGAATCATGAATCTATTTGTATGAGCCCGAAACAAAACAGCAATCGAACGTGTGGGTCTTCGAAGACGAAAGTTGTTCGTGGAAATGATCGCCTGTTTCTTCGGCAAAACTGGTCATGTGGCGACTGTTCGGTCAGGACGGTCAATTCTGAGTGGTACACCACAATTTGTTTGCCTGAAGTCTTCGGGGAAATTCGAAAAACGAACAAGAGAAGACAAATCATTGTGCACCATGACAATGAGAGCTCTCACACATCGGCTCAAGCCAGCGCCTTTTTGACCGACAAAACGTCGATTTGATGGGTCATCCGCCGTACAGCCCTGACTTGGCACCCAATGACTTATTTTTATTCCCGCACATCAAGAAAAAATGCGTGGTCAACGAATTTCGTCGCCAGAAAATGACGTTGAAGCGTTCAAAAACCATGGTTTGGAGGTGTCTCAATCGGAGAGGAAAAAGTGCTTCGACAATTGGTTTGAGCGCATGCAAAAGTGTATAAATCATGCTGGAGAATACTTTGAAAAACAATAAAACCATTTTTGATGATAAATATTCTCATTTTCATTATAAGGCCAGAAATATATAGCAGCCCTCTTACTTAGAGGTTTATGGAACGCAATAATTAGCTTTAATTCGAGGTAGTCATGAATTAAAGAAATTACGTTTTCATCCGATGGTATGTGCTGTTCTTCGATTTTCAGTTTAATTTTTGATGTTGCAGTCTGCTCAGAATAATTTAATACGAACAAGTGAAACCATCGTTGATTCGGCTGGACTTTACCTTATATACCCTCCACCGATCCTACGCTACTAAGGCGCAAAAAAATTGTTCTCTTTTGGCCCATGCGCCTGCCCCTAAAACGAGTATCAGCCAAATTTTTAAAATTACTCTATATTGGGATTGGTAGTACAATTTCCTTTAATTTCAGTAACCTATGTCCATATTGACTATAAATCGCCCGTATTGATCATGCGAGACATTTTTTGGGTCACATGAGCCAAAACTTAATTACCCCATGTCCATACTGACCATAAATCGTCCGTTTTGACCATGCGAGACGTTTTTTGTGGCACATGAACCAAAACGTCCAGCAACTATGCCTATTTTTAATGTTTTTGTGCGTCCCATTAACAATCCTAGCAGCTATAACCATTATCATACATAATTGAAGGATCCTAGAATAATTCGTTTGCATCGTCTTGAATTTTACGACGATATATATATATTTACTTCATAGGGTCTCCGATCAACGTTTCGTGGTGTTGTAAACGGAATTACAAATTTAGTTGTTATTGTTGTAGCGGCACACACAGTGCCCAGGTGACAGCCCTTGGCCGAAGAATTGCTGCTTCGGGTCAATCCGGTGTATAGAACCGACTGTCAAATTTAGTATATAATTTTGGTGGAGGGTATAGAAACTCGAAGTCGATTTTTTTGTCTACTGTTTATTGTTAAGTTTTCATGATCAGATATCAACAATTTATATATGTTAACATTTAGATCCCGAAATTATTTTATTATATAGGGATGCTGATACTTTATTAAGTCCAGCGATACTATTACTGAACTTTGCAATGCACTAACTAATATTCGATCGAAGTCATGAGGTATATTCGGTTGGCAAAAATATCGGTTAAGACAATGAATCTATCCTCTGTGTGCACCAATTTGTATTGTATATATGTATATATTTTTTTTTTAATTTCAGAGTTCTTCTGGCTAAGGAAGCAAATCCAGAACGATGGGAAAAAGAAGTGGCTCCAATGGAATATCATGATAAGGAGAGACGTGAAAATTCCGAAACATGGCACGCAGATTTCGTAAATATCGCCCAATACCTTAGGGGACCTTGCAAATTGGCTGATCGTTTCTCCGAAGATCTCATAATGCAAGTTGTAGGAATTTTAGAAGTTAATGCTTTTGAGGGCCGCACACTTCAAGGTAACCCATTCAGGGCTTTATATCCCATAACAGGAATATTATCACACAATTGCGTGCCGAACACCATGCGCTGTATTTATCCAAGTGAAGATTATAGGTAAGAAACAGAAATTAAAAAAAAAAAAAATAAAAAATAAGTATAAAATATATAAAAGTGTGTTTACATGTGTACTAATTCTTGTATATCATACTCGTATATAAAGGATACGCTTACGTGCCATGGTTGATTTGGAAGCGGGTCAGCAACTGCAACATTCATACAGCTACACGTTAAATGGTACTACCCAGAGGCAAGAGCACTTGAAAGCTGGCAAATACTTTACTTGTGATTGTAAACGATGCAAAGATCCAGTGGAGCTTGGTACCAATTTCAGTACATTCAAATGCAGCAAATGTGATGATGGCTGGCTACTCTGGCAGAATCCTCTAGGTGGGTTTAACCTTTTATAGGGGTTTTAATTAATTATTGATTTATACATACGGAATAACGTATTAATATCATTTTAGATCCCAACACGGAATGGAAATGTACATTGTGTGAATTCAAAACATCGAATGATGCCGCCCAGAAAGCCCTAAACGTTATGTTGGCCGAAGTGGCAGAAGTACAAGCCATGGATATGTCCGGCGAGCGTTTGCAAGAAACAGAAAGACTTTTGAAAAAGTACCGATCGGTTCTACATCCATTACATTTTATTCAAATAACATTAAAGCAGAATCTCATTGAAATGTATGGACGTGTTGAGGGCTATGAAATGGTCGAATTACCCGATATTCTTTTGGAGCGTAAAGAGGAAATTTGCCGTCAAGTCTTGAGAGTTCTTAATGTACTTGAGCCGGGCTTAAGTCGTACCAAAGCCACCATCCTTTATGAGCTGCATGTTCCAATTGTATTATTGGCTAAGAGTGGTTTTATAGCCGGTGTTTTGACCGGTGTTAAGCTCAAAGAAAAGTTAGAGGATGCTATTGCAATTTTACGAGAATGTGTGGATATTTTACAATACGAAGATCAACAATCACATGAGGGTGTTTTGGGAATAGTGGCCAAACAAGCAATGGAACAGTTGATGCAGAGCGTTGAAGGTTTAGAAAATGCTTGAAGAATGAAATGAGCTTTAGATATTTATTTAAGTTAGTGAAAAAACAATTTAATAAAAGTTATATTTATAAAAAAAAATAGAGTATGTATTTTGCTGATAAAATTATTGGGAAATAAATTGATACAAAATCAGAAATGTGGATAATTTAAATTTAATAATAGCATGTAGCAGGAAAGGTTTTACATGTCGGGGAGAACTTGGCGTTGTGAATTAAATTGGTGCATTTGAAATAAATGACATTAAAAAAAATTAATAAAAGTAAACTAGTGAAAATAAATAAAGTCGTAAGTTATCGACTATATTATGCCCTGCACTATGAAAACAGGTTGTCGGACCCCCTTGGACGGGCTCTAAATTTACCCAGATTTTAAAACTTACGTCACAATTGAATTTGTAAGAAAATTGATTGTTTTTTTTGTACTCATATATCCATGTTTAAATGGGCTAAATTTTCGGTCCTAGGGTCCATCACCCAAATTTAAACATGTTTCAAAATTATTTGTATTTTTGCATGTGGCCATGTAAACTGATAGGCTTTCTCTGGTCCCCAAAAACATTTGTAAGGTGACTACGTCAAAAAATGAGCCTATGTAGTACAAATTGGCCAACTATGGATTGTTTGTTTATTGTCATAAACTATACAAATTTGATCGAAATCGGATTTAACATGGGTATTCTATGTAAAATCGCGGAGGCATCTTCGTACAGGGGCTATAACAAAACGTAGAAAATACGACCCATTTTTATCTGATCTCATTGATCGATCGTTATGAACTAAGCCAAATTTCATTAAGATTGGACGTTTTATGTGGCTTCTTGAGATAAAGACATGAAATTGAGCGGGAGCTATATAATGTGTGGGAACTATATCTTAATTTAAACCGATTTCCTTCAAGTTCAAAAACGTCTATCCTTTTTTCAAATAACTTACTTCTGGCAAATTTCAGCAAGATTAGATGTAATATAATGCTTCTAAAGCTAAAAACAAAAAAAAAATCGAGAAACAAATGTGTGGATACATCTAAACCTATTTCTCTCAATTTCAATAACTTTCCTACTTGGTCCAAAAAAACTGACTTGTGCCAAATTTAATCACGATTGGATGCAATATGTGGCTTCTAAAGCTAAAAACATAAAATCGGATTAACTTATGAGCGTTAAGCTCAGATTAAAAATGAGCCGATATTCTTCAATTTCTATAACTTTTTCCTTGGTCCAAATCTTAATGAAACTAAATTTCGTCAAGATTGGATGTAATAGATCGATTGTAGAGCTAAAAACATTTAATCAAATAAAGAGAGGTGAGTATATTTTAATCAGAACCGATATTCTTTAATTTGTATAACTTCCTTTCTTAGTCCAAATCTTTATTTAACTAAATGTCATCAAGATTGGATGTAATAAATTGATTCTAGAGCTAAAACCATATAATCAAATAAAGTGATGTGTGTATATTTTAATCTGAGCCGGGTTTTTTTAATTTGTATAACTTCCTTTCTTGGTCCAAATCTTGATGAAACTAAATTTCATCAAGATTGGATGTAATTAATCGATTCTACAGCTAAACATATATAACCAAATAAAGAGACTCCAATCCAACGATAGCCGGTCCTTTAGATCGGGTTGACCCCAAGAGCAATTCTTAGGGCAAGGGTGTCATCCCAGCACACACTTGCACACAACAACAACGAACTCCTGCAAAATTTTATAAAGATCGGACAACATCTACGAACTGTAGTTCGCTTACATGGACTGACGGAAAGACAGCATCTATACTTAGTAGGGACATAAATACTGTTAAAACATTGAACATACCCATTTTAATAGTAGAACTGAATAGCGTTAGTCTAATAATTTATATAAAAATTAACCTCAATAGCGTTAGTCTGTAACGGGATTTTAAAATTGAGAACCGTATCGCTATAATAGCCCTTTTCAAGTGTAAAATGAAAAAAGCCATATTTTGAAAACGCTCCGGCCACTACCGATGCATAAAACTGTTTGAGGAGACAGGAGATGTAAAATACCGCCACCGGTCGGGCCGCCCACGCTCTGTTCGAGCACCGCATGTCATCAAAGCCGTTAAATCAAGAATACACAGAAATCCGCTCCGAAAACAGAAATTCCTGTCCCGTGAGATGAATAGCACGCAAAAGTCCATGAGTCGAATCAATAAAAAAAGACTTGGGACTTGGGGCTCTCAAACGAGGTACCGGACATTTAATGACTGCAGCTTTAAAATAAAATAGGATTGAAAAATGCAAACGTTTTTTGGTGAAGCACGATAACTTGCACAGAAAAATTTTGTTCACCGATGAAAAATTTTTTACCGTTCAGGAAAAATTTAACAAGCAAAATGATAGAGTGTATGCGCGGTCATCTAAGGAAGCATCTAAACGGATCCCAAGGGTGGAAAAAGGTCATCACCCAGCTTCAGTCATGGTTTGGTGGGGTGTCTCTTACGATGGGGTCACTGACCTGCATTTCTGCGAACAAGCTGTTGTGAAGCCTCTTAATAATTCCCTGTTCCAAAACCAGCCATGGACTTTCCAGCAGGATTCTGCGCCGGCCCATAAGGGTAAAACGTCCCAGGCCTGGCTTCGAAACAATTTGCCAGAGTTCATTTGCTCTGAAGAATGGCCCTCAGGCAGTCCATATTTGAACCCATTGGATTACAAATTGTGGACGGTTTTAGAGGACAAGGTTTGTCACAAAAGATACCCTAACATTGGATCGTTTAAGACTGCTTTGGTTCGAGCTGTGGCCAATTTTCCAATGGACGAGGTTCGTGCAGCTATTGACGATTGGACAGTTCTACTTAAGGCGTGTGCAAAGGCAAAAGGCGGACATTTCGAATAAGTAGATTATTTTTGGATACAATATACATCAATAGATATATTAAAAAATATTTGGTAAAAAAACATTCAGTACTTTTTATTTTACAGCATAAAACGTGTGTAACCGTATTTATGTTCCTACTAAGTAAATAGAATCAGCTGGTGATTTTACGTCGATCGGATAATTAAAGATCCTGCTCAAATATTTTTGGTAGTTACAAACATTTGACATGAAACTAACTTATAATAACCTGTTCCACAGAGTGGGGCAGGGTATAAAACAAAGGGTAGCCAACAAAGCCGATACCACTGGTTCAAAAAGTGCAAGAAGGTTCCACTTTGGCCGTTAGTGGAAGCTGTGGCGTATCTAATACAGTTCTAGAAACCTTGAGGGATACAAGGTTCCAGTGATAAAATTTTTTTGGATCCAAAAGCAGACATTGTATTAAACCGCATCAGGATATTTCAACATAAAGTGTTTCCGGAAGGAACATTCGGCAATTAACGCCTGTAAGTTGTTCTCTGCGAAAAGAAAGCTCAACTCCTTCGAAACTGAAAAAAAGTTCTACTCTGGCAATAACGAGATATTAGAAATAAAATGTTTTTTTTTTATCAAAAAAAGTAATTTTCCTTTATTTTTGTTGGGCCATCATTTCAAATTGTATCCACTCAAGGCTGATTGTGATTCCTCAGAAATTAAGAGCCACGAAAGGTATATCACCAAATCCTCAGTTAAAATTGGAAGTAAGCTCTCCGAACCATTTACTGTGATAAGAGGTCTGAAACAGGGTGACAGTTTACCGTGTAAGTTCTTTAAAATCCTAATGGAAAAAATCTTTAAAAATGGAAAGGCTAATAAAATGGGCACAATTAACTCCAAATTCCACGTTCTTCTTGCGTATGCAGGCGACAAAGACATTACTGGGAGAACAGAACGAGATGTAACTGGAGCTTTTTCAAAAATTTAATTAAGGTCTTAAATGGGTCTCCTGGCAAACAATGACAAGACAAAAATTAAGTAATGCCGCTTTTCAAATAGGTGTTATAGTTTCCACCAAATTCGTAAAGACCTTTTGTAGCGGTTTTAACATTTTTGGAAACGTATTTCTAAAAAAACTAGTCTCCATAACAAAAGCCGCCGAAAAAGAAACTGCTTACCGAAAGCGATAAACAAGGAAACATTGGCACGATAAACGAGTAGGATAAAATCAAAAGTTTATATATATTTGAATAAATGAGCACTTCAGTGTACGATAACAAAAATTTTAGGAATGACAGATTGAATATAAGGTATCGGTGCATCGGAGCTATGCTAGGGCATAGGGATATAGTTAAATTCTTAAAAAAAAAATTAATAAAAAGTATTACTTAACTACGTGTATTTACTTACCTTAATTTATATATAATCTAAATACATATTTGTATTTCAATAGAGATATGAATCTTACAAAAATATAACTTTGTATTTACATATGTGCATCAATTACTTTTAGCTCAACAATATTTAAGGCTATCCAAGTGAGGAGGGATATTTATCCACAGTCTGAAAATAAAAAAAGATCGTTAGTGTATTCCTTTAATCTATGTACAGTATCGGAAAAAACAAATGCAAAATTAAAATCATAATCATTTCATAATATATTTTTATTAAAAATATCGGATAAATTAGATTTTTTAATAAATTGATTTTTTTTTAAAAAATGATAACATAAAAAATAATTTTTATATAAATTATTGATTTTTAATATTTTTTATTGATATTTGCAAATGCAGTATTTCCCATGCCTCTACGACACAAACGCCAACCTTCTTTAATATCCGTGAGCTGTGTACGACATAATTCGTATTTACTAAACAGAACTTATTTTTAAAATTCGGCTTAATACGCTTTCGTTGCGTACAAAAACATCGGAGGGCCTTGAACAATGTCATACCGGGGTCGATAAAAGCGTCTTTATCGATACCCGATTTCGAACTTACTCAATAAAGGTGTATATGGAACCTTCCAGGGGTTAGTACTATTCCTCTAGAGCTAAGAAAACAGCCTGCGAAATCGTAGTGTATGCAGATCTATCTGCCGAGATGTCGTCCTAAGCAGGCTACGAGTGAACCCAAACTATCTAAAATATCTATGTTGGCTATGGAACGTTTTAGCAATCCACACTAGAAGTAGTCTACAATGTACATACCGCAACTTTTCAAAAAAAAACTTTGCCACACATATCTCAGATAGACAAATCTGCCAGGACGCATTCCAGTTCAGAAAAAGTTAGAGATAGACAGATGGGCCTAAACTAGACGGAGCTCATGATGATCACAGGAGTTGCTCGGTGGCTGAGACGAAACGTCATAACCGCAACTACAGGCCAACTAAGAAAAGCATATATTTTTTTCGAAGCTCATCGAATATAGCTGTCTGCTTTTAGGAACATTTGTTAAATTCCTGCTTTACTTAATACAAAAGAATTTCAAGCCTGGTAATTGTTTCGCTTTTTTATACCCTCAAAGGATAGATGGTATATCTAATTGGGGTTCACATTTCCAAGAAGATCTAGCCATGCCCTTGTTGAAAGACTGAAACGGTTGGTATTGATAGGTCAAGAGGTAAAAAGTTTTCCCATACAGGACTTGAATAGCGCCACTACTGAAAATCACATTTAGAATGAATGTCTGTGGTATATCACCATTAAATTTAAGGTTCGTGTATTTTAACTTATTCGCCAAAATGAGCCGAGCTTAATGAAAGTTTTTAAAGAGTGTGTTCCGTCATTTTCATCAAATATCATAATAGAAGTCGCAATTTACAACCAAATTTTACTATATTAATTTTTTCCAAGCGAATACAACTTGGAGAATAAAGTAGTATTGAATTATATTTTGTGGAAAAAATAATTTAGAGGGCCCCGGTGGATATAACTACCACATTTGCGGTCTACGAAAAAAGGAACACCTATTAAATTGATTATATAGCCGAGCAGGTAAAGTTATAGTATGAAGCTTCTCCTTTCATGACACAATACACCTCCAGTTTCTCTTTACAAATATGTATGCGTCTTCGGACAAAACTGAACTGGAAAAAGCTTTTCCAGAGGATAGAAATACTTAAGGATACCAGAATTAGAATTATTAGCCAGAGCCTTCACATTAAGAGTGGAAAGGCCAATTATTTAGTTGCTGAATTGACCGCTTTCTCCTACCTACTTAAACGTTATTAAAACGTGTGGGGAGGAAGGTCAGCACGCAATGATAAATGTTAATCATTGAAGGAATCAATCACAATTGGTCCCGGACTTTATAAACAAATTTTGCGATTCTTTTTAAACCAAATATATGTGAAAATGTTCTCAACCTGGGTGGAAGCACTTAATATTAAATCAAAAATGATTGTTTCTAGCACCTGTATTTCGTTGGACTTTATCAAAAAAATTGGCGAGTACTTACTAAACAGAATATATGAAAATGTTCTCCATCTGGGTGGGAGTATAATAATTTATAATATTTCCTAAATTTAAAATTGAAATCAGACGATAATAACCCAAAATATTAAATTTAATTGAATCAATTTTATGTTATATAGCTTAGACAACTACTTTAAATGTATTTTATAAAAACGCAACACATCGTAATCATTATTATATTGAAAAAAAAAACGCTGAGAAAGAATACTATGGAGTTGCGCTAGGTATTCATGTAAGCGGCAGTGCATACTATGATAGTAAGCTGTGATCAAATCTATTCAATCTGAGTTCCAAAATTCAAGATGGACAAAGGTTTCGGTACATGATTACATCACGCAAAGGTAACTTTTTTCACATAGGTATACTAATTTTTGTATATTAAAGTAATTTTTGTATATCAGTTGTTGTTGTTGTAGCGGCAACTGTGTGCCGGGGTGACAGCCCTTGGCCGAACAATTGCTTTTCGGGTCAATCCGGTCTATAGAACCGGCTGGCGTGGGATTGCCTCAGTGGGATCAGTGATAAGCTTTACTGAATATGTTTACTTATGCAAATCTTTGGTCTGATATTAACATGTTATATATTTACCTTTTTAAATTGTGTTACCGCAATACTTTCCTATATATTCGGTTTGAATATATAATCCATAGATAACTGGGAATACGTAATACCGTGCCTACTACTTGAATTCGGCATAACTTTAGATTTTTTACTCATCAACGGTTCATCGTCAGTATCAGAATCAGTTTTTGTTGATTCTTCTCCATCGTTTTCATCTTCAATATCATCGTCATCCTCACCCCCTTCATTTTCCGAATCTTCATTTGCTTTTCGTTTCTTTTTCTTGGGTGTTTTACGCTTAGCGGATTTTTTACCCGTGGCCACTTTAGATTTGCGATATTTATTCCAGAACTCAGCTGGTTGGGCGTAATCGATCAAATTAGGAAAACGTTTTGCCAGCGCTTTACACAAGTCATCAAATGATTTTTCTATTGATGCATCATATTCTTTGACATTTTTATAAATCGTGGGTATAAAAATTAAAGACTTTTCGAGTAAGGTTAGCTGAAACAAAAGAGTAATTAAACAATGTTCTGGCATCGTATTCAAGTAATCAACAAAATCTTTATAGCATAACTCACTGCTTCGGGCATTGTTAGTTCACGTTTCTTTCTTCCTCTACCCGGACCTGCGGCGGAATTGGTTTTATTTCCTGCATTGTTTGGTGCACTAGCGTTACCCTCATTTTTACCCCCCTCAGTCAATTCATTAATTTCTGCTAACGCTTCATCTTCTTTATTTTCTGCGTCATTATTTTCCAAAGATTGTTTTTGTTCTTTAGTCAATTGACACACTTTCTTTAGAATGTATAGAACGTCTTTGACGAGGGCTATACCTTCTGGTTCTTTTAATAAAGGATCCGACTTTGATTTTTCTGAAAGCAAAACAAATTATTATAAACGATTATTCAATATCTTATAATTTAAAAATTATATCTAAATTTTAAAATTATCTTTAAATATTTAAACAAGGAAACCTTAAACTACGCCATCGGCTACACAAGTTTGCCTCTGCGATTTGCAAATAGGAACAGAGATCGCTATGTATTTCGAGTAAATTTAGGGAATAAAATAATTAGATTAGTGGAATTAAACCAGCTTAGTCATATTCCAACCGTGATCTAGCATTAAGAGTTAACACTGTGATATATATATATTTTTTTTACTTCTTCTTCACTTTTTTGAAAGCTTTTGTTAGGGGAGTATTCTTTATATTCATAAAAATTTACAAAAGGTTTAAAGGACATTTTTATAAAAATAATTTGAATTTTAATTTTCCGTACAGTATTTTCAAAACATGACCTATGGTGTTAAAATTTTTTGTTTAGTGTCGCGAAACTACGTACAGCCACTGTTTTAGTGTCGTAAAATACAAAAATAATTGAAGGGAAATGTAAAAATTGACAACAAAAATTAAATAATCAATAAAAGTATCATCTCTGGAGATGCTGGAAAAGATACGAGCGGAACTTGTAAAATTAAAATAATGTTATCTTTTATTTTATTTGCATTCCTTAATGACCTTAAAATCCTGTCTGATAAATTTTAAACTAAGATCTTCAGTGTTTCAGTGTGTCGTTTGTTTCTCACTCCTCGACAATAATACTTCGCATATGCAAAATCAATGCATGCTTTGTATAAATAGATCGTTAAACGAGTAGTACTACATGGCTTGCGCGAACTACCGTGCCATAAGTTACCTCCAAATGGCTAACTAAAGTAGATCCTCTTGGGAATATTCTGTGAACGACAGAGGTCTTACGTCAATAACACCATTGGCCTATATAAGTGCGGCCTTAGGTTTGGTAAATCTACAACTGAAGAAATCTTTACATAGCTCAAACATACTTAAATATCTTTGTGTGATTATAAAACCGCCTTCGACAATATGATCGAAGCTGACTAAATATCTTATCCCCGCAAAACAAGCACGTCTGTGCCAAATAACATTGTTTGACACAAAACTTGCAGTAGAAATGGGCAAGTATCTCTTTTTCTCTGTTCTCCAAGGGAATACATTGTCAGACATCTAGTTCAATATTCTGCGGCAACGAATTGTTGAAGAAGCAGTACACGACACGGAGTTAATCATAGGGAGTTCAATAATACCATTCCGAAGCCTGGTGTTCGCGTTCGCAGATGACAAAGAAAATATGGGGAGACCTGTACGATCTGAAACTGCTCCCTGTGCAAAAGAGTCGGAAAGTTGTGATTGGTGGTGAATGAGGACAGAAGAAATCTGCATCTACTTAAACCCTGTCAAGATGACACCCCAAGGTAGAGTTACGCAGGAAGCTGCAATTTCGAGGAAGTCGACGACATCGTTTACCAAAGAAAAAAGACAAAAGTTGTCATATATGCTACTACAAAGTTTTAAAGTGCCTAACAAGCTTTTTGCATAATGTTACATCGGACAGATTAAACGTTTTCAGATAATCAGGTAGCTTGTTAAACACGCGGGCACGTCTGACCTGAAAAGATTTGCCTAACATGAAGTCCACTCTAAGAATTATTAATTGATTAATTGAACGCGTGAATGTGAACAACTGAACAGGAACTGTGGGCATTGGTTTCTGTTGACCTTATAAAACAATAAAAGGCATCGTATGTCAACAAGTTGATCAAATGAACAACATAAAAACTGTTTTACAAACGGTGAATATGCAAAACACGATTAACCCTCCGCCATGCACATGTTCCGATAGTCACGTACGTAGCGCATGTATTTGGCCAGATACACTATGTATTTCAGTACATTTATATGTAAAATATGCTATTTTAGTGATAATATTACATTGTTATATTGTTATCACGCCAGGCAGATATATTTTCTATTTTTTGTTTTGTTCTTAGTACATGCTAAACCACCTACCCGTGCAAAAAAAAAAATTAATGAGAAATTAAACAAGAAAAAATTTATTTTTGTGTTTAATTTCAAAAAAATAGTTGTTATAAAGTTTATTTCAATTAAATTTAGTTTTTCCACGATATGGGAAAAGTTGTTCATCAATTGTTATGCTGCCATGCGGACTATAGTTTTTGGCAAGATTTTCATTTAAAAAATTCCAAACGTCACGAACGCGCTAAGTATTCGATGTATAGATGAAAAAATCCACATAAATTTTGTTTGTTGTTGTTTTTTTAATGTGTTCTTTCATAAAACGATACCTAACAATATTTGTAGAGGGTACCTGGAGACTTAAACCCCTAGCCAAGTTAGAAATATATTTAAAGCACAGTTAAATTCGTAAAATATCTGGCCAGATACATGTGCATGACGGAGGGTTAACACGATACAAATAGCGCAAAGAACAAAAAAACTATTTTTTTTATATATATTTGTTTGCAGTCCCAGCATATACTTCTATACAATAAGGAATATTAGACATTACTAAGGCATGCAACAACTGCTTTTTAGCATGAAGTGGTAGCACAAAGTCTGCGTTGTAAAGTTGACGAAGATTAAGATTTATACGGAAAACTAGAGTGCCAATATGATGCTCAAAGTTTAATTTGTCATCAACAACAACCGCCAAGAATTGCATGCTTCGAACAAATACAATGAAAACATTGTTGTATTTAAACTGCAAGTCTACAGGTCTCGTAGATAGCCTAGAAGCATAGAAGAAACATGATTCCAGTACATCATCAACCCTCGCTTGAAGCAAATCAATAAACTGATGACCTCAAACACTGAATGCATGTTTGTTTATCAAGAAACCGTGATCTACTCTGTCAAACGCCTTCTGCAAATCAAGGGATAAAGGCACACTTAGGCGCTGATTGTTAATATTTCTTCTCAACTCATCAGGTAAACCAGCTATTATCGTTGATGCCCTACTTATATTACGAAATCCACACTGCCAATCATTAAGCAAAGAAATTTCTTCTATTTACTCTAATAATTGCCGCTTTAAAATGTGCTACATGCGGGTCCGAATTTATTTTTTTCTTAATCGTAGTTATTTATCACACATGTAAACAAAACTTCAATTCCGGGTAAGAACATAAACTTGTTTCAGCGGCGGCTTTCCTCCTAATAAAAACATTTCTATAAAATGCATAAGCTGCTCGCAGCCGACATGAAACAGTAGGTCTAGGTCAGCGAGTATACGAATATCGGGCAGAGGTCGCTGATTTGAGAGAAGTTACTATTTTGCTCCTTAATAGGGAGTTTACGAAATTACTAGCTAAACTAATTAATCTAGTTTTTGTTGGCACAATGTTTTTGTATATACTTATAGTTAATAAAGATCTTACCCGCTATCAATTTTAATTGTCCAAAATACAAAATCATATTAATGTCATCCATATCAGCCATTAAAAGCACGTACAACTGCTGGCGACGCTTGCACTGAGATTCGCCCTTTAAAGGTGATTTTATGTAAGCTTCTGAAAAGCTATCCAGGCCATCAAAATTCTAAAATAAAACAAAAATTCAGTTAAAAACAAACAATTTTAATTAAATCTATCTTAAAGGAAATACTTTATTATACTTTATTTCAAAAACAGATTTAATTAACTAGAAAATGCAAATCTTCTAAAGAAAGTTATTAACAATTTACCTTATATTCATTAAACACAAAAGGGCATTCAATGAGGCACTTTTGAAATAACGTCGAATTCTTCTTCGATAGGAATTCAGCGAAAAAGTCGGAGGCTCTCTTAGACAAATCTTCGCATTCATCCAAAAGTGTAGCCAGCAAAGCCAATAGAAGTGAACCTCTCAGCTTTATTTGATCTTGCAATACTAGTTTCTCGAAACATTTAAATGTCTCCAGACGATTTACATCATAGGGTGATTTTAGTTTTCGCAAAACTCTTTCAACAATACGTTCAACTATTTGTGTGTGTTTTTTACACAAATCCGTTAACGACACGATGATGGTATTTACAATGGGCGGCTGGTCATTGGTACACAAAATATTGGCATATAGGGCACATGTAGTTGCGGCTACACAACCATCTCTAAGTGACAAACGTCCAGCAATTAAAATCATTGAATTGAATAATCGAGCGTTATCTAAATGCATATCGGGTTCGTCGAGCTTCATGCACTCACTCATGTATTTGTGCATAAACGATATAATCGTTTGGTGTGGCCTCAATCGTGTTTGCAAATTAACCTCCGAATATGCATATAAATGGGACATGAATGTGTCACGGTTATCGGGAAAGTCTTGGATGCCATGCAGGATTTCATATTCCAAATGTTGATGCAACTCTATAAGCCATTGATTGTCGGTTGAGTGATCAATTGATGCATTTTTACTTTTTCCCGTTGTATGGGAACGGTTATTAATGAGCACAAGTAAATCGAAAGCTTTGCCTATAATGGTGGGTAACATTTTACCGTCTTTGATCTTTGCTAGAATGTGTTTAAAGACATGATTAAGTGCGGTATGTGAAAAATCCTTTATGCAACTGGCTAAGACTTCCAAAGCTATTAACATGTTCTGCTCTTTGTTCCACTACAATTAAAATTCAGTTATTAAAATAGAAAATATGGCAATTTAGGAAAATTAACTTACCGATTCAAGTGATATAAACTGATGTATCAACGCATCGGGTTCTTTACTTTTTATGTTGCCTGATATGAAATTTAAAACAATCCAGGCTTCCGTAGAATTTGATGTTAGCAGATGGGATTCTACTATACCGACCATTTGAGAGCTATGGGTAGGGAAAATCTCAATTAAAAAGGTTTAAGTATTTAAGTACTTTTATATTTGAATTCGAACCTACCCTCTAACGTGACACAAAAGTTGACAGTATTTATATTACATTTTAAAACCGAATAAAAAACTAAGTCACATTTAAAAAGAATGAAAGTGCATTGAAAATGGTGCATCGACAATGGTTTTTGATACACATCAATAATCCTACACAACGAAACTTTTCTCAAATCAGTGAGCTGTTTATGATATAATTCTAATTCATACTGCCCGGGAACTACAGTTTAAAGTCGGCTTCGTAACGAACGATTGTGAAATATAAGCCACCTTCATGAAAAATTTCATAGGTTGATTCGTTTGACCCCAATTGTGCTTTTAACAGACGCACCGGATCGTCTTAAAATTAAGACGATTAGTAATATTATGGGGTCTCTGGCGCGCGCAGGGTAGGCCAAAGTTCTAGTGGAAATCGAAGAAACCTAAGGAATCCTGGTATAACCTCATGGAGGTCTCACCCACAAGATCGAAGTGCGAGAAGTTCAAATATTACGTTTGTCATTTCAATGGAGATTGATAAGAGTGCACGGCTATCAAACATGTAAATGCACCTTCAATTCCAGCTAAGAATATACAACTTTTTTTAGCGGCAAGTTTCCTTCAAATAAAAGCATTTCGTTCTCGTAACGAACGATTGAAAATCCTCCCTTTTTAATTTGACCTTGCGTGCGTAATGAATTATAAAAGTCTGTTGAAATCTTTCAAAATCATATTACCCAGATCTTTTTTTTCTGAAAAGTTGTCCGCCCGTTTTGAACGCTCTTTTATGATTCCTATAAAAGTCATAAAGATAAGCATGACGAAGAAATGTCTCTCTCATTTCAGAGGTTGTTGTTGTTGTTGTAACGGCACATAGTACCGGGGTGACAGCCCTTGGCCGAAGAATTCCTCCTTTAGGTCGATCCGGTGCTTAGAACCGGCTGTCGTGGGATCGATTTCAGAGGTTAATTGGAGATGCCGTGGTGTGATGGAAAGTAACGGGTTTTCAAAAAGGTTCAAACCATTTTCGTATATTACTGTCAACTCAAACTTAAAAATTTTTAATGGACTTTTAGTGTCAAAATATTAGCCGAAGTCAACATATTCATCATGGTCAGGTTCACTTACGAGCAACGTTTGGAGGTCATTAAAAAGAACAACCGAAATTCTGGGTCGGTGGTCGCAACTTTTGTTCCGGCAAGCAACGTTTGGAAGTCATTAAAAAGAACAACCGAAATTCTGAGTCGGTGGTCGCAATGTAAGAGCGCTTTCACCAATTTTCGGCTGTAATAATCGTCCCACCCGACAGGCTGTTCCTGCTATAGTAGATAAATTTGGATTCAAATTTTCACTTTTGTTCCGGCGCAAAAGGAACGACGTACCGCTCGAATCAACGAAAATATCGCAGCCGTAAATGTATCCGTTTAAAATGAGCCAAATCAGTCGATTCTTCCACGTCGTTCTCAGGAATTGGGCATCTCTCAAACCACACTGTGGCGTATTTTGCGAAAGATCTTGGCCTTCATCCTAATAAGCCACTTGATCATTTGAAACGCCGACCTTTTCCGATTGGACTCTGCCAAAGTTTTACGAAAATCCAGAATTTCATCGAAAAATTATCTTCAGCGATAAAGCTCATTTCTGGCTAAGTGATTATGTCAATTAACAAAATTTGAGTTATTGGACAGCAACAAACTCACATGTGCTTCAAGAGACCCAATTGCATCTGCAAAAATTATTGTGTGGTGTGGTTTTTATAACGGAGGTGTGATCAATCGTCATTTGGCCAGAATTGGATGAGATTGACATCGCTGATATGTGGTTTCAACAAGACGGCGCCACTAGCCATACAGCACGCGTTACAATCGATTAACTGAAAGGCAAATTCGGTGAACGTGTTATCTCGAGAAATGGACCGGTCGAATCGCCAGCTCGTTCATGCTATTTAACGTCATTGGATTTCTTTTTATGGGGCCACGTCAGGTCATTGGTCTAACAAGCCAAAAACGTAAGACGAGCTCAGAGACAACATCCAACGCGAAATTGTCAACGTTTCGGTCGAAATGTGTGCAAGAGTGGTGAAAAATTGGGCCAAAGAATAGATCGCAGTACACGGGCTCGTGGTGGTCATATAGCCGAAATCGAATTTCATCCCTAAATGTAACATTTGCACTACACCTAGAATAAATTTGAACTCTATATCTTAAATATTATGTATTTTATAATTATAAAAATTGTTATGTCCTTAATGGAGCGGTCATGAGCGTAAAACACTTTCCGACATTGCTTAGCCTATGTTATTTTAACTTACCTAACCATACGTTGCTGCAAAGCCAAATGGAAACAATTCTGTAAATAGAAACGAGATTGTGTGGAAAGCAGCGTTCTTATAATGACCCAAGGCATAAAATGTTCCGCGTTATTCGTCTGTTCTATGCTCTTCAAATTTGCCAAAACTCTAGAACGGAAACACTGAGAACATATCGTACATATTAAGACATTGGTATTTATCTTAAATCATCGTTTACTTACCTCCATAGCAACATCGATGTTTTTCGTATCACCATCCTGAAGCATGGGAGTAATAACTTTACACCATACCCATATTACGGGATAGCAATTTGGATAGCATTCCAATATGGAATCGATAGAGAGCATAGTTTGCTTACGGACTAATGCTGTGGGTTCATCTATTAAACGAGAAGTTTCCTGAAATCAGAGGGATACCATATGTCTTGAGACTTGTTGTAAATATTAAAATGTGTAATAACTTACAGATACAAAATTGGTATTGAATATTATCAGTGGATTCAATTTAACCAGCTGCTCCATCAGCATAATGCCTGCCCTTCTTATATACGACAATGGACTCCGAAAAAGATGTGTAAACACGTGTGAGGGCAAATTAAGGAATGATAATTGTATAATGCCATGTCCTTGAAATGAAAACTGAGCCTCTTGGGTATTTGGCTTTTCAAAACGTATTTCGTTTTTTCTCACTCGAGGTTCAACCGGAAGCACAACATTAAAATCACAAAATTCTGAGTATTTCAAACATTCGGATAGAATTTTTCTTGCGTTTGGCGAACCTTTCGTTAGAGTTAAATGCAGAGCTTGCACCGATTTCAACTTAATATTATTATTTTGATCTTGTAAACTATCGATCAGTTCTTTTATAAGGTAAATTTCACGAGGAATGTCAGAAACTTCATGCCGAAACATTTGCCAGTCCACCTGAGATTCCATTTGTAAAATTTTAGACATCAGGTCTATAGCTCGAGATCTAATCATAACTTCATCGGCATATACGGCATCACAAAGAAATTCCACGCAGGATTCATTACATTTGGTAAATAAAGCCGCATCGTATTTCGCTGCATATTCCAATGCTTTCTGAATTTGTTCGGTTTTCCAATTTTTCACTGGATTTGTTACGACGCACTCAATATAGAATTTTAGTACTTTGACCAATATTCGAGGATACTTCGATATGGATTTGATAAACCAGTCCGATATATGCTCGCAATCGGTATTTAGGTTGTTGGCTGTGGATTGTGTGCTTTTCGGTTTTGCCGGATAGGTGTGTAGAAATACAGTCATGTTCATAAGTTTCATGAGCGTTAGCTCGGGATCACCGTTGTGGGCATTTATCATTTCTTCATAAATTTCAAAACATTTTATGTGTAAGTTTGCGGCATCTAGAAAAGGATACGTATTTTAAAAAATAAAATGGTATTAGTGTACATCATTCAATTGATGGGTTTTTTAGAAAACAACCTTTATTCGAGGACCGGAAAGAACATAATTTGAAAAGGATGAATGTAAATTGTTGGGATAGTCCTAATGCGCTTCACATAACCAATCGTTAGGAATACTATAGTAAGAAAGACTTGACCTCTGATACAATTCACCCAATACAAGCATAAATTTAATATCACATTACTTTTGCTCTAATCCATTACAATTTAATATATGTTCAATAATTAAATATGTGTAGACGTGTAAGATAATGGGGTTGACACTAAATTTTTAGTGCCTGCAATACGTTTGTAGAACTTCGCCAACATTTAGAATTTGGGCAATATTTTTTCAATACATGTCAGAAAATTATACTAAAGTTCAGTGACGAGGAGCCATGTCCCAATAATTTTTTGACGTTGAATTGATGTTCTAGCAGGCATGAAATTTGTCCTTATTTACCAACGCTTTGGAAACACTTTGTATAGTACGAGGGCTGCTATATATATTTTTGGCCCAATAATGAAAATGAGAATATTTATCAAAAATGGTTTTATTGTGTTCCAAAGTATAAGTATTATCCAGCATGATTTATACACTTGTGAAAGCACTTTTTCCACTCCGATTGAGACACCTCCGAATATTAATGGAATCATATGGACAACTGCTCCCAAAGATGTGTCCCCTTTCTCTACCGTGCAATTCAAAATAATTTAATTATAAGGGAGCCTCTGCCGGGAACTGTAGGAAGCGCATGTTCAAAACTTCTTTCATCTTTAAACTAGAAAATAAAGCTATAGTCGGGGCGCTATCGAAAACAGGGTTTTAGACACTTTAGGCGGGCTACTTAGAATTAAAGACTAATGTCATACTTAAATTTGAGGAAGAGTTTAATGTTTTTTTAAACCTATTTGTCCATGTTTATGTAGGCCGAATTTTCTGTGCTATGGCCCGTCACCCAATTTAAGCCATATTACGAAAATTATATTAATTTTGGCTTCGTAAAAATGTTATAGTTACAAGGTCGGAATTTAAATGGGTCGGAATTAAGAGCGGTTGTATTTAAAATCAGGAGAGACTTATTTACTTGGGCTATATTACAATTTTGACCAATATCTTCCATTTTAATGAGCTTATTACTGTTCGATTGCAATGACCTGCGCAAAATTTCATCAATATGGTACGTTTTTTTATGAGGCTTCTACGGCTAAAGACATAAAATCGGTTGAACATATGTGAGCGAGCTATAAAAAAGTCAGCACAGATTTTTTTCAATTTCAAAAACGTCCTTCCTCGGGTCTATAAACTTACTTGTTACTTACTGTTATTTGTGGCTTCTTAGCATAAAATCAAATGAACATGTGCGTGGGAGCTCAATCTAAATCTGAACAGATATTTCTGATTTCTACAGTTTTTTCACAGAGTAATGCGAGGTATACAAATACTCCGATTATCAGACTATTGTATACCAGAATTCTGATAGCAACCTCGTATGTCACTTTACTACGATTTGAGCAAGGAAGACCAGTGAAGTCAGATAATGCTTCCAGCTGCCTCGCCTTTTATGAATTTGTTAAGGGATAGTAGTTTAAATCAGCCAAAAAAATTAATACTTTAAATGGCGACCGACTTTTCTTGTACATCTGTTGTCAGTTTTCTACTTGTGTCGTTCACCACGCGAAGCAACCATAGGTAGATCTGGTAACAACTGTTACGTAGATCCAATTCACTTAGTGTGTGATTAAATCCGTTTTTAATCTTTCTTTTCCATTAAAGTCTCCAGCTCTAAATTGCCCCTACGCATTTTGCGTCCCTTGCACGTTTAAGTTTCAATTGATTCCGCCCAAGTAATATAACTCTTCCGTTTTATATCTCCCAGTTAAAATAACTAGCTCTGTTTTGCTAGTGTTGACCCCGCAATCGTTTCATTTTTCCTTTTGAGAAAGTTCATTTAATTAGCGAACACAGCTAGTTGGAAGAAACTTCCCCAATTTTTCTATAACCAAACACCTATCAGAAAAACATGGACGTAAGGACTCCAATGTAAATTATCCACAATTAAATCAACATATGGGTTACAATCCGTGGCCAATATATACGATTCGAAAAAAATAAAATCGAGTTACTTCAATTTTTTATTCTTCAAAAAGTGACATCCTTAAATATTACAGATTTTTAAGATGATATTTTCGTTACATCGTAAGATTAAGATAAGCATGTGTGTATATTGTTATATTTCGAATTGATGGCCTTTAAATATAGTTGTAGTTTGTATGTAATCAAAAAAAAAACAAATTGTATTCAAGAAATATGATTACATAACAAAAACTTTTTCAACTGTAGGAGTTGCAAACAATGTGTTCGTTATGGGACACTCTATGGTTCCATGTTCATCAGTTATCTCTGGAATTGCAAGTTGTCCAAATATTTGTCCATTTGGCAACATCATTGGCAGATTGTGTTCGTTCAATGGAAGTCCGGTAATTCGGCAAATCAAGCGACTCTGCACACAGTGGGAGTAGGGCAAGCTCTTAGCAATTCGATTGAAGTCCTCTTGGCACACCGGACAATTTAAGTTCTTACTGTTGTATGAATAACAATGGGGTGTCTTAAGCGAAGAGAGACCAGCCTGGACAGCAATACTCAGTAGGGATTGAGAGGAAAGTTGGAAAAGTCTATAGTTCTCATTGCGGAACTTTAGCACAATATTGTTCCAACGCTTAATATCGAAGAGACTTCTGTACGGTTCGATAGTGGTATCTGGCTGGTATGCTAAAAGAGCCATGCATTCACAGATCTCCTTTATTTGCGTCTTTTCAAATGCTGGAAAATGCTTTCTAGCATGGATTACTGCTTCGGTACGTTGATTTTTGCGTATAAGTTCAACAAACTCCTGAACGCGTAGGTCAAATTCGATATTCGAATTTATTTTACGCAGCTTTGATTTGTTATCAATACACCATAGAATACATTTTGTGGTCTTGAATGCAGCCAAGTCTTCTTCTACCTCCCGTGATGTGTGAAATATGTCTAGATTTGTTAAATGGCGAATATCCGAATAGTTTGCCAGACGCTCGGCCGTTTCATAGTAACCCATCCTAAGCAAATGTTCTATGACCATACGATCCATTCGCACGCGTCTCCATTGGTCAACTGATGCCTGCCACACCTCTTCATTTGTGGTGGGATCTCGCTGTGCCATCTCCTTGAGATGTTCCAATTTTCGTTTGCAGATAAAACTTGCATTTAACTCATCGCCAATGGCCTCGTCCGATTTGCGTTTCAACACTTGCAGACGCTGCACAACGCTGCCCACCAGTTTGCTGACGTCCGAGATAATTGGGCGAATGAGTAAAGCCTTCTCCACTTCTTTAGACAAATTTTGTATCTGGTCAACTTCCCTGTCAACGGATTTTTGAGCTACACGAAACTTTTTATTGATAACCTCATAAGGTACTTTTAAAGTTGAGTGCTCCATGGACTTTATTTCCGACATTGCTGCAATTGATTTTAATTAAATTTAGTGAATTCTCGTGAAAATTACGTTCTTGATTTTGTGTGATTTTGATTTGTATTGTTTTTCTTTTGTCTTGTTCGGGGCAGGAAAATTTACTTTTTTCTATTCGTCTTGTTCGTATTTTTAGTGTAGCCAGATGATATTTCCCCCGGTACGATTTCAGAAATACCCATAGATGTTGATTGATGTATTCACTCAAAACACAGAAAACTGTTTCGTTGCTGCAACTGAATTGGATAGACCCATGAACTTTCTGACTTTTCAATTGTGATAAATAGCTATTCATTTCAGTTTTTAGATTAACCACCAAATTTTTTGTTATATTTAAGTAGCAGCCCCCACTGCAAGGACATAAAGAGAAAAGAGGGCGAAACCAAGCTTCTGGTTGTATCTTCTTAAAGACGTCGAGACATTATCATAAAGGTACAGTAAGTACATGCAGATGCAATTTCGATTCAAATTTACGGTAAATATTTCTTAATAGTAACCAAACTATTGCTGTTGCAATGGAAATTATAGTTGGACAATTTATGTCCTTCTCCAAGCAGAGTTTTGGGTGCTTGTGCTACTCAAGCAGTCTACGTAAATACTACAGCAATTTGACAGCCGTTTTGAAAATGTTCTTATAAAAAGGTGTTTTATATTCTTTTGCCCAATACGTAGAAAAGTTAGCGATTTTTTCCGTTCTGAGAGAAGTTCTAAAAAACCCAAAAAAAGGTGGTAATTAAAAAATAAAAAGATAATTGAAAAACCAAAATGCAATTGAAGGTCTAGATTTTTGTACTGGCATTTTACCTATTAATGTACATGTTTTTCTTTAAGACGTTTTTTTTTGTATCGGTCCTTTAGATTTATTTTTTTTTCTGTTCGAAATTCATTGTAAATAATAAATATATAAAACGAAACATTTAGAAAAACAAATATTTTATATCAAATAATTTTAGACTACCAAACTTTTTAGATTTTTTTAGCATTTGCTTTGTCGATATTTTAAGGCATTTTTATCCTTCAACTTAGCAAAAGCTATGTTACCCGTTTCGATCATACCTCGCACATAAATAGCATAAAATAGACTTTTGACATATATTCCCAAACGGTCATATTACATATCGTTAGCTAAAATGCAAAAAGGCATAACTAACAAAAAAATTCAAAATCGATTTTTTGATTGATTATTGTAAAGGCCATTGACCTACATGTCTTGACAAACTTAACACTTCTGCGCTTTTATTAACAAACAAAAATGTAGAAGATAAAAACTTCGTTAAAAATGTTTATGGTTTTCATTTACGTTTTTTGCTTCTCCTGTAAAATTATATTTTTGTTAGTTACGCCTTTTTGCATTTTAGCTAACGATACGTAGGTATTACTAAATAAAATACATAAATGTTTAAGTACTAACTCCACAAGCTAATTAGATTAGTTTTGTTGTTGTTTGTAGTATGTTGAACGAAAAGTAAGTCAGCGAAGTTAAATCAACCATATCAGCGCCTGTCGAGTTTTCACCTCGTAAATGCCGGCGACAGAGATAAGAGATTAATCTCTAAGCCATGTACCGATTTTATTATAAAATGCGTTAAACAAACAAGAACAAGAAATTACATATTTTGATTGTCTATGTTAGTGGATATAGGTTAAACCTCGATAACTTTTACTGGATTCTAAAATCGCAATAGCTAAGTCAATCGTTAAAGTGTTAATATTGTTGGTTTCTAAAGGAAATGTCTAGAGGTACTCAACTGTTCAAACAAATAGAAAGGTAATTTTGGTGCAGCTTTTTCAGTACTATGCCTGGACAACTACCAAATATTAGCATCTTTCCAGGCGAAGTACTAAAAAATCTACAAATAAACACTTCTCCAAATCTTGTTATTCTTTATGTAAGTGAAATCCGGTTTCAATAATTTCTTTGGAAAACAATTTTCGAAATCCGCTAGGAGTTTTCTGCGAGTGGTCGCAACATTAGGTTATTAAGGGGTGACTTTTTCATTCCAAACACACAATTGAAAATTCCCAGCCTTCTTTCACAATCCTTGCGACAAGTGAAATTAAATCGAGTGTGGCAACGCTAAAGTAATGAAAAACGCCCAGCTGTTTCTTTGTTTATGTTTTGTCTACAGGCCAAACTAAACCAGTGCGCCAATTATAATTTTGGTTGAACATACGACATAAAAAGCCCGCAACACATGTAGTAGACCAATGCATTTTTCATTACTCAAGTCAGGGAAAAGTTTATCGTTGCCAATTTTTCTATATTAAAGGTTCTACACATCAACGCAACGAATAGACCAAGTTCGATAACAAGGTTTATCGATTTTCCATACAAGTTGAAGGCATTTCAATTAAAACGAACGAACAACACAGCATAAGGTAAAACCGGATAAAACGACTATAAAAGAAAACCAAAAACACTAAAATAATGAAAATATTATTAAAATCTGCAAAAAACTGCAACCAGATAAGACCACTGGCGCAATCGTTACTTGTACGGACATTATGCTCCACTCCAGCGTTGAGACAAACAGATTCCACTAGTGGTAACGCCAAGGAACATTATGATATAATCATAGGTGGAGGAGGATTAGTGGGCACAGCATTGGCAGCGGCAATAGCTAAAAATAAAACCTTAGCCGATAAGAGAGTCCTTTTGCTGGAAGGAGCTCCCCCGTTCAAGGGGTTTGATGTCACCAAGCCGTATGCCAATCGAGTTTCTGCAATAAATAAAAACACAATTGCTTTATTTGAGTCCATCGGAGCCTGGGAACGTATGACCAATGCCAGGGTAAAACCGGTTAAACAGATGCAGGTGTGGGATGCAAATAGCGATGCACTCATTCAGTTTCAGCATGACCACTTTGCCGATGATGTGGCTTGTATTGTCGAAAATGAATTAATGTTGGACTCAATATATGCTCAGCTGAAAGAAAGTTCGCCCAATGTTTTGGTGCGCAATCTTTCTAGAATTTCTGATGTTAAATTGCCGGGACAGACAGGAAAGAATGTGTCGGAAGTTACGTTGCAGGGTGGTGAACAGTTCTCTTGCGAGCTATTGATTGGAGCTGACGGTGCTAACTCTTTGGTACGCAAGGAAATGGGCGTTGATGTATACTCGCTTGACTATAAGCGTATGGGCCTTGTTGCAACATTGGAGTTGGGCGAAGCTGGCGATAATTCTGTGGCTTGGCAACGATTCATACCCACGGGCCCGGTGGCTATGTTGCCACTCTCAGATAAATTAAGTTCACTGGTATGGAGTACTACCGTGCCGCATGCTAAAGAATTGTTAAATATGTCTCCCGAAAAGTTTATAGACGCTTTAAATGAGGCTCTATGCAAGGAATACCCCAAAAGTGATCTTGCCGTTAAAGCCCTCGAGACATTAAACTCCTTGATGGGTCGCAACACCAACATGCTAAGGCAATATCCTCCGCAGGTCAGTGGCGTTTTGGAGAAGTCTAGAGCCACCTTTCCTCTGGGATTTTTACATGCTTCGTCTTATGTAAGTGCTGGTGCGGCTCTAATTGGCGATGCTGCACATCGTGTACATCCCTTGGCGGGCCAAGGCGTCAATCTCGGTTTCAGTGATGTTTGCTTTCTGGTGGAGTCGTTGGCGGAGGGCGCATATGCTGGTGCTAAATTGGGCGATAAGCAGTACCTAATGAAATACGAACAGCGGAGCCTAAAGAAAAATGTGCCCATTCTAGTGGGTATACACGGTTTGCACACACTTTACTCGACAACGTTCAGTCCAGTGGTATTTTTGCGTAGTTTGGGCTTACAATTAACTAACAATATACCGCAAATAAAAGAACTCTTTATGAAAAGAGCTATGGGATGAGACAGAGTTGTGTAACGGGATCATTAAAAAAATACCCTATTTAATTTTTGGTAAACGTTAAAAATGTTTATGTGGTAGTGGTAAATAAAGCAGCCTATATTTTTTTATTTAAATAAACTTTATGTAATCAATAGAATTTTAATAATACGATTTTTTTGGATTTATATAATCTTAAAAAGATAAACAAAGTCCAAATTGATATATGAAAAACAAATTTCAAAATCCGCTTAAGTGAGGTCACAGATTAAGGATATTTAAAGAATGACAGTTTTTGTTCATTTGGCGAACTTTCCTACCTAGCGTGTCCATAGGAGAGCGGTGGCGCGGGTAGTAGGGTATCCAGTTCTATTGTCTCCCTAGAGCATCGTCGAAGTGTTGGTTGCGTCTCGCTGTTCTATCGTTAATTTCACGGTCTGTGTTCTTCAGACATTGGTTGTCCTACTTCTGACGTGAGGATGTTTGGAAGGGATACACGACTTTATTGGAGTTCACACCCGTCTGTTAGCAATTGGCCAGTCGATCGAATAAGTTTTCGCCCGTACAGTCCGTAAGTGGAATTGAGTACAGTCCGTAAGTGGAATTGAGTTCAGGGCAAGTGTCAATAAACAATACTCCTTTTTCCTCCTAACGATTTCTACTTTGCACTGACAAACGCAATGCACTGCGTGTATAGGGGATATCCCCTGAGTGTTGGCCATACAACGTACGTACATATAAAAAAGATAGAACAATGGAAGGATTTGGTGACTACAATGGTTTTCCTAAATCTGTAAACTGCATGGAAATTACTCTCTATGAAGTAAATACAAGAGACACCCTAATATTGTTCCTCTATATTATATCGTTATTATTTGTTTGTATAGATTTGGTTTGGTAAATTTGGGCAGCTTTCTACAGGATTTTTAGTGTTATTTTCATTTAAAGACGAAGGACAATCACAACGAGCTCTATGGGTCAGCGAGTGGACTTTTCAAGGTAAGACACTGGTACAAGTCCTAACCCAGCCTATATTCTGAAGACGAAACTTGATGGGATATAAATGTCCAACGTAATCGTAAAATAAAAAATTAACACCCTTTTTGCACCGTATTTATAATTAACGAAAAGGTAAAATGTTTTTACCAACAACAAAATAATATAAAGGATTTTTATTGAAATTTAAACAATAAAAATACTAAACATTCACAAAAAAAGATGAAAATATGACGTGCATATTATATAGTTTCATTGATTAACGACAAACACCTTTTGACGTTGACTATCGCCAATTCAGAGAAAGTCCAAACTGAATTCAAGAAATTCTTAAAAAGTTATATAAAAAAGCTACAAATAATTGTTAGACCAAGCTATATAACAGAAATGAAATAACTAAATACTACTGGCGTAACCTTTTAATATGTAGAGCAAAAAATATTGAAAATAGCTAATGTTCATGAAACAGACAAGTAGATCATCAAAGCCTCCATTCACCACACATATAGGGATTACACATATAGGACATTTTGTCTTGTCAAAATCAGGAGATGCGTCTTGAGTTGATCTTGGATATGCTAGCAATTTTCAACAGGTAAATAAATGTCGCGATTAAAGAAAACGGATATTATTGTATTTTAGATGACGATCTTACCTAAGAATGCCGTGTGCTACAAGAAATTGTTTTTGAAATTTCCAAAAAAAAATCTGGAATCTCGGCTATAAAAACGATTTTAAGTACTTTTGCGCACTTATTAGTCTGTAACTTCGTTGAAAAGACTTAGACCTTGAACCGACATACGAGTATAAAAATAGATAAACCTTTTGATTTGTAAATTTTTTAAAGTCCGTCTGTAATCGACTCAGTTTTTGAAGTTTTTTTTTGAAACGGAATTTAGGCAGAAATACATGATTTGGTCATTCAACTCAAAAATACTTGCTTAAGCGCTTTTTTTAATTAATTTAACATCATTACACCAGTCGCATATGCCAAAGGAACTGATGGTAACAGATTTTCATTATGCAATGCAATAAAAAAAAATGATTTCAGCTGATCTCTAATTTCTTATTAAAGTGGCCATTTGAAATCATTTTTATTATGATATATCTACGTTTGCAAACTGCATAATAAAAATCTGTTATCATCAGTTCCAATCGCATATGCAACTGGTATAAACTTACGAAATAGTAAAAAAACTTCGTCAATGTAAACCTTAAGTGAAAATCGACTTACAAGTTTTGACTATTTTTTGGTATATAAGGAGGTAAGACCAAACATCTGTGCTATCTTTGGGAATGGCAAAGTCGCGCATCAAAAAGCTATGATCGCAAATTAAAGTCATCTCGTGAATCTCATAAAACAGGCAGAAAGATATATTAAACAACACTTTAATGAAAGTTCAGGATGTTTTTCTACAACCACTGCAACTAATTTTGTAAAAATGAATGTAATATGTGACCCTTTTTGTCATGTTAAAGCGGTGTTTCCAAAACAAAGTTAAGCAAATAAAGGAGGTATTCATTTATTTGTTACCTATCATGTCCTTTTTCATTTGACAAATATACAAAATATACAAATATACATGTGGTTTATGAACAATCTGATTTCTGTTGAACAATAAGCATGAACGAGTTCTGTTGCGCTCAGCAATAATTTTCTTGGAAATTAAAGAAGTGAGAACTTTGGCACAGTTGTTAATAAATTTTTAAGTGCAAATAGTAATATGGACAGTAATATGTCCATACAAATCCATTTCAAGCATTCGCATTTACAATTTTTTCCACATAACCTGGTACAATTCGGCGAAGAAATGGCAGCAATTTAAAAGCGTTTTAAAGGAAAAAAGCTTACGAAAAACCCATAATACTTCTTTCCCTGACACGAGCAATTCAGCTGATTAGGACGTTTGAGTCGAATAGATTGCTACCACGGAATACATAGGCCGTCAAGAGCAAAGTGAAGGAATTTATGAATGTCTCTTATGTCTAAACTGGAAGATATTTTTTAGGTAGGTTAAACATAACATCAAGTAGAGTCAACATAGTTCAAAAAGTATTGAGAAACATATACCAGCTTAAAGAATATCTGAATTTTATGGAGTTTGATAAATATTTTTTAAATATTTTAGCTACGTAAAGATATTTACAACAACTACAAGTAGAGTCAACATAGTTCAAAAAGTATTGAGAAACATATACTAGCTTAAAGAATATCCGAATTTTATGGATAATAATATTTTTCAAATATTTTAGCTACGAAAATATATGTATTTACAACTACTACTTTTCTCACTTACACATGTTTGCATATCCTCGTTCATGATTTAAATACTGAATATCAATCAATTTCTTCAAAACCGCATCTCTGGCAGACTGATAATCTTTGAAATGTACATATCGCAACACCAGCTTTAAATCATCGCACAATGTTGAAAATTGTACCCATATTTGTGTGGGCTCATGTCGTGACATGCGGCTAAGGACATCCGGATTTTGTATGCGTTCAATCAGAGAGAACACTTGTAGGCAATGTGAAATTATTTCCTCTTCGAAAATGTGAAAGCCCTTTGCTCCAGGAATTGTGAGGGTCAGAAAGTACGCATTCATAGCCAGCAAAGACAACTTGATATAGTCTGTAGAATTTGGATCGATTTGTATCAGTCCAGCCAGTGTATATATAAATGCCAGATAACCATCTCTCGGAGCGACCTTTACCACTTGATCCCAGCAATCGTATGTATTATCGTAACTGCCTCCAGACTCATTGCGCAAAGTACGTATATACATACAGAGTTCCAACAGAGTGGAAGAAACTTGGTCGTCTAGAATGGCACGCTGCACAAGTGAAATGCTCATAATCTTCTGAAGCGATTCATTTTGTGGTTGTGAGGTGTTTTTATTTCTTTGGAAATTTTCGAAAATATCTTCTATTTCTTCCCACACTAAGCCCGTAATAAAGCATTCACTTAGTTTTTCAAATATTTTTATTAATTCACTCATCGTTTATTATTTTACATGTTTTGTCCGGTTTGTAAACAAAGACTGCTTTAGGGATGACAACAAATCGATAAAGCAGCAGTTAACAGTTTATGGAAATAGAGATTACAGTTGCGGATAAAAACTATCACAGACGACAAAGAGTTCTGAACAATAGTGCATTTTCTCAGGTTTAGCCCAAAGATTGCCACCTCTCACCCAAAGTTAATATGAGATGTGGAAATGTTCGTGGAAGACCTAGCGTTCAGTTCCCCCAAATATTAAAAAATTATGGTGACCACTTTATACCTACAATAATCAAATTGTTGAAAATGTTCTGCGTACTATAACTGCTTGAATGGGTCACACCGAAATTATTGTTTTTGCAATTTCGGTCAAGAATCGATTAAATGAAAATTTAAAACGGAGCGCCAGTTCGTGGGCTCTTTAAAAAAATATGGCTTCCTTGTTCATTCAATTTTATCAGCTTTTAAGTAGTTCACGCACCAAAGCGGCATTCTTTATATGCTTTACAATGAAATTCAAAAATTACTAAAAGAGGGTTGAAGCAACAATTGTTCTGAAAAGATAATACCTTTTCTATAACAAGAAACGATTTTAATTCAAAACTATAGAAAAATATTGTTGCTTAAAATGCCAAACACACTTGAACAAAATTTCGAATTCAGTTCATTTCGTATGCCAATTTCCATACAAATTGCAATAGATTTCTGTATAAAATTACTAAAATCCAAAATTTCGTTAACATATGCGAAAAGGACATAACGCAACATTTGCATATACACTTAAAATCAACATTCACCGGATCAATCCGCATTGAACGCATTTAATTAAAAATCTTTTACAATTTGTGCGGCAATTGACAGATGAAAACCCGTAGACTTTGTTTGTCTATGCGAATGTCGTCAATACTTAAATATAACTATATTCCAATGGAACTTTCAGAATCTAAAGTGTAGTTGTATTCGCACTTTTCAATAGTACTTATACTTTCAAGTTGGAATTGAGAACAAACCACGAAAGAACAGTTCCAACAAATAATAACGCCATGAAAACAACCTGCAATTTTAAAATATTATTTTTTTTTCGTTTTAAATGATACTCCCGGTAAACAGTAAATAAGTCAACTGCTGCCTTAACTCTCAAAATCACTCATAGGATAGTGTAGCAAAAATTCCGAGTATCGCACTATTGTGATGTATGAATGTCTCCATAAGGGCGCGTGTAAATAGAAGTTGCGTTCTGTCGTGATGCGTCGGTCTGAATAGTACTTTTACCTAGAACAATATATATTACCCTTGCAAATAAGAGGCTTCTGCTACATAGAACATATGGTAGAAAACTTGAGGGTGCACCCGTGGTTGCCTAAAATTGATAAATTTAAAAAGTAATAAACTAAATTTATAGCCATTTTAATATTATTTTTATCGAATATAAGCCTTTATTCAGGCAAAGTGCTTATTCAGGCAAAGACTTCAACAAATTATTTTTTTCTAAAAAAATCAGAATCGATTACAGAGTGCCTTTTCTGTAGACATACTCAAAATGACTTAAGAATTGCGGTTTTGCTGTCCAGTCTTATATATTAAGGATTAATCGATGCTACTTTTTAGCTAAAGTATAGTTTAAAATGGTAACATTTATTTATTTATATATTTTTAATTTGATTTATATTTTTGATTTACAATTAACAAATAGAGGCCTACTAGCACTGTCGAAAATTAATAGTTTTCCATTAAAATCCAACGAATATTTGGAAACTCTTTTTATAATATTTGTCAACCTGTGTTAAAAAATGATTGGCAAGTCATCATGAATCGTTTATCGTTAGAACAATAAACGAGGAACAAAAATTGTCATTTTTGGAGCGGAGACGATCCTCAAGACTTTAATGAATCACCACTACCTCCATTAAAATTCACTTTTTGGTGCGGTGAAAATTAAGAGTAATGTGGCAAAACTGTTTCTACTTGTATACACCAAGAGGTTTCATCAGTGAGTTCGTCAAAAGCAGACAATAAAAACCAATACATTTATTAAATTAATAATCACTAAAAATATTATAAATCAAATAATTGCTACGGTTTTACTTGGAATGTTTTTGAACTATCAGTCTGAGATGAATTATAGTTAGTTTTACTCCATTTCTTGCGGATAATCCAATATGAGTTTGTCAATGAAATCTCTTCCTGTTTAACTATTTTTAAGTATACATAACAAAAACTCACTTGCTAACCGTTTCTTTCCTACAAATGCTAGTTTATTAACCTGAAAATATTATTATTTTACGTTATCAGCTATTATCATTTTATGCTGTCAAGATCTTCAAGTTCAGGCACAAGTGCAGTTTATGGGGCATGACATAAAAAAATTAAAAAATATTTCACACCCCCTATAATATGGCGGGTTTTTCGGGAAAAACGATAAACAGGGCCGGGGCCTTGCGTTGCCGACCTTAATCCGGGCTTAAAGTCTTTCAACTAGGGACCTGCATAAGCTAGGAAATCGGGTGTTTAAAGCCTTCTACTTGATCACCGTCACCGAAATTAAGGTAAATTTGGAAAAATGTATTTTTTTTTATTTTCTTTAACTTCAGGATGTTGCAGATCCACGCAATATAACAGTGGAATTAACTCACATCCATTTTGCATTCTTGCAATTCTGGTATAATTCTGTATTATTTACGTATGCGGCTGTTTTTAGGGCCCAATATTTTGGGTCTTTGTGGCGTCGCCATTTTTTTTTTGGCATCATCTCAAGGATTTCTTTTAGTTTGAATATTCACATTTACATTTAAGTGGGCTGTTTCATTTTCAAATCCCTGAGGGCCCCCCGGACCGAGGGCCTTATATATTATTTTTTCCAAAATACTCTAGCTATTCTGTAGACGATAGCAAAATTATTTTTTAATTTCCACATCGTCGAAATCTTTTAAAATTTGTGTTGAAATTAACAGTCAAAAACCAATGAGAGTGAACCAACCAACTGTTATGTAAATATACTTCGACCAATGCGTTGTTGCGTCGACCTGTCGCCATCGCTGGCGGCATTAGTTGTGTTTAATGTCGCAGCATTATGTATATGTGACGTGACAAAAAGTAAATGACAGATGCAGTGACAGGAAGAGAGAGAGCCGCATCGAAATCGAAGTGAAAATAATTATTAATTTATTAAAAACATTGAGAAGTTAAAACAAAAGCAGCAAGAGTGCGATGTAATGGTAAACAAATATATAAAGTGTACATCGGTGGTAGTATAGAATTTAATAAACGAAATCAGTTTCGTTTACAAAACTGAAAAGACATTACAAAACGACAAGCAGACACAGTACCAGTACCGAAAAAGTGGACCAACAAAAAAAGAGGCAGCATCACCACATCTCCAAGCACAAACACAAATGGAGTGGCACACACGAAAACAATAAACGAACGATGTTGGATTTTTCAAAACATAAAAATACCCAAAATAAACAATAAACCTCCATCCATTCATTGCCCATTGTTTTCTGGTTTTCATTAAGGGGCAAAGAAGATCGAAGGCGACTTTTTCCCTCAGTTGGTTAAAGGTGAAACAAAATCCCAAATAGGAAAGAGGAGCAGCAGAGCAAAGCGGTATTAGACTTCTGTGTAAAATAAACAAATCTTGAATATACAAAACGGCGGGTATAATTTATGCCTTTGTGGAAGAGATACATATATTATTCTCTATAGAATCAACAAATCGTGAAACGAATTTGGAAATTTGAAGGCCAGCGATAAACAGAATTTGAGCAAAACTAAACAAATTTCGGAAGCATTAGTAATTATTCGCAAGCCAACAGGTAAGTGTGTATTTCTGTTTCATAACAAAATGTTCTGCGGATGAATACATCAATCATTTTCTTCTAGAACAATGCCTTCATTTCCTCAAATGGAGCAACAGTCCTCTGTAGCTGAGAGTCTACTCCAGAAACGAGCGGCAACAGTGGTTAATGGGACACCAGATGGCGGTCCTGTCAACGGTAAAGTGCCTGCCTCCACGGTCAACAACATCGCCAGAAAAGCAGCTGCATCTGCCAACACCTCAACCACCGGCACATTTATGAAATTCAAGACGTATCTTTTAGCTTTGCGTCCTTGGTCATTATCGGCCAGTTTAGTGCCAACATTATTGGGTTCAGCACTAGCATTTCGCTCGCAGTGGGCAGCTGATTTTTCCTTTATTACATTTTTCCTTACGATCTTTACCGTTGTCACGGTCCATTGTGCCGGTAATGTGGTCAATACATATTTTGATTTTATCAAAGGAATTGATAAACAAAAGGCTGACGATCGCACATTAGTCGATCATATTTTAACAAAAGATGAGGTGAGTGATCTTAAAATAATAAATTGTAATTTTTTACAAAAACTTATCATTACTCGTATTAAAATATATTAATGAATACCCCATAAATATGTGGAAACAACTGCTATCAGAGTTTTGACTTCCAAATATCGAACATATAATTTTAGCTGCGTAGTTTTAAATACTGATGAGATAATTTGCTACCGTGGTACGCTTATACAATATAATTAATCGAGAAAAAATTATTTCATGAATTGCAACATCATATTGCAAAATGTCAAACAAAATGTAGATGTGACATTTCACGAAATGTTTACTCGATATGTGCTATTGTAACGCGAGATCCATTTCGAGGTTCCCTACTTTTTTAAAGAAAAAACAGAAAATTGGAGAATGTTTATTATCATCTGAAAAAAAACATTCTTTTGCATTTATTAAATTTTGAAGATAATGTCTATCAAATAATGGCCGCGGCTACGTCTCAGATGGTCCATCCGTTGAATCCAATTTTCGATTACTCGTTCGAGCATTTCGACTAGTAACTGGCGAATGACACGCGGGTTTGTTCGCATAAAATTTAGACTTTACATATCCCCACAGAAAAAAGTCTAACGGTGTGATATCACACCGGCCCAAAACGTGAAATTATCTGCACACCGAAGTGTTCTCTCAATAAATCCATTGATTGATGCGATGTGTGGGAAGTGGCGCCGTCTTGTTGGAACCAAATGTAGCCGAGATCACGAGTCGGTTATCATGGCACGATAACGGTCGCCATTGACGGTTCGTTCTTACCGGCATCATTTTTGAAGAAATATGGACCGATTCCATCGTCCCACAAACCACACCAAACCGTTGTTTTTTCTGGATGAAGTGACAGCTCTTGAACCTCTTCTGGTTGCTATTCGTCCCAAATGCGGCAGTTTTGCTTGTTTACTCGTACATACCCATTGAGCCAGAAATGGGCATCATCGCTGAACAAAATTTGGCTCGAAAAGATCCGAATCTTCTTGGAACTTTCCAAGAGCCCGGGCGGCTTTAGTTTTTGCACAAGATGTATTTCGTACGCTTTCAATTTAATATCTCGAAGTAAAATGCGCCAAGTCGCTCCATACGTCAGTCTGAAATGCTGCGAACGACGCCGAATCGACTCTCGACGGTCTTGGTGTACACGCCGCTACATTTTCTTCGTTGCGTGCTGGACGTGGTCTATTCGGTCAAATACTATCCAATAATGAATGCTGGGTGATGGTGTTGGAAAAGTACGCTCAGTAGGCCGATTATGTTGACCATAAGTTGAACGAAGTGCACGAAACACATTCCTCACAGAACGTGAATTTTCGTAATAAACTTGAACGATTTGTAAACGTTGTTTAGGCCTAAGTCTTTCCATGATTAAATGCCAAACAATACTAAACAACAATAACATGACACGATCACACGTGATCTGTCAAAAAAAAGGCTATTGAAAAAATTATCTCTACTTGGATCACCCATTATGAACTTCGTAACAGAACAAAAGTTTTTAAAAATCGCAGGCGCATCCTTTTTTGTCATAGTAGGCAGTTCGATAAGCAACATTTGCACATACAGTCCTTTATACAATTTATGGGCACATATATGAGAAACTCAATGACATATAAATGACAGATAAGAAGTGTTCCTAAAAGTCGTAGTTGTCCTCGAAGTCGTAGTCGTAGGTACTTGAACTTCAGAAAATCACACTAGGATGATAAGACTATTGTAATTTGCAAGTCTGGATGATATAAATGAAATAATATAGGAGAACAAAAGTCTGTATGTACGGTCATTTAAGGAGGACAGTGTAGTAATTTCAACATAACCACGGTCAATCATCGTCGACTGCTTAGAATTATATTGAAGTAATTTTAAACTTGATTCGTCAAGCTTTAAAGAAAGCACTACGATTTGCTTAACCTTTAAATTGCCGTAGACACTTCCTATGAAATTTCGGACTTTTCAATGTTTAACATAGTGAAGATTTGAATAAATACGATGGTTGCTATTTATATTTCGGGTCCTGACAATACAAGTGTTTCCACATGCAAACTCGAACTTCCATTGGAAACTTTGTCATTTCTTAGCATAACTTCACTCAGAAAGTTTTGTCATTTGAGGGCGAATTGTTTTGTTTACAGTGTGTTGAAAAATTCATCTCAGTAAAAAAATGGAATTATCCCGTGAACAACAAAGAGATGTTGAAAAAGTATAACTGCAGTAGTTCAAAGGCAGTGTTTGACATTATCACAGGTGTCGAATCATGGATCTATGCATATGAACCCGAAACAAAACAGCAATCGACTGTATTGGTTTTTCAAGATGAGCTAATTTCTAACAAAAGTTGTTCGTGGAAGAATTACATCGAAGCAAATAATTGCGTTTTCTTTCTTTATAACTGGCAATGTTGCCACAGTGCCTTTAGTAGAACGTAGGACGGCCAATTCTGAGTGGTATACAACCATCTGTTTGCCAACGGTGTTCGAAGAAATGGGGAAAGATAATAAGAGAAGACGGATCATTTTGTATCACGACAATGCGAGCTCTCACACATCAGCTGAAACGATGATCTATTTGACCACTCAAGATGTCGAATTGATGGACCATCCACCGTACAGCCCTGATTTGGCACCCAATGACTTCTTCTTATTCCCTAGCATCAAGGAAAAAATGCGTTTTCAACGGTTTTCATCGCCCGAAGCATCTGTTGAAGCGTTCAAAAATCATGTTTTGGAGGTGTCTAAATCGGAGTGGAAAAAGTGCTTCGAAACTTAGTTTGAGCACATGCAAAAGTGTACGAGTATTGATCTTAAAGGAGAATATTTTGAAAAACAATAAAACCATTTCCAAAGAGAAATTATTGTGTTTTTATTGCCGGACCCGAAATATAAATAGCAACCCTCGTAGTATTATATATTTCAAAACTTTAGTGCAAATATTTTGTACACAACTCCTTTTCGTAGACGAGTTTTGGTTAAAATGTTATATAAAACCAGATACTTTGCTTTTCTTCTTTTATATTTTGCATTTAATAATTCAGGGTCGAGTACAAGTTATTTACTTTTTTATATATCGTACAGTAACCGACAAAAAATAGGGTTACTTAAAATTACTTTAAAACGTAAAAAATATTTTTAATCTTAACAGTGTTTGGGATATTTTTAGTTTATCGTTCTTTTTATATATCCTTGTTATTTACAACAAAATCACGAAATAGTAGGAAAACAGAAATTTTCATAAAACTTCGGAGTAGAACAACAAATTAAGTACTTCTGCATTTATATCGTAAAACAGCTTCTTAGCATTGAGTCTTCCAAATCCTGTCATATTCAAAATTAAATACCATGCGTTTATAGTTTTTTCCCATGGTTTGTCCGCATTCCTTTATTTTATCGATCCAATTGTTTCCTTGAATATTTTCCATTAATATTCTTCACAATAAAGAACAGGATATTGTGCTGTCCATGTGTTAATGCAAACACAGTTATTCGTGAACCACTTTTTAAGGGTAGTAGCAATTCGCTAAGGATATGAGAGAATTTTATCCTTGTTTGTCTAAATCCAAAATATGGATTATACTTTATGCCTACATAAGCACCACCAAACCATTATATTGCTTACTCGATGTTTAAAGTTTTTGTTGTCGAGTGGAACAATGTTTTTTTGGGGGTCGCCTAACTCTCGTTTTTCCATCATTAGCAATAAAACTGTTTTTATATTGGTACATCCATAAAAGGAATCGTCAGTTTTTTTTGCCAAGATTTAACCTGCCCAATTTAAATGCGTTTTTTTCAAAAATAAGCGATATTGTCAGTGTGGTTGTCTTCAACTATTCGGACGGCTGTACCGAATTGAAGGCTTTCTACAGATCGGCTTCTCATAACTCTAGTGGAAATTTTAAATCCTAGATCAGTTCTAACTGCTGCGGAAGAGCTA
This sequence comes from Hydrotaea diabolus, assembly GCA_963513945.1. Lineage (NCBI taxonomy): Eukaryota > Metazoa > Arthropoda > Insecta > Diptera > Muscidae > Hydrotaea > Hydrotaea diabolus. Next base: position 168,248,754 of record OY740717.1, on the reverse strand, counting down.
AAGGTGGGAACTCTTTTGTCACTTGCTTAATGTTATTATCCTCTCTAGCAAATTTTATACCTTGTTCAAGATATTTTTGTCGTCTTTTAGTGCATTACACACAAAATTTAACGATTTTTTATTGGCAATCTAAAATAGACTTTAGATTTTAAATTTTGACGTTTTAGGTCCGTACAATAGGTTCCATATATTCGGTATTTTATATTTTGTGAGTAAGATATTTTTAAAAACTATTTTTTCAGTTATGAAAAAATAGCAATTACTGCCGCTAAAATTTTTTTTCTTGTAAATTATGACTTATTATTACTGGTCACGCACTTACGGTTAAACACCATTGATTGATGCGATGTGTGGGAAGTCTTGTTGAAACCAAATGTCGCCGAGATCTTCAATTTCAGGCATCAAATAGTCGGTTATCATGGCACGATAACGGTCGCCATTGACGGTTACGTTCGCACCGGCATCATTTTTGAAGAAATATGGACCGATGATTCCACCGGACCACAAACCACACCAAACCGTTGTTTTTTCTGGATGAAGTGGCAGCTCTTGAACCTCTTCTGGTTTCTCCCCGTCCCAAATGCGGCAATTTTGCTTGTTTACATGCTTATTGTGCCAGAAAGGGCCTCATCACTGAACAAAATTTTGTTCGAAAACGTCGGATCTTCTTGGCCCATCTCTTGGGAACGTCGGGCGGCTTCAGTTCTTGCACAAGTTGCACTTTGGACGCTTTCAATTTAAGATCTCTAGTCGTTCCATACGTCAGTCCGAGTTGCTACGAATCGACTCTCCACGGTCTTGGTGTACACTCGCAGCTTCGGCCGCTACATTTTCTTCACTGCGTGCTGGACGTGGTCTATTCGGTCGAATATTATCCAATAATGAATGCTGGGTCTCAAGATGGGTGATGGTGTTGAGAATAGTACGCTCAGTAAGCCGATTATGTTACCCATAATGTGAACGAAGTGCACGAAACACATTTCTCACTGAACGTGAATTTTCGTAATAAAGTTAAAAGATTTTTAAACGTTGTTCAGGCGTAAGTCTTTGCATGATGAAATAACATGACAGCATAACACGACTCAGACGTGATCTGCCAAAAAAGGGTTATTGATTAAAGTATCTCTACTTGGATCACCCATTATATCTGTAAAATGAAATGTGACATGTAAGCTAGTCCACTTACAATTCAACATACTTTTGATTCGAAAAAGAAAAAACTTCTATGCAGTACCTCGCATACAACTCGCATTACATTTGCATTTACAGAGTAAGCAGATTCTCTGGTTTTATAATTTTGAACATTCCATACTAAATCACTTTGTAACCATAATTTAAAATAGACATACCAATGAGTTCCTTGATGCTTGAAATCAGTTTTAATAAAAAATATTTAAAAAAATATTTTTTTTAAAGATTAAAAAATATGTTCATATTTGAAAGGACCTAATTTTCGGGGCCCTATGGATCATTGGCCTATGGGTCAAGGCCTGCAATTAAACGAAATCATATATAGAGGAAATGTGTTAGTTAGTACCTTAAAAGGGAGCATTTGTCATTTTTCCTGATTTGGTCAATACCAACCGATCTACAACTATAAAACATATATCTGGTAATTTTGAAGATTAGCTTTTTTTGTTTGGACTGAATCGTGATTTTAACCGACAGACGGACATGGTTCTAAATATTACAACATTTTGCACGGACAAAATAACGTATTTTAAGGTACTAAATCCTTTCTACTTAATTGCGTTAGTAAGCTGTTTAAGTAAAAAATGTATTATAAATAAATTTGCACGAAAGTTTAAAGATTGTGACTCCAGTTATCGCATTATTGCAACAAATTCTGGCCTGCAAGAGTTTTTTTTTATTACAAATCGCAGACCATTTAACGTTAAAGCAACAAATAAAAAAGAAAACGGGAAATGGAGCTCGACTCAATGAAGTTAACAATTCTAGATTTTTAACCAAATACATATAAGTACAGGGTGGCGCACGAATCGTGCTACAAAACAAAACGTGTCAGTTTTTCTGTGTAAGAAATAGGTTTATTTTTCATTTTATTCGAATGGTTAGTACTTAGATTTGTTAAATTTGTTGGAGTACCGAACAGAGTATTTGGATAGTGCAGCGGCACAATACTTTGTAGTGCTGCATTTCATTTCATTTATTGATATTCAAAAAGTAACCGAGCCTTTAGGCCTTATATAGTTACAAAATTACTTCAGCCTTATTAAAAATATTAAAAAACTTAAAGTAATATTAAACAATTTAAGATAAATAAATATTAAGTTAAGTTTACATCCAAAGGAAACTCCCCCGAGTAGATGGATCATTATGAGGCTGGTAAAGGTGTTTAACAAATCTGGCATCATCGCCCGTACAATTGAGATCCCTGTGTTCGGGTTTAAGACACCATCGCAGTTGTAGCATTGTCAATTCAGGCAAATCCAAGCGTTTCGACAGTTAGCAGACGGTCAGTACAACGGATAATTCATGATGACTTAAACTTGTTTTCATACAAAGTCCAAACTAGAAGCAAGTTTAACCCTCTGGATTTGCCCATTTGAATAAAATTTTTCCAATAATTATTGAAATGGCCGAAGAAAACAACAGCTTGATAAATTGCTTGTTTTTGTCTGATGAGGCCCATTTTAATACAAACGACAATGTAAACAAGTAAAATTGCTGTATATGGAGTTAATCTTATCCACCGATACTCCATGAGACGGAACTGCACCTGTGGGAATAAAAAGAAATCATTGGGTGCCAAGTCAGGGCTGTACGGCGGATGACCCATGAATTCGACGTTTTGGACGATCAAAAAGGCGCTGGTTTCAGCCGATGTGTGAGAGCTCGCATTGGCATGATGCACAATGATTCGTCTTCTCTTGTTCGTTTTTCGAATTTCTCCGAAGACAGGCGACCATTTGATTCGAAGTGCTTCTTCCACGAACAACTTTCGTTGGATTTGGCTCGCTTCGAAGACACACACGGTCGATTGCTGTTTTGTTTCGGGCTCATACGCATAGATCCATGATTCGTCACCTGTGACGATCTCATAGACGTCTTTTGAAGCACCGAGATCGTATTTTTTCAAAATTCCTTTGTTCCAATCGACACGAGCCTTTTTGTTGAGCGATTGTCAAATTGTGCTGGATCCACCGAGAACACACCACGGCCAGGTGTTCATGCAATATCGAATGGCACAACGGCCGTTTATGGAAGACCTTCGTATTTGAGCGAGCGTCGGCCACGATTGAATTCATTAAACCTGTTTTTTACAATGCTATAGGATGGTGCTTCATCGTCATACAAAGATTTATGTCCATCGATGCACTCTTGTCGTAATAATCCACGTCGAAAGTTGTGAAAAATGATCGCACTAAAATGTTCACGAGTTAATTCCATTTTTTTGCCAAATTTATTTTTGCAAGTCACTGATAACAACACAAATGATGGTCGTACGACAAAACGTTTTGAGTACGTTTATGCTAAAAAAAATGTCAAACTTTCCAATGAAAATGTAAGATGGCGCGCCAGGCAACACTTAGTGTTGCCTTGGGCAGAAATATATATAGCAATCCTCGTACGATATGCGTAGGTGAGCATTGAGGTCATTTAGATTCTGTCATCGTCAAACACAATTAGCCATAAAAAATTAAATTTAATTTTCAATACAAAAAAAAATAAACAAAATACATTGATAAAAAAAGTTATTTGGATTTCTTATTGTAGCACAATTAGTGCGCCACCCTGTATTTCTAGATGTTACAAACGGAAAGACAAACATAAATAGACACTCCATCCTAAAGTGGAGTATAAAAAATTTCGCTGTTTCGAAAAATGTAAAAGTTTGTGTGGAGTTTGGTATTTCGGGGTACGTTACAATTTTATATCACACATTATATGCCCCTTTATAAAATTTTCCTACAGCGATACACGATGCTCGTCAAAATCTTTAAAATTTGAGTAGCTCGAGTAAAGTTATATCATAAAACAAGATATATTCGTTCATTATCCGTTTGCGGTCTTTCTAAGATAACAAACAAATATTTTATAGAAATGGTACAAATATGTTTTAAGCAGAAGTGATTTAAATCAAGTTATGCAAAAATATTACAAACTAAGCGTAATTGATATTTCAAATCGACAGAAATTTTGTGTCGATCGATTTTCATCGCATACGAGCACATTACCAGTGCTTTTAAAATTGATATTTGTTTGTGTTATATACATATATATTTCTTCTTTTTTCTTTCAGGTTGTCTCCCTAGGTGCAATACTTTATATGGCCGGTTGTGTGGGTTTCATCTGTTTGGCCATACTGAGTCCGGCCAAAATGGAACATTTAGCGCTCATCTACTTTGGCGGCCTCTCATCGAGTTTTCTCTATACGGGCGGCATCGGTTTCAAGTACATCGCTTTGGGCGATTTAGTTATACTCGTCCTTTTTGGACCCATCTCTGTACTGTTCGCTTTTATGTCACAAACCGGACACGTTGACTGGACTTCCATATATTATGCCATACCGCTAGCATTAAATACTGAAGCCATTCTACACAGCAACAATACGCGTGATGTGGAAAACGATCGCAAAGCGGGTATTGTGACATTAGCCATCCTTATAGGGCGTACAGCATCACATGTCCTATATGCTCTACTCCTATTCACACCCTACAGTGTATTTGTGGTGTACGCTCTCAAATATTCACTATGGTTTCTGCTGCCCTTGATTACGGTACCCCAGGCATTTCGCATTGAAAAACAATTTCGCAATGAGCAGACAATGAACATTGTGCCCCGACAGACGGCCAAGCTGAATTTCTTCTTCGGCATACTGTATGTGGTGGCATGCTGTTGTGCCACGCAGTTGCCCAGTTTTACATATGCTGCGAGGCATTGATGAGATAATCTCACCATACATCATGAGAAACAAAAACTACTTAATTGAAATCAATAAGATCAATCAAACATACAAAGTAAAATTTGTTGACATACTTTCTTTTGTACTGTTTTTTTATTTAAGTAAAAATCTAACGAACATCAATAATTTTTTAAAACAATTAGAAATCTTTTGTTACGAAACGTAAAAACAATGAATGAATGGAATTAAATCATTATATACATTAAAAATTACATTAGTAAAGAAAATTTAGGGAATTTTTTTAATCAATAAAAGCAAGTTATAGGCGGAGCATAAAAAAAGAAAAAATAAAACGTAACAAACGAAAAAAATACATATTGTATTAAATATATATGTAGTTATGTGTAAGTTTTTCATTATATCTATTTTTTATCATTATTATCAATCATCTCATTTATATGATTTTTCTCTGAGTTTCATTATATATTTACACTTTTTATTTTATTTTATTACTGTTGTCGACTTCCTTTTGAATAACTTTTTGGTTTCTTTTGAACAAATGTTGAATAGAAACATGGTCTTCAATCGGACTATGAACTTAGCATAACTATTAAATTTAAGAACAATTTATTTATGATTTGTTGTTACACAAAAATGAAAAGAACATTTTAAACTGACCAACAAAATTTGTAGTGTGCAATAAAGAAAAGAAATATTTGAAGAAAGTTAAGCTTTTATCGCTAGATGCATTTTTTTATTTTTTTTTAAATCTTTTTTAAGTATAACATCTTCGCTACTTGTAAATTTTTAAAATTTAGATCGATCATTTTTTGGAAATTTTTTAAATTAAGTTTGTCATGTCTCGATTTGTTTGACACCTGCATTGTTTTAAAGATATCATGTGTGTGTTATATAAGTTAAAGCCACTTTCTTCGTAATACGACTCGAAATACCACGTAAAACGTTTGTACGTATTTAATACTAACTTACTTAAGTCCCACAACATGTTGTAAAACTTTTCTCAAATTAGTGAGCTGTACACGATTCAATTCTTATACTTAAGTATACTATAAAATTCTTATACTAAGTAAAAGTATTCCGAAACCTACTGTTTAACTCCGTCCTTTTCAAAAATTAGTTGGCTGTGCACGATTCAATTGTTATATTCCGGGGCCTACTGTTAAACTCCGGCCCCGAACGGAGAATGCATTTTATTGAGAAGTTTTTGTATGGCTAAATCTCTTATTTGTTTAGTCGCCGGTTTTACGAGGTGGAAACCCGCCGCTAAAAAATTGAAAATTGTTCTTATCCTGTATTGAAACTGGGTTAACTGGCATGATAGTCGTGCAAACTTTCATCACACCACGGCCGCCCACACCTATGCATTACTTACGAAAACATTTTAAACGAATTGGCTGCAAATTTAACTGTTACATTTTGGGTGGGCCATTTAAAATTTTAAATTTGAACTACTAATTACTTTGATTTTAAAATGTAGAATAACATTCACTTTTATTTTCAGGTTGATGTTTGACATTTGCAAAATGGGGAGCTATTCGCTCAAACAAAAAACTTACAAAGAGGTGGGTCTTTATTGCAACCTGTAAGAAGTTTACGCGGGATATTTTCGAGAAGAGGTCGGCCTTCAATTGCGTATGTGCTTCAATTTGTGAAGCGAGTTCATGAAAATTGATAGTAATTGGACAAACCAACCCGAGTACGTTCTCATCCACTGTGTTCGAAAACATTGCTGCTGTAGATGAGAATGTCCAAGAGCATCTATCAACATTATCTCGTCATCGCTCTCAGGAAGTGAACACTTCTAGCACTTCTTTGAGAAGAATTTTTCATAAATACCTTGGTATGAAGGCTTACAAAGTTCAATTGATCCACGAACTTAAGCCTCATGGCCATCCTATGCTTTTTCTCTTCGCCTAATGGCTGAAGATTGTTTGGCAGGACATGAAAAGTTTTACCGAAAAATCGTGTTTTCAAATGAAGCTCATTTTCATCTGGGTGGCTACGTCAATAAGCAAAATTGCTGCATAAGGGGTTCAAAGTACCCACACGTGTCTATTGATAAGCCTACGCATCTACAACGAGTCACTGTTTGTTGTGGATTTTGGGCTGGCGGCATCATTGGGCCATTTTTCTTACAAAATGAGAAAGAAGCCGCCCTTACCGTCAACGGTGATAGTAACCCCGCTGTGTTGTGTCCAAAAATTCAGGAGAATGACATGGACGACATTAGGTTTCAACAAGACGGGGCCACATGTCACACAGGCTAACGCAACCATCTATAATTTACGCACTTAAAAATCGAAAAATCAGCCGAATTGTGATGTCAATTGGCCGCCATGGGCTGTAATTTAAGAACTCTGAACTATTTTTTGCCGGGTGCCATTAAGGATAAATGTTACGCAAACATGCAGAGACAATTAAAGCGTTGACGCATGAAATCGAAGTTGCCATTGAATTGATTCGACCTAAAACAAACGAAATTGCACTGAAAAATCGGGTTGATCAAATGAGGTACTGTCGAACCAGTCTTTTGTTTAGTCTTTTTGTTTTTTTTGAACGAACGTTCCCAACGCCTCTAACACCCGCCCCTGCCGACCGAGGCGGCCACGTCCCCATGACGTTGAGATGACGTACACATTATGGAGTGATATTGTGTTCCCATATTAAATGACAAAGTTCAACCTTTAGAATAAAACCAAAAATTTGAAAAAATTATCAGTACTTTTTTTACAGCTTAATAAAATTTAATATTTTAAATGGCCCACCCTGCACATTTTACTGAGGAACCAGATTTGAACCTGGGTTTATTTGCATGAAAGTCGTGCGCAGTCACACCACAGCCGCCCATGATTTCATCCGATGAAGAACATGGGATGAGATTTCCACATCGTGAATGCCGCAGCTAGTCGAGTGATAGATTAATCTTTGTCATAAAAACGTATTAGCCTTTCGGAGGCGGCTTTAAATAGAAGGTCCCGGTTGGTATGTTTTTATTATTGGGTTTTATTTTTAGAATGAATGTCAATAACGCCAATTCACTTTTCAAAAAGATTGGAGTAAAAAAATTCTTAGGTGTTCTGCCGATATATTTTTCTTTACTCCACCATTGAATGGAGTGTACAGATTAATACGTATCATCTCAAAATACTTATCTTTATTGATCGTCGTAAAAGTCTAAGGCGATAAAGTCCAACCTAGAAAAGCTAGAGCCTTCTCACTAATCCAATATAGGTCTTAAAGTTGTAGATCGGCTGGAATTGGAAAAGGATCGGGCAAGTGTTTTTACTTTACTTTATTAAATTAGCTTTTTATGAAAGTCGAACCTAAATTTCTCACAAATCCATTTCTTTATCAGATTTGGGACACGATACAGCCAAATATAACATTAATCCTGCGATTCGACTTAGTCTGGCGCTTTGTCAATGGATCTAAGGTTGACAGAGAGCCGAAAAGTAGGTCCTTTGAACATGAAAATATGGGTACTCAGAAGCAGTGGAATTTTTTCACAAACCAAAAAAAGTTAGTACTTTTTGAATTTGTATTAAGTTCTGCTCCTTTTAAAGACAGGCATTTATGAAGGTACTAAAATATAATAGAATTTCTTTACTAATCTTAATATGACATTAAATTCACAATTTGTATGAATTGGAGGCCATGGGCAAATAATCCGTAGGGCCGGGGAAATAAGGTTCTGTCAAACATGGACCCACTACCTTACCGCTGACAATTTTCAAAAAGTAGTACAAAAAGGGGATTCATTGAAAAAATTATTCATTTCTAAAAGTGGCACTAGATTTTCAGTTTTTAAGTCAAGAAAACTTGCATACCGAGCTAGCAGTGTTTAACCCGTTAGATAGATAGATCTGCTCGTACGATTTTTATGAAATTTGGACAATTATGTCCAAAAGACCATAAAAGTTGAAAGGAAAAAAAGCCTCAATTTTTACCTGAGATATGACATGGGTATTTAAATACCCGTGCAAGGTGTTTGTTCCTTTTCTATAAAAAAATACCGCGATATCGCTCTCCTGGCCCACGCTTAAATTATTTATGTATGAACACTTTCTTGGATATTTAAATTACCATTAGGCAGGAATAGGTTAATGCAAAGTGAATTAGATGAATTTCTTGGTTTTTAATAAAAGTACTCTTCTGATCCCGAACTTCTAGTTTGCAAATGCGAGTCAAAACATTGTTGGAATATTAGAAAATATTCTTTATTCCGGCTTTAAATCTATAAAGTATATATGGGAATATATAAGTTCACAACTTAATCCAAAGAAAGACTACTTTTTAACCATATTGAAAGGGTTATACATAAAAAACTTTTTTCTAAAGAAATTTAAGTTTCATTTAATTCTATTTAATTAAATATCTTAAACTGAAATTAATATGGTACAATATTTGCATCAAAATATTCCAATTCTGGCAGGGTGGTTTTACAAAAGTTGTAATTAGGTATGACTCAGTTTATTTACATCGCATCTAAATTGATTCTACAACTAGAGGCCTACTAATCGACAGAGACTTTATTATGGAGGCTTTTAACAGTATGGCACAATTCTACCGTGATTGGCCAATGGTTTCTAATAATAACATGTGTAAAAGATCGGTCCTCAAAGTAGCAAGATTTTATTTTTTTCGAATTTAAATGTTGCCGCTATGTCATCTTTCTAATCCTACAAATTGGTCACTTATTGTGAGTTACTCTGTATAGAAACATTTTTGTTTTAAATATTCGGGTTTACATTTTTAGTCGGTATATATAGCTTTAATTATCGACAACATACCTTTCAATCGCGATGGATTTAAACAAATCAAAGTCAAACTTTCTATGAGGATCGAACACTTATTGACAATTTCTTTGGAGTGGAAAAGCGAAATCCATCAATTTATATTTCTCGTCCCGGAGTCCCCGGGAATTTGAAAATATTTTCCACTTTCCCGGGAAATGAATAAGCCCGGATAAAATCTTTACAACCAATGCATTGTCAGAGATTTTTATTAACTAAATCGAAGTTTAAATGGTATACTAAATTTGTCATTCCGTTTGCAACACCATCATCTTCATCATATTGTTAATCATCTTAAAATTCTCTGACGATCTAGCCATGTACGTCCGTGAGTCAGTCGAAAGCACAATAGCGGTCAAACGAATCAAGCATGGATGCCGAAATTTGGCATAATGATGCTTTATGGTCATAAGCTGTTTGGAAATGGGCGAAATCCGCTCAGGGGAAAAATAGTTTCTCTTTAAGGGACTAAAGGTACCTCGAAAGAAAGTACACTTTTTGAGTATTAACTTAACAAATGTAAGAAATACTCAAATAAAAATATATACTTTAAGGTGGGACGCACTAAATACATCTAAAAAGAGCAAAGTTGCTGGACGTTTTGGCTCACATGGCCCAAAAAACGCACGATGAAAACGGGAGATCAATGGTTAATATGGGAAATGATAGCAAATTTTGCGACAAATTCATAAACAGCGTATTTTTTGGCTGAAATAAGGACCCATTTACGCTTTATTCGCCTAGAGACGGAAATATGTATAAGGTGCGGCCTGGCCGAACCATTTTATTTTTATTTAACACCGGCGACAATTAAATTGCCAGTACTTTTCATTTAAAGCGTCTTTAATTTCTCATGGGCGGCTTCTATGAATTTCGCTATCTAGTACTTGTATGCTGAAGAAATTCCGTACGTACTTATTATACAGGGTGCCAAGATAAAAACAACGGGAACATAAATTTGAATTACAAAAGAAATGTGGTAGTTATTATCGCCCATGTGCTTTGTTCCGAGTATTTTTGAATCCGCACATTTTTTTAGATTCGCATGTTTCGTAAAATGGTGTGCTACATTCCGAGAGAAACCACAGATATTAAAACGAGCGGAAATGTGCAATTCCCACGAAGCAATATTTTTTCTAACATAAAAAATGTGCATCACCATTTCCAAACACAGACGAGAATTAATGATTGAAAGCAGTCGTTTTTTATTTTGTAAAATTTTATTAAATAAAAGCTATTGTAAACAATCTTTTTACAAATGTGAGCATACAACATATTTAATTTTAACGTTGTAGTATTTTTTTAAAAGTATATGAGCTAATAATCGCCAAAACTCAATTTCTAATTCGATACAAAAGGTTACATGTCGATTTAAAACCCAAATATTTTTTGGGTATTCGGAAGAGCGCACAACAATTATGGGAAAATGTTTCACATTCGAGCATAATCGAAATGCAGCACATGGGAGTATGAGTATGAAAGAAAACAACTTCTTGTATCTTTATATTTCAAACTATGTACTTATAACTTCCTAAAAAAAATTACAGTTATAATCAGAGAAAAAACTATTTATGTTGTAGAAACAATATGCTTTCTTATATTCTATTACGAGAATCTTTCTAAGTAGGGAGACAAAAACGACAAACCTCCATATTTTGGTTAAGCAGTCAATTTGTTTGAGTGTACGGTTTTGAATAAGTTTAATTGATAATCCGGTTACTTCACTTATTGAGATATTGCACTTTAATTGTAATTTCCACAATAGAAAATGCGTTGATTCGACTCCTGTATTTAGCTAATGTTGTTCATAAAATTATAGTTTTTTGTATTAAAACAAGGAGACTTAATTTTAAACATGCCTTAATTTGCTTTGTACATTTTTAAAGCTTCCATAGAACAAATACATGCATCGTCTTCAAAACAGACAATTGGAAAAGATAAAATAACCTTCAGAATTTTAATCTTTCTCAAGTTATTTAAATTTAGACTATATTTGATGATAGTAAACTAACATTTTTCATAGCATGCAGAAAAAATAAACAAAATCGAGATTTTAAATATTTAAAAAAAAAAACATTTTTTTTATTTAAATTGCATTACTCACTGGTTAAAAGTAGCACCTATCTACCTAAGTTTTAAGAAAACTAAAATGATATCGTAAAGTTAAGTTGATTTCCTTTTATAAAATGAAAAAAAGAAAGTATTTTAGAAAATAAATGAAATGCATGCATACCATAAAAAAGTTACATTGTGCAATATAAAAGAGTTAATCAAACAAACATTTATTGTATTTATTATTATAATTTTATATTATTAAAATTGAAATGCTAATTGTAAAAACAAGATAATCCACACGATTTCAAAGTATTTTTTCAGTTAATTCAATTACTTTACACCATTGCAATGTCCACTGAAAATATTTTAGCTATATATATATTTTGCGATTTTTTGGTGTTTTTCTTCAAGCTCTGTAATGATTGAATGGTTTTTTAATTTTTTATCCGTAGCGATTATTGCCATGGGGACTCTGCGAATTTGGATTATATCGGTCAAAGTTTATGGCTAAGTTATAAAATTATAAACGATAAGTTCAATCACAAATGAGAGATATGTTAAAGCCTAGGGCTATGTTTACATTAGATATTATGCAGGCCTATCACAGAACTCCATCGAAATGGGTTTTATTTCGAACGCTTTTGTTTTACCTTCTTCAGATTCCGATCGAATTAACTTATTCCGAAAAGTTTAAAACCTCTGGTTGTTATAATACTCTACGTTAAGTAATACGTTGTTGGCCCTGTGGGCTTTTGTATTACTATACGAATAAATAAATAAATAAATAATTCTATGTAAAAATAAACAAAACACATGTTTCACGAAAACAAAATAAATAAACGGAGTTAAGAAAAATGTAAATGTGAAAATTGTTAACAATAAAATAAATACATAATAAAGTGGAAGCAAATAAGCCTGGAATATCTAAGCTGCAATCAAGGCGCTGTGACACAACAAAAGAAGATCACAAACAATACAAATTTATTTTCTGATTTAAATTATTTCTTGTAAAACAACTATTTTTGTTTTACTACAGTAAATAACGGATATATGAAAGTTAATAAATACCACAAATTTCATTCCTATATGCGTTTTTTTCTTATTACCAGTCATAATCCGTTATAATTTATTACACGGTGTCATGACACAATAAACAAGTTGAGTTATGCTATCAGCTGATTTTAAACTGTCAAATTTTAGTTTATGTATCAAACATTCGCAATAATCGTTAAGCATCCAAAAATTTATTTTTGTCATTTCCTTTTAAGTGACTTTGAAAGTTTAGCGAACTGTTTATTTGTTTTTGGGCAAGTTACTGACTATCCGGCATGTCACAGAACACAATTCCGATCGAAAGGGGTTAAATTCCGTATTTTGCTTCTTCAGAAAACTAATTCCGAAAGATTTGGTCGGAATAAAACCACTTTTGATTATATGATCGGAATTGATATTTTTAGTTCCATAAACACAAAAATCGTTGATAAAAGTAGTATTTCTGAATAAAGATTATTGCAATCTTTAATTACGTTAAATTTTAGCTTAGTTAACATTCATTTATTTTATTAAATCTTTTATATTTTCAATAGTACTAAGACAACAATACAAGCCAAATAATTGTCTTGAACGAAATAAACTTAATCAAAAAAAAAAACGTTGGAAAATTAATTTGTATTGTTTTTTATCGTCTTTCGTTGTGGCGTGTAATATTCTGACTGACGTAAATGTTGTTAGAGTCTCCGGAATGCAGAAAAGTGTAGAAGGCGTTGCTGGCGCCAAAAGTTTTGGAGAAGCGGGTCTGATCGCGCACATTTGTGAATCTGACAAATAAAACGTCGAAGATCTTGATTTGACTCCCTCAACATCTGCCAGTGCTAGGGAAACAGAAAATGATTTGGCAATAAAGCGAAGTGTAACACCATCAGCTTCAAAGAGGCGTTATTCCCGCACGCTATCTCGTACTCCTAAGCGCCACAGATCACGTACTCCACATGTAACCAACCGGAATTAAGCTGCCTTTTAGAAGAAGAAAATAAACACTTGGGGAAATCGCTATGTTGCTGGAAGAGCAACGTGTCGACAACAAAGTGGAAAATATTGTCCACCTTATGGAAGAACAGCGCGATGAAATGCGAAAGCAAAATGAAAAATTAGATTGGCTTTGCAATATTTTAGAAGACCATTATAAAGTAAAGGAGCTAGATTGCCTGTGCAATATTTTAGAAAACCATTATAAATTAAAGGAGCTTAACGACATAAATACGCATAAAAACTGCAAGAAAAAAACGAACTAAAGCTAAAAATGATTGAAATCGAGACTTTAAGACTCGAAATAGACAAAGCGAAGCAAAGCGACGCCATTGAATTTATTCCAAAATGTGATTTTTGTAAAACTATTTTTTCTTAACTCCGTTTGTTTATTTTGTTTACTTAAAACATATGGTTTTTGTTTTCTTATATGCATAGCATAGTAGAATAACCAGGGTTTTTAAAATTTTTGGAATTACCTAAATAGATCGGAATCTGAAGTCGGTAAAACAAAACTGACCGGAATGGTAAGTACGGAATTAAAATCATTCCGATCAATTTCTGTGACAGGCCTGTATACTTCGTTTTTTGTACCATGCGCGGTGTTTTGCAAAAGTTTCTTATATGAGACGATTTTTTTATATTTTCAATACAGTAAGAAAATATTAAAAAAAATTAAAATCAATGTCAAGCAAAACTTTACCAAAATAAAACGTTATTTTATTCTTTATTCACAAAAACTTCTTTTCTCAAGGTTTGTGGTGTTTTAGAAACAAATAATCAACTCCGGCTACAAAATTAAAAGTGGTTTCATTTCGATCAAATCTTTTTTTTCTAAATACGAAATTAAAACCACTTTCGATCGGAATTGTGTTGAGTGACAGGCCTAACAATCTCTTTCCGTGACTTATTTAACCACAACATCAATTTCAATTACATTATAAGTCTAAAGTTAGGCTGTGTGTTACTTCGGAAATTATAGCTGCGATAATCGTTTTAAGTTGGCCAGTTGGAATTGCATTCCAATAAAATTAACTAAGAGTCAATAAATACAATAATAGTACGTTTGATTAAGTGTGAGATAATGCAAATTGCACAGAAAATTTAATATTAATTAAATAAACATACGTTATGAAAACAATGTAGGAAGAAAATTGCCATCATTTACATGGACCAAAAACATAAAATTAACTTGAAAATAAATCAAAACAATAAACTATATAAAATAATAGATACTTGAAAACAAACAAAATACAATAATTATTAAATGTTAGTATTGAACGAAAACGCTGGCTGCTAATGGCAAAACGATGCAAGCGAACAGAAATAAATGTGCTTTAATTGTTAACTTCAAATGAAAACAAATACTAAAAATGAAAAGTAATAAAAATACAAAAATAACGAACATTGTATCCCCCCACTCTTATTATACATATAGGGTGATCCTACCTCTATCCAAAATTGGACCCTCAGAATGGAAACCCTGAGGCGTTGTTGCGGCCAACATTTGAAGAAAATTATATTCAAAAATAAATGAAAGGACATTTTCAAATTACCAATAAAGATTCCACACTTGATTTGTTTTTTTTATATATTTTTTGTTTTGTTTTGAAAAAATACCTCTAGATGGATTACCCTATACTACGTATAAAATAATATGTTTACACTAGTTAACAAAACATAAATATGTTAGTGCACCCTGACCATGGATATTTGTTAATATGTATTTTGGCCTGTTAAAATTGAAAGTCTCAAAAATTCTTTTTTGATTTATGTTGTTTTCGGAAATTAAGCTTTATATTTTTATATAACACGAACTGTTATAATTTGTAAGGTAATCCTCATTCTACAGAGAATAAAACTTGAATCACTTAAATTATATATTGGAAAAAATAAATTCCTTGTTCTTCACATAATAAACCTTAAAACATACTACATTATTATTGAAGAATCACATTGAACCCGCAAAATTATATAGCAGAGAATAAAATTAAATATTTTTAACCTCTGTTATTAACGTGTCTCTTTTGTTTTGTTTCAACAACGAGCGAAAATTCATTATCGTCCATTTGGGTCTCTGAGTCACGAATTAAACTTACAAAATTCAAATTTACATTTTTTATAGTGCAATTTTGAATATCTTGACTAACAAATTCGTGTGATTTACAAAAACCCATACTATTTTCCTTTCGCCTACTGACATTTCGTTTCGTATAAAAACGTCAGTGTGCTGAGACCTTAAAAACGTAAAGTGTATGTAGTTCTGTCTTCTTTAAAGTACACGGGGCGATAGATTTTTAAGAAATTTAATCCAGATTCCCAGCTAACAGGTGCTAGCCTCGTTTCGTGCTCCCGCAACAGCCGCTGTCGGTGTAGAAACTGCTCCCGCCGCTGAATCCAAGAAGGAAGCGAAGAAGGGGAAGAACCCCAGGAATCTGACGATGATGTGGGCTTTGCCCTCTAGACAGCGACAATCGCTATAATAATAATCCGAAATGTATGCTAATTGTGTGTGTAAGCATGGGAGATAAAAATTCCGATTATTTCAATTCAATTTCTGATAACTTGTGTCTCAATATGCGATAATCGGAATCAATTTCCTAATTAAACATAGCCTAATGGCATTCAATGCATTAAATCGCAAACTAGTTTTATTTGGTACGTTCACATACGACGATATTTCTTTCGATTAGATTTATCCACAATAAACAAAATTTTTTGTTATGGTCTGCCTAAAAAGAAATTGCAAACAAAAACTGACGATTTTCGCTGAAGCCTGGCACTGTTTGGTCAAACATTAATCGCGTCCTAAATGACTCTTAATTCGTTTTTGATATAATTTTTTACGTAAAAAAATAAAAATGTACACTACTTCACAACAAAGTAAAAAAGTCTATACTTTTTCATTCTCCACGGCTGATATTAACCATAAACAAATTCCATTGCGATTTCACAGAATTCTTTTCATCTGAACTTTAACACATTTTCACGTGAAATGTCAATTTTAGCGTGAACGAAGTTGATAACAAAAACTGACGACTTTCGCTGAAGCCTGGCATTGTTTGGTTAAACATTAATCGTGCCCTTAAGGACTCTTTATTCGTTTTTGATGATTTTTTACGTAAAAATATAAAAATGAACACTACTTCACAACAAATTAAAAAAAAGTCTATAATGTTTCATTCTGCCCGACTGATATTAAACAAAAAGAAATTCCATTGCGATTTTACAGAATTCTTTTCATCTGAACTTTAACATATTTTCACGTGAAATGTCAATTTTAGTATCAGGCTTTAGAGTGAACGGTCATAAGTAAACAATTAAGCGTCATGTTAAAACTAACCAATAAATAACAAAACAAAAAATAAAATATTTACCTAATGTATGCATTTGAGAGTGAGACTTAAAACCAAATAAATTTCTACAACAATATTAAAAAAATATGAACTAAATATAAATTATATAAAATAGTAAGTCATACCATACACGAATAAAAATGTTGAAAATTTTTAGTAATGTTACAAAAGCAACAGAAAAAGAATACTTACAACATAATCTTAAAATCTCGTCCTGATTTGATAACTATTTCAACTTTTACTTATTTAGAATATAAAATGTTTTTACTCAGACTATATAAAAAAACATATCATACTCGTATAAATATAAAAGGCGTTTCAATTGGAGAAAGCACAGATAAAAGATATAACAAATAAAATTCTAACAAACTTTTTGCTTTACATACAAAATTTTCAATATTATTGCTTTCTAAACCCATCAGCTATCTGAAAATTATTTAATTGAGCTTATCACATTCTAATAAAGACCATTTAAGTTAACGTACGCTATTCTACATTATTTTTGTTTGCAATGTACCCTCTTGAAATTGTTACCTCCAGTTGAATCACCTTTATTTATTAGCTATCTAATACTCTACTCCTCTGTTACCTTTATGATGATGAAATGCAAGTTTTCCATATTAAAAAAAACAACAAAAGTCCCATTTACAATACTCGTACTATATCTCTCTCTCTCTCTCTTTCTTCCTCTACCCACTTGTAACTTTTATAAAATCAAATAATCAATCATACCTTCATATTAAGTATCGATGCTTTAAGTGGTTTGATTTACGAGTACGATGAGGATTATATAATATAAATACTTTTAAGATAAAATAGTAACCTATTAACAGAAAATAAATAAAGATCTTTTGTAAGTCTAAAATGTTGGTTTTAACTTTTCCTTAGGACTCAGAATTTTTAATGCAAACATAGCCTAAGATGTTTATACAGGGTGGGCCAACTTTTTCGTATATGTGACAGCGCATAGAGAAAGGGAACTAAGGGTAAAAAATCAATTTTCATTTTTTTTCTTTTTTTGATGTGGACATCATCTGAGCATCGAATGAGACCGATCCCATGCCCCAAAAGTGTTCCCTCCCAGAGATATGTGCGTTTTATGAAAGTGAAGTCGACGATTCTAAGCGCAAATAGAAAGGGACCTAATCTTTAAAATGGCTCTCCTGAACAAAACTTTTCATCAACTTTTCACTTTTTTTTTTTGATGTGGACAACATCTGAGCATCGAATGAGACCGATCCCATGCCCCAAAAGTGTTCCCTCCCAGAGATATGCGCGTTTTATGAAAGTGAAGTTGACGATTCTAAGCGCAAATAGAAAGGTACCTAATCTTTAAAATGGCTCTCCTGAACAAAACTAGTTTTTAACCTTAGTCCCTTTCTTTTTTGCGCGTCGCATATATATTATTTTCAGATTATATAAATAAACCATGATTGGAGAATAAATAATAGAGAGATTCGCAACTGAACAAAGAACTAGAATAATGAAATTTTATTAATTAAATCAGCGATCTATTATTTTAACGCACGAGTGATGAGAAGCTCATTTTCATTAGAATGGCTTTGTTAATAAGCAGAACTGTAGGTTCTGAAAGTCCAAAATCCAGTCGTCAACGCCAATTGCACCTTATTAGATGCACAGTATAGTGAAGTATCACATCTGCAGATATCATTGGGCCTTACTTCTTCGAGAATGAAGATTGAAGCGCTGTAACCGTAAATGGAGAGCAGTATCAGTTTATGATAGAACATTTTTTACATCCTTCTCTTAAAAATAGACCTGAGATGTGGTTTAAGCAGGACGGAGCCACTGCCCACACTGTCCAAGGCACAATGGCACTTTCCAGAAATTCCGAAATTATTTGGCCAGCGCGATCGCCAGATTTGCCAGCACCCGATTTTTTTCTTTGAGATTGTTTGAAGGAGCGAGTCAATCCTTCAACTCAAAGCCAACATTGTTGCACAAATTCAAACGGTATAGCTCTAAAAAGAGTCCATCAGTGCGATGCTGAATACGGGGGTCATTAAAGTTACATTAGTTTTCCTTCTTAGTGTAAAAAAATCCATTTCCATTATTTCCATTATAATCTGAGAAAAAAATAAAAAAATTAATAAACGAAAAAGTTATTAAAGTTTTTAACCCCATGGTAACTTTTCGTTTATCCTGTATTAAAAAAATCTAGTCTTAAATTATCGCTGTCAGTAGAATAGTTGCCAAAGTATTTCCGAGATAAATTTCATCACTAAACGATATAATCTAGATTACATTTCTAATGTGACTATTCGGTATGTGGCGGAAATCGATCGGAATCGTTTTGCTGTTGATTTGGGCTTTAAAAGAACTTATTTTCAATATGGTGCAAAAACCGCAAAACTAATCATAAACATCTATATTGGATTACTGCATAAGATCGGATATCAATCAATCAAAATTCAATATATCACGATTTGTTCCATATATAATTAAGTACCAAATCGAATTCGATTAAAATAGAGCAGTTTTCATCACACCGAATAGCCTTACATTAGAATGTTATGTAATGTAAGGCTATTCGGTATGTGATGGAAATCGATCGAAATCGTTTTGCTGTCGATTGAAGGCTCAATTAGTCTTGACGGTTGACGATGGACGGTCGATTCTGCAACCTGCCGTCGTCAACCGTCAAACTGTAGTTATCTCCCTCTAACACTAAAGGCCCAATTAGTCTTGACGGTAGGCAATCAGCTATTTCAGTAAGGGGTTGCATGTGCTAGAGGGAGATAACTACAGTTTGACAGTTGGCGACGGTAGACTTCTGCAGGTTGCAGAATCAACCGAACCGAATCAACAAGACTAATTGGGCCTTTAAGCTTGCAAACGAACTTCTATTCAATATGACGCAAAAAAGCAAACTTCTTAAACAACCATCTTGATTTACTGCAAGGGGTCGGAAATCAATCAATCAAAATTCAATATATCACTCAATTTATCATAATGAAAGTAGGTACCGGGATGTTTACAATTTTACCCAGATTATCTCCTAATTGTAATCAAATTTACCATGGAAGCACTCTGACAGCACAGAGCAAGTAAGCGCACACCAAATCACTAAAACTTAGCTTAAATACGGAACATCGACATCTTATTTTATAGAAAAAATGTACTTAAAGATAAATATCTAACAAGTAAAGTTGCCGTCATTTACGAGGTGGAAAAAGGCACCGCTGATAAATGTTACAAGTTCCATAGAACCTAGGTTTCATACTTGAATATGTAAATATAGGAAGATTTTCAAGAACGATAATAATGGGTGATCCAAGTAGTAATACTTTATTTAATAGCCTTTTTTTGACAGACCACGTGTGAGTCGTGTCATGCTGTCATGTTATTTTTGTTTAGTATTGTTTGGCATTTCATCATGGAAAGACTTACGCCTGAACAACGTTTACAAATCGTTTAACATTATTACGGAAATTCACGTTCTGTGAGAAATGTATTTCGTGCACTTCGTTCAATTTATGGCCAACATAATCGGCCTACTGATCGTACTGTTCGCAACACCATCACCCATCTTGTGACCCAGCATTCATTATTGGATAATATTCGACCGAATAATAGAAAATGTAGCGGTCGTAGCTGAAAGTGTACACCAAGACCGTGGAAAGTCGATTCGGCGCAGTTCGCAGCCACTCGGACTGACGTATGGAACGACTTGGCGCATTTTACGGCGAGATCTTAAATTGAAAGCGTACAAAATACATCTTGTGCCGTCCGACGTTCCCAAGCGTCATCGCTTCGCTCTATGGGCTCTGAAAAGTTCCAAGAAGATCCGACGTTTTCGAGCCAAAATTTGTTCAGCGATGAGGCCCATTTCTGGCTCAATAAGTATGTAAACAAGCAAAATTGCCGCATTTGGGACGAAGAGCAACCAGAAGAGGTTCAAGAGCTGCCACTCCATCCAGAAAAACAACGGTTTGGTGTGGTTTGTGGGCCGCTGGAATCATCGATCCATATTTCTTCAAAAATGATGCCGGTGAGAACGTAACCGTCAATGGCGACCGTTATCGTGTCATGATAACCGACTATTTGATGCCTAAAATTAAAGCTTGTGATTTCGGCGACATTTGGTTTCCACAAGGCGGCGCCACTTCCCACACATCGCATCAATTAAAATATTTATTGAGAGAACACTTTGGTGAGCGGATAATTTCACGTTTTAGTCCGGTCGATAGGGCACCAAGATCGTGTGATATCACACCGTTAGACTTTTCCTGTGTGGATATAAAAAGTCTAAAGTTTATGCGGACAAACCTGGTTCGATTCAGGCGTTCGAGCAAAACATCACGAGTGTCATAAGCCAGTTACCAGTCGAAATGCTCGACCGAGTCATCGAAAATTGGACTTAACGGATGGACCATCTGAGACGTAGCCGCGGCCAACATTTGATAGACATAATCTTCAAAAAATAAATGCCAAAGAATGTCCTTTCATATGATTATAAACACTCCTCATTCAATTTGAATTTTCTGTGTTTTTTCTTTCTTTAAAAAAGTAGGGAACATCGAAATGGATTACGCGTTATATACAAGACTGAAATACAAGTTAGGCGATTTAACATTTTAAATTTGAATCGATTGTAAAAAAAAGTAATGATAACTTTTTCAATTTATTGGAAAGGTTGAACTTTGTCATTTAATAGTGGAACACAATATCATTCATATGATTAGCACAAGAGGCTCGGAAGTACCTCATCCGATCAACCCAATTTTTCAGTAAATTTTTGATTGTTTCGATTCGAATCTCTTCAACGGCAACTTCGATTTCAATTTTCAACGCTTCAATTGACTCAAGATGCTGTGCGTAAAGTTTATCTTAAATGGTTCAACACAGAAAATAATCCAAAGGGCTTAAATTACAACTTCGAGGCGGCCAACTGACATCACAATTTCGGCAGATTATTCAAGTTTCAAAAATAGTGCGTAAAATATCGATGGTTGCGTTGGCTGTGACATGTGGCCCCGTCTTGTTGAAACCAAATGTCGTCCATTTCATTCTCTTGAAGCTTTGGAAACAAATATTCATTGAGCATAGCGCCGTAACGCTCACCGCTGACGGTAACGATGGCTCAATGATAAATTTCCCAATGATGCCGCCAGCCCGAAATCCACACCAAACAATGACTCGCTGTGGATGCATTGGTTTTTCAATAGTCACGTCTGTGTTCTCTAAAACCCCATACGCGGTAATTTTGCTTATTGGCATAGCCACCGAGATGAAAATGAGAGCAATAGTCACGTCAAGGTTCTCTAAAACCACATATGCGGCAATTTTGCTTATTGGCATAGCCACCGAGATGAAAATGAGAGCTTCATCTGAAAACACGATTTTTCGGTAAAAATTCTTCATCTCCTGCCAAACAATCTTTAGCCCATTTGGCGAGGGGAAAACGCATTGGGTGGTGTACCATTATTAAATGACATTGATGCACCTTTCCAATAAAGCCAGAAATTTAAAAAAAAAATATTAGTACTTTTTTTAGAGCCGGTTCAAATGGCCCAACCTATAATTAGTTTTAATAATTTCATTTAAGTTTCGCTTCCTTAAATATAAAGGGTGGTCCAACCAAAAAGCACGATGTTAATTGTGTGTCAAGCCTTAACTTCAGGTTTTTCCCCAACTTAATTTGACTTTTCATTGTTTCAGTGTTTGACAAATTCAACCATGGATAGGTACACAATTGAGCAGCGCGTTAAGATTGTTGAAGCCTTTTACGAAAATAAGCGTTTAAATCAAAATGCATTTCGTGCACTTCGTAATTTTTTTGGTCAGCATAGTCTGTTGGAAATGTAAGAACACCTGTGCTTGCTCGCCCAGTTCGATCTGCGAAAAACTTTGATGTTGTTCGAGATAGTGAGGCAGCAGAGCCCTCAACCTAGACTCGAGATTGGTGTTTGCTATCGCGAGATCATAACGGAATTCATGTGGTCAGAAATTGAGGATATGAACCTGGACGATATGTGGTTTGAACCGGATGGAGCCACTTGTCACACAGCCAATGAAACAGTGGCTTTCGTTGCAATTTTGGACTTCTTTCTTGGGAATATTAGCTAAATATTAAAAAGAAAAATTGAACGTTAATAAGCCAAGAACAATTGAAGAGCTAAAGGCTGCGTTAATTCTGCACATTAAAGACATTGAACCTATGTTTCAAACTCATTGAAAATATTGACCATCGGATAGAGGTATGCCACCGAAGCCATTGTTTCACACATAATTCTCATAGATCCTTCTATCATAATAAAAAAATATAAAGATTATTCTCTGAAAACTTTTTGTTGAATTTAGAATTAACATCGTGCGCATTAGTTGGACCACCCTCTATTTCGATTATTACATTGTGGAATACGCGGGGTGGTTTTTGACTTCAATCGACAGCATCCATTTACTTTAAGAATAGATTCAATTACTACTGCTTCTTGAAAATTAGTCTCTCTCATGGAACATATTACCGAAAATTATATGTTTCTATTTCCACAAATCAAAGAAGCCCGATACTTGTCCATTGATGCCCAAACAAAGTCCAATTCCAACGATTTACAATATCTTATAAACAGTTCAACTAATTTTATAATTCTCTACTATGAATTTTAAAAGTAAATCGGTTTTGTGGGGTTTTTAAAGAAAATCCCGAGTGGGTAATTCCCAAGAACAACCCCTTAAACTGTCCCTTAACAAACAAACTGACCGGGATCAACTATTTTATATTGACTCTTAAAGGCTAATGCATTTTATAGAGAAGATATTACATGACATCGAGATTAATCTCTTTCTCGCAAAATCGCCGGGATCACATACCAAACCTGAAGGAAAATTTGTCATGTTGGTAATACGAGTAGTATTACCGGATTAAGATGCTTGGAAGCAAAATGTCTTTACATAAAGTGTGACAACGAAGTATGGGAACTACATATCTGTTCCGTTTTAGCTCTTTTAGATATGATTTCTTTAACAGATTTGTAACTAGAATCACCTCTTTCGCACAAAAAAAAAGTTTTAATATTTTCTGTTTTATTTTAAATTAATAAATTTAAAATACGTTACGTATATTATATTTATAACAATGACTTATCTTCACTCTTTCTCTCAAACACAATGGTTATGACTGAATATTATCGTCGTAAACTGTATCAGCGAACCATTTCAACATTTTTAACATAGTTTTAGCGGAATACCAACAGAAGGGGTATTCATCGTAACAACGTTCTGTTTGGCCACGAAAAGCTAGACCACGACTAAAGGCACGGCCTATCTTGGCCGGTGCCACGCTGATATTTTCCTCCAAAAAGTCACATATTAAAACGGCTTCATTAGATTTTTTCTCAGCGCCCGATAATAGCTGACAAACCAACGACTGCAGACATTCGAAGGGATCACGTGACAGGATACGCTTCCAATCGATAACATTCGCGGTGGCGTTAACTCTTTTCACCATATTATTCTGCAGCGTTTTGTGCAGATGTCGTTGCCGTGGATGCTGACCGGCGGTATTGAGATCACGTTTACCGCGTATTATAAAACTATCAAGATTCGCACTGGCACTGGTCAGCAATCGCGTAACCGCCGGAGGTATGGGACGGCGTATTTTGTTCCAATCCTGAGCCAGCAGATGTAGCATATACATGGCGCCCAGACCCATTGCCATCACAATCATAACTCTAAAACGTTATAGACTTTAGTATCTGCTTTTTTGAGAGGATTAATTTGTTGGACACTTATCTCACCTGAAAGCCATTGCTGCTTTGGCGTTACAAGTAAAAGTTGTTGACGAAATATTGATCCGTTTTTATAAACTGAAGACCTGAGCGTTTGAATTTAAAATGAAGCTTAGCTCCTGATCAGACATATCAACAACTTTTAAACTGTGGCACAAACAGTAACACCAACTACCAGGGAACATCATTAGTATCCACATGGTTTTTACGTGTACGAGGTGTGCTGCACTAAGTCAGGCAAGGAGTTGCCCCACTGGGCCTTACGATTTTGTAAGGGTTTTATATTTTTATTTTTATTAAGTTAGACAAAGCATGCCCTATAAAAACGTCCTTAAGGTCATATTTAATAGTCAGTAATTGCAGCAACATTACGGTTTCAAACTGGGCTATTTCTTCTCTACAAATGTTGTAGGTCCCTACACAGATTGGACAATTTAAAATTTCAAATTTGAATCGGCTGTAAAAAAAAAGTACTGATAACAATTAAAATTTCTGGTTTTATTGGAAAGTTGAGCTTTTTCATTTAATAATGGATCACCTCTTCCGATCAACCCAATTTTTTAGTATATTTTCATGACAATTTCGATTTCATAAGCTTTAATTGTCTCTGGATGCATTGCGTACATTTATCCTTAATAGCACCCCATAGAAAATAATCCAAAGGCATCATAATTTAGCCGGATCATTCGATTTTCAAAACAGTGCGTAAAATTTCGATATTTGAGTTGGCTGTGTGACATGTGGCCCGTCTGGTGAAACCATATTTCGTCTATGTCATTCTCTTGCATTTGTGGATACCAAAATTTGTTGAGCATGGCGCGATTACGCTCACCGTTGACGGTAACGGAGGCTCCTTGCGGCTCCTTCAAAGAAAAATGGCCCAATAATGCAGCCAGCAAATCCACACCAAACAGTGACTCCTTGTTGATGCATTGGCTTCTCAATAGTCACGTGTGGGTTCTCTGAACCCCATATGCGGCAATTTTGCTTATTAACATAGCCAACGAGATAAAAATGAGTTTTACCTGAAAAAACGATTTTTCGGTAAAATTCTTCATCTGCTGCCAAACCATCTTCAGCCCATTGGGTGAGGCGAAAACGCATCGGATGGTCATGAGGCTTTAGTTCTTGGACCAATTGGACTTTGTAAGACTTCATACCAAGGTCGTTATGAAAAATACTTTTCAAAGTGCAAGAAATGTTCACTTCTTGCGAACGATGGAGAGTTGATGTTAATGGATGCACTTGGACATTCTCTGCGACAGCAACAATGTTTTCGATTGAACGCACTAGACGGATACGTACTTGGGTTTGTCCAATAAAGATCGCTTCATAAATTGACTCACAAACTGTACAAAAAAATCTCTTCTCAAAAATTTTCTGCGTCAATTTCTTACACTTTGCGTTTAAGATTACTTTGGAAGAAGTTTTTAAGATTTCCCAATTTTGTTAGAGCGTAAAGCGTTCCATTTTGCAAATGTCAAACAAAAACCTGAAAATAATAATGAATGTTATTCTACCATTTAAAGTCAATGTAATGGGTAGTTCAAATTTAAAATTTTAATTGGCTCACCCTTTATATCTTCACTGTTCATCGCTGTGACGAACACATCTCGTGCTGCCTTAACTCACCTGGCCTTTCACAAGAAGTGTGCCAGGAATGTTTATTGGAACTCTCTCTCTCTCTCTCTTTGAAAATATGAAGGCATTTCTTTAAAGAACGTACCAACGAATGAGTAGAGGATTTATTACTAGGCTTTCTATCAGGCCTTCTTAGAGAAGCGACCTCAAAATGGGTGGGGAATCATTTTTCATTTGCAAAGAAGGCCCGTGGAAAATTGACAAGGCCTTCATCTAAGAAGATCTAATAAAAAGCATTTGGCATTTTGCTTTTTATTAGGTCTTCTTAGATGAAGGCCTTGTCAATTTTCCCGCGGGATCTACATAAATTTAAAAATAACCTTAGAAGAAAAATCTGTTTTCAATTTTGAGATATTTCAAGTAAAGGGTGGCTGATGAAAGGCGCTACCAATAAAATTTTTTTTTTATTTTTTTTTTATTTTGCAGATTGATTTTTAGATTTAACAAAGATGGATAACTGGGGCACAGAAATAAGAATTTGCATTGTCCGCCGCTATCACGCACTGGAGTCCGTTGTTTTCGGTTCAAAGAGAGAATAGGCACACGTTTAGCGGCAATCGTCCGAGCAGATGTACCATAATGAGACTTGTTAACAATATTGCCGAGCAATGGACAGTCAACAGAAGGTCACCTGACCTTACTGCACCTGGCTTTTTCTTGTGAGGTTATTGCAAAAAGGAAGTCTACAAAGCAAAAGCAACAATTTTGAATGAAGTCAAGCAATCCATTCGAGAAACAATTGCGGCTATTCCTGTCACAACTTTCCAAGCAGTAATGAACAACTTTTTGGTAAGATGCCGCACATGTATCAACGAGCAGGGGGGGGGGGCATTTATCCATTCCATTTATCCCTTCCATTATTTTTAAATCGAATTAAGCTACATATATTTAATAAAATTGTATGAGCTTTGACATGAAGAAAAGTAATTGCATACACTGAAAACAAATTATTTGAGTTTCTTAATGTAGCAATACTATCATCCACCCTGTATTTGAAGGACGCAGCCATTTTAAACAGTTATTAGCCACTCAATATTAGTTAAGCTTAATTTTAAAACGTCCGGTATGCAGAATTGAAAATATATGTTTTTTAATACCGCAGAATCGTTGTCAGATAGGAGAAAATAATGTTTTACAGATCTCAAAGTAGAGCCATACATAAATTCTTTCGTACGTAGATTCGATATAAATTATTTTTCTTTTCATTTAAAAGTATTTGATAATTTTACTTAACCGATCATGCTGCTTCCCCACATCAACTGGTCTATGCCAAACTCCAAACGAATCTTCCACAAGCAACCAGGGTGATGCTTGTTTTCGTACGCATTTTGGTCATGACCAAACAGGAACTGCACAATCGTGTTCACGTTTTAATGTGGATACTCGTACTCTACCACTAATGTTGTGTTCACCACTTTTACAGAGAGTTTTGTGAGCGTTTCGGTTTTTCTTTGGTTATTTTCCGGTAGTTGGTCAAAAATTTCCCCAACCGTAGTTTTGTTTTCCCAAACAACGTTTTGGCAGTGATGATGGCAGATAAAAACTAGTTTGGTCTAGCGGTTTTAATAGGTGACATAATAGGTTTCTTATTTTTGTTAACCGATCATGCGGTCTTCGTTCGATGGGTGCATATGAAAACAAGAAGACCTGTATGTGGGTTTCTGTTGTTTGTATGTCTACGTCTGCAGGAGCGTAATCAATGGTGCATTTTCAATGTTGAGGTCTTATAAAATAAATGTTATTTGTTGGCTTGGAATGGTTTTTTTTGTAAGATTTTATTATAACACTTCCCCACTTGTTTTTACTTTTTAATATTTGGACATTGAGCAGCAATAATATGAAGTGGTTTTTCAAGTGCAGAAAATGTTGACATATTAAAAATACATGGTATTATGAAGAGTAGTTACGTTTGAGTTGAAAAAGAGACATTGTTTTAGAGGATTTCAAATTTTTTTACTAGCCTTGTGATTGAAAATCGTTTTCATATTCAGATTTATATAGCTTGATGGCCCTGCGTACAATAATTGGATATTAACTTTTACATAAACTGATTTTGTTCGATAGAATTTTTTTTCTGCCTGCTCCGTTTGCCAAGCGGGTTTCCTTCGTCAAAAAGATTTCATGCAGAAGATAAATCAGAGTAAGTTAGGAACAAATCAGAAGGGAATTTTGAATGAAAGCATGTATTTTTATGGTTCCAATTCTAGCAGACCCACGCGCAGTATACTGAATTCGTGCAAGATCGGATAATTAAATGGCTTTTAGAGCGGCAGGATCGCAAATTGGTTGGGAGCGTTATATGGGAGCTACACCAAAATATCGACGTATTTGGTCGAGCTTGGCTTCTTTTTGTTTGCGAGCTGGATGTGTGGAATTTTCATAGATGTAAGTGGCGTTGGTAAGCACGATTTGCCATAATAACGCCTACGTACTAAACCACAACACCTTTCGCTTTATCCACTCTCCTCCAAGGGACTACGATTAGGTATTTCTTCCTGGTGCTGTTTATCAATGAAGCTGTCTTCGTGAGTTCACTTTAGGTATTTCATCGTAGAGCTGGTTAGCAATCAAGCTGTCCTCATGAGTTCACTCTGGTACGTTGAGAGTCCGTTACCGAAAGAACCCCTGCCTCAAATCGATGGCAGCGGCACACCACATTCTCAACACCCTCCTTGTTTTCACACACTTATGGCACATTGCGGAACTATCGTTTCCAAATCTGTACATATCCTTCCGAAAACACCCATGCCCAGTTACACGCATAAAAAAAAACATGGTTACTACATGGTCACGGCAATAATAATATGTTATCCGCAATAGAAGTATGTTCGTCGCAACCATAGCATTGTTAACTGATTTTATTTTTGACAATAGTATAATTGCTGCAATATTAATATTGTTGAAATGTAACAATAGTATTATTGCCAAATTTAAAAATGAAAATATGGTTATAGCAACAATATAAATATGGTTGGTTCGACAAAAGACAAAGTGTTTTGCGTTTTATGTTAACAATAATATGATTACGGCAATCATACTGTATGATTGTAATTTTTCTTCATTTAAATATAATTTTAAGAACAAATGTTATTGGTATAGATCTATTGCAATAATAGTACTTTTTTATTGAAATTAAAATTTTTTAAACAAGCTGCTTTGGCTTTGTTTAACTGAAATATTTTTAATAAAAACGCTTACGTTTATTTAAACTTATTTTTTTCTACTGTGAACTAAATCACTCCCTATTATTTTGAATTACATGTATTTTTGAATAATTTTCATAATTCTAATCTAAATAGTGATTATACTATGGTTGTAGGGATCATAACATGGTTGCGTGTGAATCATAGTATGGTTGTGAGGATCATTGTATGGTTGTATATAAAACATACTATGGTTGTGAGGATCATACTATGGTTGATCATAGTATGGTTGAGTGTGAATCATACCATGGTTGTGGGGATCATAGTATGGTTATGTGTGAATCATACTGTTGTTGTGAAGATCATAGTATGGTTGTATTTGAATCATTCTATTGTTGTGAGGATCATAATATTGTTGTACCACAACCATATACCCAACAATAGTAAATTTCTCTTCGAATATTGTCACCACAACCATACTTTTTTTCTGCGTGTAAGATCTGTAACAGGTGGTAATTCGAGGCCGCAATATTTGGGATCTAATTATTTGTCCATCTTCTTTTCGTGGACATATTCCAATGTGCCTTCCATTTGGCAAGAGTAGTCAAATTCACTTTTGTTGTTGTTGTTGTAGCGGCAACAGCGTGCCGGGGTGACAGCCCTTAGCCGTAGAATTGCTCTATGGGTCAATTCGGTCCACAGAACCGGCTGTCGTGGGATTGTCTTTGTAATTTATATAAATAAAGGTAAGGTTTAGGTGGGCCATTTAAAATTTTAAATTTGAATCGGCTGTAAATAAAAGTACTGATAATTTGTTCAAATTTCTGGTTTTATTGGAAAGGTTAAAATATGTCATTTAAAAATGAAACACCATCCGATGCGTTTTCCCTTCGCTCAATGGACTGAAGATTGTTTGGCAGAAGATGAAGAATTTTACGGAAAAATCGTGTATAAAGATGAAGCTCATTTGCTCGGTGGCTACGTCAATAAGCAACATTGCACACGTGACTATTGAGAAACCAACAATTCCACAATGAGTCACTGCTCGATGTGGATTTTGGGCTGCCGACATCATTGGACTATTTTTCTTCGAAAATTAGCAAGGAGCCGATGTTACCGTAAACGAGAACGTTACCGCTCCATGCTCAACAAATTATTGTTACCAAAAATTCAAGAGAATGACATGGACGACATTTGGTTTCAACAAGACGCGACCACATGTCATACAGCCAACACAACCATTGATATTTTACGCAATGTTTTTGAAAATCTATGAATCAGCCGAAATTGTGATGTAAATTAGCCGCCTCGGAGCCGTGATTTGAGCCTCTTCGGATTATTTTCTGTGGGGAGCCATTAAGGATAAATGTTACGCAAAGCATCCAGAGCCAATTAAAGCGTTGAAATATGAAATCGAAGTAGCCATTGAAGAGATTCGACGCGAAACAATCGAAAATGTACTGGAAAATTGGTTTGATCGGATGAGGTACTGCCGAGCCAGTTGTCGTAGTCATATGAGTGATATAGTGTTCCATTATTAAATGACAAAGTTCAACCTTTCCAATTGAAACAGAACTTTAAAAAAGTTATCAGTACTTTTTTTGCAGCCGATTCAAATTTAAATGCAGCATAACTGAATTAACCACCATGGCCAGCAGCCTTCGTCGTGCTAGTTTGGATTTTCCGATATTGGCCAGGATCCTGGCTAGGGAGACTTAAATTCTTGCCGCCTTTTGTGTGATCATTAAAAAGTAATCTGTTGTCGATCATTACTAAAAAGTATTCCAGAGACCGGGTTGATCTCTCACGTTCATATGGTCCACCGATTTTCGACTGCAGTTTCCACCTGGTGAATGCGTGTTGGCTACGGTAACTACCGCTATATCGCCAGCAAAGCCAATAATTCGAACTGAAGTCTAAGGCCTTTATCATACAGGGGGCGCACAAATCCAGCTAAAATAACAAAACGAAATAACTTTTTTTCTGTGTGAACAATCGGCTTATTATTTTTTTTATTTGGAAGGGTAGTATTTAGATTTTTAAAAATGAATGCTTGGAATACCGTAAAGAGGATTTGTATAGTGCAGCGAAACCATGCTGGGCCGTCCTGCATTTCCGTCAAAAGGGAATTTAGACGGGAGTTTGGCGGAACTTTCCCGTTTAGATGGACCATTATAAGGCTGGTAGTTGTTGTTTTTGTAGAGGCAACTGTGCGCTGGGGAGAAAACCCTTGACCGAAGAATTGATTTTAGTTTCAATCCGGTTAATAATAGAACCTGCTGTCGTGGGATTGTATGAGGCTGGTCAACAAGCTTGCCTAATCTTTAAGTATCGCACAAAGATCGTAGCATTAAGATCCCTATGTTCGGGCTCAAGGCAGCATCGCGGTTGTAGCATCGTCAATTCAGGCAAATCCAAGCATTCGACACGAAACTTATCGGTGCAAATTGCAGTTAGCAGACGGCCATTACAACGGATAATTCATGATGACTTAAATTTGTGTCTGTACAACGTCCAAATTACAAACAAGTTAAACCCTCTGGAATTACGTATTCCAATGGAATTTTGTCAAAAAATTATTGAAGACAACAACTTGATAAATTGCTTGTTTGTATCTGTTGAGGAGGCTCATTTTGATCCAAACGAGCAAAGTTGTCGTATATGATGTGAATCTAATCTACAAATACTCCGTGAGACGCACTGCAATCAGAACGAGTTACTGTGTGGTGCACAGTTTCATCAAGCTGCATTGTGCGATCATACTTCTTTGAAGAAAATGGTGTACAGTGACTGTCAATGGGGATTGTTATTTAAAGATGTTGAAGGAGGCTTCTTTTACCTAAAAATGCACCAAAGACGCATCCCATTCAACAGCATTTGGTTCCCGCAAGATGAAACAACTGCACATTTAGCCAGACGGGTAATGAGAGGACTCCAATGAAAATTCCGAGAAGAAATTAATATCCAGAAATTCCACTTTCAATGTTACCGAACCTAACTGCACCAGGCTTTTTTATGATTTTCAAACACAATCACAATATCATATAATATAATACTACCAGTGAATATAATAATATCATATATTATTAAATTGAATTTTCTATACAATAAAAAATCAACGAAATACAGGGTGGAGCGCTGTAATTTGCGTTTTTGCACTGCAGGCTGAGGCGGCACTGTTTTACGAAAGAGTGGAGACTGTGCGTGGCTTATAGTGGCTGATGGAAGATTTGTATTTTGTGTTGAAGCGTATTTTTCAAATGCGCACTCGATCATTGAAGTGCAGCGTGCTTTTCGTTTACGATTCTCTAATCCCCCACGCGGACGAGTTTCTGGACGTCAATCAATTGTAAATTGGGTAACTTCATTGAGAACAGCCGGGAATGAGATAGAGCAGCAGTACTGCAATCTTCGATACGCTCCGCTTGGAAGCAATCACTTGCTCTTGGCGCTTGACTATGTATGATACAGGATTTTTTTTCAGACGACTCTTGAGGCAATGCAATTAGAGGATACATGGTTCCAACAAGAGGGTGCCACTGCACACACAGCGAAGGTTGCCATGAATTGTTTGAGGCAAATGTTTCCTGGACGGCTAATCACATTGAGGGATGTTGTGAACAGGCCGGCACGCTCACCAGACTTAGCCCCATGCGATTTTTTCCTTTGGGGTTACCTGAAGTCGAAGGTGTATTTCAACCATCCTAACACCTTGGAGGACCAACTTAACAATATTAAGGCTGATTTGGGCAGAATACCAGTCGACATGCTCGTTAGAGTACAGGTAACTTCAGAAAGCGTATGCAGCAGTGTGTGGTTAGCGAAGGTCGACATGTGCCAGATACACTATTTAAAACCATGTAATTTAAAAATTCCCCTTCTGTTCAATATAATTAAAATATAAAATATTTTTCTATGGTTCATAATATTTTTATTTCACTCCCAAATAAGCAAATTACCGCGCTTCTCCCTGTACATTGATTAAAAAAAAGTTATTTGGATTTCACACATTTGGTGAAGGAGACAGAGCATGGATTTCTGTGGAACTCCAGCTATGATGTCGTATCGTTCTGATTCAGCGTCAATTTCATAAGTAAGCATTTTCTATTAAATAGCTCGACATTATGCTGTAACTTAGAGACGAAATTCTTGAAAGAATATTTTAAACATGTTCCCAGCTGGAAAAGTTTAAGACATTCTCTACGTCAAGCTTTGGTATTGTTGGTTATAAGTTGCACTTGCATGCGAAATTTGAGTAAGGTCAGATTTAATTTGATCAAATAGGGAATGATTTTTGTTTGTTTGCTATTCAAAAACATGGGTCGATAAGATTCAATTTTACCAAAGTTGGGCAAAATTATTCCCTCATAAGGTTCTTTGCGAAAATATATAAGAATTGCATTTAGTTAGCAGGAAAGGAAAAGGAATTGGTATTATTCGGGAAGGTGAACAAGTTTTTTCCAAATCGCTTCATATTTGAGACCTGTATTCTGATTTAAACTAGGGATGGAAGGCGGTGATCACCCTTGGGAATAAGCAGGTCATGCTGAATCCATCGGCATAATCAACGTGGGGTCTATCTCCCTTCGTTTTAGGTGTAAAAAAATTGACATAAAAATTGAATACTCGCAAAATACTGAACAGGTACGAACAGGGTACGTGGTGAACACTAAGTGATGCCTGGCTTCATCTGACATTTTCATTGGAAAGTTTGACATTTTTTAGCATAAACGTACTCAGAACGTTTTCACGTACGACAGTCATTTGAGTTGTTTACAGTGGCTTGAAAAAATCAATTTGACAAAAAAATTGAATTAACTCGTGAACATTTTCGTTCGATCATTTTTCACAACTTTCGACGTGGATTATCACGACAAGAGTGCATCGATGAACTTAAGTCTTTGTATGGCGATGAAGCACCATCCTATAGCACTGAAAAACTGGTTTATTGAATTCAATCGTGGCCGACGCCCGCTCGTCCAAAAACGGCCGTTGTGCCAGAGAACGTTGATGCCGTGCGTTAACTGATAATGCAAGGTCGTCATGTGACATACCGTGAGAGGGAGGCATCTTTGGGCATTTCTTCCACCAGCCGTCATTTGTGTTGTTTACAGTGGCTTGAAAAAATCAATTTGACAAAAAAATTGAATTAACTCGTGAACATTTTCGTGCGATCATTTTTCACAACTTTCGACGTGGATTATCACGACAAGAGTGCATCGATGAACTTAAGTATTTGTATGGCGATGAAGCACCATCCTATAGCACTGTGAAAAACTGGTTTAATGAATTCAATCGTGGCCGACGCCCGCTCGTCCAAAAACGGCCGTTGTGCCAGAGAACGTTGATGCCGTGCGTTAACTGATAATGCAAGATCGTCATGTGATATACCGTGAGATAGAGGTATCTTTAGACATTTCTTCCACCAGCATACATTCGATATTGCATGAACACCTGGCCGTAAAAAAAGGTTTGTTCTCGTTGGATCCCGCACAATTTGACAATCGCTCAAAAAAGACTCGTGTCGATTGGTGCAAAGAAATTTGGAAAAAATGCGATCGCGGTGCTTCGTAAGACGTTTATAAGATTGTCACAGGTGACGAATCATAGATCTATGCGTATGAGCCCGAAACAAAACAACAATCGACCGTGTGGGTCTTCTAAGACGAGCCAAATCCAACGAAAGTTGTTCATGGAAGAAGCACTTCGAAGCAAATGGTCGCCTGTTTCTTCCGCAAAACTGGTCATGTGGCGACTGTTCCGCTTGAGCAACGTAGGACGGTTAATTCTGAGTGGTATACCACAATTTGTTTGCCTGAAGTCTTCCGAGAAATTCGAAAAACGAACTAGAGACACCATGACAATGCAAGCTCTCACACATCGGCTCAAACCAGCGCCTTTTTGACCGGCCAAAACGTCGAATTGATGGGTCACCCGCCGTACAGCCCATACTTGGCACCCAATGACTTCTTTTTATTCCCGCACATCAACGATTTTCAAGATCATCCAGATGCTGTTGAAGCGTTCAGAAACCATGTTTTGGAGGTGTCTCAATCGGAGTTGAAAAAGTGCTTCGCCAATTGATTTGAACGCATGCAAAAGTTTATAAATCATGCTGGAGAATACTTTGAAAAACAATAAAACCATTTATGATGATAAATATTCGCATTTTCATTATTAGGCCATATATATATTTAGCAGCCCTCGTGCAAGTAGCCCTGACCAATTGTCTACACATATACACTGGTTCTTGAAATGATATACAATAAAATACCCCGCCTAAAAATTAATTCCTCTATCTATCTACTCGTATAAATATAAAATTTAAGTACCGATAGACTGATAACCATCAATTCCGATGCCACGGACCGCAAATCCATCACATTCGTACGACATCCAACACTCATCATTCGTGCAACCTAAATATAAGAAAAAGAGATACGATTTTCATCGAAACTAATATTGGTGTTATGCAACAGACAAGTTAACGTGAAAAGTGGAAAACTAAAGAAAACTCAGTTGAGTCACTCTCCATTAGAGATACCACAACAGGCAGCCACCGCACATTTGCAAAACACTCATGCAACAAAAATTAGACGTTGTGTTGTTGTTTGTGGCCCAATGCAACTGGAGACTGGTTCACTTGACCACTGGTATAAAATATGATGCAACCAAAGAAAGCACTTCAGTTCATTGAGAAACTTAAAACAAAGACCAGCTTTGAAAGAAAAGCGAAAGTTAAAAAAGGATTGCATAAAAACAAAACGAAAACTAATAATAAAATAAAAGAAACACATATCAAACGAAAAAATGGATCATCAGCGTTTTAAAGAAATCGGAAGTGCTCAGTAACACAATTTCTTCTTTTTTTAAGTTGGTGCAAGTACTTGGTCTTGTAAAATTGATTGCGTAACGTAAACACGTTTACTATGTTTTATGCCGTTACGTTTTTTACCTTCCTGATCTTAATTTTCCTTCTATGGGATGTACGCAAACCTCGACGTTTCCCTCCGGGCCCGAAATGGTATCCCATTGTGGGTTGTGCTTTACAAATTTCTCAACTGCGCACCAAATGTGGCATGTTCTGCAAGGTCATCGATGAGTTGGCCAGTCATTATGTCAATCCCTACGGTCTATATGGTTTAAAAATTGGCAAAGATAAACTGGTGATAGCCTACTACAAGGATACCATACAGGAAATGATGACCAATGAGGACTTGGATGGCAAACCGGATGGTATATTTTATCGTATGCGTACCTTCAATTCGAAAAAGGGCATTTTGGTAACCGATGAAGAGTTGTGGGTGGAGCAAAGAAGATTTATATTGAGACATCTAAAGGAGTTTGGCTTTGCCCGCAGTGGCATGATACATGGCATACAACAGGAGGCGTCTCATCTGTGGGACGATTTAAGGGATATTGTTCGCCAGCAGGGGGGAAAGCGTGCGAAAGTCTCTATGGTGAATCTATTTACGGTTTATGTCCTTAACAACTTGTGGTCCATGATGTCTGGCAAACGGTATGATCGCAATAGTGCGGAAATCAACGACTTGCTGGATATGTTCTTCGAACTCTTTCAACATGTGGACATGGTTGGAGCCATGTTCAGCCACTTTCCATTTATGCGTTATATAGCGCCCAACTATTCGGGCTACAATGCATTCGTAGAGAATCATGAACGCATATACAGGTTCCTCCGCAAAGAAGTTAAGATCCACAGAGAATCATTTAAAAACTACGACATACCTAGAGATCTAATGGATTCGTACCTGAGAGAGTTGGAAAATCCAGATCGCAAGCCTTCCTTTACCGAAGAGCAATTGTTGGCCGTATGCCTAGACATGTTTTTAGCTGGTTCCGAGACCACCAATAAAAGTTTGGGCTTTGCCTTCCTGCACATGGTTCGTAATCCGGAAATACAAGAACGGGCCTTCAATGAAATCAAAGAGGTGGTGGGCTTTGAACGTTTACCCGAATGGAAGGATCGCCTCAAATTACCCTACTGTGAAGCCATTGTCTTGGAAGGTGTACGCATGTTTATGGGCAATACCTTTGGTATACCACATCGTGCTCTGTGTGACACCCGCTTGAGTGGCTATGAAATACCCAAGGATACCATGGTGATAGCCTGCTTCCGCGGCATGTTAATGAACGCTGCTGATTTTCCAAATCCTAACAAATTTGATCCTGAGCGGTATTTGGTCGACGGTTGTTTAAAGGTGCCCGAAGCGTACAATCCATTCGGTTATGGGCGACATCGGTGCATGGGCGACATTTTGGGCCGACAAACTATGTTAATGTTCATTACAACCGTATTGCAGAATTTCCGTTTCGAAGCACTGCCCGGACCATTGCCGGATGAAGAACCACTGGACGGTGTGACGTCATCGGTTAAACCTTATGAAGCCTACATGGTACCACGTCATGGCTTTATAGATTAGAGTAGATTTAAAACTTAAAAGTGAAATAAGAGAAATTTAATAAAAGAAAAAAAGTTTGGTTTGTGTTTATAATTTATTTCAAAGGATTGATTTTCCCTCCATATCGTCAGTGTTCTTTGCAGAAGGCCTATGTATGTTTCTGTACCTCTTCAAGAGAGCCAAAAAAACTGTTGCATTTATTCATTTCGCGGAATTTCCGAAAATTAGTAATTGCAGTCGATTGGTGTAGAGATTTCCCACGTTTTAAAAAAAATTTAGTTTAAGGCGCGATTATGTGTGACACAACAATATATACAAAAATATCACATAGGCTCTTTTAGCACTGCCTTTTCTGTTTTAAAATTGATAATTTTCCATTTTATTTGGTGCCCCTTAAAATATTGATCTGATACCCTATTAGTATATATGTTTTTATCAGCGTACAATTCATCCCTTTTTTTGGTATTTTGTATAAAATTAGGTACCATGAGATTGACCTAGGCTGCTAAAACTAGGTATTTCTGTCTTTTGGACAAGGCATATTTAGGATCGAATATGACCCAAATCAATATGTTTTGGTATAGCCCCCTTACAAAATACTTCCCGAGTTCAGGTGCCGGCGATCTAGAAACTGCATTTATAGTCAGATCTCGACGGAATTTGACACGAAATAGTTTTATGGCACTGACATTAACTGTTTATAATTTAGACCATATCGATCCATACTCTCACCCTCATACAAAGGTCCTTCCCGATTTTAGGTCCTGACGCTCTGGAAGTCACATTTAGTGTCTGATCTAGGCAAAATTAAGTACAAAGTAGTTCTATGGAATGACAATTAAGTGTTAATGATCTGGACCATATTAGCCTATGATTAAATATAGCTTAAAAAGAAAGCCAACTAATTATTATGATTCTTGCTTTAAACATAATGCATGCTAGAGTTTATATAAGATTCGGGGCGACTGAACTTAGCGTCGTTTTAACTTGTCACTCATTAATATTAATTTTCTGTCAATTATATGGGCGATATATACAGGCATGTCACAGAACACAATTCCGATCGAAAGTGATTTCAATTCCGTATTTTGCTTCTCCAGAAAACTAATTCCGAAAGATTTTGTCTGATGAAACTAATTTTGATTATGTGATCGGAATTGATATTTTTAGTTTAAACACAAAAAAACTTTAAAAAAAGTACTTTTTCTGAATAAAGATTAGCCAAAAGATTTGGAGAAGCGGATCTGATCGCGTACATTTGTGAATCTGACAAAGAAAATGACGAAGATCTTGATTTTACTCCCTCAACATCCGACAGTGCTAGGGAAAAAGAAAATGATTTGGCAAGAAAGCGAAGTGTAACACCATCAGCTACAAAGAGGCGTCTTTCCCGCACACCATCTACTACTCCTAAGCGCCAAAAATCTCGTTCTCCACATGTATCTAACTCGGAATTGAACAGCCTTTTAGTAGAAGAAAATAAACACATGGGAAAAATTGGTCGACAACAAAGTGAAAAATATTGTCCACCTTATGGAAGAACAGCGCGATGATATGCGGAAACAAAATGAAAAATTAGATAGGCTGTGCAATATTTTGGAAGCACATTATAAATATAAAGTAAAGGAACTATTGTTAAACAATTATGTAAAACTTTTTTTTTGACTCCGTTTGTTTATTTTTTGTTTACTTAAAACATATGGTTTTTGTTTCCTCATTGCATAGAGTTGCCATAGCAAATTAAAATATCCAGGGTTTTCGGAATTACCTAAATCGATCGGAATCTAAAGGTAAAACAAACCCGAACGGAATGGTAGGTACGGAATTAAAATCATTCCGATTGATTTCTATGACAGGCCTGATAAAAGGCTTACTAGAGTCATTGATTTTGAAATTGAAAAGTCCTATGTAAAGAAAAGCACATAGGCCTTCTACAATAATTTTATGATAATTTCTATAAAGAAATGCACATTAGCCTTTTTCTAAATCCTGAACCAAAAAAGATATCGAAAAACGATTTGGTGGGTACTACATGTACCCACCAAAAATATATAAAAAATAAAAAATAATCAAAAATTTACACATATGAATTCTGCTGGTAACTACGACGATATGTTAGACAAAGTTCAATTATTTTTTATGGTTACTAAGTCATTCCGTTTGGAATATTTTTGAACATTGGCTGGAGACATTTAGCAAATCAAAAAAAAATATATAAATTGTTGTTTTGCTCTAATGTTTTCCATGACAATGGAATTTTTTTTCAATGTTTTTTTTACAAAAAAAATAAATAAAAACAAGTACAAACGTCGTTAAGTTCTGCCTGGCCGAACCTCCGCCGTCCCACGCTACGAAAGTCCATAAAATATTATGATTTGTTAAGCTAACACTTAAAAAAGTGTACTTTTTGCCGAGGTACCTTTGGTCCAATTACTATCCCAAACAGCTTATGATCATAAACCATCATCATGCACAATGTCAGGATCCTAGGTTGATTCGTTTGACCGCTATAAAATAAATTTGTCATTCGGTTCGCAGCACCACATATTGGTCCGAGACCCTAAAAAGTATTTACATGGTTAGACCATTTAAGTGATCGGAAAACCTATAAAGTATATATATTCTTGATCGTCCTAAAATAAAAAGACGATATAGCCATGTCTGTCCGTGTGTCTGTTGAAATCACTATAGCGGTCAAATGGCTTATGGTCATAAGCTGTTTTGGATTGTAAATGAGCGAAATCGGCTTAGAGAAAATGAGGAAATATATTCAACCTAATGCTTTATTCCCCATTCGCATCTTCGATTGGAATCTACAATCACAAATTTTCGGCTTAAAATCTATTACAATTTATATAAAAATGAAAAAGGATTAAAATGAACACCAGAAGAATAAACGGATTCCACATTAATCATTTTTAGGCCGCTTTTATACAATAGCACAAAATTAGATTTCGAGCAGAGTCCGAGAACGGTGAACGTCGTTTGTAAATGATAATGAAACGTACAACTTACATTAATTAAAAATCAAAAAAAATCAACACGTCTTAAGATGGGGTCAGAATTCTTCGTCATACATCACCACGATTTCATCCTAAATCGAAGCAAAATTTTAATAACTTTTAAGAAATATAATATATCTGTTATACATACTAAAATACATTGTTTAATTGTTATTTGCTTTGAAATGCAGCGAAAGCCACAATAATGTAATGTAAAATTGTCTTTATAAGTCCAATTTATTTGTTTTTTCTTTCAAAATCTATTTTTCAAAAAATGTATACACAATTTTTGAATTTACATTAAACCGCCTTAACTCGAAAAGCAAAAGTAAATTTTTAATACTGCAATACTGTAGGAAAAGTCAACATGTGACTTAGGGCTTCTGCAACCTTGCATAATTTATTTCCGTAATATTGATCGTCTACCGAAAACTTACAAAATAGCATCGAAACAGTGTTTTGATTTAAAAACAACCTTGCTTCAGAGTTTCGTCACGAACCGTATCACAGCAGTCATCATAAGATAGACCGAACTAAATCTGCAGTATTTACCTTGAACATTTTTTTTTATCAAAGTATCGTAATGCATATTTCTACATTCGTCAATACAAATACAGGACGGCTGATGAAAGCCGCTATACAAAAAATTAATAACTTTTTTCGATTTAATGAATCTGGTAATTTTTTTTTTATTTTGCAGATTGATTTTTAGATTTAACAAAAGTGGATAACTAGACACTGAAGCAAGAATTTGGATTGTCCGACGCTACCACACACTGGATTCCGCAGTTGCGGTTCAAAGAGAGTATAGAAGCACGTTTGGCGGCAATCCTCCAAGCAGATGGACCATAACGAGAATTGTTAACAATTTTGCCGAGCATCAACCGGTCATCAACAGATGATCTTACCATCGGTACCACGACAGCCGGTTCTATGCACTGGATCGACTCGAAGAAAGTATTCTTCGGCCAAGGGCTGTCAACCCCGCACTATGTGCCACTACACCAACAACAACAACCATCGAAACCCTTCAGTTCGGACGGAGAAAACAAAGGCTGCTGTAGCTGCTGTCATACATAACCATCTAAGAGTGCCGACAAGAAGCTTATCTGCTCAAATGGGTATAAGCAGACAGTCATTGCAGTCAATTTACACAAAGATTTGGACTTATTCCCATATAAACTTCAAATGGCCAACAAATTGAACTAAGCAGACTTCACGATTCGCTTGGAGTTTCGCCAGAAGATGCTTCAAATGGTGGAAAAGGACGGAAACATGTTATACTGTCTTTTCGTGTCTGACGAGACCCATTTCGATTTAAACGGCAACATAAATAAACAAAATTGTCGAATACGGAGTGCTTCCAACCCACATACTCCATGAAACGGAATTGCATCCACTTCGTGTCACAGTGTGGTGTGCAGTTTCATCACGCTGCATTGTCGGGCCCTACTTCTTCAAAAAAAACAGCCATACCGTTTCGGTTACTTGAGCATGTTGAGAGAGTTTTTCTATCCAGCCGAATAAGAGATTCTTACAACTCTGTGTGATTTCAGCAAGATGGTGCAGCTACTCACATAGCCCGGCCTGTTATGACAGAATTGCAACGAAAATGTTCGAATAAGCTAATATACAAAAACTCCACATTCTGTTGGCTCTCCAGGTCGCCTGACCTTACTGCACTTGACTTTTCCTTGTGGAGTTATTGCAAACAGAAAATCTACAAAGCAAAACAAACAAATTTGAATTTATTTCAGGTGTAAGGCAAATGTTACATTTAAAGAATGAAATTCGATTTCGGTCCTACGACCACAAAGAGCTCGTCTAAAGTTGTTGGCTTGTTGGCATAGACTAATGACTTGATGTGGCCCCATAAAAGAAATCCAATGACGTTAAATCGCCTGAACAAGGTGACCAGTAAATCGACTGTAACGCGTACTGTGTGGCTAGTGGCACCGTTTTGCCGAAATCACATATCGGCGATGTCAAGCTTATCCAATTCTGGCCAAAAATATTTTTTTTAACAGTAATTTTTTGCGGATGCAATTTTGTCTCTTACAGCACATGTTGGTTTGTTGCTGTTTAATAACGCATATTTTGTTTATTGACAAAACCACTCAGCCAGAAATGAGCTTCATTGCTGAAGATGATTATTCCGGCCGAAAATTGGAGTAAGCGCTCATAAAGTTGCGACCACGGCACGGAATTTCGATTGTAGCTTTTAATGATTTTTAAACGGTGCTCGTAAGTGAACTTTACCATAATGAAAATGTTGACTTGGCCTAACGTTTTGACACTGATAAAACTATACATTCGATACATCAAAAAATATTGCACAAAGAATAGAATAGATATCGATTCATATTTCTAAAGGTTGTATGAGATTTTCACTGTACTTTCAATGAGTATGTTGTGGTTTTTTACCAGATCCCAGAATTGTAGATAAATGTACTTATATGTAGTTGGCCTTACTAGTGGTTTATATGTTTTAACAGTGACAGCTCTTAACTGCTCGAAATCTAGACAGAGTCGTGCAAACTTATATCCAAAGTCGATGATGTGTTACCCAAACAGTGCGTTTATTGATCAGAAGTTGTGGCTGGAATGAGGGAACCACGGTGGCTGCTGTAAGCAAGTATTGTTTTAAAAACATTCTTAAAACTGGCATGCTTGTGAAAAACACGCAAGGTAACCTCGGCATATGGTGCGCACTGACGAGAAT
Source organism: Hydrotaea diabolus (assembly GCA_963513945.1). Lineage (NCBI taxonomy): Eukaryota > Metazoa > Arthropoda > Insecta > Diptera > Muscidae > Hydrotaea > Hydrotaea diabolus. The sequence goes on along the minus strand of OY740717.1, from coordinate 168,204,958 downwards.
TTGGCAGCAACCAAGAGTGGAACACCGACTCACCATTTTGGAGAAAGGACCTGTTTTTTTCTTTTACATGGTCCAATTTTCTTAGCAATTAAAAACACACGAACACCCGCTTTATTATCACTTCTCAGTTTGATCTTATGCCCAAATGGACAACAATTTTGCTCGAAAAATCATCTTTTTGACGAAGCACATGTAAATCTCGGCGGCTATGCATACTTGCAAACCTGACTCATCTAAAGAGTGGAAAACTCGAACGTGAACCTAAGGAGGCCAATGCATACTCACAGAGTGATAGTTTATTGTGGTGGCATCATTGGCGAAATTTTCTTGCAAAATCTCAATAGTTAACGATGAGCGTTACACAGACATGATAAGCCAATTTTAGTGGCCGGAGATTGAAAACATGGACTTGGACCATCTTTGGTTTTAGCAGGATGACGTTTTTTGGATTTTTAAAGAAACTTGATTTGTACCAGCTTTTACTGTAACGATGTAAATTCCATTTTCCACACTTCTCACTCAAATGTGCTGCAGCTCGAGAAATATTAACTTCGACTTGTTTGAGTGTACGAGTTTTGTTTTTTATTGAGATAGAAATTGATTTGGTTTTCTTCTGGCCAGCTGTATGGAGACATCGATGATTTACAAAACCAATAGTAGATTTTCTTTATTTCTTTTCAGTTTTTTTGTTCATTACATGTGTTTTGAATATTTAAAATATATGTATATATTTATTAATATTTTTAAGCAAATAACATTTATGCATACAAACTTCTTTCGTTCGTTTCGCTTTAATAATATAACAAAACTAAAATATAGTTAAAACTACTTAAAAAACAATGGAATGTTTAAATAAGTATAAAAAATATTAGTTGTTTCTTTATGTAATAAATATAACTTGTGCACAACGTAGTCTTGGTTAAATAAAATAAAAAATTCGTTTGACTAAAAACTAAAAGGGCAATGAGAAGGAATGCATTTATAATGCTGAAGGATAGAGAGCATTTTTTTAATTGATTACTTACTAGAATATTATTGAACAATTTGAAAATTATGTATGGCTTGTTAAAATAACAATAAATTCGAAATGGAAGTTGCTTCGATGGAAATGGATTTCACTTAGCCAGAATAGAATATTAGTGGATGAGTTGGAAATGTTAAGACGGATGTTTTGGTAAATTTGTAGAAATGGATTTGGAGATGTATGCTAAATATGTAGTAATGATTTCGAGAAACTATTTGATTGGAATGAAATATATTTCCTTTAAGGGAAAAACATTTTAGAAAGGTCCATAAGGGCTTGGGCATACTTAAGCTTTTATCTTTACACTGCGTTTTTTTCATTTCCGGTTGTCTAAAAAACCATTCAAATACATGTTGAAAACTTTTAAAAAGTTCATGATATTCCAGTGTCCGTATAGAAAATCTCCGTCATATATTGATTGAATGTTTTGGACACTTATTTCAATGGTTTTTTGCGGTTTCAACGGAAATTGAAAAATGCGCAGCATAAGAAAAAAAATGATTCAGTGTACCCGAGCCTTAATTGTTCAGTGCACCTCCAAAGGTTTTTGAGGGTTTTGTTAATATGAGATTTCAAAGTAAAGTCCATCGCTATTAAGACCTTTAAATTAAAGACGCGCGCCGTTTACAGCGTTTCTACTAAAAATCTTAAGATTCGGGCTAAAGAATTCAGTTTTCCTCGAATCTTAGAAGGGGCTTAAAGTCCGAGTCCCTATATTTCGCCAGTCAATTACCAAAAGACCGACCGTGCAAAAAGGCACTTTGTCGGTATCGACAACGGTATCAAAAACAAATCGGATTTTATGCTGTTTTTGAATTACTTTTACTTTATTTCAACTTATTCTTCAAAGTGCATTATTGGGCTATAATGTTCCGCTTACTGATTCATAGCTAGATTTGAAAAACATGTTTATTTTGAATTTATTTATTAATAGCCATAATCATTTTTAGCTGCTGGCGGGGATGACAGCAGTTTCTATGACCCCACATCATTCTCGTCATTTCACCGAGTTGAAAGCCTTGGCTGAAGAATTACTGCTTCGGGACAATCGGGTGAATAGAACCGAATGTCTGGTGAAATACTCCACTGTCGGCAGTTATCAATGTACTCGTAGCAGTGCAGATTGACGGCCTAAAACTGTTTTGCTAGCCAGTAGGGAACGACCCTTCGTGGAGATATAATTTTTTAATACCTTTGAGGGCAAAATTGTTTTATAGTCGCCTGATTTTAATTCAATTGAGCACTTATGCGCTTTATTAGGAGGATACGTCAACATATAAAACCATGAAAAGAACTATAAGCGATTTTTCGAAATATAAACACGATAAATTGTACGAGCTTAATCGAGAAATCGAAAAACAGAGATGAGTAAAATCATTTTGGGAATGCTGTTTTTTTGTTTGTTTAAAGTGTGCAAATTTAGTGTTTTTTGTGTTTCAATTTTGACTTTCTAGCGTTTTTGTGATTGGGTACAAACTAATGTGGAAAAATAAACCCAGAGAATTTGTGCGTTACTGAAGTGTGTTCTTCAACTTTATTGCAAAAAAGAAGCACATCGCCCATCTTGTACAATTTATCGTCTTTGGCTCCTACAATCACAATTCGATAACAACTACTTCGAATCAAGGAACATGATAGGAACCAAAGATTTAAATCGAAGTCTTGCTTTTGAGTATATATTTCATAAAAAAGTTTTGAATATATTTTCCGCTGTCATGTTGTCTATTATCAAATTATTAGTCTTTTATTTTATAGATGTAAGCATTCTTCGGAACCTATTTTTTAATGAAATGGTAAAAATTATTTGTTTTATTCCAACAGTAAAATGCAGACAATTCGCCGATTTCATGCTATTCTGATTCAAACACCATTTGAGTAAACAATGTAGAGTTTTCGGAATTTGAAATCATATTTTTTTAATCTCATTTGGTATTTGAGATATGGTGTTGCATTTCTGATCCATACCACTTTACTTTTAATTTTGATGTAATTTGTGTCCATATGCAAAAGGATTGCAATTGGATCGAAAATACAGAATGATGTATAAAAAAATTGTGATATTTTGATTTAGTGCAAAATTTATCTTTATTAATTTACTTTTATAAGGAACTTAATCAGGGCTGTCATAGAAACCAATGTTGTCACTATTGGCTTTGAAAATAATATGAAAAATGCTTTGGTGTCATGAAACCAATGTTATCGGTTTTATCAGCAACAGCTAATTCGAACATTGGTTTTATTTACATTCGAAATGGACAAAACCAACTTGGTTTCATGACACCAAATGAAACCAACATTGGTTTGCAAAAACGACAATTAGCAAAACCGACATGGTTTCTATGACAGCTCTGAATAAAAAAAAATTATCGAAATTCTAGAACGTAGTTAGGGGACTCTAGTCTAATAGCGGATTAAATTCGTGGCTTATGGAGCGGCTCTACCTAAAAGTAGATGTATTTTATATTGGAATTCGAAAACATAGATCTATTAGGTCAAATTTCATCGGGGCCGGATATAAGTCACTCATATTGCTATGCGAATTTTGAGTTAGATTGGATCTAGACTTTTTACAGCTTAAGAATCAAAACATAGATCGACATTGACCAATTTCAATAGGGGTCGTCTATGACCAATTTCAATAGGGGTCGTCAATTTAAAAAGTTTCGTCGAGATTGGTTAATATGTGCCATCAACGATAGATTGCAAGACGGATGGATCAAGTGATTGAGTTAATCGGTATAATAAGTATCGTATGGGGTCTATATATATTTGGTTTAGGTGTTGTAAACTATATGAGCACATAGATATAGGACCTTCCTCGACGGTGTCGTGTTTGGTGTAAATATCAATTATTGATCGTCATAATCTCTATTTTGTTAGCAACATCACGTCGATGAGCTTTTGAATAAATCATTTTTCATCGATTTTTGTAATCCCGAATTAATTTTTGAACAAAAATTTGGGCCTTAAAGAATAAATACATTTTTTCAATCTGTTTTAACTAAAATCCTTGCAGAGCATACGGCCCTTACTGGAAATTTTATTAAAACACTAGTATATTTTCAGAACTAGACATGTTTGTGGAATCTGATGTTTCGGGTTTCGGGCGATTGGATTAAAATAGCAACATACTGACGTTAAATAAATAACAAATACTGAATAGGCTTATTTACGTTCATTGTTCTCCAATTTCATCAATGATCTTAAATACGTGGCATTACTAGTAAGCAACATAGACAGTTTTTTATTCCATTGACGAATATTAGGAGTTGAATTAACATTAAATACTGTTCCGACTTCTTTCAAGTCACCCCAGTGAGCAAAACGATAGAGAGTACATTTTAGTTAAGGCAATTTAAAGGAACTTGTAACAGAAATGAGCAGCAAATTGTTGGCTAGTTTGATCTATAGCCCCACACATTTTTATCCTAGCAGTGCCAAATATTGAAAACAAAAGAAAAGGTTGGATATGTGGAAAAATTTGGCAAAATCGACTACATTATGTCTCTGTTTTTTTTTAATTCTTTAAAAATTGTACATAAAAAAAGCTAAGGAATACATGCAACGTCAATAGAAAAATTCAGTTAATTCTATTGGCTCATTCGAACAAAAAATGATTTCCAACTTAAATAACGGTTTTTACCAAAGGCATCATAGGTGACGAATCAGCAACCGACCAACGAAAGTTGTTCGTGGAAGAAGCACTTTGTCGCCTGTTTCTTCAAAATAGCATCATACCGACGATACTGAATAGGATGATCTACTTTCAATTTCCTCCAAGTTCAACTATTAGGCGTGTTTTATTTAGCAAGCGAAAAAATCTGCTTAAACACCCGCTAGAGAGATTATTTCAAATGTTATCAAAAAATCATTTAACGTATTTTAGTTACTTAAAATACGTGGTATATTCTCGACAAAAAGCGAGTTTAAAAAACGTTGAGATACAAAAAAAGTAATTACATTGCTTAATTTTACATAATGTCTATAACTGACCACTGACTATAACTGATCCATAAACAAATTAATTGAAAAAAAGTCTTCAGATGAATTATACGGACTTTAAGGAATCCGCTAGGGATTTTTGGAATAATTGTTGTTTTGTTTTTTAAATTAAAATTTTCGAAAGAAACAGTTTTTTTTAGAAATTAAAAATCTCCTAATAGACCAAAACTACGGACGCATATGAGCATTGTTTTTCAGCGCCTCTACTTATTTTACAAATTTACTTTGTAAAATAAAGATTTAAAATTATCGCTTAAGCGAAGTTCAAAGCTGATTTTTTCGCTAGATAAACATTATACAACACCATAATGTTGAACAAAGTAATACAAAGGTTTCGTGTCAATTCAAATAATGTTAAACAGACAAATGGAAAATGTGTTTTCAAACTTAAATTTTTTTTTACAATGTATTCTGTGAAATTTAAATATCGGCCAATAGTAGCGAGGTGTGTTCCCAAAGGTGCAACTTATAGTAGAGAGCTGTATGATCTATATTGTATGAGATTAGCAATTATGTAAGAAATATCGGTTATAGGATGATAGGAATATGTATATGATATAATAAAGTAAATTTATATATGGAGAGCGAGAGATGGAATCAAGTTAATAGTAGGTATATATATATATGTGTGTATATAGTTTTAGCATATATGTATAGAAAGATCAGTATAATATTTAAGAAAAATATATATTTTTTATGCAAACACAATAAAGACAGATACGAAATTTAACTTTAATTTAAAACTGTTCATTCTTGTTTTCGATTTGATTTAAATTGTACACTATTGTATTTTCAAAAAATTATATACTTTTCCTTTCCTTATTGTTCGTTAAGCGAGTTTTTAATTTCAAGAAAAAATTCTTTTTGAGACTCATTTCTTAGAGTAGGAGTAGTAGAAACATCATCAAAGGTTATAAGTAAAAGTAGACAGACATGACATTTCGAATGCCATGGCCTGTTTCAACCCTAGAGTTTTGTAAATATTAAAATGTAGGTGAGTATACAAAATTGAGACACTTTTTGAGATTTGTGTTACAAAAAAAAACAGCACAAATTATTAAAAATATTTTTGTAAATGTTTTCAAATTAATGTATCATAAATAATATGAAATTCGGTGTAATAAAAATACATATTTTGTATGTGTACGTTAGTATAGCATGGATTTAAAATTCCAGTTAACACTTTAAATGACATGATTTAAAACATGTATCACTTTCATATTTGTAACACTAGTTTACAGACATTTGCGGCAATGAGCACGAAATGGAAGGCTAATCTCGAAAAATGATTTGTAAGAAACGCCAAATGACAGATATTACAACCTTCAACTTAGTTTAGACTTCATTCGAAAAACGATTTATCAATTAAAAGACAAAAGCTTTAATACTACCTTCTGGATTTTTGAAACCGCTTTTTGGGTCCTTGTACCAATTGTATGGGTTTTATAATGGTTCGATATTTGCAGAGTAGTTAATTGGTCTGTCTTAAGATACATTATCAAAATTTGATCGAGATTCGAATTAATTTATGTCTTAAAAGCGGTTGTATTCAAAATTATGATTTGTATGCGGGGTATATTAAAAAATGTACTGATACATTCAGTTTTAATAAGAGAATAACATTTTAACAAGATGGGATGCAATTTTTTTTTACTATAATGGTGAGACCTACCTTCGGGGAAACTTTTGTCTGCGAGCCATATCTAAAACTGTATTTATGTTTTTTAATAACGTTCGCCCTGAGTCCAAAACAAAAAGGCTTTCGGCAAATATCATTAAGATCGGACAGAAATTAAAACCTGTAGTTTTATTCCAATCTTTAGTTGAACAGCAGGCGGACCGATTCTAGGACGCTCAACGTATACTGCCGCACAAGCGCCAAAATTCCAATATTGAAATAAGGGAACCGTCAATGAGTTTTCGAGTTTTGTGTTAAAGATAATAGACCAATTTCCAACTTGAAATAACTAAAAAACTTGAAGCAAAGTGGTAACATCTACCACTTCCAGCGTGTTTCGTATTCCAAAAAGCTAAATATCTCAAAACTATTAAAATGGAGATGCGACTTTCTTTCTTAGGAGGGCAGTATAGCTCTAACATTGTTGGTATATCATTAAGATCGAACAACAATTAAAACCTGTAGTGTGATTTTAATCTATAGATAAACAGCAGACGGACCAATAGTAGGACGCTCGACGTATAGCTCAAATATTGTTACTAACTTTTGTCATACAGAGTAAATTAAAGTGCAGGTCACAATTGTAAAACCTGTAAGTGCAGGTCACAATTAAGAACCAATTGCTATGAACCTGGTACATTCTTCAAGATTGGGCCACAGGACCGATTCTGGGAAGCTCGACGTATGGCTCTAATATTGTTACTAACTTTTGTCATACAGTGAAGCAGGCTAAGTAGAAATACTTTTTTGATTACATCGATAACTGGTCAAATAGAAATTTTATACCCTACACCACACTGTGGTACATTATGACTTAGTGCTGATTTTTGTAACACCTTAGTGGAATGTAGATCAATCTCATGTAAAGTATAACGATCGATTCAGAAACACTAACTGATTCCATTGAGTGATGTTACTCCGACCGTCTGTCTATCGTTGTAATCGAAGTGCAGGTTGAAATTAAGAATTAATTTCAATAAACCTGGTACATTCTTCGAGATTGGACCCATTGAAATTGACCCACATCGGTCCATGTTTTAATATCATACACAGAATTTTAGCCGATTTCAGGTCCTACAGCTCTAATAGCTACAAACTACATTCGATTCATACAGCGCGTTAAATCGGACTATATTGGGGTCTATTTATTCGAATAGATCCCACACAAAGGTGCCTCCCGGTTAGAGGTCTTACAGCTTTGAAGCGATCCCACGACAGCCGGTTATATGAACCGGATTTACCCGAAGGAGGAATTCTTCGGCCAAGGGCTGTCACCTCGGCACTATGTGCCGCTACAACAACAACAGCTTTGAAGCCAAAATGTATCTAGGCCATGCTCGAATTTTGTATGATACGTTATGAGCGGCCGATGATTAACTCTGATAACACTGGACCATATGTGCCTCCAGAAAAGGCCTTTTTCGATTTCAGAACATTCAGCTCCAAAAGCCAAAAGCCATTCCGATCAAAGCATAACGGGTGACCCCATTGTGAAATTGGCTCTAGAATCCACAAATTATACCCGTATTTTGCATGGTACGTTATGAGTGCCTAATAATTATCTCTCGTGGTCTGATCTGTTAGGTCTGTTTTCGTATAGTTCCGATTAGAAGATCCTTTCACGACCTCAAAATCTTCTATTTAGAAGCTCCAAAAGCCACTTATTACATCCTATTCCGATCAAATTTCACACATAGCATAATGGACGACCCATTGTGAAATCGGCTCTAGAAGCCACAAATTATACCCGACCATGCTCGAATTTTACATGGTACGTTATGAGTGCTTAAAAATTATTTCTCGTGCATCTCTGGTGAAATCAGGTCCGATTTGAGGTCTTGCCGGCCACATTGTAAATATATTAGCCATGTTTCTTTCAGGTTAATAAACAAGCATTTGTATGGAAGTGAAATCAGGTCCGATTTGAGGTCTTGCCGGCCACATTGTAAATATATTAGCCATGTTTCTTTCAGGTTAATAAACAAGCATTTGTATGGAAGTTACTCAGTAAACAAGCGAGTTGCCTGTTACTCGGTTACGAAACGAGTTAGAGTTACCCGATTTTTTTTTTAGCAAAAAAAAAATTATGACACACCCGGCTTCTTTAACAAAATCAAAAACACTTGTTATTGCAAAAGAAAGAAAATGAATGTAAGAGTGACTAAACGAAAATTGTGGTCCAGGGACGAGAAACGACGAATTTGAATGTCCCCGGCGAAAAAGAAATGCCTACCAACGAAATTAAATTTGTCAATAAAATGTTAACAAAACAAGAAACTATACGAAACTTGGCCGGTATGTTGTTTATATAGCCCTACGAAATGTACCTCCCGCTCCAGAAGTAGCCTATTAGGTCCGACCTTATTTAAGCACCAGGCAGAGGAGCTTAACTGTCTGAAAAGCAGGCTGGTGTAAGTATATTGTAGACGGCCACTTTTGACTAAAGCCATGTATTACTTGTTTCATATGGATTTTATGTTTAAAAGTGTAAATTTCAATTGATTTCCAGCAATTACATTTCCGTCGTTGACCAAAAGAAAATGTCTGCAGTAAACAAAATTTAAAAAAAAACTAACCAATCAGCCCAGTCGAAAACGATATAAACCAATAAAAGAAATACCGATTTGTTCAAAGGAGAAGAATTAAAACTAACACTATTTTTAAAAAAAGTGTTCAAAATTTTGAAAATGCGTTTTTCTAGAAGAGCCAACTAAATACATACAAAGGCTTAGAATGCACATACTTTTCATCTGTATACTAGTGTAACTATTGCTTTCATTTTCATAGCGAGATGATCTCAGAAGAAGAGTCGAAAATAATTTAGAATTTTTATAAATAATCATATTAATGCAAATAGTGGCACAAATTTCAGGTCGACCAACTGAGTTTTCTGTATTAAAGCTCAATTCGGAAGGTAATTGTTACATTACACATAAATAATATTTTCATTAAAAATAGAAAGGGCGTAATGTGTTGATTTGTTGACAATATTCTTCTGGTTTTCCCTTCTTACTTTAAGTTCAAAAGTTTAAATAAGTAGAATAAAAAGTAAATACAACCAATATAAAATAGTAATAAATGACAATACAGTGCGTATAGACAGATGACTTACTAAACTTTTTGTGCTTTATCCTTGTTTGAATTATCATTTTTCGTCTTTGTCCCCATAGTAACACTAGTGACATCTTTCACAATCATTTCGGCCACTTGCCAAGCAATTTCTTCTTGGACATTATCTTCGGGTAGATTGACCAGTTTACGCATAGCATTCTTTAGTTTATTGCCCTTGAAGGACAATGACCAGTTACTGGAGGATTTCAACGATGTCGAAGTGTGCAGAGCATCTGAGGGCGAGACAAAATCTCGTTCGTAACGTCCCAGTGAGTTGACACGACCGAATTTTAAATTGTTACTATTCGAACGATGCCACAACAAATCTGGATTGGTCAATTGCGAGGAATCAATATTTAACTGAAATTGTTTTAGATGTGCCGGCGTAGAGGTGTTAGGCGTTGTCGTCGTGCCATGGTAATGGCTATCCATTGAGGCCAATAGGGTATTGTGTTGTGATATCGTCAGTTTCTTGTCCAGCGTACAGTCTGACAGAGTTTTGCGATGTCTATTTGAGGTTTTATCACTTACACATCTTCTTAGAGCTAGTTTCGCAGGGAATTTTGTAAGGCCTTCTTTTGTGGTGTCGAAATCTTCTTGAATTTTCGATTTCAATTCATTCATGTAATTGGAAAATAATGAGGATTTCAAAAATGATTTCAAATATTTACGTTCTAGATATTTTGCCGCTACTTTTAGGGGCAGATCGAAGCAATGGTAGACCATGCCGTCGGTGCATATGGAGGCCTCCACATGAGCTCTCAGCTTGTTGGAAGACCATAATTTTGTCTCATTTTGAAGCGAAAAAAACTTGTCGTATATGATCATGGCGTCAGACTGTGCTTCTTTCTCGTCCTTTTCACTGCTTTCGTTGGCCACATAACTTTTGCGATAGTTTATAGCTGTTGACCAGAAATCCAAACAGTCCCTTTCCTGGTGCTGCTCCAGATATTCCATAAAATAGAAGAGTGTTACCTCACTGTGCAGTATATCGTTCATATTCAAATGGTGGCCTTCTATTAGGTCTACACAGTATTTCACATAATATGTGCTCTGCAGAAAATCATTGAGATATCCCTTTTCCAATTTATAGAGAATGTGCTGTTGGGCCTCTAGGAAACAATCTGCTGTTATGGACGTAGCGCCCTCCTCAGGACCCTCCTCTACATCTTTTTTGCATATAATCAGAGAAATTTTCGACAAGATATCCACGGGCAGTTCTATGCGCTGCTTAGCATCTTGTATTAAATACTTTTTATATATGGCCAAAGCATCCTTTACACTGGCCATCGATATGACGGCATTCTCGGTGATTTCCGAGAAATTACTTATCAAACTGCACAAGGATAATTCCGAGGATGCCTTGAGTTTGTGCCTTTCACTCGTTTTGAAAATGTGCTTATTAGTTTCTGCGTATATTTGTGACTTTTCATCGTCGGTTAAGGGCTTGCGCATTGTTAGATCACATAGCGTTTTTAATTCAGGTACATGGCTATTGTCATCTTCTTCGTTGTCGGCTTCAATATTAGTAGCGACTCCAACGCCGGCAACGGCACCACCGCCTCCGTTGCCATTGATATGTCGTTCTGTTCCACTAGCTTGCATTTCAATTTGTTGCAGGTGTTGCTGTTGTTGTTTACTTTGTTGTATTTGATCGTCGGTGTCATTAAAAGTCGCCGTTGTGGTGGCTTCATAATCGCCTTCTTCTGGTATTTGTTGTGCTGTAAGTCTACTCTTGAGCTCTTTTCGCAATTGTGCTAGAGCAGCATTTTTAAAATTTTCTGTATCCAAATAAAATTTGATCAACGGCAAAGCGTTTTTCTTTTCCAAGTACTGCACAAAATAACTGAGGCAATTTGGTTCATTAACAACAGACGTTAATGTCATTGAAAGGCGTGAATGATATTTAAAATGATCTGCAAGAGGTTTAGAAAGTAAAATGAAATTAAAATTAGTAGTGGTTTAAAAGTTTTGAGACTCGTTTTTTTATCAAGTTTTTCTTCGACTTTCATATACCCTACCCCAAAAGTGCACTAGGAGAGTAGTAATATGGGTTCTAATCTTCACCAAAACCGGGACATTTGTGTGGGAGATACCAGAAGGGGCGAGGATACTAGTTTCGTATTTTTGTCAACATGTTTATGTTATGACCCTTTTTTTATATACTGATTTTAAGCCCTATCGAACTGATAGTATTAAAGATATAACAAGAACACTAAAAGCGTAAAGAATAGTGTATTTGCATTGGAGGAACCAGAATGGGGCGTGTCAACCACTTTTTTCATATGCGTGTTATTAAAATATTACGGTATTTTATAATTTCTTCCAGAAGTATCGATTCTTAATGAAATTGTTTAAATTATATTCAAGGTAATACAAGAATTCCACAATGGGCTGAATGATACATTTGTATTGGTAGTATCAGAAGGTGTAGGCGATATGGCCCACTTCAAAAAAAACAAATATTATGACAGTCAAAGATTAAAGTTGATTGGTTGCGCACCAGCCGCGCAGATGGATATGGCTCAAATGACTTTAAGTCATGAAACGAATTTGGTCAACAAACTTGTAGGGTCTAAAATGTTTTTTTCGATGCTTTACTTTTTTTGCCCGTACCAAATGGGCAAAAAAAGTAAAAAAATCAAAAAAGTAAAAAAATCAATTTTCACTTTTTTTGATGTGGACAACATCTGGGCATCGAATGAGACTGTTCCCATGCCCCAAAAGTGTTCCCTCCCAGAGATATGCGCGTTTTCTGAAAGTGATGGTACACCAAAGATACACGTATTTAAATTTTTAAAAAGGCTCTCCTGAACAAAACTGGTTTTTACCCTTAGCTCCCTTTCTATTTTGCGCGTCACATTTAGAGAAGTTTTAACTGTCTCGACGGATAAATAGCGAATTGTAATTCTAAGACTATATAGCCATGCAAGCCTGTTCGTCTAGAGCTAGAGTCTTCTAACTTATCAGATATATGTCCTATAGTTGACGGGCGGTTGGTATTGAAAGTGGACCAAATCGGGCTTAATGGGAAATAGTTCGCCTATGAGGGATTACAAAACTAATAACCAGTTTTGTTCGGATACGGTTTTTGGTCTACATAATTTCAATATATTTTATTTCACTGTGGAAAAGCTCTTGTGGCAATCAATAAATTCGTGAAGTGTTAAAATCTGAAGCCTGATTTACCCATTCGATTCACCAGCACGCACCAACAAGGGAAAGCTAGACGTCACAGAAGCTGTTCTCACAACTCCACGAAACTCCATAACAAAAGCCGCCAAAGAAAAAATTGGTTACTGAAAGCGGAAAAAATGAATAAATGTTGCGACGAGAAGTGTAGGGCCGCAACCTAGGCTTGTGGCAGAGACAAGTGAAAAGACGCCAATGTAAGGAGATCGAAAAATACATACGAAGCCAGAAAATACTTTCGAAGGCGAAAGAAACGACTGCTGTCATAGCTTCGTGTAAATGCCCAAAACAAAAAGGTAGACAAGGCTGTCTGCGACAACTACCGCCGAATAAGTCTCATATCCATCGCTTATAAAACACTACCCACTATTCTTTTTGAAAGATTAAAGGCCAAACTTTCAGACCCGACCCAGACGTATCAGTGTGACTTAAGGCCGAATAAGTCGAAAAGACCTAAGAGCAGTTAGTCGACACATACCACCTCTTTATCGACTATAAGGTTGAATTCTACACTCAGATAAGAGATAAACTATGTCTGTGTATGGGAAACCATCAAAGCTTGTAGAATAACACTGAGTGATATCAAATCCTCAGTTACAATTGCAAATGACCTCTCCAAACCATTAGCTACGACAAGAGTTTTCAGACAGGGTGGCAGATTATCGTGTAACTTTTTCAACACCCTAATGGAGAAAATCCAAGAAAACGCAAAAGTTAATAAAACGGGCATAATTAACAACAAGGGCCACATCCTTTTCGCATATGCATACTACATTGAAGGCAGAACAAAGCGAGATGTAACTGATGCGTTTTCTAATATTTAATAAGGGTCTAAAATAAGTTTGGTAAATGAAGACAAGTCCAAAATTCAATTGTTTCGGTCCAATCTTTTCAATGGCAACTATGATTTTATGTTCGACACTTCAATTGTCTCTGGATGCTTTGCGTAACATTTATTCTCAATGGCTACTGCAGTAAATTATCCAAAGGATTCAATTCACAGCTCCGGAGAAATTACTAACAATCTTCAGCTCTTTGGCCGAAGCGAAAACGCGTCGGATGATGTTCCAAATGAAAAAGTTTAACCTTACCAATAAAAAAATTATCAGTAATTTTTTACAGCCGATTCAAGTTTAAAATGTATAATCGTCCACCCTATACTTATATAATGGATAGTATTTTATACTTTTTTAACCCGCAGGGATCCCGTCAAATTTTAAAATTGATCCCGCTGTCTCGGGATACAAAAAAGTCAAGAAAAAAACTTCATTAAGCAATAACATAAAGAATCGAAAATTTAAAAAGGATACAATTGTCCACACTTCTGTGCTTCCCAAGTTTTAACTTAATTTAATGTAAGTAGGTAGAGTAAATCAAGTTCTGGAGAAAGACATATGGTTATGCTTCTCTAAATTAAGTTCCATTAATTCGCTGTCACACCAAGTACCTAATCCAAATCCTGCTGTAGCAAACGACAACTATTAGGATTAGCTATAAGATGAGGTGAACTTTGCATTCTCGGCATACGTAACTGTTTCGCAGCAAAGGAATGAAATAAGATCATTTATAAATAGCAAGATCGACAAATGCTAAGATGACTGCTAAACTAAATAAAGGGTGATCCAACTAGAGGTATTTTTCAGAACAAAAAAAATATAAAAATTCAAATCAAGTGTGGAATCATTATTGGTAATTTGAAAGGACATTTTATGGCATTTATATTTTGAAAATAATTACCTTCAAATGTTGGCAACTAATACAATGAAAATTAGCGTTCGGTGAGAAACGGGAAGATCCGCTGTTTTCGAGAAATGTTGTTCTGTGAAGAGGCCCATTTCGGGCCCAACGGCAAAGTCAATAAATAAAATTTCCGCATTTAGACTGAAGAGCAACAAGAAGAGGTTAAAGAGGTGCTATTATACCCAGAGAACACCACGTTTTGGTGATGTTTATAAGCTGGTGGAATCATCGGTTCATATTTTTTCAAAAATGATGATGGACGGAACGTAACCGTGAATGGTGGTCGCATCGATCTTTATGCTACCTTTAATTGAAGCCCGTAATCTGAACGACACTTGGTTTCAGCAGGACGGTGCCACTTGCCACACAGATGCTCAAACAATGGATCTATTGAGAGGTCATTTCGAAAGGAGCTAATTTCACGTTTTGGACAGGTGAGTTGGCCGCCTAGATCGAGTGATATCACACCTTTAGACATTATTCTTTGGGGTTTCGTAAAGTCCAAAGTATATGCTGACAAACCAGCTACGATTCAGGTTTTGGAAGCCAACATTACTCGTGTCATTAAAGCCATACCGGTCGAAATGCTCAAACGAGTCATCCAAAATTGGACCCTTATAATGGAAACCCTGAGGCGTAGTTGCGGAAACCTTTAGAATTGAGTCAGAATTCTGTACGACAATCGGCAAAATGTTCCGATTTCGGATCAGAATTCTTAGCGAGTTCGTAACGAAAAACATATGAGAAGGTTGACACGAATTCTAAACTACTTCTCTGAGAAAATTGTTTTTTGTTTTTGCCGACATTTCGAACCGATTTCTGACCGAATTCTGAACTGTAGTCTAGGGAAATTCGAAAGGAAATTTCGATTTCTCGGATCGAATTCTGAACTTATTCTGAATGACTTCGGTTAGAATTCTGGCATTAAGTCTTATTAAATTCTGATCTTTTTACCGACATTTTAAACCGAATTCTGAGCTTATGTTATGGTAAATTCTGAATGCAAACAATCAAAAAGAAGAAAATAATTTTGTTCTTCAAAAAAAAAGTTGTAAAACATTTTCAAAAAGTGTTCGAAAAGACTTTTAGTTACAAGCAGGAGTGTCTGCAGTTTCGGAGAGCGCCACTTAACTATAATAATACCGCAAGCAATAATTGTGCTGTAAATATGTTTATTGGTTATACGCTTAAGGGCAACCAGTTTTGCAGGCAGTAGAGTTTTCCTCCGAACACAATAAAAATCCCTCGCTAACCAAACATCCAGCTAACCAAACATTCAGAATTCGGTCAGAATTCTGTACGGCAATCGGAAAAAATTTCCGATTTCGGATTAGAACTCTTACGAGTTAATTACGACAAACATATTGGAGGGTTGACATGAATTCTGAACTACTTCTCTGAGGGATTTCTGATGTTTTTGCCGACATTTCGAACCGATTTCTGAACGAATTCTGGGCTAATGTTTTGGTAAATTTTGAATGTAAACAAACAAAAAACTAGAATTTGAAATATAAAAATACCTCAGACAAACAGTTTAAAATTTGTTCCGACATGTCTGAACACAATACCAATAACTGTAAAATATAAAGCAAATAACAAAAATGTTAAACGAACAGACAACCTTAGATAAATCGTTTAGAATTCGTTGCGAGTTCATTAAGAGAAGTCTGATCAAACAATTAATACAAATCCCACAGACAAGTCTAACAGAATTCAGACCGAATTCGTTCAGATATTTCGGAACATAATAAATAAAAAATCCTCAGACAAATCGAACAGAATTCGTAACTATTTCGGTAAGAATTCTCGATAGAGTTCAGAATTGTCTGATAACAGACATTGTCGGCAACTTTGGTTTACTGGGTATATATTTTTTTTTCTGAAAAAATACCTTTAGATGGATCACCCATTTCAATTAGCTAGTTTCGAAATGACTTTGTAAAAACCAAGCGTACATGTGAGTATTTGTTTTAGAATTACATCAGGGCCGCAGTTACTACTCAATTTAAAATAAAAAGGTGTGCACAAAAAACGGTATATTATGCTTACTTCCAATTGAATTTTTAAAGGCTTCGCTTTCAAGGAATTTCTATAAAATGAAGTTATATACCTGTGTATAAGCCTGAACCAAAAGCTTCAGCTTAAGAAGAACTGAGTATGTTTACCACTTCAGGTCGATGTCAGAAGGTACATAAGATCCAAATGAGGATTTGTATTTTCATTTAATTTTACTGTTATCACCTTAAAAATCCTTTATCCGATAAGCAAACACGCCTAATATAACATTCAGTCGAACAGATTCCGTAAACAAATACGTTTCAAATACGACAAAATCCATTTAAGCAAACTACCTGGTCACCCCTTCACACTTATAATTTATGCATTAATTGCTTACTTCATTTCATTTTACCATCTAAATTCACTGTTGTCGAAAATAATGAAATAATCATTTGTTACTATATTCGTGAGAGTGCAATTACCTTCGTCGAGTCCCACCGTTGTTGAATTCATTATACCATTATAACAATGATTACTAAGTGCACCTAAACTTAAAGCGCCGCAACTAACAGCATCATCTTCGCCGCTGCTGCCTGAACCAACACCGACGCCTGCTGCACTCGACAAACTCATACTGGCCAGTTCTTCAAGAAAAACTTCATCGCAAAAACTCGACGTGGATCGCAATGAATGTCGTTTATCTGTCGTCGCACCAGCACCGCCATCATCGATACCACTTTCCACCTGATCTGTAACATCACCCGCGGCGGCGATGTTGTTGTAATTATGGTCATTTTCTTCATTAGTGGAATTCAGGCGACCTAAAAAGCAGTAGTACCGAAAAAAAAAACGATTAATAAATGTATTTGAACAACCAATAAAGAATTTCAAATATTACAAGAACAACACAACACGGCTGTCGAAAAAACAGACAACCTGACACCAATTGTTGTTGTATTTTTCCCATAATAGAAAAAGGCTGACCACATAAACATTTGTGCTGCCAACGTCGCCGTCGAAAGTTTTGTTGACTGCGACGTTGATTTCTTATTATTAATTTGAGCTTCCATGTTGATTTTAGCCCTTTTACGTATTTTACTTACACTTTTGCCTTTTGAAATATTTCAACATTTTTCACATCCGATTCGTTGTGTAAGCAGTTTGCAAAAATGCTGTAGTCCTCACATTTATTTCGTTTCAATTTGTAAATTTTGCAGAAATTCTTGTGCGTATAATTTTCCAGCCAACTAGTTCTCTTCTTCTTGTTGTAATAAACAATTCACAATAAATCGTGTCTTCTTCTGCTAATCAAAAACAATTCACAATCGAGACGATATTGCCAGACTGGTTATATTTTTGATATGAAAACATTTGTAACGGCAATAGGTTTGAATTAGAGAGCATTGCCAAAATAAAAGCGTAAACTTTGTCAAATTCCATGTAAAAATTAATTTGGGGAAACTGTATTTGTTTAAAAAATGCGAAGCCGACCAGATATTATCGGCGGCGGCTAAACCATTTATCTATATGCGGCGGATGCGCCGGATGAAATCGGCGCAGTTTGTATATTTTTTTGAATTCGTAAGGCGTCTGCTGAATAGAACTAGGATTTATATCTAATTATACTTCGGGCTTAAAGAACCCACACGTAACTATAAGGAAGCAAATGCATAAAGTCACAAGTCACGGAAGTCAGATGGTATGGTATGAGTCATTCGGAAATTTTTCAGATTTTGGCGCAATGTAAAGATCTGGGCAGTTGTAGATTTGCTAGGCCGAATGCCACAACATGCTTTCATTTAACCAAATTGTGCAGACAAGTGTTGTCTAAATCATCTCTTTCAAACCGGTATACCCTCGGTCTTGTCTTTTCCTAGGCTGGGTAATTGGTACTGAATCGTTTTCTCCAACATTATCTTCAGGTGTACATAGGTTAGAAAAGTGTTCTCTTCACATTCTGTTGTGATACGGCACACATATTGCCGGGGTGACAGCCCTTGGCCGAAGAATTATGCTTCGGGTCAATCCGGCGCATAGAACCGGCTGCCGTGGGATTGTATCTCATACTAATTACATTTTTCGTATACGTAACCAGATTTCCATTTCTATCTTTGCAGGAGTACTCGTACTTACTATTGATTGGGCTCATAGTCAAGTGTGCGAGTATAACTTTTTGATAGAATTTTCGACTTTCTATACATTTATACTTTCTGTACAGCTCAATATCCCCATACTCCACAATTCTCTGTTTTCTTTTGTCGGAATAGGTGCTTCTCCTCTCTTCTAACTGTCCGATATCTCTTCCATGCAGCTTTTATTGCTACACCCTGCAGCGTTACGCTATGGGCAGCATTCGTTGCGTCTGTAGCTGTTGTATACTCTTTATCTTAACATGGGTTCCTTGTTCGCAACCTACTTTTTCTTTGCACTAATGTCATTGCGCGGAGGAGTGCTTTATCGTACTAATAGTTGGGATAGATAGGTGGAAAACTCAGGGGCTGTCTGTTGTGTACCCAGATTTGCGAAGTCTAGCTTTCTCTGTGCATCGAAATGTACGGCTTTCGCTACACTCAGTCTGGTGCGTACCATCTGTAATACTAGCTTATGATACGAATCTATGTTGGCACAACGAATCACTCGATCATCTTATACCCTGGAAGCGTGTCTTCCGTCTACCACAGTATGATCAATTTGATTTTTCGTTTTAAGGTCTGGGGACAATCATGTCGCCTTGTGGATGTGGAAATAAATCAACCAAATTCCGTTTTCTGAGGATGCCTGCCTACCATGGCATTAAAATTCTTAAGAACAATTTTGAAGTCACGGCTGGGAGAGCGGTATGTATGTCGGCTCTAGGTGCCCATTAAATCAATCTTTGGCATCATTGCTTTTTTCTTCCAACTGCTCGAAAAATATTTTGCCTTAATGCGGATTGCAGTCAGTCGTTCTTCTAATAAGGGCGAACCTGAAGACAAAGTGTGGTAGCATCTTGTTGACTAAGAAACCTCACCCGAATTAGTGCTTGTTGTTATGGCATCTGTAATAAACACCGCAGTTGTTTGTGTCCATTGTACATAATTTCTATATTACGATGATGTCAGCCGTTTCGAGGACATTTACCAGTTTTATAGTCACCTTCCCAATCAAGGCCTCTGACATTCCAAGAGCATATACGCACATCATGATCCTTATGACGTCCTCCACAATTAGAGGGGTCCGGTTTTTATATTAAACAGGGCGATTCATTCACGACTGGACAAATTTCACCCGAGTATTCCTTGGCTCATTTCATACAAATATGTCCATCGACGACCATGCCTGAAAATGCAAGGGGGCGAAATGGAAGCGGTTTAAAAATTTTCGGATTGGTAGTCGGTGGGTACTAGAGTAAAATTGCTAAAATTGTGAATGAATCACCCTGTATATTTATATATTCTGAATCGTCGTAAAACTCTATGATGATCTTGCCATATTTGTCTGTGAAAATCTAACTACAGGTCACACTATTGAAGCTTGGTTACCAAAATTGTGCAGAAACATGTGGTGATGAACTTAAACTGTTGGTATTGAAAATGAGCCAGATCGGTTAAGAGGTAAAAATGTTCCACTCACAAGGACTTTGTCGACCTCTAAAAAATAAAAGCACAATATAGCACAAACAATTAAATGTATGAGGATAATATTTGAAACAAATGATGTTGGCATGGATCAAAACACATCCTGGAGGAAAAGTGGACGGTGGCACGCCCCCTTTAAAAAAAATCGGCTTTATGGCCAAAGTAATGGACCGATTTTTAACAGAATGAAATAAATGACTAGGAAGTTATCACAATGTATATTATGGTAAAATTGGACTAAAGGGCGTGGCACAGCCCATACTACCCTGAACTTAAAATGAAAATATCTCATGAACTGTTAGAGATGTGACGATGATATTAGGAGCATATGATGAGATGTTAGAGATATGACGATGATATTAGGAGCATATGATGATGGCATGGATAAAAACATATCCTGAAGGAAAAGTATGCTGTGTCACGCCCCATTTAAAAAATCGCATTGATGGCTATCAAATACAAAATAAAAAAATTAAAAAGAATAAAATCAATTAGCATATAAGTATTATTATAACCATATTGTGTTAAAATTCGACTCAAGAGCGTGGCCGGCCCATACAATTCTGAACTATAAAGGCTATATATTGTGAACTAATACCGATATGACGATCTATATCGTCTATATATCTATATCGTCGATATGATGTTAGTATGGAAAGAAACATATCCTAACAGAAAAGAGACCGGTGGCACGCCTCCTTGACAAAATTTTCATATGGACATTAATCCATGATGGACGATATACAAGCTTTGCTACGGCCGAACTTAATTTATCCACTTGTTAATTCTTCTCTTCGTTTTTAGTTGCTTGCAGGTCCGACGCACCGAACCATTATTCAAATCGTTATATTGGAGATCGCGAGGTACATGTTGGCTCACTACCCCAAGGGGTGTTGGAAGCTGCTCCCTAGTGATACATGAGCTACTTTCGGAAGAATGTATCCATATGGGATGAAGTATGATCATGATAAGGCAAGAATTTTGCCAGGTAACAACTAACCAGACCTTTGGATTTTGTTAAAAATGTAATAAAGTAAATTTCGAGTGCTCTTTAAATATTATTTTTTGGCGGAAAAAACCGTCAATCGAACCGAGGGAAAGCTTGATAAATACTATGGGGACTCTGCACCATCGATTTTAAGGTAAAAAAGTGGTTTACTTTTTTTAATGAAGCTGGACGTTATGGACGGCCAATTGTGGTCAATAAACCCAAAAATGGTGAAAAAATCCGACCGAAGAGTAAAAGTGCGTGAGATTGCGCATGTGCATTTCATATGGCAGTGTGGTTTCGATTATACATGATCAGTTGAGTTTAAGAAAGCTGTCTGCAAGATGCGTGCCGCGATTACCATTTCATAAAGATAACGCACGGACGTACACGTGTGCAGTCTCAATGGCAAAATTGCATAAATTGGGTACCTCATCAGCTATATTCGCCGGACGAAAAAAATGGCTCTGTGGAGAGATTCAGCTCCAACGATGAAATAAATGATTTAACAAATGCATGACCTCGTAAAATCATATTTTTTGGAAAGGATACAAAAATTGGAGAAACGTTGGACTATGTGTATAAAGCTTAATGGCAAATATCGTGAAAAATATTTTTTTTTTGCAAAAAAAAAACTGTTTTATTTAAAAAGTCATGGAATTATTGATCTACCCTCGTCTCATACGATCTAGGCTGTCAACTCATTGGTCCAAAACGTAAAATTAGCTGCTCTTCGAAATGATCCATTGTTGCAGCTGTATGGCAAGTGACAGCGTCCTGTTAAAGCCAAATATCGTCAAGATTAAGTCGAATATCACGCACCATTTATGGTAACGTTCCGGTCATTATCATTTTTGAAAAAATATTGACCGATGAATTCACCAGCCCATAAACCGCAGCAAACCATGGTTTTCTCTGGGTATAATAGCACCTCTTGAACCACTTCTGGTTGCTCTTTAGCCCAAATGCGGCATTTTTTTTTTTTGTTGTAGCGGCAATTGTGTGACATCCGTTGGCCGAAGAATTTTTCTTCGGGTCAATCCGGCCCATAGAACAACCAGCTGTCGTGGGTTTGATTGTGCAATTTTGTTTATTAACGTTGCCGTTGAGCCAGAAATGAACCTACAGCGGATCTTCTTCGAGCATTGAAGAGCCCAAACACTGAAATTTGGAGACGTTGTTGCGGTGTTAGTCTTTTCATGATGATATGGCAAACAATACTGAAAAGAAAAAAACCGCGCGTAATCTATGAAAAAAAAATCCGTATTTAAAAAATATCTCTAGATTGATCACCAGTTATATATTTGAATTTGTAATGATTTTTTTAAGTAAGTTATCACATGCCTGTGGACCGCCGTAGTGTAAGAGACTATGACTGTAAACCCATAATTAAACCCGCGTTAGAACATCCAAACATTTTTAAGCGGCGGGTTTGTATCTCGTAAATGCTGTCAACTTTACGAGTAAGAGATTAATTTTTAGACTTATGAATAGCCGTCCTGGAGCCGGCATTTAACAATTGGTCCCGGTCAGTGTGTACAAGAATTACGAGTATGTCGAGGGCAGCTGGTTTCAGAGAAGTTCCCCGCTTGTGACTTAATGGAATGTGAATGAAATATGTACGAGGGCTGCTATATATATTTCTGGCCTAAGTGTTGCCTGGCGCCATCTGAGATTTCCATTGGAAAGTTTGACATTTTTTAGCATAAACGTACTCAGAACGTTTTGACGAACGACCATCATTTGTGTTGTTTACAGTGACTTGAAGAAATCAATTTGGCAAAAACAATGGAATAAACTCGTGAACATTTTCGTGCGATCATTTTTCACAACTTTCGACAAGAGTGCATCGATGAAATTAAATACTTGTATGGCGATGAAGCACTATCCTATAGCACTGTGTAAAACAGGTTTAATGAATTCAATCATGGCCGACGCTCGCTCAAATACGAAGGTCGTCCAAAAACGGCCGTTGTGCCAGAGAACATTGATGCCGTGCGTGAACTGATAATGCCAGATCGTCATGTGACATACCATGAGATAGAGGCATCCTTGGGCATTTCTTCCACCAGCAAACATTCGATATTTCATGAACACCTGACCGTAAAAAAGGTTTGTTCTCGTTGGATCCCACACAATTTTACAATCGCTCAAAAAAAGGGTCGTGTCGATTGGTGCAAAGGAATTTTGAAAATATACGATCGCGGTGCTTCAAAAGAAGTTTATAAGATCGTCACTGGTGACGAATCGTGGATCTATGCGTATGAGCCCGAAACAAAACAGCAATCGGCCGTGTGGGTCTTCGAAGACGAGCCAAATCCAACGAAGATTGTTCGTGGAAGAAGCACTTCAAAGGAAATGGTCGCCTGTTTCTTCGGCATAACTGGTCATGTGGCGACTGTTCCGCTTGAGCAACGTCGGACGGTCGATTCTAAGTGGTACAACACAATTTGTTTGCCTGAAGTCTTCGAAGAAATTCGAAAAACGAACTAGAGAAGACGAATCATTGTGCACCATGACAATGCGAGCTCTCACACATCGGCTCAAACCAGCGCCTTTTTGAACGGCCAAAACGTCGAATTGATCGGTCATCCGCCGTACAGCCCTGACGTGGCACCCAATGACTTCTTTTTATTCCCGCACATCAAGAGAAAAATGCGTTGTCAACGATTTTCGTCGACAGAAGATGCTGTTGAAGCGTTCAAAAACCATGTTTTGGAGGTGTCTCAATCGGAGTGGATAAAGTGCTTCGACAATTGGTCTGAGCTCATGCAAAAGTGTATAAATCATGCTGGAGAATACTTTGAACAAACAATAAACCCATTTTTGATGATAAAAATTCGCATTTTCATTATTAGGCCAGAAATATACATAGCAGCCCTCGTGTGTAAGATTCGTTATAAAAATTTTTCAATTGAGTTCCCATAACCGACATTTGCTATTGCTCCCCTCTTTCAGACCGCTAGCTTCATGAGTCAAAACCACAATCTCAGTCAAATCTGTAACAACAAAATTCATATTTTAATTGGTAGTTAAATTTGATTCTTTAATTTTTCATACCAGACATTGTTTGTTTTTACCATGAGGTCCGTTTGGGTTCTTAGGTACTTGCGACCGTCTCCAATCAATAGTTTTTTTTGATAAGCATCGACATCTAAGACTGCATAGCACAAGACCGCAAAAGTTAAGTCATTTGTTAACAAAAAGTGTCAATATGATTCGCGGCCGAAAAACGCCGCAAATGATGATCCTATATAGTTGGGTTTAGAATTTAATTTAAAATAATCAGAAGACAACTAAAATATTTCATTTAACAAATTTTAAAATATGGTGGAAACGCTTCCATTTAAAAACATATCTTCCAAAATCGTTTATAAAACCACATTTTGAATTCGAATATCTACAGATCCCAAGATTCGAACATTAGTAATATAAAAATGGATTGAAGCAGAAGGTCGGATTGCGCCTAAAATTCTCAGCATTCCTTTACAAACAGCATCATTGAGGTAATGTGCCCGGGTAAACTTTGGCAGCTGGTGCAATATTTGCAAATAAAATACGAAACGTCAGTCCTTTTTAGAGGGTTTAGAACATAAAATTATGTATTTATTGATAATAATTATAATAATAATAATATTATGTAATTATATATAATATAGTTTATGTATGCTGTTGATTTTTTTGTTGTATATATATGTTTGTATATATATTATTATGTTTAATTTCTGTATATGTTTAAGTATTTAGTACTAAACAATATTTATAAATATGCTATAATTATTTTATTTCTCAATTTTAATGATTTTAATTAGTATTTTCGGTTTTTCTATAAATTTTTATTCAAAGACATTAAATGTGTTTTTTTTGCGTAATTAATATATTTATATTTATAATAATATATATTCATAATTTAATTTTAAATATATGTATGTATGTTATATGTATATGAAGAGATGCTTATAGTGTAATTTTCTTTTCGTAGCAAAAAAATTGCTGCACTTTTTTTTGCTTATGGGTTGTAATGAAATATTTTTAGTTTTCTTTCAATATTTTTTATTAATTTTTTTTTTGGTAATTTTTTCACTTCGTATTTTTTTTGTTTTCTATAAAAAAAAGGAAAAACGTATAGATTTTTTTAATTACATGCAATTAATGTCTGTATTTTTTCTTTGTGTTTAATGTATGACAAACGAAATTTTACTATTTTTGTATATATACATTTTAATATAAATTATTTTTTGTTTTTTGTATAAATTAAATATTCTTTTCCGTTTTTATTGGTTATTTTTGTAAAGAAAACAAAACAATTTCATAGAAATTAACTTTTTTTAATGTATGTTTTTTATATTTTAATTTAGTTAAAGAATTTTACTAGATAAATTTTTAGTTTAAATTTTATTTAAAAATCAAAAAACAAAAATTATATTTTTGTTTTTCATTTTCATCTTTGCTTTACAACAAAAATTTATTTTGTAAAAATTCTTTTAGCAGTTTGATTTTATTTTTTTTGAAAATTTTTGTTTAGCAGCTTTTGAAAAAAATTGCCATATATTTTGGTTTTTTTTTGGTAGAATATTTCCAAATTGTTTTCTATACACAAAATAATAATGCCGTAAATATGTTTATGGAAATGGAGGAAGTAAAATAAATAAATACAAAAAGTCCAAAATTACCTAAGGGGATTTTTCTATAAGATCCTCCTTGAATTTGAAAGAGATTTCAAATTTTAAGGATATATTTCTAAACCAAAATGGCCTTCAATTTTAAAAACAGTTCGTAATTTTGTGTAGAATAATTCCAAATTGTTTTCAATACACAAAATAATAATGTTTATGGAAATAGAGGAAGTAAAATAAATAAAACAAAACGTCCAAAATTACCTAAGGGGATTTTTCTATTAGATCATCCTTGAATCTGAAAGAGATTTCAGATTTTAAGAATATTTCTAAACCAAAGTGGTCTTCAATTTAAAAAGCAGCAAATGTGTTGGTGTTGGTCTGGAACAACATCAATATTTCATTCAAAAAATTATAATCTTTAGTAAAATTTATTTAAAACAATAAAGAAAATAATTTAACAAAAACCTTCTAATTTAAAATCGTAATTTTTGTAATTTTGTATCTCTAGGATCCCAGGGATATTCATGATGATTTTTGTAATTCGTAGATAATTCTAAAGAGGTTTAATTTTCAATTTTGTTGGTAGATTTTATGGAATCGAACTTTAAATCGAGGTTGCCAATTATAATCATTGAAAACCGATTTTTTTTAAATTGATTTTGACTGTGACGACGAATGAATGCGTGAGATTTACAAAAGCCCAAATTATTTCGTTTTATATTCGTTTTGTCGCAGTCGAATTCTTTTTATTAAAATAGGCTGTTAAAATCACTGGTTTTTTATCCAATTATTTTTTCTTCTCATTTTCAGATGTTTCTTGCAAAACCCTTTAAAGTTGTTGTTGTAAAGGCACTCCGTACCAGAGTGACAGCCCTTTGGTCGAAAAATTGCAGCTTCGGCTCGATTCGGTGCACATAACCGGCTTTCGTGGGATCAACCCTTTAAAATGTATATCAATAGCGTCAATTTAATATGGCCTCCGAAAATAATCAGCACCCTTTGAATTTTCGTATTTTCGAAATTTAACATTTTAAATTTCATTTTAAAAAAGAAAAAATTCACTAAGAAAAATTTCTATAATTATAAAAATTTAGAAAAATTGTTTTTTCGAACATGCATGTTTTTGAAATTAAAAAAAAAAAAAAAAAAAAAGATTGTTTGAGCAGGATCATGGTACAATAAAGAAGGTATAGTTATGCTAACAGCTGATTTTCAATTTTTTCTCATGATCAGGGCTGTCATAGAAACCAATGTTGTCACTATTGGTTTTGAAAACGATAAGAAAAATGTTTTGGTGTCATGAAAACCAATGTTATCGGTTCTATGTTGGAGCTAGAATTTATGTCGGTTTTAGGTGTCACAGAAACCAATGTTATCGGTTTTGTTATTGGAAAGAAACCAAGCAGTTAACACCAGTCAGTTTTCATTTTCGCGCTTTTGGTTTGGTATTTGTTTGCTCCGGGATATTTTGTAAAAATGTAAGTGAATTGATTTATTTTAATATTCGCTTAATAAAAAAATATATTTTTGCATTGTTTTTATTTTGTAGGGAAAGCATAAAAATAGTACCCAAAATACCATTATCATGGAGTTTATGGAGACTTATCCACCCTAGCAAAGGGGTTAACAAAGCGCGATAAGCCAATAGTGGGTGCTCTATGGCAATAATTGAAATTCTCAAATTTTCAATTTGACATTGACAATTTTTGAAGTTTTTAAAATAAAATTTCGGTATCAAACATTTACAAAAATGTATTTTTGGCATTCTCTTTCAAGTGACTTTGACAATCTAGTGAACAATTTTTGTTGCTGTTGGGCTAGTGACTATACCTGATTTATTGTACCATGAGCAGAATGTTTAATAGGGATCTTTTTTTATTAAAGATTTTATGCTTTTGGACAATTTTTTTTGTTTATTTTAAGTGTAAGACTAAAAGTAAAATGGTCTTACGACTTGGTATTAAGCATAAATAATTTGTAGTAAAGGCTACAAAATCAATAAAATTTAAACGTAAGAAAACAAAGTAAATCAACCCTGAATCCGAAAAAAAATAATAGAAAAGTTAAAATTTAAAAAAATCTTAAGGGAAATGAATGGTTTTTACAAAAAAAAAATATTTAAATTGATCAACACCATTTTAAATTTGACAAAATACATAAATAAAAAATTAACTAAATAAATGTAAACAAAACGAAAAAACTATTTAACAAAAAGTGTATTTTTCCGGAATAAGAATTAGTTTTTTTCATCTTCATAAATTTTTTCTTGAATAAATAAAGGTGGGTAATAATCTACAAAAATAATAAAAATATTTTAAAACGAATGAAAAATACTTAAAGTTCACTATTAACATGAATTCGAATTAAGATTAATTTAAAAAAAAAGTATTTATAGTAATTTTTTAAATAATTTTTATTTCAAGTCCACACTAAGTTCGAGATAATCCTGCTTCAAATTCCAAGTTTTTTACAAGTTTCAAATAAGTAACTATTTTAAACTTCAAATCATTTTTTCAACTCAAACGAATTCGTTTTAAGGCCTAGTATTCACGATAAACGAAATTTTCGCTGCCATAAGAAATACATATATATATAGCAAAGACAACGAAATTAACGTTTCGGAAATTTCGTTCAGGATTTTTCGTTTGGTGCTACTCAGCTAAAACAAAAAGGTGGTAGAATTTTCTAGCGTTACAGAGATGTTTAGAAGAGCCGTGTAGACTTTTTTCACCATCTGATCACGAAAATTAATGTTCAGATAATTGTTTAGTCAAGGAAATTTTAACATTTGCATAAAAAAACAAATGTAAAGTAATTTTCAGTGTTCTTAAATGAATATAATAAAAATAATATATTTGAAAATGAATAACGGCTGCTTATTCTACACTAATCTACACTAACATTTTTCCCAGTAGGGATAAATGCCAAACTCCTAAGCGAAAATTTTGTTTAAGGTGAATACTAGGCTTGGAATGAAAATGTCTCGGAATTTACAACTGTAACAGGGATAGTTTTCAGCATGGACTTTTTTCACTAAAGTGAAACTAAAGTTCTGAATGATAATTGTTCGGTCATGCAGCTTTTAACATCAGCAAGTATATTTTAATAAATATTAAAGCGAAAATAAAAAACAGCTGTTTCTATCGGAATTTTTCGTGTAGAGATAAATAAATGTAAAACTTCTAAGCGAAAATTGCGTCTGAAGTGAAAACTAAACTGTTTGATAAGAGACTGTGAATCTTAAGGGATTAGTAAGAACTGACAATGGCCGTGTTTGATTGGCTGCTCGAATAAGAAAGAATTCATTAACGCGATAACTTTATGCCATTCTACAAAAACGTAAAAATGTCATAAGCCATTTGTTTTGAAAATTTAAAGCTCGGTTATTACTTGCTTATAGTATGTTTTACGATTTTTAAACTATCAAATCACGCAACTTTTCTTGCGTCAATTATTATGATTCTCTTTTGACCTTGCCTCTTGTGTTTACACAAGGCAATACGGTTACGGCAAGTTTTGTTTTCGTTATTGCCTTTTCGGACATTCTGTGATTTATTCGATCGGATTTTTGTGTGAAAAATACTACAATAATCTGCAGCCAACTTCACACTACGAAAAACAAAAGGAATTTAATCTCTTCTACAAACTGCGGCAAGTAATGTTGCCTCGTGTAAATAGTCATACCGAGTTATTTTTTTCAAACAAATTTCTTTGAAAAGTTTTTATGTGCGATTAGAGGAAAGTCAAACTTTAATTAACCGGTGTGAATACGACTATTTTTTTTAATGCTGGTACCTGGTTCAAAAGAAAGTAAAATAAATCAATTGATCTCAAGTTAATCGAAATGCAAATACCAAAACGACATCGGTTTAATAAACATGCAATATCCATTAATTTGTTAAATAGTGAGTACAATTGGTTGATTTCCCTTCTTCTATCCGTAACCGGCATGAAACCGCCATTTGCTTTATTTGCAACAAACTTAAAAGGTTATTGGTAGATTATTGAAATAGTTTCGATTAAGATCCTTGTCAACTTTAACCAGATGAAGAGAAACGTTATTTGTCGTACGAAAGAAAATTAAGCCATGAACATAATTTCGAAAACTAATGATTTTTTATAATAGTTGTAATAAATTAAAAAAAAAAATTCATTCAAGATAACTATTATTTTCAATATCAAAATGTAAGACTGCATGTGTATTAAAATTACATTACAATTTTCATTAAAAAAAAAAAACTATTAAAACCCAAAGTAATAAAAATAATCCCCCTAAACTAAGAAATGTTACCATAATATTTTTTGAACATTTCAATAAAATATGAATTAATCATTATAAATATTATATTTCCCGGCAAAATATCCTCCAAATGTTTTGCATAATTTTTTGTATTTTTTCAATATTGTAATAAAAATAATAATAAAACGAGTAGTGCTTTTTTCAAATAAAAATTATTTTTACATATATTAAAGAGCTTCTAAGAAAAGGAAAAAACGACAAATGATTTCAAAACAAAAACGAAAAAAGTAATAAAATAAAAATGCGATGGTTTTGAGTGCTTACATACTAAAATTATAGTTTCCTTTTAAAAAAAATACTTAATTAAATACAAAAACAAAATGTTCATTATAAAATGATTTCATTAACATATAAATTGTTTTCTTTTATTTTTTCCTTAACATTTTTGTTTGTTGTGGTTTGTAAATTATTTTTTTCTTCTATCTTTTTGAGTTTTGTACTTTTTGTTGTTGTTGGTTGGTTGGTATATTGCTAAAAAAAAAAAGATTAAGGGATTTTTCTTTTTTTTTCTTTCAATATAAAAATTGTTTTTAGAATTTTGGTTCATTTTTGTTTGTATTGCTTGTTTTTCTTTTAACTATTTCTTTTATTTCACAGGAAAATGTTCTGAAATAACTCAATATTGGTACAGTTGTATTAAAAATATAAAAAATTAAAAAAAAACATAAAATTAAAAAAAAAAAAAAAATTAAAAAAAAGCGAAAAAAATGGAAATATCAATAATATTGTTTACAAAATAAAACACTTTTAATGTTAAAATTAGTTAGTTACGGACATATTCATAATAATTTACGGATGATTTAAAATTTAATTTTTTTTTGAACCTGTTGTAGATTTTTATGAATACGTGAGAAGAGTGTAAGAAATGCTTGAAATTTACAAAATATCGCCAGTAATTGCATGAAAAATATATTAAGGCTCAGACACGCTGGAGCTTTTTTTCTTACGCTGCATATTTTTCAACTTCCGGCGGTCTAAAAACCATTGGAAGAAACGTCCAAACCCCACACAAATAACACTGTGCGACAGCCACAATCGGTTTGGGATGAAACCACCGGGGAAAGTTATATCGGTCAAAAAAAGGTCATACGTGTCCCAGCGTTTCGTTGGGTCTCATCTAGGAATCGAGATATATTGATTTGAAGTTAGTAAGTATCGTATAGGGGAATTTGTCACGTTTTTCACGATTTTCATGATTTATGTCTCATTTTGGTCATAGGTTATGTGACTTTACGTGAAAGTAATAGGACTTGACACTTTACCGTTTTGGATTTTTTATGAATTAAAAAAAAAAAAAATTTTAATTTTTAGGCAAAAATAATTTTTTTTTTCATACATTTATTTATAATTGCGAAACTGTTGCTTAAGTAGGAAAACGGTTTAAGAACAGATTAGAGGAATTGTAATTCTTAATTTTTCTAAATTTGTTTCAGCTAAATCGGACGAGTGGTTCTCGAGTTATGTCAAACAAAAGAGCCTAAAACGTGACAAATTCCCCTATGCGATACTTACTAACTTCAAATCGATATATCTCGATTCCTAGATGAGACCCAGCGAAACGCTGGAACACGTATGACTTTTTTTTTACCAATATAACTTTCCCCGGTGGTTTCATTCCAAACCGATCACTGACCCTTACCATTTGTCGCAGAGTGTAATTGATGACAGGGCTTATACTTATATATGCCGACAGTGCAATATCGTTTACTTCGTTTATCGTTTAAATTTTCAACACATATTTTTTTAGTGGTAACAAAAAAAAAATCCCTAGTGTGCCTAGGCCGGATAGAACTCTGGCAACGGGGTTTTTTTACCTTTCGGTAGTTAATGAACCTACTAAACAAGTGCCGCCAAAAAGTTTCAGCGTGCCCGGGCGTTTCAATCATACAATTATGTCAACGGGGTTTTTTTTGCCTTCCTATAGTTAATGAACCTATTGAACTTTTATTGCGATATTTTGAACTTTTCGTAACATTCAATTTATTTTATTAGTTTTCAGACTACGAGTATAGTAAGTTAGTGCAAGAAAAGAAAACCTTAAAGCCAAAGCAAGCTTTTAATAAAGAAAAAAATACGGCTTTATCAATTTAGAAAAGTAGTATTTTTTTCTAAATGTAATGTAAAACCGTCTTGTTCTGAAATAAATATAGAGTTTAATCTCTTACTTGAAAAGTCTCAGGCTTTGATGAGTTGAAAAAACCGCGCTAAAATATATAAAACGTTGTTTTATATATTTAGCGCGGGTTTATACTTGGGGTTACTAGTCTGACAGTCACCTCACACTACGTCCCCCTCAATTTTTATTTTCCTAGAAACAATCAACCCAATTACAGTTTTCGAAATGCGATTAGGGTATTTTTCGTATAAAGTCTGGTACAAAATCGTCTTGTCACGAGAAAATATGTCAAACCCCATAGAAAAAAAATAAATCTGTAAAATTGCTGGGAAAATTGTTTTATGCACAAAATTGTAAACATTTTTTGGATTTTTTTTTTGGAAAATAATGTAGCTGTCAAACTCCTTATAAAAAATCTGTATAATTGCAGTAAAGTTTCTTTTTGATGATAAACTGACACTTTGCCCGGAATTGTAGAATCTTTTTTGTTTTTCTTGAAAAATAATATAGCTGTCTGATGTTTCACATAAAGAAATTTTAACGAAATCCCATTAATAGGTCACATTTTAAACGATTAATGATATTCACGTGAACGAATTAGTTCCAGGTTTTATGCTGAAATTAACACTAGCCGTGTTTTAATAACTATAACCATGATCAGGACCGTAATTCTAAGTATAAATAGTCTGGAAACTTATCAATTTCTTTGCGTAAAAAAGGGGGAAACAAATTTCGGGTGGAGATTTTTAGATAGAAGCCACACATATTAAAATGTGCGATTTCAAAGAAGAAATATTTTTTCTAACATAAAAAATGTGCGTCACCAAGCACAGGCGAGAATCAACGATTGAAAAACGATCAGTTTTGAAATAAAAAAAGTATATTAAATAAAGGTTAATGTGAACAATATTTCTACAAATGTGAACTGACAACATATTAAATATACAGCTGGTAGTATTTTTTTAATGTATATGTGCAAATAAAGCACAAAAAAAAACATTTCTAATTCTATTCACAAGGGTACATGTGGGCGATTTGAAACCCCAAAATTGTTGGGTATTCGAAATAGCGAACACCAATTATGGGAAAATGTTTCACATTCGAACAAAATCGAAATGCAGTACATGGGTGAATAAGTCTATTCTCGTACTTTTAACACTTTTAGCCTAAAAAGCGTTCCCGTACTCCGAAACTAGTATAAGTTGCGAACAAATTAAGGAATGAAGAGAAAACTATGCCGTACCCTTTTCTACTTTTAACTATTATTTACCCGAACAATTTTGCTGTAGGATCAGACGATTTAAAACGCAACTAACATTTTTTTGCTCGAAAAGTTTATAAAACTCTTCCTTATAATTGTATAACTGTCTGGATTATTTTGTTCCTATTTTTGTTTTTTTTGAGACAACATTTTTTAAAATAGCCAAAAAAAAAACATTTTTAGACTTTACTATTAATCTTGCTTGTCCGAGACGGAATGACCGATTTGTGCGAAATTTGGGGAATATGAAATTAACCACTACGATCTGTATTTATTTTTTTTTATTTATATTATTTTTTATTTGTATTATTTTTTAATTTTATTTTTTAATACGATCTATATAATGTAGACAAATTTATTTTTTTTAAATATTCAGGGCTGTCATAGAAACCAATGTTGTCACTATTGGCTTTGAAAACGATAAGAAAAAAATGCTTTGGTGTCATGAAAAGCAATGTTATCGGTTTTATCAGCAACAGCTGATTTGAACATTGGTTTTATTTACATTCGAAATGGACAAAACCACCGTAGTTTCATGACGCCACATGAAACCAACATTGGTTTGCAAAAACGACAATTAGCAAAACCGACATGGTTAATTTTTTTTTTAATTTCACCTTTTTGAAATGTTCAGAATATTTAATATGTAGCTTAAACTTTTTTGCTCAGGTCATAAAAAAAAACTGGCACATACGAACGCAAAACCCTTTGAAGGTTTTAATATACTGACCTAGTACCATCACCCTGACTTGGAATTTCTCACCCCCCAGACAATAACCGCAAAAATGTTCCACAGTGTAATAGAATCGCAAAGTGATTAATTAACAATGTAAAGGGTACATTTTCAAATGTCCTCCCGGATGCCAAAGTGACATACGCCACAACCTGCCGCGCCACTAATATTTGCAAGAATAGGTGCATAAGAGATTAAACATCATTTTCTTGACTTATTTTAGGTTAGGTTAAAAGGACTAGTACCGGTTCCAACATTGCAAAATTGACACGCGGTACATCTACTCGGAGACTCATTGAGGGCCCACTGTTGTTGCAGCGGCAACTGAGTGTCGGGGTGACAGCCCTCGGCGGAAGAATTGCTGTTTCGGGTCAATCCGGTACATAAAACCGGCTGTCGTGGGTCCATTGAGACATATTCGTAAATATTCAGCATTTTTTCTAGTGGTTAGTTCAAAAATATGAAGCATAGAAAGAAATCGTCAGTAAGATGGGTACAAAAGAATACTAGAACTTTTTTATTCACTCTATATTTATTTAAGAATTTTGTCTTTATGCTAGTGATGTTTTTTGATTTATAAAAGAATTGAAATAAATTTACAAAATTTCCCAGTCAATATTAAAAAATTCTAATAATCAGTCTATAAGTAAATTGTTACAACCTAAAAAGTCCCTTTAAATTTGAATTATTTCGGTTCGTAGTAATTTTTTGTTTGAAAAGATGGTAGTAGTTTTCAAAAAAAAAAAAAAAAAAAAATCTATTTAATATATTTTACCATCTTTGGATTTTCTCACACAAAGATTTCAGTGTGTAACAATAGGGTGGGTTCGTTCGAGTTAGTCATTTTTAAGAAATATAAAATTTGGACATTTGTCTCTTAAGCCTGGTACTAAGGATGTTCTTTTTATGGGAAAATGTGTAAAACTCTATAGAAAAAAAAATCCTAGGAAATTGCAAAATTGTACTCGATTAATATCTGGCACAATGCTAACTATATGACAAACTTTTTGGATTTCGCTGGGAAATAATTTACATTTATATTATTTCATATAAAAAATCACATTTATCTAATTTTTTTTGGCGATTAGTGCTTTTCACTTGAAATAATATACAACCAGGCTTTATAGAAAAAAAGGATAAAGTTTACAAAATTTTAGGAGTGGTATTAAAAATTCTTAAAAAAAAATCAGTCTATTAGTTTATTGATACAACCTCAGGGGTCCCTACACACATGCACCCTATTGTGAATTAAAGGGAAACCTATTTTGACCGAAAGTTTATTTTTTCTTGAAACAGTATTCAATGCTTCAAAATAGATCTAGTGTATAACATGAAAAATTATAAATCTTTTTGTATGACCTGGACTAAGATTTTGTTCTAGTGTTTCCTCTTATTTTTTTTCAGTATCGAGTTCTATAATTCAGACACTGACCTACCTACACAAATCATTCCAAATGTTTCAGTGAGCAATGTCAGTGACAAAAATCGATCGGTAACAAGATGACTTTTTAAACAATGAATTATAATCAAGTTATTCACTGAGAACACTGAGTTGAAATACCTCTTTTAACTTCAGATTGTCAAACAAAAAGAAGAATTTTCTATGCAACGCGTTACAAGACAAAAAAAATTATTTTGAAAGCTAGACGCGAAAAATTTAACCTAAACGGAAAAATGTAACCTTCAATCAAGAAAAAAATATGGGGAAACATTCAAGCCGCTTGGTATTCGAATCCATAAAGGATTTGAACCCAATGCCAACGAGATGCAAACAGAAAATGTTTGTTTTTCATCTTGTCTTTTAAAATGAACCTATTTTTTTGTCTATTCGAAATTAATGCATGTGTTAACGTTTTCTGTTTTATTTTTCTTACTGAACTATTTCGAGCTTTTGTTGTAAAGGGTGGTTAAATTTTAAGGGCCGATGTTGAATGTGAACCATACCTTAACGTCAATTTTTTTTTGCATTTCATTTGATATTTTTCAATTTGAACCATGAAAAGATACACAAGCGAGAATGGTGGCAAGAAATGGGAACAGTGGATGATCAATTTTCAAAGAAAATCATCTTCAGTGATGAGTCACATTTTCACCTCAGTGGATTCGTCAATAAGCAGAAATGCCGCATTTGGGCGAATGATAATCCAAGAGTGATTGTCGAAAAACAATGCACCCACAAAGAGTGACTGTTTGGTAAGGTTTATGGGCGGCATCATCGGGCCGTGTTCTTTCCAAAATGAGGCCGGTCAGGCAGTTACTGTGAATAGTGTTCGCTACCGTGAGATGATTTCGAACTTTTTACGGCTCGAATTGGAAGATATGGATGTGAACGATATGTGGTTTCAACGGTGTTACTTGCCGCACAGCTAACGAAACAATGGCTCTTTTAAGCGACAAATTCAATGGCCGTGTTATCTCACGTCGAGGCGATGTTAATTGGCCGCCAAGATCATGTGGTTTGACACCGTTGGACTTCTTTCTTTGGGGTTACGTGAAAGAAAAGGTGTACGTCGATGAGCCAGCAACAATTCAAGAGCTAAAGGATGAGATAGTTTGGCACATAGTTCGGCATACAACCTCAATTATGCCTCAGCGTCACCGAAAATTTGGACCATCGGATGGAGGTGTGCCGCTGAGGTCGCGGCGTCCATTTGGCCGATATTTTGTTTCATACATAATTGAACTATACCAATATTATTATAATAAAGAGAAATGACAATAATTTCCTAAATAATTTGTTTTATTCAAATTCAACATCGGCCCTTAAAATTCAACCACTCTTTTTAAGCATTAAATAACAAACTTTTGATTTGAAAGAAATTCTTTTTTCGTTCTTTTTAACAAACTTCAAGTGACTATTTTTTTTGTCCGTAACTTTAATTATTTGGAAAAGTTATTCCTGCTGCGTATTACAAATAAGACAAACGTTTTAAAGAAGGAAATATTTCGTTATTTCATGGAAATCGATCGAAATCATTTTGATCTCGATTTGAATATTCAAACGATTTTTTTAATTGATGCGAAAAATCAAATTTTGTTTTTACACGTTTATATTGATTTACGGCATAGGAAATGAAATCAATCAATTTAAATCTAATACATAACGATTTATTACAAACTTAAAATCCAAATTGAATTTAAATCGATCAGTTTTTATCACATTCCGGATTTTCCTAAAAATTCGATTTGGTATCGTTAGACAGCTTCCGCATTTGAAACTCGAAATACAGCATAGTAAAGTAAGGAGTACAAAAATAACTTGTATCCAGCGTGGCTACTTTTACAAGACCCTAAAGTGATCCTCGGAAATCTCAAAGGCCTTAAGAAGCTATGCAATATTCAGATTGCGGTTGTCGAAATTCGACTAGTTCTCTTATTAGGACGTCGTCGCCTATTGTAATTTGACATTCCAGAAGGCGTTGTAGTCAATTATCGATTACTACTGTCACATGTATTTCCGTAAACAAATGTGACGTTAACATTGTGTTGAGACGAATCTCACAGTTTTTTTCGACGACTTGAAAATATTTCTAAGTGTTTGAAGGAAAAAGTCTACGCTTTTAAAGTAAGGTGGTGTTATTCCCGGCACGGCACAAGCGTAAAAGCTGTTTTATAAGTCGAAATTAATTTTTAAACCTTTTAAAGAAAGAAATTGGATTCTTTTTTCAGGACTTTTGCCAAATTTGCCGTAAAAATTAAATAATTTTTCGTTTAAAATACCAAAACTAACGAATCAGCTGATCCAAGTTTTATGTTTTTTCACATTTTCGATAAACAGGCGTCGTCGACGACAACGGGAATAGACCTGAATAACTCTAGTCGTGCTTCGGCAACTACATCAATAATCAGGGCCATTGTATTTAGTAAACGTCACGTCATAGCAGACAACATTCCTACACTCTGATATTAAGGCTGCAATCAAATCTTTGCAATCCATTTCCTAGTATTCAAGAAACCACCAAAACTGTCAAGTGACCAAACATTAAGATATCCAGCTCATTTGGTTGCCAGACAAGAAACAACCTCCAAGAGATAAATTGTAGACGCTTTAAAAAAGGGTACTGGCAAAACTCTTGGCAATGCTGGGGTTATAAATGGTTGGTCTATGATTAAATTTCGTTAATGTTGCGGCAACGGTCGGGGTGACAACCATTGGCCAAAGAATTTACTCTTTTACTCCCGCTGTATGCTTTGTGAGAAATTTTTCCCCCCAAATGGTCACCTGTTCATCAATCAGTGTTTGTTGAGTTTTATCAATTGGAATGTTTGTTGTGCACATGACTTTTTTAAATCTGACCATTGGGCAGTACTTGCACCAATGTGTGTCCCTTCACAATAGGCCAATGGTTTGGTGTTTGTATTTTTTAGTCTGGAAAGTTATAGATCTAAATAGACCAGATTAGAGCCTGTGTGCCGTCTTAAGTGCGATTTTGACACTATGGAAGTTCTGTATATCCACCAGCATCCGTTAGCTTTGTAAGCTCTACTTATGATGTGGTCTTCCCATAATAGTTTCTTCTCCAGCAATTTTGTGCCTTGACGGTGGCAAGAATTAGCTATGGCTATATTCGTTTTAGGCTTAGCTTGAAAATCGTGGCATGATCCTTGCAAACGGCTACCAAAAACATAAACAAACTTGATTTCACAATGGTTTTTGTTTAAGATTTTAAAAACATTAAACTTATGCTCAGATCATTGCCTTCACATTGTTAGGTAAGACGCAGTACCACCTTACGGACTACAGGGGAGCTTTAATCCATAGCAATTCCTTTTGCCATTAATTTTCGGGCTTCTTCAGTCACAGGCTGCGTTAAAATCTGACATCTGTGGACCCGTCTGGATATGAAACGCTCTCGCACACTGCTGGCGTTATCATGACCAGACCAGACGTCTCACAGGTCGTATCTGTCCTGGCGGTAAACAGTCCGATTGCATGCAGTGAGACTGATAGTCGCGACGAACAACTTCTACAGAAGCAGTGAGGATGAGGAGGAATCCATTCAACACCTTTTATAACGTGCTCTGATCTGGCGATCAGATAGGGCAAATTAGTTCGTACTTCTACAGGGATCTAGCTGAACTGGCTGATATTGACATTGACCAACTCATTACCTGTTGTTAAGGCGATCACAATGTTTCAACAGTTGGCACTACGGATTTTTCTGCTAGTTTCTGCCATGGTATCACAATGGACTATATAGTATGCAACTGCTTGTACATACTGCCACATCTACCTTACCTAATTTAGGTATCTTAGGCAGTTGCCTAGGGATCACAGCTTTGTGTTGAATTTTAAAGATTCTCTGAAAATCTTTTAGCGTCTAATCTGTTAACTTGTCGGTACTACAAAGCAATAGCTTTGGTAATCTTCGAAAAAGTTCAAAGTTTCGGAGGAAAATAGCTGAAGTCCAAATTTTAAACCAAATACTGGACTTCGGTTTGCTTTCGTATTTTTGCTTTGGACTTGACCTTGTCCCACACCCAGGAATGTTTCTTTTCAAGGAATTTTGTCTCTTTGGAAACCAGCATTTGCTAGGGTAAACTTTGAATTTCTTGTGAATAGAAGATTTCGGTTTGGCTTTAAAATCTTGGGATCTTCAGGTTGGTCGAGGAATTGTGTCTCATCAAACCTGAATAGAAACAAAAAACGTTATATACACA
Organism: Hydrotaea diabolus; assembly: GCA_963513945.1. Classification (NCBI taxonomy): domain Eukaryota; kingdom Metazoa; phylum Arthropoda; class Insecta; order Diptera; family Muscidae; genus Hydrotaea; species Hydrotaea diabolus. The sequence continues at coordinate 168,164,918 of OY740717.1, read as the reverse complement.
GAAAGTTACAACAGTTTAAAGTTTCGGTGGAAAATAGCTGAAGTCTGAATTTTAAAACCAAATTCTGGTCTTCGGTATTTTCGCTTTGGAATTAATCGTGTCCCACACCCAGTAACCGAAACTATTTCCTATTGGAGACATATATCAAATTAATACACAACACAAGCATTATTTCATAAAAATTGCTAAAATCGGAGTAAACAAATTTGACCTAGTATATAAAAGAAATCAAATCATCACGTATCCCAATCAGGGATGAAACAGTTGATGCAATTGTACTTTTTTGAAACATGTTCGACATCGAAAGTGCCGTGGCTCATTCGATACATTTTACAAATGTTCTGATCTGTTGAATGTATAAGTATATGACTTAGTGCTGCTGTTTGTAACACCTTGAAGGATTGTTATACCGCTCGATTCTGAATCACTTTCTTATTCCATTGAGCGATGTCCTGCTCATCTATCATTGTAGTAAAGTACAGTTCGCAAATGAAACCCGATTTCGATGAAACTTTGTAGGTTGTTTGGGTTTGTGCCGAGGAGAACCCTACTGAATTTGGATTTTATGGGTCCATGTGTTGATACAATACTACGGATTTTCCAGATTTAAGGCCCTGTCGTTCTTGAAGTCATCTATTACATCTGATTCCGACCAAATCTTTGCAATCCGTTTCCCTATTCAAAAAACCACCAAAACTGTCGCACATCTCTTAGCAAGATGACCAAGCATTTTCATACCATACAAGTACAAAGGATTTTTCCGATTTAAGGCCCTGTCGTTCTGGAAGTAATCTTTTACTTTCGATTCCAACCAAACTTCGGCGAGAGCGGTGCGATCGACCATCACCAATATATGGTGTAATTATTTTATACCGCTCCATGTATTAGAATAACCTCCACTCCGAATTTAGCATAGAGCACACAAGTACAAGGCCTGTAAATAAGCCTATCGAAATTGGACCATATCGGTTTATATTTTCGACAGCCATCGTAGCCCTACTCAAATGTCTTTCCCGAGTTGTGTTACTGCGGCTCTGGAAGTCATAAATTAAATCATAGTTTGCTCAAATTTAAGATATTGCTTGATGGGCGATTGATAATCATTCCTACCGGAGCTTGACCATATTGGTCTATCGTTTGATATAGCCCTTATACTAATGACCTTCCCAATTTGAAGTCCTGCCCGTAAACAGAACATTTTATATTCGATCTTGCTCCAATGAGGCATACAACCTTAAGTGTGACCTATAACTATTTCTAGTGAAATTGGACCATATCAGTATATGTTTGCATATAGCCCTAAAGAAATATGTCCCTTCCGATCTAGAGGTACAAGGTTTGACCTTTCTTAAAATTCAGACAAGGTGAGGCCGACCTTTCTTAAACTCCAGACAGAGGCGCCAATATTTTAAATAATAGGCTTGCTCATATTGGTCTATCGTTTGAGATATTCCATATACAAATGACCTTTTCAATTTGAAGTCCTGCCGCTATACAGAAAACATTTTTTATTCGATCTTACTTAAATGAAGCATACAACGTTAACCAATAAATATTTCTGGTGAAATTGGCATATAGCATATAGCCCTAAAAAAACAAGTCTCTTCCGCTCTAGACGTATAGGGTTTGACCTTTCTTAACCTTCAGACAAGGTGAGGCCGACCTTTCTTAAACTCCAGACAGAGGCGCCAATATTTTGAATAATATACTTGCTCATATTGGTCTATCATTTGATATATCCCATATACAAATGACCTTTTCAATTTGAAGTCCTGCCGCTATACAGAAAACATTTTTTATTCGATCTTGCTCTGATGAAATTGGACTATATCAGTATGTGTTGGCATATAGCTCTATTCCGCTCTAGACGTATAAAGTTTGACGTCCTTTCTTAAACTTCAGACACAGGCGCGAATACTTTGAATAATAATCTTGACCATATTGGTATATTATTTAATATATCCATTATACAAATGACCTTCCCAATTTGAAGTCCTGTCGCTATACATAAAACATTTTAAGTTCGATCTTGCTCAAATAAAGCATACAGCGTTAAGTGCGTCCTATAACTTTTTCTTGTAAAATTGGACCATATTGATATATGTTTGCATATAGTCCTAAAGTAATATGTCTCTTCCGCTCTAGAGGTAGAAGGTTTGACCTTTCTTAAACTTCAGACAAGGTGAGGCCTTCTATTCTTCAACTTTAGGCAAGGTGAGGCCGACCTTTTTTTAAACTCCAGACAGGGTCGCGAATATTTTGAATAACAGAGTAGTGCCGGATATATCATTGTCTGCCTGACTTTAAATTTATAAATCCAATTGATTTTGCAACCTAAACGACTTGTAAAAAAAACATTTTTAAGATCAAAAAGTACAAAAACCACATCATCGTTTTGTAAAAAAACACCTTCTTTACCTCACGTAATCAGTTATAAGCTCGAAAAGTCTGGAATGCTACTTTTAAAAAGACGAGAAAACTAAGAGCCATTATTCGCAAAAATATATTCAGATGCCTATTTTAAAAAATGTTGTGAAGTTGGCATATTTACCCTGCTGTAATTTAAATAGTGCCAACAGAAATTAGACATTCCTCAAGCAGGAACGCTTTAAAATTTTTAAGGCGAGACCGAGTGTTAAAAAATGCAAGTTTAAATTTTCTACATAAAATTGTTCTTCAAACCTTTTGTAATTTTTTATGAATAAGAGTAAAGAGTTACGAGATTGAGAATATGGCCTTAAGTTTTTGAGAATCTAAACAAGTGTAGGCAGGAGAATATCTGAAATCGTGTCTACATTTTTCAAAATCAAATGCGAGTAAGCAATCATTTTTATAAAATTTCAAGCATTTTTTCTCTCTTCCGTACTTTTTTCTAACATTATTGTGTTGCTACTTTTTTAAATTGACAAAATCACAATATATATCGAAAAATTATCAATAAAAAAAATAAGTTTTCAATTGTTAAATATTGAAACATCAATGTCGTCGTAATTGTTTTTGGTGTTACGTTGTTTTTTGATATTTTTGGCCAATAGGGTGAATGGCATTGATGATGATGATTTGGATGTGGATGTTTTCGATTTTGTTGTGATTGGGATATGAGGGGTAGTTAGAGTAGTAGCAGTAGTACTAGTAATACAATTAGCAATAATAAGAGAAGCAAGATTATTATTATTTGAAATTTTCGATATTCGTTTTGTATTTAAATTATGATTATAATCGATATTGTTCTTAATGTTGTTAGTATTATGTTCAATATGTTTATTATTTTTATAATTATTATGTGGTGGTTGTTGTTTATGATTATTGTTATTATTATGTTTTATAATTAAGGGTTTATTAATAGTTGATGTTTCAGATGGAGCTGGATTTGCTTCTGTTGTTGTTTTTGTTGCAGTAGTAGTAATAATAGCATTAGTATTTTTTGCTGTTGTTGTAATAATAGAATTGTTTTTTGTAAATTTATTACTATTGTTGTTGTTATTTGTAGTAATATTTAAAAAATGTACATTTTTATTAATACTAAACTTACGATTATTATTATTATAATTATGTTTAAAATTATTAATATTATTATTATTAAACAACTTAGGGGTATTATTAAAACTACTATTATTATTACTTTTACTATGTTTTAAAGAAGTAGTAGTAGTAGTGGAAATACAGGGTGTTGTATTACTGTTGTTGGTTTTCTTTAAAGATTTCCTCAATTTGGATTTTTTCTGAAAAGGGAGTGGGAGGAGTGTGTTGGTGGTGGTGTTGTTTGACTTTTTGTTTAACATCGATAATTTGCCCGCTTTCAAATATTTATCATTTCCATTTATGATAAGTGGTTGTTGTAATGTTGTTGTTCTTGTATTATTATTATGCTTATTATTCTTATAAATGTTTGGTTGTGTTGTTTTCAAATTATTCGATTTCAAAGTTTTAGGTTTGCTACCATCATCGTCGTCGTCATCGCCGTCGCTAGCATCCACCTTTAAATTAGCCTTAGCAGAGGAAGAAGCGCCCTGGGCCGTTGCATTAAAAGTGGTTTCTATTTCCGTTTCCGTCAGTATTTCCTCAAAGATTTCATTAATTTTATACATAATGCGATTTTTATTGTTTGTATCGGCAGCGGTGGTCTTAACACACTCTTCCTCTGCTAATACCGTTAATTGTAAACTATCATCTACCAAATCTTGGGACAATTCCTGCCTTTCACTTTGCTGCTGCTGTTGCGGCGTTTGCCTGGTTATATTTAACTTAAATTCTTCCTCGTGTTCTTCGCCGTCGTTTTGGTGTGTGTGGCCGCGAAATCAAGACAGTTTTTTGGCTACAATAACACCGGGACGACATTGTTTTAGCGCTGTTGTCGTTATGGCCATCGTACTGCCGCTGCCGACCACCGTAGCGGAGCTCGTCGACGAGGTGGCATGGGTTATTGTTGTGGTGCCGCCCGCGGCATTTGGTGAATTTGTCTGAACTTTGAAAATGGCGGTGGGTGTTATATGCTGTGATACCACTGAACTGCTGGCCGTTGACACTGCTGAGCCAGCCGTTTTACTGGGAACTGTTGTTTTTGTTAGTGTCAAGGCCGTGCCGCTGCCTCCGCCAATGGTCAGCAGCTTGCTGCCACCTTTCAATTGTAGAAAGGGTCGAAGCTCTGCCAAAGTTTTGCGCTGAGCCACCACATGCTGTTTGGTTGTTAGGGCCAAGGGAGCATCTTGTCCGCCGGCTCGTACGGCTTGCGTCTGTACTAAAACCTTGTGCTGCTCACCATTGCTGTCGGTGAATAAGTGATCACCCTCCAGATGGCGTATTGCCTCCACAATCGTTTCGAGATTTTGTCGTGAGCGCGTCAAACCGCTGGTCTGTTCGATTTTTTCGGTTTTTACCTTTTTCAATGCTGCATCTGTGATACGTTCCACCTCCACCTTGGGTGTGGCCTTTATAGCTGCTTGGAGGATGGGCTGTAACATGGCGGGTGTGGGTGAGTTACCTTCGGCATACGCCTTAGCTATTGCATTGACGGCAACTTCTTGTTCGGATTCGGTTGAAGACGATGACAACACCACCTCTTCGTGCACATTGTCCTCCGTTATGATTTCCGCTGCAGCTGTCTCGCTATCCAGCTCCTCGATGCTAGAGCATACAACCACCTGCTCTTGTCCGGTCAGTTCATCAATTTCCACATAGGAGAATTCTTCGCACTCTTCTCCTCGCAGCAAATTGCCAGTGTGTTCAATAACTTCACGGGGAATGTAGGTGGCGGTTCCGTCTGTCTCGTCTCCCACAACGGCGGAGGGCTGCGGCGCCGTCGCTACTGAATACAATTGGCGTTTGATCATTTGCAATTCCTCATCCAACATGTTTCGCAGACGTCGTTCTTTAAACAACTGTTCCTTCAGATCCACCAGTTCTTTTGTGTTCTGTGCCAACAACAATTGAGCTTTTGTATTGGCTGCATTCACCGCCGCAGTAGCTGCCGCAGCGACCGCTGCACTACCACCGCCGGCGGCAGCGTTGTTTAGCAGGGTCATAGGTTCGGGGGACATCGAACCTAAGCCTTCGTCGGAGGAATCACTTATGGTTTGTACATTGGCCACATTGTCAGTTAGTTTGCGCTTTTTGATGGCTACCGCCGAATTGTTTTCGGTGTTGGCATTGTCCTGGTTGCCGCCGCCAGCACTGCCGCCGCTGGCCTCATGCTGTCCCAACTGTCGCTTTAGTTGACTGTTTTGTGCCAATAATTGTGTTTTCTGGTTTTCCAATTCGCAAATGTACTGTGAAGTTTGCTGTAGTATAGCAGCCTAAAAATAGAGGTAAAGGGAAAAGAAATGGAAATCAGTTTGGGGAAAAAACTTAATCGGGGATAAGATCTACAGGGGTCTGCAGGGAAAAATATAACTATTTCCCATGCATCTCATTGATAAGGGACGCTATACAAAACTTTATCTTTGCAATCCTAGGAATTGTATATTCGACTAGTGGCTATCATTATCCTTATAAATGCAAAGTTTTTTTAATTGTGAGGGTCCTTGTTTCTGGATCTATAAAATTGAGTGGTTGACCAGTTAGTACACTTTTTTTGTATTCGTTGAGAAATTGATACGAATTTCAGCAGTGATAACCTCAATCGGGTTATATTGTATTTATGCTCTGGAACAGCTGATATGGGCTAAGTGGTGCAAATACTTGATGAGGTATGATTATGAAATTTTGTACATAGGTAAAATGTGAGAAAAAAAACTAATTCACTTGGAAAAATGCTAATTGAAATTGAGAAAAAACAAATTAAGTTTAAGAAACTTAAATTGAATTTGCGAAAAAATAAGTTGGCATTGAAATAGAATGTTATAGGAATTAGGTAAGTAGATTTTTTAAACTTGTTTATTATTGTATACCCTCCACCGAAGGGTGAATGATATATTAAATTTGTCATTCCGTTTGCAACACCACGAAATTTTGATCGGGCACAATAAAAAGTATATATGTATAAGTATATATTATTATTAAATACTTCTAAGACGATCTAGCCATATCTATCCGTCCCGATTGTTTGTTGAAAGAACGATAGCGGTCAAACAAATTAACCTAGGATCCTGAAATTTTGCATAATGACGGATAATGGCCTTAAGCTTGTAAATGGACGAAATCGCCCATTTACAAATTTTCCAACCGCTGCCATTTCGCCCCTTGCATTTCGGGCATGGCGTAGATGGACATATTTTCATGAAAATAGCCAAGTAATACGATAGTGAAATTTGTGCAGTCGTGAATGAATCACCCTGTACACGGAATTAATTCCATTTTCGTACGGAATTTGGAGTCAAGCCTGTATGTACTGGAACTCAAAGGCGATAAATTGTACAACATGGGCCATATGCTTTTTTTGAGAATTTAAGAAACACAGCAGTCATTTTGGGAGAGCGGTTTTTTGCATTTAAAGTGTGCGATTTTAGTGAGTTCTGTGTTTTTGTGTTTCAAGTTTACCTCTTTTCTTGTGATTGTGATCAAACGAAAAAGGATAAAAAAAAACCAAAAATTTTGGCGTTAATGAGTGCCATTTTTTCTCGTTATTGCAAAAATCTTGTACAATTTATCGTCTTTTTGGAACTGTTTATTTTTTTAGTCTACTTTTGTAAACATTTCGAAAATGGCAACCCTAATACGAATGCCACAAAATGATAAAACTCAATGAATGCAAAAATATTTATTCTAACAATGCCAAATGTCAATGACCGTCATTGGAATGCAATTATGCATCGTTTTTATACACAACTCT